>OU015490.1:3888890-4561390 GCA_907164885.2 Dolomedes plantarius | reverse complement strand
CCCTCCGAGAACCATCCAGGGAATGAAAACAGCGTTGCTGAAGGAGTGGGACCAATTGCCACAGGAAATGATAAACTGCCTTATTTCAAGTATGCATCACGCTGCGAGACCTGTATATCTGTAAGAGGGGACCGTACCCCCTATTAACCCATCTATTAACCCATTTTTTTGTTTATTCTGCAACCGCTGTTTCATACCATCCGACTCCAACGAGTGTTACGCACGATCATGCGTGTGTATTACAATTATTGAATGGTTATTTGTTTAGTATTGTATCAATGTATGAACATATCAAATTTCATTAAAATCGGTACAGTAGTTCTAGAGATAATCGACCAAGTCTGCAAATTCTCTTAATTTCTTTCACCAGTGTATATGTATGTATATATATATATATATATATATATATATATATATATATATATATATATATATATATATATATATATATATATATATATATATATATATATATATATATATATATATATGTATATGTATGTATGTATGCATATATATATATATATATATATATATATATATATATATATATATATATGTATATATGTATATGTATATGTATGTATGTATGTATATATATATATATATGTATAATATATATATATGTATATGTATATATATATATATATATATATATATATATATATATATATATATATATATATATATATATATATATATATATATATATGTGCAGGGTGAATTTTATTAAACTGACACACTCAGAGCCATTTGAAGCGCGATCTATCGAGCGGAATTCCACCAAAATTGATAGAGGGACTAAGGACGACATGGGAAAGTGTTTCCATGAAAAAAAAAGTTCCAAAAGTCACCGATAAGGAAAGATATGGCGTTGTTGTTGTCGGCACACCCGAGAATTTGCACAAAACGCAAGTAAAATGTCAAAATGCAAATTCATGACTACTTAGTAGACGGCAGCGCCAGTATTTCGGGCTACAAAGATAAGGGGTGAATGCCGAAAAAGTTGTAATAAGGAGACAAATGAATAAATAAAAAAAATTCTCTTCAACACCGCTTTGTGCAGCAAATTCACTTTTCCCTCCTTCAATAGCTGCGTTTACATGGACAACAATAATACCCGCGATTTACCCGCTAACAGGGAAACCCTTTGAAGTCCGTTTACACGGGCAACATTTTCGTCCTGCTTTTGCCCGTCTTACCGGAAGTAAAGGCCATCACATGATTCGGCGGAAGTGATCCTCATACACCATCATTCCTTGTAAATAACGTTGTGGGTTCGACCCCAGCCGGTGTGGTACTTTTCCAAATTCACTCTATTGCTATTTTTAGCTTTCCCCCTTCGAACTCCGCATTTATCTCATTACAAAGTGTATGGTCCTGGCGAGGGCCTTTTATTTTTTCAATTGCTGTTCTTTTGACCTCGTATTCTTAAATTTTAAAAATAACAAAAAAAAAATCATAAAATCCAAAAAAACTGAAAAACTTACAAAAATATTTTTTGTATTCTTATGATATCTGCTTTTCTGGGCCTCTTAACATTATTACTTTTTTGTTTTCCGTGGATCATTAGTATTATCTAATTTTTCTTCTAAATATTCTTAACTTGTAACTCTATAATTTTTCTCTTAAAATTAATTTTTTTGTTTTAATTTAACTCTACTGTTAAATTTGTTTTCCTTTTACCCGCGTTATTCTTACCTTAATATCTTAATTCATTACTTAAAATTTTAACTACTGAGCACTCCTACCTTGATTACATATATCTTGCTTACAGGAGATAAAGTCGACACGACGAAGGTACTCCTCTTCTACAACACAATTACGTCTGCGTCTATTTATTATTTAAATGCAGCACATGTGAGTCGCTGTTGATAATCATGAACGTTTACGATTTTTTTCTGTTGTTTTTAAAAATAAATTTAGAAAATAGATTGGAAAAAAGGAATATAAGAACTAAAAGATTGATGCGGATATTAGATATAATCGTACGATCTGTGGCTTCATCGCTAGATTAAAAATAATTAATTTAAAAATTTTATGTTACGTTTAATTATTGATTATACTTATTAAATTTATTAATTTTACCATAACACTTTAAATGAAAATGTTATTGAAATTTTATTGAAATGAAATTGTATTTCTTATTTTACATACAAGATGGCAGAACCAGTCTATTTATAATGTAATTGGAGATGGGTTTTTTTTAAAACTAGATGTGTCAGATCAAGAAATAAATGAAATCCTCCAGAAAAAAATAGGCACTTTTCTACTGTGTTCTTGAAAATTATGCGATTGTTAAGGGGTTCTAGATTCCTCCATCGATCATTTGGCTGCATTTTCATGGATTCGTACATGTTCAAATCCGCCATGTTTGTTTACTACTAGCTTCCTGCTTCGAAATGCATTATGGGTAATTAGCGGGTTTTATCCTAGTTCGAAGCAGGGTCGAAAATCCACCCTGCATTTTTCCCTATCGTAGGGAAAAAGCAAGAAACGACCCTGCTTTGACCCGGGTTTTTGGCACATGTAAACGGCACTAATGTGACCTCCATCCTGGTGGACGACCCATTGCATCCTGAACACTAAGTTCTCAACGGCGAGCGTAACATGTCACCACGAATGTTCATCACAGTACGGGATATGTTGTACTTTAGGGCCACCAAGTTCGAGACTTAAACAAGATACATCTTAGACTTTAAATAACCCCACAGACAGAATAAATAATCCAACAGAGATAGATAAAAATAATACGAATATAGACAAAAAACAAACATAGATTTAGCAGTCTATGCTTGAATTTTAATTTTTGTTTTTTTCTATTGTTTATATTTTACATTCCACAGAGAGAAGTCACATGAGTTAGATCTGGAGAGCGAGGTGGCCATGCAAGCGACTAATGACCCTATTTACTGTAATGCGATGACGCAACAGATTCCGCCCCTAACTTTATAGCCCGAAATACTGTCGCTGCTGTCAACTACGTAGTCATGAATTTAGAACAACAACAATTTGACAACAACAGCGCCATATCTTCCCCTATCGGTGATTTTTGGAACTATGTTTTTATGGAAACTTTCCCATGTCAACCTTAGTCCTTCTATCAATTTTTGGGGATTTTCGGCTGATAGATAGCGCTACAGGGGGCTATGAGTAGTGTCAGTTTAATAAAAATTCCCATGTATGTATATATATATATATATATATATATATATATATATATAAAACAGTTCCGTAACTGACTGACTCACTGACTGACTCACTGACTGACATACAACGCACAGACCAAAACGCTGGATCTAAAGGGCTGAAATTTTGCAAGGCTATTCTTCTTATGGTGTAGGGGTGCACTAAGAAAGATTTTTGAAAAATTCCACATAGATTTTTTAAAACTAAATTTTAAGCTGTTTTTGTAACTTTTTTTAAGTTTGCAATTAAAATAATAATTTGAGGGTTATAAAATTTATATCACCATAAAGATCATAAAAATTCCTTTAAAATGAAATCTTTTTTGAATCTTTACCTCCGTTTTCTGATTTTTGGTGAATTTTTAAAGATTCATGTTTGGAATTTAATTTATTAAATGCTGATCACGTGATTTATTTTTCTGGTACTTTAAATAAATTTATCGTTCACGTGCATAACAACGAAATAGATAAAAACATATTTTTTATCTTGCTAATGCGGCAGACGATTGGATATTATCCAAAAAAATATTAAAATACAGTAAAGTTCCTCAAACTGTACTATACTAACTGTACTATATTGTTTAGTATGTTCTATTAAATTTAATTTGAATATTTTCTTCTACATTATTTTGTCTATAAAAATATATCTTACAATTTCTTTATAAATATATTTTTTTGTTTTTTTTACATCAATTGCATTCATTGATCGTTGTATTTATTATATATATATATATATATATATATATATATATATATATATATGTATGTATATTTATTTATTTATTTATTTGGCATTAATTGCCTCATACATTGACCATTGTATTTAATTTGAATGTACTCCGTAGCGAAGTGTGGGTTTTCAGCTAGTATATATATATATATATATATATATATATATATAGCATTTACATCAAATACAGTAAATTACGGCAAAAAAATATCTTAGAATAAGAGGAAAAAGAAAGAAAGATAATTTAAAGTTTAAAAGATAGCCAATGCATTAAAAATTGAGTTTGAGCAGATTATATACTATTGAATCACAAACAATAAGGAATTGATACAGACAGTAGATAAAAATTGAAGGTATTGTAGGTAATGATAAAAATAAACATTTTCATTCAGTCCTGCATTTTCATCCCCCACTGCATGAATAATTGAAACAAAAGAGCAGAGATTATGAAGGAATGGGTCTAAAGAGAGTGCCGTATAAAACAAAAGGGGAAGAAAACTCGTGTTAAAACCACCATAATTTAACTTTGTCAAAATAGGTGAATAGAAGCTAGACGAGAAATGAGACTGCTAGTAGTTTCCATAACAGGCAAATAAACTATTGTCATCAAAGTTAACTGATGTTAATCGCTAGAGTAGGAGCAAACATAGATATAAGAAAATAATTGAGTTTTGAGTTTTCGGGCGTTGAGTTTTCTGAAATATGTAAACCCACAAAACTTCATAGGAAGCTGTCGGATTTCAAACATTATGAAAGAGAAGGCTTAGGTTAAATCAAATGGCAAAGGATGTAAAAATAGATTCTAGGAGAGCATATAATCGATTTTGTTTCTTTCACATATTATGATAAAATATATATTATTGGAAATTAAATCCTCTCTCTCAAGTATTTTATTCATGATACAAATTTATATCAAATCAAGGCAGGCAAATGACCGTTTTCCTGCCTGGACTTACTGCGTAATCCGTCAACACCTAATTGTTAGTAGTATATAAGTTAGTAGTATACAACACCTTATTGTTAATAGTAGGACTCAATTCGAGGCGGAACGTGTCAAAACGGCTTTTCGGTACCTATCTTTAGGAAAAAAATTACGATAGTTAAAAACATTTATTTAATCACATATTACTCTGTTAGTGAGTGGGCCTGGCCTGTAATATATATATATATATATACATATGAGAAGACCCGAATGGTCCTCTCCTGAAAAAAACATCCTTTTCCGAAAGCAGTAAGATTCGAATTCAAGAACATATAACTTATTCCAGTAATAACATAACCTTATAGCGCGATGTCCAGCTTTCATCTGCGTGAACATATCGAAGTAGCTGTAAAACAGGTTGCCAGAAATTTGCGAGGCAGGTTAGGATATGAGAAAAGGGTAAAGAGCGGAAAGGTTACCATATAGAGAGAGAAGTCGAATTACATGCGATTAGAGGTGGTTAAAATTTATTACATATACATATATGTGTGTGTGTGTATATATATATATATATATATATATATATATATATATATATATATATATGTGTGTGTGTGTGTGTGTGTGTGAGTGAATATATAAAATCGGGAATACCCCACACATACCCCTGAAGGTTACAGCTCCGGCACCTCTATTTCTAGAAATCGAGCACTGGTTGGTAGTATATACCTTATTGTTAGTAGTATATAGTAGTATATTGTTAGTAGATTCAGTAGTATATAATCTGATGATGTTCAGTTCTTAATGCATTTGCTCAAAGGGAAATTATCCTTTTTCTTATTTTATTAAAAAAATATTTATTTTGCTGTAATTTACTGTATTTTATGTAAATGTTTTGTGTATATATATATATATATATATATATATATATATATATATATATATATATATATATATATATATACGTGTGTGTGGTGTGTGTGTGTGTGTGTGTATGTGCATTTCCTATATCTGTTCCTAACGCTGGAGTTTTTGTTAAAGGAATTCGAATTGAGCCCCATTTTTACTTTTATGTGTAATGAAATATTAATGATATTTCTAGTCCCGACTTTATATAGACATAAATAATCGCCTTTATATAGACACACACACACACACATATCTCTATATATAAAAATGAATGTTTGTTTGCTTGTTTGTTGGTATTTTATGCGCTGCCTTACCGTTTATCCGATTGCGATGAAACTTTGTCAACTTATTGATTGAACTTGCGCGATGGTTATAGACTATTTTCCTTCCTCTACGACGTTCCATTCCCGAATTATGTTAGAAGTATCAACAGATATTGAAAATCACCCAAAAAAATCGCCAAATTTCCCCGGATATTTTTGTTCAAAGCCATTGTAACATTTCATTGTTGCCAATTAAATTATAACATTTCCTTAAAAATAAATAGACATGAATTATAACATTTCCTTAAAAATAAATAGACATGAATTAAAAACGTGATTTATTCATATATTGGCGCATGAAAGAATGAATTTGATATATTACACTGCTGACCACCCAAATTGCAACACCAAGAAAGACAAGAGATATCACAACAAAATTTATTTTGTAGATAACATGTTGACCAAGTATCAAAGGATTGAATTTATACACTTCTGTGGAGTGTGGTTCCTGCCAAAATCAGTAGCCAGAATAGCCGCCATTGTTGGAGATCACCGCTGCCACACGCCTCGGCATTGATTCAAAGAGACTTTGGATGAGTTCTTGGGGTACAGCAGACCAAGCAGCTTCCCCACGTTGCCAAAGTTGATCTGCCGTGGCAGCTGGGGATGGAATCTGTGTCAATCGTAGAGCAACCATGGACCACATGTTTTCTATCGGCGAAAGATCCGGAGAGCGAGGCAGCCAGGGAAGCAATTCAATCTGGCGATTGACGAAGAACCGTTGGACAATGCGTGCCACGTGTGGTCGCGCATTATCCTGTTGAAATATGGCTGTGGGCAAGCCCTGAAGGTAAGGAAGGACAACTGGCTCCAACACCTCGGAGTTGTAGCGCTGGCTGTTTAAAGTACCGGCAATGTGTACTAGAGGTGTGCGAGAGTGATATCCAATACCGCCCCATACCATAATACCCGGTGCAGGACCAGTGTGGCGGTGCATAACGCAGCTGTTCAGCATCCTCTCTTCACGGTGTTTCCAGACTCTAATGCGACCATCGTGGTGTTGCAGACAGAAGCGTGACTCGTCAGTAAAGACAATTTCATTCCATTCTGCCGTCCACATCCTTCTGTCATCGCACCATTGGCGGCGGAGACGTCTGTGGTTCTGCGTCAAGGGTAGACAAAGCAATGGACGTCTTGCGGACAGACCACTCTGCTGTAAACGGCGTCGAATGGTACGCGCAGACACTGGATGATGCGTTACAGACTGCATGTGCTGTGCTATGGTTCGTGATGTGACTGAGCGATCCGTCACTGCCATGCGCACAATTTGCCTGTCATCACGTGAAGTGGTGCGCTGAGGTGGATGCGATCGAACACGCCGGTCCGTCGTACCCTCCTGCATCCAACGATCACATATCCGCATTACAGTTGTTTGGTTTCGTCCAACACGACTACCGATTTCCCTGAAAGATAATCCACAATCTCGGTAGGCCACTATCCTTCCTCTGTCGAACTCGGATACTTGATCAAAAGATGATCGCTGTTTTCGACGAGGCATAATTGATCGTTTTTTTGAAAAACAAGAAAAACACAATTGCCGAACACAATTGCTCGCGTGATGTGCGTCTGCGCTGAAATTCTAATAATTTGCATATCTCACCTCCGCTAATGCATGTTGTAAATTTCATGTTATTTGCATGTTTCCTTCAGGGTGTTGCATTTACAGTGGCCAGCAGTGTATTTTCATGTACGTGGCAACACCGGAATGTTTCTTTTTAAAAATGAAAATATAAGGATGGAAAGTGATTCATTTTCAATGAATGTGTTATCTATCCATTTCATGAATAGAAACTATCCCAAGCTACCTGTTCAAACTCAAATATACTACAGGACACGTTGACTTAGCTAGAAACACGTGCATTTAGCCATGACGCGATGATTTATATAACTGAAGTGACATTGAAACATAGCAGATGATTTAGTTTTGAGAAAGAATTACAATACTGAAATACGTGTATATACTTTTTCTATAAAAATTATCAGATTTGCTGTGTTTTAATATTGAATGTGATCTCAATCCATTCAAACATTATTGATTATTTTTCTATAATAATAAATCCATTCAAACGTTATTGACAAGCTGTAAATTAACGCTTTAAGGGAACTGGGACGTTCTCGACTACTCCAAATGTGAATATTTTCAATCTCCAAAACCCCATTTTTTTTAAAAGTAAAAATAAATTCTTACATAAGATATTACATTCATATAAACTATATGCTTTTTTCATTGTATTTCAGTCAAAATATATTTATTATTTACATTAATTTATTATACCCAAGTAATCGAATAAGTACTTACCATAAACATTAGTTGAATACAGGATTATATAAAAGTGCGCTTAAAATTTTTTCTATTGCTTAGAAAATCTTAAAACTTGCTTGAATATTGAAATATATATACATATAATTTATTGAAATTATTTTAATATTATTATGTACAGCATATATATATAATTTTTTAAGTTGAATTCAAAACAATAGAAATTCTGAAAAATAGACTAAATTTTCTCTCCAAATTGCTGAATAAAAAAAATTATATCATTTGAAAAAGTACAAAAACACATTCATTCCATTAATTGTTATCATATAAATATTTAAATCAAATTTCACACCTTTCGGATGGATAGAATTGTTTACGAGCGTGCATTATTAGTAGAAAAACACATTTTGAGAAAAACAAGAAAAACTATTTTTTTTTAAATTTTGTCGTAACTTTTAAAGTTTAAAATTGCCTGCACTGTATTGTTCTTGTGTAGACACTTCTACAGCATCTCACTGTCTTTTTTTTTTGTCTCTTAAGTGTTCTGGCTTCTTTGCTGACCTTGTGAATAATAATTTCTGATTCACAAATCCGAATTCTGTCAATTTTTCTCAGTGCACTACAAGTGTTACTACCTGGATTAATCTTTAGAGCTTTTAAAACTTTTGTTCGGCCAAACACACCATCATTGAAACATATAATTGCATTCACCATGCCAGTTTGCAATGTTTCTTTACTAATAATTGTGTTTTTAGGAACTCGTTCCCATACACAGTTGTTGAAACTTTCGTTTGGGTTTTGAGTTTAATGTGAATATTTTCAATCTCCAACACCCCATTTTTTTAAATTAAAAATAAATTCTTACATAAGATATTACACTCATATAAACTATATGCTTTTTTCATAGTATTTCAGTCAAAACATATTTATTATTTACATTAATTTATTATACACAAGTAATCGAATAAGTACTTACCATAAAGATTAGTTGAATACAGGATTATATAAAGATACTCTTAAATTTTTTCTATTGCTTAGAAAATCTTAAAACTTACTTGAATATTGAAATATATATACATATAATTTATTGAAATTATTTTAATATTATTATGTACAGCATATATATATAATTTTTTAAGTTGAATTCAAAACATTAGAAATTCTGAAAAATAGACTAAATTTTCTTTCAAAATTGCTGAATAAAAAAATTATATCATTTGAAAAAGTACAAAAACACATTAATTCCATCAATTGTTATCATATAAATATTTTAATCAAATTTCACACCTTTCAGACGGATAGAATTTTTTTACGAGCGTACATTATTAGTAGAAAAGCACATTTTGAGAAAAACGAGAAAAACTATATTTTTTGAAATTTTGTTGTTAGCTTTAAAGTTTAAAAATTGCCTGCACTGTATTGATCTTGTGTAGACACTTCTACAGCATCTCGCTGTCTTTTTTTTTGTCTCTTAAGTGTTCTGGCTTCTTTGCTGACCTTGTGAATTATAATTTCTGATTCACAAATCCTAATTCTATCAATTTTTCTCAGTGCACTACAAGTGTTACTACCTGGATTAATCTTTAGAGCTTTTAAAACTTTTGTTCGGCCAAACACACCATCATTGAAACATATAATTGCATCCATCACACCAGTTTGCAATGTTTCTTTACTAACAAATGTGTTTTTAGGAACTCGCTCCCATACACAGTTGTTAAAACTTTCGTTTGGGTTTTGAGTTTGCCCATGCAAGCATTTTAACAAAAGCTCTCTTGAGCTAAGATCCCTGAACACTTTCTTTATAGCTATAAGCACTGGTTCTGGAAGAGAATGCTTATGTGAATATTTTTCACCCGTTTCAAGACTTCTGTTGTACCCGCACCAACTGTCAGCTCCCATAGGACACAAACCATGTTGAGGTTTTTTATCGGTGGACAGTTTATGAAAATATATAGCCCAAATGGATCTGGACATATCTTCAACAGATTTTCCTACGTTTCTCCGAATAGCCAAACCATAGTACTTTTGAAGTAAAAGAATTTCTGCATCTGTTAGTCTGCCACGTCCAGAAATTTTTTTCCCGTCTGAAAGTTTGGTGCATTTCATATTATTTCTGAGAGCTCTCAATCTCGCCCCCATTCTTTTTTGGACATGGCCTAAACACTCGAGTTTTTCCACAGAAATGCCTTCACCATATACTTTAGATTCCTGAATTCGTAGAAATCCTTTAGAATCTCCATCACCGAGATATTTTAAGTACCTAACATTTCGACTGTTTAGGGAACGCTGAAAAATTCTCAGAGCTCCTTCACTCTCCATGCCTGCACTGAAACCAGAATAGTTTATTTGACAATTTTCACAATTATCATCTTTATTTCTGCACTTAATAATCTGCACTTAACTATTTTGTAAGAACCTCAAAATCTATCACCTTTCCATTTTCAAGTGAAGTAGCTGTGATTACACCATTCAGTGAAGTATGTCCTCTTTTCTGCCATGAACCATCTAGGGCCACTGATATGTCCCGACTGTTTTCAAAAGATGACACTGTCTCCTCAATACTTTTCTGCATTGAATTTAAGGATACCTTATGTAAAGCGTTGGATATCTGAGAACTGTACCTTTCAAATTTAGAAGGTGGTGGGGGCAAGTTCATCATTGCACAGAATGTATGAGCTGCAGATTTGCCTTTCCCAATGCATCTCATACCGTACACTAAACGAACATTAATATCATATCCAACATCAGAAATAATAGAAGACATTGTACTACTGCCACAACCACACACTTTACAAATTGCGGAAATGTTTACTGCAAGTCCTTTCCGACTGCTTTCGTTTTCAATCACATCAAAACAATTAGAACTGTTGCAATGTTTACAATTTGAAACTGCATTCAAAAGTACACTAAGCATGTTCAAATCAATTATTATATTCTTACTTTCGCACTCACTGAAAAAGCCACCACTATGATACTCTTCATCATCAGAAACTTGAGCACCTTGAATTTTTTGTTTGGATGCACTGATTTTAAGCTGATCTACAGGAACGTTATCAACGTGTTTTGTTTTTGAAAATTGATTAGGATGACACTTTCTTTTTCCAAATGCCTTAGATCTTGCCATTCTTGAATTATACACAAGATACAGAGATAAAAAGCAATCGCAATCTAAACAAACTGTATCAAAATCAGATAAAACAACAGTCGCCGAATCTAAAAAGCACGAGATTTACGAGTAGTAAAAAAATCACACAGCTTGTAATATAAATAAGGTAGAGTTGAGTAGTTGCCTGCTTACATGGAGCTTAGAAATAAAAGAAAACAGGGAGTAAAATTGCAAAATAAAAAAGTGAAAACTTGATGTTTTTATGACGTTTCGACTCCCTTAGTCCCTTTAAAAGGGGCGTGGCTCTGTTTGTTTACATTTTGATACCTTAATTAACTAGTGTTAAATGCTTCAAACGTCTATGTGTTATACATGTTTAGAATCAGAAAAAGACACTCTTTCTTAAAAAATTAAAATTGAAAAATCGATTTTTTGAAGGTACAGAACGTCTCAGTTCCCTTAAAATACCCAAAAAGAGGAGAGCAACTTTTAATCCTGCAGAAGTAAGGGGAATATGTCAAAGATTGTTGAGAAATGAGCAATGTGATGAAAAAAAACAGAAGAGCGCGAAGCTAACAGAATTCGAAATGCAGTTAGACGCACACAAGAATCTGAAGAAAAAACACTCCCAAGAGCTCGAAGGTAACAGAATTCGAATTGTAGTGATCCGAAGCAGTGAGACTGATGAAGAAACTTTTAACGCGTCGAACATACGATACGACAGCACCGACAACAAAGTAATGCTATTTGCTACCGCAAAAGAATTTTAGCGAAAACTGTAGAACATCATAACATGAGGCTAATCATTGAATAATAACAGAAACTGAATCCCGAGCGAAGCCGGGTAATACATCTAGTATATATATATATATATATATATATATATATATATATATATATATATATATACTCTGACTTCATTATATACATCCCAACTTCATTTATTTTCCCCTTCATTGATTTAACTAATGCATGAATTGTTTGTTTCAATTTTCTGAAATGACGCTGCAAACGTCCGATCTGATACACCTGGGATGCATAGTTTAATTTTAAATGCACCATATATTGTCTAAATTAACTGAACCTAAGACTCACCAACAAAATTTCGGTTGATGCTTTATTCTGCTCTACTGTGTTGAACTCATTACGTGATTAAAACTTTTATCATATCAAATTTCTGGAAATAACATTTAATGACTCAAAATAAGACATTCTTCCTAGCAAATAAAAGTCGATAAAAAGTGAATGCGTGTGCTGGAGGATTCAAAAACATGTTAATTATTTACTTCACGCACAACTCTGAAATTCTCGTTAGAGTTCACACGAAGTGTAGAGTTTGATACAACTGCAGTAATCTTCTAACGCCACAGTAAAGGGAAATCAAACGATTTCTTGGCTGGGACCCCAGAATATCTAGGTCGTGATGTTATATAGTTACTATTTTAAGTATCGTTCTAGTTAGAAATAGTGTGCTTACCTTTTATTTTATTATCCAGTGCTAGTCTCTTTTCTAGGTTAACATGATCTCATTCAGTACACAGCTTATTCTTTTTCAGCCTGTGGAGCAATGATTAACATAGACAATATTGCCAGGCTGAAAAATGAAATTTTCATACAATCGTAGGATGGTCTTTTTCGTTCGAGCTATTCACTTATTTGAGAAAGTTGTAATTTTTGTCCCTGTTTACAAGAAATATAGAACTTTTACCATCAAGAGGAAATTTTTAACATGGAGCTTGTTTTTCTGGGATGCTTTCCCATCAAAATCGCTACGGAAAAGAATCGCCGTCTGTCAGATAGTTGCAGACTGGGAAGTTGCGTTACATGAAAAAAGAGGATTGTTTGTCGTTTTTCCTCCCTACATCTTCGAAAAGTTGGAAAAAAATAAAATGTTGAAACTGGATAATATACAGTGGACTCCCGATAATCCAAAACGATTGGGACCAGGTCCTTTTCGGATTAACGAATTTTTCGGATTTTGCGAAATCATTCTTAAAATAAACTTAAATTACATAATAACATGTGGTTACATAAATATTACATATTACGTGTGATTACACAGTTTATTTTATAAGGTCTGTCTAAACATTACCAAATCTCGGTACGAAATGGCTAATAAGAGAGCAGAGCGCTGCCTAGTACAGCACAGTAGAGTGTAATATTTTAGATGATCAGCAAATTGTTGAAATGGTTTTGGATGAACCTGTCACGTTTCAGATGAGAGTGAAGGTGAAGCAGACGGTGACAGGGAGCAGAGGGTATCCCACTCAGACGAGGCGGCTGTATTTGATATAGCGCTACGCTACGTAGAGCAACACTCCGCGACCCAGCGGACACACACACTTCCGTAATTTGGCTTCAAGAGAGAGGTATTCTTATCTTCGACCAAAAAAATGTAACAATTTTTTTTCAAACCAATGTAGTTCAGTAATAATTAGGTCAATACATTGTCTGACTTTGAATTTTCTTGCAATTTTCAGAAATATACTTTATATTACTTAGTATCACTGTTGCTTTATTGTAACCTTAGTTCTTTTTGACTTTTGGTTTCGGATTAAGCAGACTTTCGGATTACCGAAGTTTGGATTATCGGGACTTTACTGTATATATATACATACACATACATACACACTCTCTCTATATATATATATAAATATATATATATAAATATATATATATATATATATATATATATATATATATGTGTGTGTGTGTGTGTGTGTGTGTGTGTGTGTGTGTATTAGCTGAAAACCCGCTTCGCAACGGAGTACATTCAAATTAAATAAAACGGTCAATGTGTGCAATTAATGCCAAAAAAAAATAAATATATATATCTATACTTATATATAAAGAGAGAGAGCGATTTTGTACGTGGAGGGTAATCTCCAGAACCACTGCACCTATTTGAAAAATTATTTCACTGTTTGAAAGGTACATTATTCCAGATGGATATAGGCTATATATTATGTATATCTGATCAGTAGAAATAAAGTTAGGGGCTTAATCCTAACAATCTCAATTGTTACCGCTACTGTCCTCTACCGCTTTTTGTGCCGAAGTCTTCAACGATCCTTAACGTGGTGCTATCGCGGTGGGCTTCTGTTCTGACGTTAGCGGTTCGAATCTAGCCGTTCTCCGGCACGCCTTTTTCTTTTAAAAAATTAACTTTAATTATTAACTAACATAATATTAATTTAAGGTATTATTAATGTTATTTTAAGGTAAAAAAAGATTTACAATTTTTTGGCTATCAACTGGAAATTTATTGGTATAATATTTTGTTCAACCCGGACAAAGTCGGGACGGGCCGCTAGTTTATAATAAATGCGACGATCAATGTATACAATTGATGTAATATATATATATATATATATATATATATATATATATGTGTGTGTGTGTGTGTGTGTGTGTATATATTAGCTGAAAACCCGTGCTTCGCAACGGAGTACATTCAAATTAAATAAAACGGTCAATGTGTGCAATTAATGCCAAAAAAAATAAATATATATATTTATAATAAATGCGACTATCAATGTATACAATTGATGTAATATATATATATATATATATTATATATATATATATATATATATATATATATATATATATATATATGTGTGTGTGTGTGTGTATTAGCTTAAAACCCGCGCTTCGCAACGGAGTACATTCAAATTAAATAAAACGGTCAATGTGTGCAATTAATGCCAAAAAAATAAATATATATATTTATAATAAATGCGACGATCAATGTATACAATTGATGTAATATATATATATATATATATATATATATATATATATATATATATATATATATATATGTGTGTGTGTGTATTAGCTGAAAACACGCGCTTCGCAACGGAGTACATTCAAATTAAATAAAACGGTCAATGTGTGCAATTAATGCCAAAAAAAATAAATGTATATATTTATAATAAATGCGACTATCAATGTATACAATTGATGTAATATATATATATATATATATATATAAAATCGTAAGGGATTTTTATTTTTTTTGATAATATCCAATCGTCTGCTGCATTAGAAAGAAAAAATATTTTTTTCTCTATTTAGTTGTTATGCACGTGACGATAAATTTATTTAAAGAACCAGAAAAAGAAATCACGTGATCGGTATTTAATAAATTAAATTCTAAAAATTAATCTTTAAAAATTCACCAAAAATCAGAAAATGGAGATAAAGATTCAAAAAATATTTCATTTTAAAGGAATTCTTACGATCTCTCTCGTGATATAAATTTTATAACCTTCAAATTATTATTTTAAATGCAAACTTAAAAAAAGTTACAAAAACAGCTTAAAAATTTAATTTTAAAAAATCTAAGAATAATTTTTCAAAAATATTTCTTAGTGCACCCTTACAACACAAGAAGAATCGCCATGCAAAATTTCAGCCCTTTAGGTCCAGTGGTTTGGTCTGTGCGTTGTATGTCAGTGAGTCAGAGAGTCAGTCAGTTACGGAACTGTTTTATATACATAGATATTGGCACTAAGTGAAGAATGGTGGTACATTTGTTCGGTCGAAAGTATCACCAGCGGAAAAAGGGCATGAATCATTACAGTTTATGTTTCACCAAATGGCAATATGAAAGACATGGAATGTTTCTTTCCCCCTCATTTCTTATCTATATGACCAAGACATCTGAAATGCTTGAAGAATGACCCGAAAAGCATAATGGAAGTATTTTCCGATAATTTTAGTTTGGATTTATTTTTAATGAAGATTTTGAAAGAGTGTTGCATGCACTCTGACTGTAAAATCAAATTGAAGTGATTGCTTTTTTCTTCATATTATTAGGATAATAATCATTTTGCTAATTCCAGACACAAAATTCTCAAAAGGTGCCCATTTTTATCTCCTTGTGTGGATTTTATTATGATATAGAGGTTTCAGAAACAAGTAACGTGAGCCTTGTGTATTTAGGAGGATTACGTCAACTTCTTATGTTGGAATTTCTATGTATATTCTGTTGTACATCTATACATCATGTATATTAATCTAAGAAAGGAATACAGTGGTGCCTTGATTAACGTGTTTAAGGGGGCAGTGGACCTTCAAACCTAACTTTTTTTCTTTTGAATGGATTTGCTTGAAATTTGAATATGTGATTAGTACCATAGATATGTAAAAGTGGTTAAAATTTAAAGATGAAATATTAATAATTTATGAATTATGAATTATTAATTGTATCGAAAATTGGCCCAATTAAAAATGTTCCATGCGCATTTGTTTTGAATATAATATGGAAATTTTTATTTACAGGATACCTTATAGAATGAAACTTATTGCTTATTTTAAGCATTCATTAAAAATATAAAGAGAAAAAAGAATAATAGTGAAAACTCTTTATTACGCAAAATACCTATAAATAATCTTTTCAAGTACAAAATTTAGAAATTTTAAACTACGAAGTATAATTTTTTTCAATAAGATTTATTTAATATACACTTAAGAATATAAAACTTAAATTTCAAAGCAATACGATAATTAGAAAGGCACTTGGAGCAGTTTGAATATTCGTATGACATGAAAATATTTATTTTGAGAAAAACACATTTAAAGATATTGCTATTAGTAACCACATAATATCGAAATTAAATACAAATGCCTATAACTAGGAAAGTAATCACAGAAATTAAAAATTATTTTTACAATACATTCCTACTCGTCCGTAGTTTCACAATTCAATAAAATAAAAAAATCGAATTTTTGGACAAATTTCACAATTTTGAAAGTCCACTGTCCCCTTAATTTGTTCCGTGAAGGATCTCGTAACTCGAATTAATCGTATTTCCAACCATTTTTCCACATTGAAACGAATTGAAATATTTTTATACAAAATTCGTATAAATTATGAATATTGTATAAAAGCCCAATACAATAGACTGTACTGCAATAAACTGGTTTTATTAAATGTGATGTATAACATTTGCCTTGGAGATCAGACGACTTTAAGATACTGACGGAGGTAGAGGAGAAAGGATGAACTGAATAACTGAATCTTATTCGCTGATTTTTGCCTTTTACATTATACATATATATATATATATATATATATATATATATAATGTTTTGAAAGGTATCGCTATAAGTGTCGTATGGCATTCTTTAGATTTATTTTAATCAAATTTTCTTTAGAATTTTGACGTGAAAAAAATACCAAAATTACTCTACATTAAGAAAACATTAACCTTGAAAAAAAACTTTTTGCCATTTAAATTGATTAAACATTTTATAAATAAAGCTTTTTTTTAATATTTAAGCGACAATTTGTTTTGAAACTTTATCAGTTTACAAAAGAAAATACTTTGTAAAGAGCTACTGGTTTGGCAGATAGATACATCGAAAACTAAACATGTCTTAATTTATAAATTTCTGATTTTAAACATAATTTCAAATATTTCAGGCCTTTTTAATACGCATATTGAAGTTTATAGAAAAGCATGTAAAGGAAAAACTATAATGCGTATAAATTAAAAAATTAATAAAATTTTTCACCCCAGACCCTTCGAAGTTTTCACCTATCTAAACACCATTTTTGATGGGTTTCCCCGAATTTGCAATTTTTTCTCAGCAACAAAACCAAAAACTCTTTTTTATACCTTTCTAATTTTACTAACCTCTTGTTTTTACATGACCGAAGAACAAATGATAGCCAATTTAACATTTCTTGACTTTGGTAAGATCGGCAAATTAATAATTAATTTTACCTTTTCCTCGAAATTTAGATTTTACAATTTTTCGTCTGCCAAAATATCATGTCTTATATAATAAAAAGTTATACCCGGAATCCTATATATCTTGCAAAGAGGATGAAATATGCTCATGACTGCTGCGTACTAATTTTTATGTTACCCAGTTTCGCAGTAAGTCACGATAAAGTCAGTCGGAGCACGAACTAATCCATGATATCACAAAAGAAAATATATCTATTCACAAAACCCGGGGATACAGAACAAAGAGATTGCATTTCTCAAGCTCGTTCGATGCTGAAGTCGGGTGATTTAATCGATTGTAATTTAAACAATCATGACTTTACGGAAAGGTTAAAATAGTAACTACACAGGATTTGAAAGTTAAGGATTTTAGACAGATTTTTAAAATTTACCGTAAATGTTTAAGATTTTTAACAAATAATATATCTATATATATAAAACAGTTCCGTAACTGACTGACTCACTGACATACAACGCACAGACCAAACCGCTGGACCTAAAGGGCTGAAATTTTGGATGGAGATTCTTCTTATGGTGTAGGGGTGCACTAAGAAAAATTTTTGAAAAATTCTTCTTAGATTTTTTTAAAATTAAATTTTTAAGCTTTGTTTGTAACTTTTTTTAAGTTTGCATTTAAAATAATAATTTGAGGGTTATAAAATTTATATCACGAGAAAGATGATCATAAAAATTCCTTTAAAAGGAGATCTTTTTCGAATCTTTACCCCCATTTTCTTATTTTTGGTGAATTTTAAAAGATTTGTTTTTAGAATTCAATTTATTAAATGCTGATCACGTGATTTCTTTTCTGGTCCTTTAAATAAATTTATCGTTATGTGCATAACAACTAAATAGACAAAAAATATTCTTTTTCTTTCTAATGGAGCAGACGATTGGATATTATCAAAAAAAATAAATATCCTTACGATTTTTTTATAAATATATATATATATATATATATATATATATTACATCAATTGTATACATTGATCGTTGCATTTATTATAAATATATATATTATTATAAATATATATAATATACACTACCCTACAATAATTGACCAGGCGCCAGCGGATTTACATAAAATCTGACATGCAGTCGAACTTTATGCAAATCGAGTGCTAGCACATGACGTGTTAAGGTTAAATATGATACGCTGAGTGGTAACGTCTTTAGTTCTTTGTGAATTTGTGCAACAGGTTGAAGGGAAAGGAACTTAGTGACTTTGAAAGAGAAGTTATAGTTGGTTCTCACATTAGTGGCAAGTCTATTTGTTCACTTGCGGTAGAATTATCCCAGCCACGGTCAACCGTTGGTGATTTCGGGAAAAAGTGGAAGACTAAGAACGTTGGGACAAGAACTGTACACGTTGGTCGTCCCCGTATACTGACCGAACGGGATCGGCATATCATGAAGCATGAAGTTCGTAAGAACCACAAGAAACCACGCCAAATTATCAATAGTGAGTTTCAACAGGCAGTAGGGGTTACGCCCTCAATATCCACGGATGTGTTGCCGCACGCAAACCAAACATCACCCCATCCAACAAAGCCGGCAGACTCGCTTGATGCTTGCAACGTTGCAACTGGACTGTGGACCACTGGAAAACTGTTTTATAGAGCGACGAGTCCCGCTACACGCTATTTCAGTTGGGTGGGCGTGCTTGGGTTTGGAAAATGCCAGGCGAACGTCTGTTACCCGAGTGCATCGTTCCAACTCTCAAGTTCGGTGGTAGTGGTGTACCATATTTACATGTTGTTCCTGGTAAATTGAACGCTGACGCCTACATGAACATTTTGGACAATCATGTTCTTCCTACGCTCTGACAATTTTATGGAATGGACAAATGTTAGTTCCAGGACGACAACGCTCCGTGTCATGTTGCAGCCTCTGTCAAGCAGTGGTATCAAGATATGGATGTAAAACGACTTCCCTGACCTGCTCAGAGTCCTGACCTAAACCCTGTAGAACATTTGTGGGACGAGTTAGAGCGACGCTTACGGACCAGGGAACCACGTCCGAAATCTACAGTTGAGCTGGTGGCATTTTTGCAGCAGGAATGGACATAAATGCCCATAGCTGCGTATCAAAACCTTGTTGAAAGTATGCCCAGAAGGTTTGCTAGTGTAACTGCAGTACCTCTATTAAAGGAGATCATCCCTCTATTAAAGCACGTATTCTTTCCCTTATACCATCACATCTTGTTTTCCGGTAGATTATTGTAGGGTAGTGTATATATATATATATATATATATATATATATATATATATATATGTGTGTGTGTGTGTGTGTGTGTGTGTGTGTGTGTGTGTGTGTGTGTGTATGTGTATGTATATATATGTTACGGCAAAGTATGAAATCCGTCATTCTATAGAATGCCTAGGCATTGTATTTAATGCCTAAAACTATCCGGCAATGTATGAAACGATTCATATTTCATACATTCCTAGGCATTCTATAGAATGCCAAATGAGAAACAGGCAAAGTATGAAATAATCACCAATTCGTTTCTAATATCACGTGGCAAGGCACTCGACTTTTAACGCGCGCCATAGGCTCAGAATTTGTCAGTTGCACTTTGCAGTTTGTTCAGGAATGTCAAAATACGCAATTTTACTTAAATTTGTTCAGAAAAAAAATTAGTTTTTTACTGTGCTGCATGAAAATGGAGGAGCAAACTGTAGTGTTGGAGAAGAAGTCATGGTCTATAGACATGAAACAACGATTTGACGATGAACTGTCCAAAATTCGAGTTAATGCTGCAAAAAACAGTTCTTTCTTTACCAAAACTACTTACCAGAAGTTAATAAATGATGTACAAAAAGCCAAAATGACTACTAAGAAGGAACCCAGGGACTATTGGTTGCTGAATCGCTATGATGTGATGATTGTGGAAAATAAAAGTAAACTCATTTATCCTGTTAAAGAAGGCGTCAGTACTATAGAGTATTACGTCAAGGACTATGAGTTTTTCTCGTACTTCATTAAGCTCATTTGGCTATTGAACACGGAGGACGTCATAGAATGTTGAAAGAACTTTCAATCAAATACATAAACGTTACACGTCATGATATTAAACTGTACATCCACCTTTGTGAACCTTGCCAGAAAAAAACAGAAAGGTATTTAAAAGGGCATTGTTGTGAAACCTATGATTTTTTCTGAATTTAATTCCCATTATCAGGTAGATCTTATTTACTTTCAGTCTCATCCAGATAGAGAATACAAATTTATAATGGTGTACGAAGATCATCTCACAATATTTGTGATTCTCAAGTCTCTAACGTCAAAGAGAGCTGAAGAAGTAGCCTACAACCTAGTGGACATATTCTCGTTGCTTGGAGCGCCATCTATATTACAGTCTGACAATGGTAGGCAATTTGCCAATAATGTGGTGACCAGTTTGAAGGAGTTTTGGCCAGCACTGAAGATCGTCCATGGGAGGCCTCGCCACAAAGCCATGGCAGTTTCGACAGAGCTAATCAAGATATCGAAAATATGCTCTGTACTTGGATGCAGGACAGCAAATCTGACCGCTGGAGTGAAGGACAACGTTTCGTTCAATTTATGAAAAATAGAGCTTATTCTGGGATTAAAAGAACACCATACGAAGCTCTCATTGGCTGCAAACATAAAGTAGGGCTTACAACGTCTTTTCTACCCGAAGATGTTTTAAAAGTCAAATACAGAGGAGCAGCTAGAAAAAATAATAGACATCGTCCAAACAATGGAAAAAGGTGAAACTAATCAGATTATGCAAGAAAAAGATCCTGTTTAAAAAAAAAACATGGATGAGATTATAGTCGATAGTAGATTAAACCAACATGATGAAGACATGCTTACCGAAGAGATTTCCGTTTCTGATACCTGTTGTGCGTGTTTAAAAGAAACGAGTGATGCACTTGCATGCAAAAAGTGTTGTCAAAAATTTCATACCTTCTGTGGCCATGCTAGTAAAGATGATGAAATGAATATTTTGTGCACCCTTTGTTTCAAAACTGAAAATGCTATTGAAGGTAAAATAAATTCTAAAATCAATCTGGAAATACAAGTAAAAAAAAAAGGAAACTGAATTCGGAAAAAAAAATTCCCACTGCTTCTTTGGGAACTCTATGCGAGTTCCTATTCCTGACGTCGACAAGGGCCGAGAGGATTGGTCGTTGTAATGAGTGTGACAGAGGATGGTTTCTACCGACTTGGACCTTCTGATGGAATTTTAAAGCAACTATATGCGAGATTACAATTCACTTTATGCTCTAAGAACTTGCTTAGAATTGAAGATATTCCTGACCACGAAATTCCTCTCCGGTCATTTGCAATTGCTCAGTCTAGTGGAAGCGGCCAAGGATTCGTCAAATATATGTGTAAAACAAAGTGCCAAAATATGAAATGTCTTTGCGTGAAAAATGTGATGAAATGAAATTCAAAATGTCATTCAAGCCTACTATGTTTCAACAAGTAAGTTAATTTTAATTTCTTATTTTTTATATGAAAATTTTGTTTCCCTTAATCAGAAAGGTTAAATTTTGTTTTGTACAACTATTATTTTTCTTTACGTATTTAGATTAATTTTTTTTAAATGGCACTCTCATTCTTTCAGAATAACATTTGTATTTTTTGAGGAATGCACGTTATTTATATAATAGCCATATCAGAACCTTTTTTCATACTTTGCCTAAATAGCATTTGTCATTCTATAGAATGCCTAGGTATATACAATGCCTAGGGAAAGTATGTAATAATTCTCATATTTCATACTTTGCCTAAAAACGTCCGGCATTCTATACAATGCCGGCGTTTCGTACTTTAACGGTAACATATATATGTATATATATATATATATATATATATATATATATATATATATATATATATATATATATATATATATATATATATATATATATATTTATGTATATATATATATATATATATTTATATATATATATGTATATATATATATATATATATATATATATATATATATATTTATATATATATGTATATATATGTATATATATATATATATATATATTTATATATATATGTATATATATATATATATATTTATATATATATATATATATATATATATATATATATATATATATATATATATATATATATATATATATATATATATATATACACTGAAGTGCCACTGAATTAGGGATAGCAAAGCCTATGCAAATTGTGTAGCGCTGCGCATCATGTATGCGCAAGTGAGGGCGCTGTGGTAACTGCATATATAGCACCTACTGTGGTTGTTCTGAATTAGTTGTTGAAATTGCCAGTATGGGTAAACTGCCTGATTTAAACGCCTTAGACCGCGGACAAATCGTAGGTGCTCGACGCATGGGCCATTCAATTTCCGAAATCGTTAGACAGCTAGAATTTTCAAGGTCGACAGTGTCAAGAGTATACCAAGAATACATGGATGGTGGAAAAAAAACTAGCGATCGGGCAAACTGCAAAGGACAATTAGCCTTGACAGTGCATGGTGAGAGACGGCTCAGGCGTATTGTACGTAGCCAGTGAAGCCAAACATTAGCTCAAATTACCACCCAGTTTAATGACGATGCCAGTCGTACAGTAAGTAAACGGACTGTGCAATGCTCGCTTCACCGTATGGGTTTCGGGAGCCGTCGACCTACGATAGTACCATTGCTCTATACGCGCCATCGGGCTGCACGTCTTGCCTGGGCAAGAGAGCACAGAGACTGGAGTGTAGAGGACTGGAAACGAGTAGCATGGAGTGATGAGTCTCGATTCCGACTACTTTACGCCGACGGGAGGCTGAGAATATGGCGTCAGGCTCATGAAGCCATGGCTCCTGCATGCCTGGCTGGAACTGTACAAGGGTATGGTGGCTCAATCATGGTCTGGGGTGTTTTTTTTCGTGGCACAGTTTGGGATCTTTGGTGCGTGTACCAACCTCCCTCAATGCAATTCGGTACGTAGAGTTGCTGGGTGATCACTTCCATCCGTTTATGCTGTTCTGTTATCCGCACGGTAATGGAGTTTTCCAGCAAGACAACTGTACCTCTCACAAGTCCCGGTTGGCTACTGGCTGGTTGGATGAGCATTCCTCTGACTTCTCTGTCATGAATTGGCCACCTAAAATCCCAGACTTAAATCCTATTGAGCATCTTTGGGATGTTTTGGAACAAGGCGTGAAAGGCCATCACACAGCACCAAAGAACCTTACTGAATTATGGACAACTTTTACCAATATTTGGCAAGCCATTCCCGTGGAACGTTTCCAGAAACTTGTTGAATCTATGCCTCGTCGTGTGGCAGTCGTTATCAAGGCCAGAGGAGGCCCAACTCGTTACTAGGTAGGTATCCCTAATTCAGTGGCACTTCAGTATATATATGTATATATATATATATACATATATGATAAATTTTAAAAATTATCAGTATCATTTTAATTAATCAATGAAACCAATTGCAAATATGTTTTATGAGCTATTTTTTTATTTACCGTCAAATACATTACTTGTTATTCAATAAAGCTGAATAAAATATATGTAGTATAATAGAACACCTTTAATATTTTATATTTCTCATACAATATTTGTTCCTTTAAATACTGCATTTTGAAATTACATAATAATGATTTACTTGTTAATATTTTAGTATTTTAGTAATAATACACTAGTTTCAAAGTAGTGTTTTTGAAGCATTGATGAAAAACGCTTGCAGTTATGTTCCATGCATTATTTTTTTATGGTTTAATTTCTTGACTGCAAGTTCATCTTTTGCTCAGATTGGACTGGTTGCATATAAAAAGTTCGATTATACTGTTCTTGAGGTCTTTTTCTCCCCTCTATTTTGTGTCCAGTGCCAATTTGGGTCAATGTTGATACCTGATAGTTTAGTTATTTTTTTCTGACTTTACATTCATGCATTCATATTCACTGAAACGGCAGAAAAACTGGGATAGATGATCAGTTTCGAAACAATACTCACTTTCTCGTAAAGGCTTTCGTTCGGCAATCAGCTTATGTAGAGCAACGGACATTTGTGGATGCTTAAAGCTGATTGAGCAGTGAGCATAGCGGTCGATCATAACTAAGGTGAATTTCAACGAGGTATGATAGTTGGTACTTGTTCGATGGGTCATGGTATTTTGGAGATACAGGAAAAGTTTGGATTTTCAATATCACCATTTCAAGGGTGTACCGTCGAAAGACTCTGATTAACCGTGGCTAGCGTGTTCCGTCGACAACCGTATAAACCGAAAGGAGTGCAACTTGACGCAAATAACATCGCAACTCAATTCTGGGGTCCCAACTAATAACCGTGGCTGGCGTGTTACGTCGACAACCGTATAAACCGAAAGGAGTGCAACTTGGCGCAAATAGCATCGCAACTAAATGCTTGAGTCCCTGCTAATAACCGTGGCTGGCGTGTTCCGTCGACAACCGTATAAACCGAAAGGAGTGCAACTTGGCGCAAATAACATCTCAACTCAATGCTGGGGTCCTCACTAACAACAGCGTGAGGACTGAACTATGTCGACTGATTGATATCGGGCGACTGATTGATATCGGCCTATGCCCAACGACGTATTATGTATCCCAGTTTTTTTGGTCCTTCAGTGTATCTAAATATATAAAACAGTTCCGTAACTGACTGACTGACTGACATACAACGCACAGACCAAACCGCTGGATATAAAGGGCTGAAATATTGCATGGCGATTCTTCTTATAGTGTAGGGGTGCGCTAAGAGAGATTTTTGAAAAATTCTTCTTGGACTTTTTTAAAATTAAATTTTTAAGCTGTTTTTGTAATATTCTTTAAAGTTTGCATTTAAAATAATAATCCGTGGGTTATAAAATTTATATCACGAGAAAGATAGTAAAAATTCCTCTAAACTGAAATCTTTTTCGAATGTTTACCTCCATTTTCTGATTTTTGGTGAATTTTTAAAGATTAATTTTTAGAATTTAATTTATTAAATGCTGATCAAGTGGTTTCTTTTCTTTTAATTTTGTGTCACGTGCATTGCAACGAAATAGACAAAAAAAATTTCTTGCTAATGCGGCAGACGATTGGACATTATCCAAAAAAATATTAATATACAGTAAAAGAAATGTTCTTCAAACTGTACTATATTTTTTAGTATATTCTATTAGATTTAATTTGAATATTTTCTTCTACATTATTTTGTCTATAAAAATATCCGTTGCAATTTTTTGTAAATATATTTTTTCATTTTTTTACATTAATTGCATAAATTGATCGTTATATTTATTATAAATATATTTATACATATTTTTGACATTAATTGTATACATTGACCGGTGTATTTAATTTGAAAGTACTCCGTAACGAAGTACGGGTTTTCAGCTAGTATCTATATATGTGTGTATGTGCCTATGCAAGTAGCTTTTGTTTTGTGACACATACGTTTACATTAATAATATCGTGAATCTCCCAAAAGGTAATCCTTATTAAAATACGCTTTTCTTAGATGAAAATTCTTCATAAATTTGAATATAACCAGAGACGAAGAAAAAAGAAAATAATTATGAATTTTTATTTTTACGCTCATTTATTGGCAAAAATTGTTTAGAAAGGCTTAGATACACAGGAACTCAGGAGATCAGAATTAATAGGTATGCCTCAGTTTTGTCTAAATGGAATCATGTGAAAGTGATCCGAATTGAATCAAAAGAGGGGTATTACGAAATTCTTTCATAAATCTGAAGCACTTTTACAGCAGTCGAGTATTGAGATAAATATCATACACTCTTATAGAGCTCTTGAGCACCGTGGGAAATCCCTTTAAGATGACTTCACCTCGCTTAGGGGTACGAGCGTTTAATTCAATTAGAAATGCAAATGAATGAAACGGGATAGTAACCCAGATAAAAGCAGGGAACCAAGTTTAGATAACCGGTTTTAAAAGGAGAATGCGAAGATATTATCCGAGAAAGCCTCTAATACGCTCAATTTTGCTCTGCATTCATCTGGTTTCTTTCAATCTGCAATTCCGGTCAAAAGAAATTGCTGACACCAATGGAAAATTTTTATCAGCAGTTTCCTTTCACTTCGGTATCAGTCTACGGTGATCGTCCTGGGGCTACTGAAGAATATTGGTTAATTGGGAAATTTAATGAACAGCAGATTTATTCAAAAAGATTTATCTAATTCATTTACGATACTATTTTTGATGAATGCGCTACATGTCTCTTTGGGATATAAATATATATATATATATATATATATATATATATATATATCAGCTTTTATGTCCAAGCACGAATCAGAAGAGCTGTGTCATTTCTTAATTGTTCAAAAGGATTTTAATCTGCGTACATTTTTTGTGTGGTATCTATTTCTGATCGAAGCAAAAATCTAGAACCCGATTACACTGAACACTTTTTTATAGGAATGTCCCACATTAGCGATTTTCAAGCTTTAATAACCGAAACATGATTTTCGGTGACATCATAAAATCTAATTTTTTAGTGCAGAGGGCTTCTTAGTAGACATATTGATTCGGTATAGTGTTATTTTAATAGGTATCTATTTCTGATCGAAGCAAAAATCTAGAACCCGATTACTCTGATGCCTTTTTATGGAAATTTCTCGTATTAGCGATTTTCAAGCTTTGATAACCGAAACATGATTTTCGGTGAGAGGGTAAAATCTAATTTTTTAGTGCAAAGGGCTTCTTAGTAGACATATTGATTCGGTATAGTGTTATTTTAATAGGTATCTATTTCTGATCGAAGCAAAAGTCTAGAACCCGATTACTCTGATACTTTTTTATGGAAATTTCTCGTATTAGCGATTTTCAAGCTTTGATAACCGAAACATGATTTTCGGTGAGAGGGTAAAATCTAATTTTTTAGTGCAAAGGGCTTCTTAGTAGACATATTGATTCGGTATAGTGTTATTTTAATAGGTATCTATTTCTGATCGAAGCAAAAGTCTAGAACCCGATTACTCTGATACTTTTTTATGGAAATTTCTCGTATTAGCGATTTTCAAGCTTTGATAACCGAAACATGATTTTCGGTGAGAGGGTAAAATCTAATTTTTTAGTGCAAAGGGCTTCTTAGTAGACATATTGATTCGGTATAGTGTTATTTTAATAGGTATCTATTTCTGATCGAAGCAAAAGTCTAGAACCCGATTACTCTGATACTTTTTTATGGAAATTTCTCGTATTAGCGATTTTCAAGCTTTGATAACCGAAACATGATTTTCGGTGAGATGGAAAAATCTAATTTTTTAGTGCAAAGGGCTTCTTAGGAGACATATTTATACAGTATAGTGTTATTTTATTAGGTATCTATTTGTGACCGAAGCAAAAATCTAGAATTCGATTACTATGAATATTTTTTACAAAAATTTCTCGCATTACCGATTTTCAAACTTTGATAACCGAAACTTGATTTTCAGATAGATAGTAAAATTTAATTCTTTAAATGCAAGGGGATTCTTAAGAGACATAGTGATTTTGTATTGTGTTATTTTCGCAATTTCAGATCTTTGTCTATGTTTTAGATGCAGATTAAAGGAATAACAGTTTTTTAAACCAGAAATTGGGAGAAAATTGCTAAAACACTTTTCAGCGGGTTAGGTCAAGCTTAAAAATCTCGTCAGAATCATTAAATCATTACAAAAGGGTATTTAAAGCTTCTAAAAGTATGAATACGTTCTTAATAAAACATTCCAGACAAAAAAAAACAACACCAGTACTGTTCGTTTAATTTTTTTTTTGTCGATAAAGAAAAAATCCAGGTGCATGCTTTAAGGGGGCACACCACCTTTAAAACTTCAAAAAAATCGATTTTTGGTTTTTGATATATTCTGATTTTTGGGACATTTCTGAACAATATGCAAAAAATCGCATTATTTCTCGAGTTATGAGAGTTTATATAAAGCTCACTCTGTTGCCATGGCCATGTATATTCCAAATTTAACTTCAGCTTTCTCAAATATGTAAATTTTTGGATTACGCGCACTTTTACTCCCAAACTATGTGTGCTAGACACACAAAATTTTTATCAGATTTGCATCTTAAGCTGCTTTACATACTAAAACAAAAAAAATAAAAATAAACTTGTAAAAAATAATTTTATAAATAAAAATGTTTTTAAAAAATTGCTAAATTTTAATTTTTTAATTTTATGTAAATTTTCCAATTTAAACTATATTTTTTGTAAATTTTTTGGCATTACAATAAACTTGAGTATATTATTAATTTAATTTGACCAAAAAATAGTTTCTGTATGCATATTTCTTAATTCTACAATGCGCGAAACATTCAATGATTTTTTTTTCCTTTAGTAATGTGTACATTTAAAAATAAAATCTAAAAATTATTTATGGATTTAAAAGTTCTATTTTTGTATAAAATATAACTGAAGAATTATAATTTTGATATAAAACAAATATATATATATATATTAATATTATTGGGGTTTCAGTAGCTCGAATTTGATCATGTTTACGGTCATTTCAGTGTAGTCAAAGGTAGCGTGCCCCCTTAAAACATGGCTTTTTTAAACATCTAGTGGGCTAAAAATACTGTCACTTATTTCTTTGAGATTCAAAATTGCAAAGAAAACTACGTCGATAATATCAAACGTTGCTTACTATACCAGAACCGATTTATTTGGTCATCAAATTGAGAAGAAAAAATCTCTGAAGATCCTCTGTGACCTCCCATTTTAAATAGAGGGCTGCCAACAAATTATGTGTCTATACAAATGCCAACGGAAACAACGCTACTAAACACCACTCACCCCCTATCTATCGATATTTTTCAGTAAAACAAACTGCGTCCTCAACCAAGAATTGACACCTGTGCTGCCCATGCATAAGAAGAAAAAAAATGGCCAGATTCTAGAGACTATCAAGCCGCCTGCCCTTGTTCAAGAAATAATCTAAATTTTAAATGAATTGCTCACAAATTCAAAATAATTAAGGCTGCTGTGTACTAACCCTATTGGATTCACTCACCTAAATATTAACCTATGGAGAAAATTTGTCTACTACTTACTCTTACAGCTACATAAATGCTGATAATGCAATAAAAATGGTACTTTCAGATATCCCAAACTTTTTTGCGACTTGAAACAGGATTCATTTTATAAATTTTGTCCTCCAAAGGAACTGACGGGTGTTTAACCAGATTACTATACCAGATTTGTTCCCTAATAATTCAAATTTTAAAATATTATTAGCATTTTTAAAAACGAAAAATGCCCCAAGGAGTAAAATTTCTTTCTCTACTAAGGAGTAAAATTTTTAAAAAAAATTTAAATCGAAGTCGGCAATCCTTGGGCACATTTTCTCCATATGTTAACATTGAGGTGAGGGAATCCAATAGGGTTTGTACACAGCAGCCTTAATACAGTCGAACCGCATTATAGCGAACCCGGTATATAACGAACGAAAATTTTGGTCCCGCTCTTTTCCTATTGTACGTAATTTAATTAGTATTGCGTCAGTTTAATGTAATCGATTTTAGTCGATTTAATTCATTAATGATCATTTTTTAATAGATATTATCATTTTTTATTACATTATTATTGAATACACATTGCAACTAATGGATTATATATTTTGTGAACTCTAGCATTTTTCTTAACGGTTCGGATACAGCGAACCACCGGAGAAAGTGAACAAAACCTTTGATCCCTTGAAGTTCGTTATAACGGGGTTCAACTGTATTCTTTACAACAAATTTGGATTCGGCAGGGAATTACGCTTCATTTTGGTATCTAATTTTAATAATGAATTCGGATACTAGAATTCTTAACTGTAAATGCATGGCGAAATCCCCTTAATTTAAACTAGAAAAGAATTAGTTCCATTACATTCATCCAAGAACCCTAATCTCTTCCGCTAGTAAGCATTAGCGGAAAAGAAAAACCCAGATTTGGAGATGAGAGATGAGGGAAATTATATGTTATTTTAACTGCTTAACCTGCGCAGACAAGGCATGACTCCACTTTCAATTAATTGAAAATTGTAAGCTCCTCTTCGAAGAGAAGGGAGACTGAATGAAAGTAACAAAAAGTGAGAAGGATTTAAAACTAACGAGAAGACGGTATCAGTATTTAAAAGGAGGGTCGATGAACAAAATTGGAATATTTTTTAATTAAAGAGTATCAGAATTTCAGTAAAATGATTAATTTCCAATCTCGTAGTTTACAGAAAGTGGAAAAAAATATTTCCTCAAAATAATGGAGGTCCAAGCTCCTTTCCATGAATCAAAAAAACTGAATTTATTAACAGAAAAAAAAATTATTTTTAAGTCAGAATATGAGGGTCCAACGTCATCCCTCAAACGTGAAACAAAATAAAGCCTCCTCTAAATAATGTGTTTAATAATGTATTAACATTATTAATTAACTATAACATATGGATGATAAGGACCATTTGGTGACAAAGATTAAGTCACGTGATTCCTTGTTACGAATTTTTTGCCACCCCTCACCTTTCAAAACTCTTGTCTATCCCCCAAACTTAGTGGTATGCTTTTAAACGTCATAAAACACAAACTCATGCGAACAGGGCAACATTACTTTTTTATATTAGTTAAGTAAGCAATTTTGAAAATTCTCATCCGTCATCAAAGGACTTGCTTAAAAAATTCATACCGGGTCGTTTATTAGTTTTCCTTTATGCTACGAAGAGAACACCAATTTACCTAGTTATACAGAATGGGCTTTGATCCAGGACGGGAGTGCCAAGAAAAACGCCACATTAAAAAAATAATAATAATGAGACTGTATCAATCTTATAAGTACCGGTCTATTTCACTCACGCGTAGTGAAAAATGACAGTAGCGCGGGGAAAAAAATTCATCTATTCTGGTTTTAAAGACATTAACGATGACTACATAATTTATAAGAAGCCATTAGTTTATCTCTGACATCAGCATATTCATTTGTCACAAGCGAAATTAAATAGAAATTAATTGAATGATACAAAGGCATTTTCCTTTGCCTGTAAAAAACTTTCCCCACCACAACAGTGCTGCTGTCGAGAAGCAAGTTTTACCTCCATAGCTTATACTTTTAGAGGTATACTTTTGGTTTTATGAAATGCACTAGCTGAAAACCCGCACTTCGCTACGGAGTACATTGAAAATAAATACAACGGTCAATGTATGCAATTAATGCCAAAAATAAATAAATAAATAAATAAATAAATATATATATATATATATATATATATATATATATATATATATATGCATTTATAATAAATACAACGATCAATGTATGCAATTAATGTAAAAAAACAAAAAAATATACTTATAAAAAACATAAGGGATATTTTTATAGACAAAATAATGTAGAAGAAAACAATCAAATTAAATCTAATAAAACATACTAAAGAATATAGCACAGTTAATATAGTACAGTTTGAGGAACATATCTTTTAATGTATTTTAATATTTTTTTTGGACAATGTCCAATCGTTTGCCCAATACCAAGAAAAAAAAATTTTTTTTACTATTTCGTTGTTATGCACGTCACGATAAATTAATTTAAAATACCAGAAAAAGAAATCACGTAATCAGCATTTAATATATCAAATTCTAAAAATTATTAATCTTTAAAAATTCACCAAAAATCAGAAAATGGAGGTAAAGATTTGAAAAAGATTTTATTTTAAAGGAATTTTTAGGATCTTTCTCTAGATATGAATTTTATAACCCTCAGATTATTATATTAAATGCAAACTTTAAAGAATATTACAAAAACAGCTTAAAAATTGAAGTTAAAAAAGTCTATGAATAATTTTTCAAAAATCTTTCTTAGTGCACCCCTACACTATAACCAGAATCGACATGCAAAATTTCAGCCCTTTAGGTTCAGCGATTTGGTCTGTGCGTTGTCTGTCAGTCAGTCAACCAGTCAGTCAGTCAGTCAGTCAGTCACGGAACTGTTTTATATACATAGATTAATCATAAAACTGACCTATAAATATACTATACGTAGAGCTGTAATTTCGAACGGAATTCAAAAAATTTAATTATAGAAATTACTAGAAATTTTAAAAGAATCCATAACTTTATCGCTGACATTGGCATATTCTTTTTTCACGAATAAAATTAAATAAAAAAGTAATTGAAGGATTCAAACGCATTTTCCTTTGCCTGTAAAACAACTTTCACCATTACAACAGTGTTGTTGTCGAAAAGCAAGTGTTACCTGTATAAGTGGAATGGTATAAATCCCTACGGTGTGGGGCCAATAACGAATCTATTATAAAGGCTGCAGTGGCAGGGGTAAATAGAGGCTTGTAAACCAGGAGGTAATAGAAGAATAGCTGTCGGTTGGCCAGTGATAGCGATCTAAAGTCTATAAATATTACAAGATGGATGGTCGTTATTTTCTGGCCCACAGTAAAAACTCCAGATGATAAGGGTCAAAGTTGTTTTGCAAAATAAAATTATGGTGGGGAGGTACTTCGTAGACTATGGACAGAGGCTGTTTAATAAGGAACCAATTGGGGCAGGAACTACTCAAAGAAAAATAACCCACTGCCCAATGAAAATGAGGGGGGGACCAGAATGGCCCCCCTGTCAGCCCCTCCAAGGACGAAAGGAATATGAGAGGAGGTCCAGATCGATCTCAGACTTTTTTCCTCAGAGTTTAGATGATAGAGAGTCTCGTCTGCCTCAGAGTCAAGGAGAAGTTCCAGTAACCCGCTAAGATGTTCCTATACATGACATGATTCTGGGTCCCTGTCGTCGAAGCCACCATCATCGCTGCATACTTCAGCTGTAGTAAGTGCCTCCCTATAGACTCTAAAAATCATTACTTTGACCATATAGTTTGCCTCTGCTTCTGAGTTCTCATATGTAAAAATGTTAATATGAAAGAGTATATTGTGCTAGTAGGTATTACAATTTAATTGAAATTTGTGCGTTATCAAATAAATGTTTGTTTAAGGCCAATGCTATGTCTTCCTTGCTTGCTCCAACACATGCATCCATTGTTTTAAGGTAATTTAATTGCCTATATCTGTGGATGCATGCATGTGTTGGAGCAAGCAAGGAAGACATAGCATTGGCCTTAAACATACATTTATTTGATAACGCACTAATTTCAATTAAATTGTAATAGCTACTAGCACAATATTCTCTTTTATATTAACATTTTTACATATGAGAACTCAGAAGCAGAGGCAAACTAAATTGACAAAGTAATGATTTTTAGAGTCTATGGGGAGGCACTTACTACAGCTGAAGTATGCAGCGATGATGGTGGCTTCGACGACAGGGACCCAGAATCATGTCATGTATAGGAACATCTTAGCGGGTTACTGGCACTTCTCCCTAGACTCTGAGGCAGACGAAACTCTCTATCATCTAAACTCTGAGGAAGAAAGTCTGAGATCGATCTGGACCTCCTCTCCTATTCCTTTCGTCCTTGGAGGGGCTGTTGTCCGTTTACAAGGGAAGTCATTCTGGTCCACCCCTCATTTTCACTGGGCAGTGGGCTGTTTTTATTTCAGTAGTTCCTGCCCCAATTGGTTTCTTATTAAACAGCCTCTGTCCATAGTCTACGAAATACCTCCCCACCGTAATTTTATTTTGCAATACAACTTTGACCCTTATCATCTAAAGTTTTTGCTGTGGGCCACAAAATAACGACCATCCATCTTGTAATATTTATAGACTTTAGATCGCTATCACTGGCCACACCGACAGCTATTCTTCTATTACCTCCTGGTTTACAAGCCTCTATTTACCCCTGCCTCTGCAGCCTTTATAATAGATTCGTTATTGGCCCCACACCGTGGGGAATTATACCATTCCACTTCTACATTACCTCCAAAACTATGATTTGTTTTATGAAATACATTAACGATAAAAATTCTCTCTAAATATGCGACAAGTAGAGCTGTAATTTCGAACGGAATTTTAAAAATTATATAAATTGAAATTTAAGCCTAGTAATGACCCTTACTAGATATTTTAAGAGAAGCCATTAGTTTATTTCCGACATCAGCATATTCGTTTATCATAGTACGTGAAATTTAAAAAAAATTGATTGAAGGATACAGACGTATTTTCCTTTTCCTGTAAAACTACTTTCACCACCACAAGGGCGTTGATGTAGGAAAACAAGTGTTACCTCCAAAACTAATATTTTGATTAATGAAATACATTAATGATAAAAATGACCTATAAATGTGCGATGCGAAGAGCTGCAATTTCGAATGAAATTTTAAAACCGTACGTAAACATATGCGATACTTGGAGCTGTAATATCAAATGGAATAAAAACATTTACAGAAATTTAAAATTCTTAGTTTAGTAATAACCCTTAATAGATATTTTAAAAGAAGCCATTAGATTATCTCTGGCATCAACATATTCATTCGTAACAATTCGTGAAAAATGACAGTAGCGTGGGGAAAAAAATCGTCCAACCAAATCAATTCTGGTTTTAAAGACATTAACCCTGACTACATAATTTATAAGAAGCCATTAGTTTCTCTCTGACATCAACATATTCATTTGTCACAAACAAAATTAAATAGAAATTAATGGAAGGATACAAACGTTTTCCTTTGTCTGTTAATCAGCTTTTACTACCACAACAGTGTTGATGTCGAGAAGCAGGTGTTACCTCCAAAACTCGTACTTTCAAACGTATACTTTTGGTTTTATGAAACACATTGATTAAAAACACTACGCAAACATATGCGATACGTAGAGCTGTAATATCAAATGGAATCAAAAAACTTATAGAAATTTAAAATTCTTAGTCTAGTAATAACCCTTAATAGATATTTTAAAAGAAGCCAATAATTTATAGCTGGCATCAACATATTCATTCGTAACAATTCGTGTAAAATGACAGTAGAGCGGTAAAAAATCGTCCAGCGAAATCTATTCTGGTTTTAAAGACATTCACCCTGACTACATAATTTATAAGAAGCCATTAGTTTATCTCTGACATCAGCATATTCATTTGTCACAAACGAAATTAATTAGAAATTAATGGAAGGATACAAACGTTTCCCTTTGCCTGTAAAACAGCTTTTACTACCACAACAGTGTTGATGTCGAGAAGCAGGTGTTACCTCCAAAACTCGTACTTTCAAACGTATACTTTTGGTTTTATGAAACACATTGATTAAAAACACTACGTAAACATATGCGATACGTAGAGCTGTAATATCAAACGGAATTAAAAAAATTATATAAATTTAAAATTCTTAGTCTAGTAATAACCCTTAATAGATATTTTGAAATAAGCCACTACTTTATTTCTGACATCAGCATATTCGTGTGTCATAAGTGAAATAAAATTAAAATTAATTTAAGGATACAAACGCATTTTTCTTTGCCAGTGAAACAATTTTTACCAAACAGTGATGTCTAGAAGCAAGTGTTACCTCCAAAACTTTGTTGTGTGAAATGCATGAATGATAAAAATGACCTATAAATATGCGATACGTATATCTATAATTTCCAAGGGAATAAAAAATTATTATAGAACTTTAAAATACTAAGTAACCTACCAAATATATTTGGTTATTGCAAATAGAATACATACTAGATATAACGAACTTCTAGGACAAAAATTTTCCTTCATCCGAAGCTTGTTTATTAAGAATTGAAAATAAAATCAACTACTCCCTTTAGAAATAATATATCTTATTCCAACTTTTAATGTGAAGTAGACTTTTTAAAAAAACATAATACTTTACATGATAAATATTATTCAAGTTTTAGAGTAATATTAAAAGAGTTTTAGAATAATATTATGACCTTATGCAACATATCAAAGAACTTAGTTTAAAACAAAACAAAAAAACAATGCAGATTATAGATTTTGTATTAACAAGTTTTATTTTTCTTAATTTCTTCATCGTAAATATAAATCATACAAGATTCTAGAAAACATTTTTTAGATTTAAACCGATGGAATGGACAGATTCCAAATCACTCAACTTCCCAATCATCAACTCTTCCTCCACTAAAGACGCAACTTGATTGAACCTAGCACCACCTGTTTTCCGAACAGATATATATATATAAGAGTACGTATATATACACGCGTGTTCATTATATATATATATATATATATATATATATATATATATATATATATATATATATATATATATATATATATATATATATATATAACAGTTCCTTAACTGACTGACTGACTGACTGACATACAACGCACAGACCAAACCGCTGGACCTAAAGGGCTAAAATTTTGCATGGAGATTCTTCTTATAGTGTAGGGGTGCAATAAGAAAGATTTCTGAAAAATTCTTCTTATATTTTTTAAATTAAATTTTTAAGCTCTTTTAGTATTTTCCTTTACGTTTGCATTTAAAATAATAATTTTAGGGTTATAAAATTTATATCACGAGAACGATCCTAAAAATTCCTTTAAAATGAAATCTTTTTCGAATCTTTGCCTCCATTTTCTGACTTTTGGTGAATTGTTAAAAATTAATTTTTAGAATTTAGTTTATTAAAATCTGGACACGTGATTTCTCTTTCTGGTACTTTAAATTAATTTATTGTCACATGCATGATAACGAAATACACAAAAAAAATTTCTTGTTAATGCGGCAGACGATTTGACATTATCCAAAAAATATTAAAATACAGCAAAAGATATGTTCCTCAAACTGTACTATATTAACTGTGTTATATTCTCTAGTATGTTCTATTAGATTTCATTTGAATAGTTTCTTCTACATTATTTTGTCTATAAAAATATCCGTTACATTTTTTAATAAATATACTTTTTCGTTTTTTTACATCAATTGCATACATTGATCGTTGTATTTATTATAAATATATTTATACATACTTTTGGCATTAATTGCATACATTGACCGGTGTATTTAATTTGTATGTACTCGTAGCGAAGTACGAGTTTTCAGCTAGAGTACATATATATATATATATATATATATATATATATATATATATATATACAGTGGAATCTCGATGGATCGTTCCCGGAATAATCTTTTTCTCGTATATGTTGTTTATTTTATCCAATCCCGGTGATAATATTTCTTTGTATGTCCCCAAACCTATAGTTTTCCCTCATTTCTCATTAGGTTTCTTTAAAAACGATAGATGAACGTTTCATTGCGTATATATATATATATATATATATATATATATATATATATATATATATATATATATATATTTTATATTTATATATTATATATATATATATATATATATATATATATATATATATATATATATATATATATATATATATATATATAAAACCTCTTCAGATCATTTAACATTAAATTGTCAACTAAGTGTCAAGATCCACCTCATGTTGCAACAGAAACAGACTGTATCGTATACCCAGGAAGCGTTGCAGCGGAACGTCACGTGACGTGTAACAAGCTTCGAGGAGGATAGGGAGGGTGATCCGACAAGAGTGAGGACTGGCACTGGGAAACGGAATTCGTCATCGCTCGCCAGAACACGCGGGGGTTGCAGGCATTTCGTTTTGTCGGGGCGGGATCCGATCGATTAGGGGATCTGAGGGGGGGGAGAGGGGATTAGATGCCGGATGGAGCGTGGTCACAGAATCGCTCCCAGGATGCACAGCGATCAGAAGAGAAAAGGCCCTAATCGATTGAACGATGTACGGCACACACGGAGATTGCTCATTTGGTACGACTTTGCCGTACGGGTGTCGTAGGGACCCGTCATGGAAATGATGTATCAATAACTGAAATATTTTTGCAACTCCTCCCCCTTACCACACAGCATCTGCAACTAAGTGCTGTTTTCTATATAATAAGACGACTATGTATTATTTTAAAGCTAGTAATGTGAAAGGGTCCAAACAGACCTCCCCAGGCTGCTGTGTGCTAACCTTATTGGGTACGCTCATCTCAGTGTTAACCTATGGAGAAAATGTGATTATTATTTACAGCTACATAAATGCTGATAATCGAACAAAAATTGTATTTTCAGACAGCCGGATCTTTTACGCACCTTGCAACAGGATTCATTTTATAAATTTCGTACACCAAAAGAATTTAGGAACGTTTCAAATACACTATACTATATATTTTCACCGAATAAATTAAATTAAATATTTTTTAATACTAGGGGCTTCGCCCCTAGGCTCGCTACGCTCGCTCCTCTTTTATGGCTAATAGCGAGATACATAGGGATGATTCTCCGGCAATGTAACAACTTCCATCCATTTACTGTTGTCACCCTTAATGCGAAGAGCGTTTCATCACTGCTGAATTATCGAAAATTTAAGATATATACTTGAAATGAGGTTTATATGAGTGAGAAAGCTTTCAGCTTCAAGATGATGTAAATATTTTCTTTGTAAGATAAAAACTCGAGGAGCATCGATTTTACATCCACATAGGGGACGATATGTCTTGAAAAACTGTGTTTCATTTTTTGGTGAAAATGTTAGTCTGTTTTGAAATATTTTTAAACAAATGAGGTCTAGTTTGAAAGAGAAATGTCTTTAGTCTTATATTGTAAAAAGATAAAACTTCTACGATCAGTTTTTGGCGAGTTAGCGTAATCTGAAGATGAAAAATTCATAATTTCCCACAAAATTTAAAATTAAAAAAAACTTTAAAGTCCGATGATGACATGTCTTACTTTGGATGAAAAGATTAAAGATGAGACATGTCTGACTTTGGTCACCCCATTTTTTTGCATTCATTGGTATCGCTCTCGACCCCATACCCCCAGCGGTTTCGGAGGCGATAGCGTGACAAGCTTTTGACATCGGATGCGGGAGTTACTTTTTATTAGAATAAAGAGAAAAATTTCTCCACGTTGTGAAATTTCTTTCTGTATTATGGAGTAATTTTTTTTAAAATCTTTCAATCATTTTAAAGTCGGAAATCCTTAGACACATTTTTTCCATAAGTTAACTCTGAGATGTGCGCATCCAATAGGGTTAGTACAGAGCAGCCTTAATATTTTTGGATTTTCAAAATGGAAAAAAATCGTGAATTGGAATTTTTTGGATATATAGGGGTTAAGGACACTTAAATTCATAAATAGATCAATTCTGTGCTCAGATGGCAAAATGTTATAAGACACTTTTCTTTAAAAAATTGAGTTTTTCACATTCCGGATTCTCGTTTGCCGATATTTTCTACTTACTGTAACTACTGTAAGTAATAGCCAACTATTTTTCTGAAACATTGGTACCACGTTTGCTCATGTAAAAGAAATTACTGATTTTTCATGACATCTTGAATCGTAGAATTGCTGTCACGTAAACTTCTTATAACATTTTGCCATCTGAATGGAGAATAATGAACTTAGCTTTAGTCTGCCTTCCATCATCTCAACTTTAAAGGTAAAGAATGAGCAATAAATGCAGAGAATCTCTTTTAAACAGTACGTTCAGCTGAAAATAAATTCCTCTTACTAAACAGTTTGGAATCTGATTTGATGATCAATCTCGTTGACGATTTTTTTAAAATTTTGTATCGCTAAGCTGTTTTTATGTCACAAAACAAAAAAAATTACCATTACGGAATTTAAAAAAATATATATTTCAAGTAGTCTCCTCTAACGAAACTACCGCGGGTTATTAACGTAGGATTACTTATCGTTAACTTAACTTTTTTTTTTTTTTTTTGGGGGGGGGGGGACCGCATTTTGGTACTTTTCTGTTTAACTGTTTACTGCTACTGGGATTGGCGCACTGCCAAAATTTTAACTCCCGACGCAGGAGAATTTTTTTTTTCTCTCCGAAGGACCGTTATTGAGGAACGTAATCCTACGTTAAAAACTTAATCTTTTATTTCATGAATTGTTCCTTAATCTGATTATTTTTACTTCTTGCGTAAAATAATTAAACGACAGACCAGCCGTGATTGCTTCTTTCCTTTATTGGCGGCACATTACATAAGAATAAAACTTTACAATACACAGCGACTAAAACTTAAAATAGTTAAAATTATGAGCTTCAATATAAAATCTCAAGTCCTTGCTCCCTTCCTCCACCGCTAACTGTCTTCTTATATTCTTTAAACAGTATTCAGCTTCTTAACCGTAAAATTTGCATAAACGAAAAGACCGCCAGGGTTGTCTTGTAGTTGCGCTGCTTGCCCAGTTGCTGACGTCACTGCGTTCATTTAGAAGCAAAAATAAAACGCAATATTCAGTGGCGCGCATGCGCCAACATAATCCTTAAAGGATACAATCTTTACAAAATTATAAAATCAAAATCTTCGCGGATATAGTTGCCCTAGATCTCGAAATGTCTCTTTGGATATACAGGGTGTCTACAAATTAGTTGGGCAAAAAGAATGATTTATTGAATGTAATTTACAGGAAAAAAATTAAATTACATATTGTTGTAAGATACAGAAATAGTCCAAGTTTACCATTTCCCCCAAATGTTCGATGTGACTTCCTTTTGTTACTCTTCAAATGTCCCATCGGTAAATCAGTTCTTGCCACAGATTTGTCAGCATGTTTCCGTCGATCAAATTAATTGTAGTGCAGATTCTTGATTTTAGTTCAGGAATGGGGCTGTTTTGGGGCTGTTTTCTTGAATTCTCATCAAAATTCCGTCGTAATTGCACAGCAGAATGACTTTCATGAAACCAAAGACGGCATTTTGCTTTTTCAGCACCGTTGTATGTCTCCATTATCATAATGGCGAACAAGAATAATTACCGCTCGCTAAAAGATAGCATCCGTTAGGACACCTAAAGCCATCTATAAATAAACTTAAGAAATATTACTACTAGTCTGACTTTAAACGAGTTAATTTCATTTAATATTTCGGAAGTTCTTAACTTACGAAATTACCCAACTAATTTGTAGATATTTGTAGACTATTTTGTTTTTTTATTCAGTGTGTGTTTTTGTTGTTTCCAATACCCTTGGAGTAGGAAAGCCTACATCAAGTCCAAATGACATAGGTCCTTGGCGAAGGGTCGTAAGCAGCTTCACTTTAAGGCGAGGTACACCCCTAGGGCTGAAGTCTGACTTGACCTCGAAGAACATCGGTCCCGTAATTTTGAATCCAGTCAAGTGACGAGACCGGTTCCCCGCACTTGACTTGACCCGCACCTCGAGAGATAAATTTGAGAACTTGGAGGACATTGTAGCCACGACGCATTTTACGTGTCCCGGCCACCATTAGTGAACACGGTGGTGGATTTGCAGCGACGAGCATCGAACCAGGGAAGTTCAGATCACTAGCTCGACACCTTTGCCAACCAGTATGTTGGCAGTCACTGTAACTTTAAACCAATGTGAGCAAGATACAACAAATTTCGGAAGTAATATCCTGTCGTAAATAGTTAAACATCTACAATTTTTGTTTAGTATTCCTCTAGCATGTTACAGAAAGAGAGAGAGAAAAAACCTCACCAGAGAATAGAAAATTTTACAAACACTAATAAACATGAAATGAAAAGATAAAACCTTTGTGCTCGAGGAATAAACAGGAAATCCAACGTAAATAAAGCACAAATAGCAGTAAAGTCTTCGGCTTTTTTGAGCTGCCACTAAGTTCGTTTCACTGATGAAGAAGCTCCTTTGTAGCTTCGAAACGACCGTATGCAAAATAATTGCACCTTACTGCTATTTGTGCTTTATTTACGTTGGATTTCCTGTTTACTACTAATAAACATACCGGTCTGACAGATTCAGTTTTAAAAGAATTGGATGGCGTTCAAAACCATGCTCTAATGATTTACTAATGGACGTGTGATATTGGCCTTCCATGACAAATGAAGCAAATTTACGCTTTCAAGTCGAACAATGCGTGATATTTTCGACGGGAAAGTTACTGATAAAAATTCCTACACATTCATATTCAGAATAAATACACCGGCCCTTTCAAAATTTTTTATCCGTTAAATTACCGAAAACGAATAACAATGTGATTTTCCGAATAGTAGATATTGATCTCTCATGACAAAAGACGCGAGTTTACACGCGGGTAACAATGCATAATACATTTATCACGAAGACTGAAATGAAAAATATCAATACATCTAGTTTTCAAAACTGCTCTCGCGTGATTTTTCAAAGACTCATAGAAAGTAAGATAAGGTTTCCCCAACTGTGGTAGACATTTACAATCACTGACGGTCGATGGATTGATACTTTATTATTTCCATGTTCTTATTAACTGGCTTTCTTGTTTGTGTGTGTGTGTGTTTGTCCAGTATAAATCTTGCAATCGATTTTTAACTAACTTCCCGACTAGCTAGACATTTGAAACTTTTAAAATAGCTCAGAACACGATGACAATGCATTATTTTAATACTTTTAGCCATCTTTAAGCAGAATCGAATTCTTTTTCAGTTAATTTTGTTTTGTAGACTGGTGCAGTCATCTATCGCGCCGGTACGGGAACGAAAAGTTAAACGCAAGTTAACTTCCAATTAACTTCACTTTCTTTCAAGTTGATGGGATAATTCTTCAAAAAATTTTTAAAAAGTATTTATTAATGCATAGAATTGTCAAGTTTATATGATTCAACAGAAAATTTAAAAACATGGTATGTAAAAAGTTCTTTTTATCTTGTAATTATGCTTAGGTTAACTACGTAAATTTTTAAGCGAGAAATAAACATTGTGCAATACTTTTCTCACGAATATTACGTCTAAAATGTACATTTGAGTCCCTTTTTCAATAGGGGTAATATGCATAAAACGTGCGAAATGTGCGGTGCTTATTTCAAAAATATACGAGGGATGGAACTTTAAAAGTGGCAACACTGTTGTAGAGCCCGCACGCAGCAGAACCCATTAAAGCAGTTTACACTACACGTACGTCACGTACCTGCCTTACCTCAGAGCGAATGCGCTTTCCCCACAAACATCACACGCCTGCACAGTGACAGGATGAACACAGCCATGTTTTAGTTACCGGTTTATAGAACGAAATAATTTGTTGCATCGTACCGATGGAAGGGAAATGCTTGTGCGCACGCTGTGGCTGATGTGTTTACTCGCTGGGGATGAAGTGCTCTAGAGTCCCCATATTCCACGGACTTAAGTCTTTGTAACTTTGATCTCATCCCCAAGAGGAAAGAACCTCTCCGTGGATTCCACCAGAGATTCTGCAGGCTGTATACCGCTCCATTCGAAGGATCAACGAATCAGGTGCTGACAACGGCATCTTGCAGCTTCCAGAATGTTAGCAACGGGTGCTAAACATTGCTGGTTACTACTTTGAATGGCTATAAAAGTTTCCCTCCTGTATCTCTTTTGTATACTTTATACGTACCTAGTTGCCACTATTAACAACCGGGGGCATAGTGTCTAAAACAGTCAAGATGCCACGCCATAGGTCCTGGGTTCGACCCTGCGACTGGGCAAGGTAGACTCACCCTTTCATCCCTTGAGTGGGTAGATAAAAATGAGGACCAAGCATGCGTGGGAACTAAACTCTGGGGGTCCCACGTCAGGCTGACCACCTGACTGGGACATATGCTGTATGGCACCCCAAGCCCACGATCAAGAAAGCTGAGATGGGAACCACCGGCCTTGTTCCACAGCGGACGGTTGCGCTATGAGTTTAGTTTAGTTTTTTAGTTGCCACTATTAAAGTTCCCTCCTATGTACATCTTCGTACATGTGGCCTTGAATTTAGGTTGGGCCCATATCAAGGGCGAAACCTAGTCCAAGGCTGGGTATGTACGCTGGATATGCATGTTTTAGCTTTAAGGACCACCCGTTTGGCTGTCTTTAGGCATTTTGTCATCTTCTTGCGTTCTAAATTTTGTACCCCATTTCCTAATAGACCATAGTTCTCTCTAAAGTGGCTTACATGACTGCATTTTGCAAGCCACCAATGAAAATTTAGACAAATGTCTTTCTCTTCAGCGTACGCCAGGCGATGTCTGAATGGCTAGTGCGCTTGTGATCGGTCCAGAGCCTGTGAGTTCGAGTCCCACTGTTGGCACGGAAGTCTGTAGCCTTTCGGAATCGGCTCTAAATTGTAGGTACCAGTCAAATTATCCTTTGTGAAGTAAAATTTGACAGCAGAGCTTCCAACCAACCCTTCAGTGTACTCAGAGGTAGTGCAGGGAGTGCTGGAGAGCCATAACAGGGGTGAAACCTATTTCCAAGGCTACTTGTGCTTTAGAGGTGTAGTATATTTTTGTTTTCCAGTGGTTTACTAAAATGTCAGAAAAAGGTAAAAGTTTTTCCAACTGAAATCCTCTCATTTCCAAAAGGATTAAATACTTTTTAGTTAAGCTAATTACGTAAGTTTTCATCTGAGTGTCAAAAAAAAACATAATATTTTTCACTAAAAACTTCTACTCATCCAGTCTTCAAAAAAAATGTCATCAAAAACATAAAATTTAAACTAATTAATTCATATTTTCTTCTTCTATTCCCTTTAAGTGAATTACGCTTTCAAAACCCACTTAAGAGAGAAACTGAAATTTGTTGATGAATAAATGAAAGTATGTCGCTCATATTAAAACAGGAGTCTCATCACGGATAAAATATCACATTAAAAGTGTTGTTTGAATATCCGTTTTTGGGGTAATAATTATTTTTTGCTATTTTGTTATGAAATATGTATACTGAAATGAAATCATTAATTTTAACAGATTTCTAAATCACATATTGAAAACTTTATGCGATTTAAATTAATTGATTCCTATATTCAAATATTCACTCCCCCGAATTACGCTTTTTCTGCATCAACTTTTATCAAAATTAATAAAGGACTTTAGGTAGCCGTACACCTTCTGTGGTGATTTTTCGAAATTTTTATAATTTTGTATTTTTATCTATTTTTTATAATGTAAGTTGAAACTTGGAAAAATGTGTAAAAAAATTTAGCCATTATATTAAAATAATTTTTTCAAAGGGAAAAGCTGGAAAAAGTGGGTGCCAACTTGGCAATTCTTCAAAACATGATTACTCAAAAATAAACAATATATTATCATTTTATGAATTGGAGAAGGAACATAATAAATTTCTCTGGGAATAGAGCATTCTCAAGGTAATATTCTGTATATCTCAGATGTTGTAGCAGTTTTAGCACTGGTGTACAGAAAAATTGCTTAAAATTCCAATCATTTGCAATTGATACCAGTGTAAACAAAGTGATTAATCTACAATAATAAATGTAGTCTGCTCCCTTTATAAACATTTCAAGAGCAACTTTTCAAAATTTTAAGGCCTTTGATGCATCACTTTTTACTGTAGGATGTTTTGTATCAGGAGAAATGATTAAAAAAATCCATTTTGAGAAATAGTTACTTCCTACTTTGACAACTGTTGTTAAAATAGCTGTTATTCGGCTCTTAGTTAAGATAGAAGCATAATTCGAACAGAATTAGAAAGAAAAAAGATTACGCTTTGATATTATTGCAGAAGTGGAAAAGCAATATTTTTACCTGAAAGTCCGTTTCAAAGGTGTACGGATATCTTAAATCAGTTGACGACGAAATGTGTATGTCCATCAAGTATTTCAAGTAATATAACGGGAAAAATAGCTATATTAGGAGAAAAATTACATTAATTGAGTTATTTGAAAAACATCAATTTGTGTAATAACTACTTTTAATCTATTGTATTACTTAACTAGATAAATACCCATGCGTCACCATGGAACGCATGAATACCATCAATTATGTCATTTGGTTATTTAAGTTTAAATTAATTTTAACAGTAAAGTGTTGTCATTCTTCAGAGAAGTTTATCCTGTAATTTAACGACCGTGATACGACATTAAATACGGGTTTTAGATTTTTTTCCATTTTGAGGCTCGAACCCCTTTTAACCCCCCAAGTTTGAATTTTTCAAAAAGATTTCTTAGTGAGCATTTAAAGCCTAAGAGGAACTGCCATACATAATTTCACCCTCATGAGACTTATGGTTCGAGAGTTACAGTGATCAGTCAGTGAATATATATATATATATAATTAAAATCATAAATTTTCAACACACTTGTAACCATCTGACTGAAAATAGTTTGTATTTTAAGGTATCCGTACGTCTTTGAAACGCCATTTTCGATGAAAATATCGATTTTCCACTTCTGCAATAATATCAAAGCCTAATCTTTTTTTCTTTCTAATTCTGTTTAAATTGTGTTTCTATCTTTACTAAGGGCAGAGCAACAGCAATTTTAACAAAAGTTGTCAATGAACCGGAAGTGGCGTTTTTCTCAAAATCAATATTTTCATCATTTCCCTTTATGCAAAGCCTCCTACAAAAGTTATGCATGAAATGCCATAAAATTTTGAAGAATTGCTCTTCATATGTTTATAAAGGTAATAGACTACGCTCATTATACTACGCTCATTAATTAGTTGTTAACGTAGGATTACGTTCCTCCATAACGGTCCTCCGGAAAACAAAATTTCAGACGCTAAAACCGTCCGTCCGTTCCTCGCGAGTTATAATTTTGGCAGCGTGCCAAACCCAGTCTGTATCGCTTGAACAAGCAGTAAACAGTCAAACAGAAAAGTACCAAAATGCGTCAAAATTTTGACATATATGTATATATATACATATTTACATATATACGGATACATATTTACATACAAAAGAGGTAAGCAACGATAAGTAATCCTATGTTAATAACCCGCGGTAGTTTCAGTAGAAGAGACAACCTGAAATTTTTTGTTCACAATTGCAAATGACAAGGGCATTTTAAGCAATTTTTCTGTACATCCGTGCTTAAACTGCTACAACTTCTGAGGTAAACATCATATTATCTTAAGAATACTCCATTCTCTGAAGAAAATTATTATCTTCGTTTTCCAGTTTATAAAATGATAATATATTCGTTTATTTTTGAGTTACCAGGTTTTGCGAAAATATCAAATTTGCAGTTTTTCCCCCTTGGAAAAAATATTTCAATGCAACCGCCCAATTTTTTATACATTTTTCCAAGGTTTACTTACATCTTATCTCTCTATCCTAAAAAAAAGTAACGCCCGCTGCCGCTGTCAAAAGCTTGTCACGCTATCTCGTCTGAAACCGCTGGGGGTATGAGGTCGACAGCGATACCAATGGATGCAGAAAAAGGGGGGGGGGAACCAAAGTAAGACATGTCTATCTTCGTCGGACTTTAAGTTTTCTTTTTATTTTATATTTTGTGGGAAAATATTGACTTTTTCAACTTCAGATTACGATAACTCGCCAAAAAATGATCGTAGAATTTTGATCTTTTTACAGTCTAAGACTACAGACATTTCTCTTTCAAACCGAACCTCATTTGTTTAAAAATATTTTAAAATAGGCTAATATTTTCATCAAAAAAATGAAACACATTTTTTCAAGAAATATCGTTCCGTATTTGGATGTAATATCGATACTCCTCGAGTTTTTATCTTACAAAGAAAATATTTACATCATTCATCATTATCATCTGGAAATCGAAAGCTTTCTCATTCATATAAACCTCATTTCAAGTCTAAATCTTAAATTTTCGATTTTTAATTGAATTTTAAAGCTGATAATTCAACAGTGATGAAACGCCCTTCGCATTAAGGGTGACAACAGTAAATGGATGGAAGCTGTTACATTGCCCGAGAATCACCCCTATGTATCTCGCTATCAGCCATAAGAGAGGAGCGAGCGTAGACAGCCTAGGGACGAAGCTCCTAGTTATAAAAAGAGATAAAATACAAAATTAATTATTTTTTTAGGTTACCTCCGAAGGTGTACGGATGGATAATTTAAAGCAATCAATTCGTATCCCCCTTCTATTCATTTACGCGAATTACGTTTATCCGTATCAACAATTATCAAAAATGACAGAAGTAGGGCAATTAAATAAATTGAGCGAGAAATTAGAGCATGTCTAGCAAATATTTCAGACAAAAGCAAAAAAGGCGGGATGGCTTATAACGAGGAAATATTGCCAAAGACATATATTATTGGTACAAATTTTTGGAATTAAATTTTATTCATCTATTTTATCTATATACAGTAGACTCCCGTATAACACGAGTTCGTACAACACGATTTCATACAATGCGTTCAAAAAAGTGTCACGACTTTATTCGTATAACGCACTATAAAACAACATACGGGGTTTTCCCTTTTATATACTGTGCATACATTTATTTCTATGCATACGGGGTTTTGAACGATTTTGACGAAGGAGTTAACGTATGCCATGTCAGATATCGCATACAAAACAAAGTTTACACGGGATATACTATATATATACACTCTTAGACAAAAAGAACGACGCACCAAGAAGGGGTAATGCAAATTGGACACAAATGGATAAGCATACAGTTTTCGGCAGAAAATGCAAAATTTTAAAGTGTGGCGGCCAATGAATGAACATGTGACGTTGCAGCGCATCTTAACTGCGCAACTAGCAGGATATTAAAGAGGAGAAATTTCGATTCCAGGTCATAAATTCTTTGCAAATTTCATTTCGTGTACTCAGGTAGACAGTAGCTGTGCCTCGCATACAGGTGCGCGAACAATATGCGCAGATGTCAGCATTTGAGAGAGGACGTGTAGTTGGGATCAAAGAAGCCGGTTGATCTAATCGGCCAATCGCTCGACATTTGGATAGGAGCGATGCCACTATTAGATGATGTTGGCAGGAATGGGTGAACCATGGCCAAACACAGCATCAAGAAGGAAGCGGTCGGCCTAGAGAAACGACAGAACGTGAGGATCGAACAATCGTCAGAGCGGCACTTACAGCCCCACATTCATCATTATCATACTTCAGTGACCTCAAGGACCATTCATAGGCTGCTCAGAGAAAAGGGGGCTGAGCTCATGGCGCCCTTTGCGCCGACTACCATTGACCTCTGCACACCGACAAGCCCGTTTGCAGTGATGTTGGGCACATTCGACCTGGAATGTCACTGACTCGAAGAGAATTGTCTTCAGTGATGAGTCCCGCTTCGAATTGAGCCCCGATGACCAGCGAATACGTGTCTGGAGACGCCCTTACAGCACAGTGGTACGTCGACGATATTCTACGTACCGTTGTGTTACCCTTCATATCACGCCATCCTGGGCTTACATTTCAGCAAGATAATGCCCACCCGCACACGGCGAGTGTTTCTACTGCTTGCCTTCGTGCTTGCGCAACGCTACCTTGTCCAGCAAAGTCGCCGGATCTCTCTCCCATTGAGTACGTTTGGAGCATTATGGGCAGGACCCTCTAACCAGCTCGGGATTTTAACGATCTAACCCGCCAATTGGACAGAATTTGGCACGATATCTCGCAGGAGGACATCCGCTACCTCTATCAATCAATGCCAAGCTGAATAATGCTTGCATAAGGGCCAGAGGTGGACCAAAGCGTTATTGACTTTTTTCCTTTGTGAAGCTCTTTCTCTTGAATAAATCATCCAATTTTTCTCAAATTGTAATCATTTGTTTTTCTGTACATGTATATCACATCTACTGATTTTCATCCCATTCGGATAACTCCTTCTTCCTGCATCTGTTTTTTTAACGAAGTTCTTTTAAGCGGTTTACAGTAGAGTGAACTGGCAGAAATCGTCACATAAGGAAAAAACGTTATTCTCCCTCCAGGCGACCTTTCCCTCTCTTTCTCTTTCTCTCTGTCTCTTTCTATTTTTATATATAATTTATAATTCACTATTTTGCATTAAATTTTTAATAAATGACTATTTTTCCTGAAATATTAAATGAAATATATTGATTTAAATCCTTACTTTACATTTTTGCTTTGAAAAAATGATAAAAAATAAAAATAAAATATACAAATTAGAGAGAGAGAGAGAGTTAGTTAGTTAGTTAGTTAGTAAGTTGAATAAAAGAGGGTTGCGCTTTTTGGCGTGACAAAAATACACTAATATAATCAATAAAAATCTACATATTAAATCACGTTTAGAGTTGAAAAAATAGCGTAAGGAACTTTGTTCCTGACGGGGTCCCCCGACTGCCAATTATTTTTATTTTATTTTTTCTTTTGTCTAAGAGTGTATGTTTTGTTTATTAATCATTATCTTGTATTAATTACTATTTATCTAGTGAGTTATTTATTATGCTTTCATAATTAAAATTGATAAGTATTTAAAACACTTGAAACCTTTTTATTCAAGTTACTATACAATTTAAAGTAATTAATTCACATTTTCTTCTTCTACTATTCATCTTTTTTTTTCATCAACCCTTATCGAAAATAACCAAAGAGAGACTAAAATCAGCTGAGAAAGAGACTGCGGCTATGCCCTTCTGGAATTTTAATTAACATGAGAAAGGTCAGGAGTCCCATCGAGAATAAACTATTGAATTAAATGCCATAGTTGATTGTATTTGTATTTCATTTATTTGATATTAATTATTATTTATCCCTCTCTTTATTAATTATACATCTGTAATTAAAATTATAAAATGTTAACACGTTTGAGATCTTTTTATTGAAAATGGAACATAATAGAAACTTAGCAATTTTTTTAATTATTTAGAATTTTTTATATAAACTACTGGTATATCATTTTTGGCATTAAATATCATCTATTTGCTTTCTTATTTAATATACATCTAGATTCGACATTTATTATTGCTAAATAGTTTTTTCGACATTAATTATCATTTATTTGTTTTCTTATTGAATATACTCTTGTAATTTGGTTTTATTTATTGAATTCTTTTTTAAATTTAATTATCGTTTATCTGTTTTGTTATTATATATACAGATGTAATCTGACATTGATTATCGATACATCATTTTTTGGCATCGGTTATCATTGGTTTGTTTTCTTAGTATAAGTATATTTAAGCAATTTAGCATTGATTTTTGGCATATCATATCGGCAGCTCCTGTTTCTAATGACACCACAAGGGTTGGAGCCTGATTTAGCCCCGTGCCAACCCAATTTTGACAGAGCACCCCAAAAGGAAATCTTGAAGACTCGTACCTTCTCCTATCCACAGACCTCATAGAATATCTTTCGAATCTACGGATTTAACGTGCCCATATCTGGTCTAGATACGAAAGTATTTAAGGGAGTTCGTCGGGATTTGAACCGAGTAGCCCCAGTCAGAGCCCAACGCTAGCCCACTTGGCTACCACGGGTCTATTATTAATTTTACATATGCTATGTAAAAATTGCATGGCGACATAAGGTTACTGCAGTTTCAGAGTTGGAGATGTCACTAAGAGAAAAAGTTTGAAAAATATTGTGTTAGGGCATGAAACGTTTACTGCGAACCCACGCGCATTTGCGTGGTCAGTTATTATTTATTTGTTTTGTTATTGAATATGCATGTGTAATTTGGAATCAGTTATTGATATATCATTTTTGGCCTTATTTATCTTTTTTTGTTACTTAATATGTGTTTATCATTTAGGATTTATTATTGGTATATAATTTTTGGCATTCTCGTTCATCTGTTCTCTTAATGGTTATAAGAATCAACCATTTATAAGAATCAATATCGCAAAAACAAAAGCAAATGTATTATTTCCATGTTAAAATTTTCGCTTTAAAGAATCAGTCCACCGGTTTTAAGAATCAGCTTACACTCTTCGTTTTCTCTCTATTCTAAAAGCCGCCGCCGCCGCCGCTGTCAAAAGCTTGTCACGCTATCTCCTCCGAAACCGCTGGGGGTATGTGGTCGAGACCGATACCAATAGATGCAGAAAAATGCAGGGAAGAAAGTAAGACATGTCTCATCTTCGTCGGACTTTAAGTATTGTTTCAATTTATGCTTTGTGGAAAAATATTGACTTTTTCATGTTCAGATTACGATAACTCGCCAAAAATTAATCGTAGAATTTTGATCTTTTTACAATCTAAGACTACAGACATTTCTCCTTCAAACAAGACCTCATGTGTTTAAAAATGATTTAAAACAGACTAATATTTTCATCAAAATATTAAACCCACTTTTTCGAGAAATATCGTCACATATATGGATGTAATATCGATGCTCCTCGAGTTTTTATCTTACAAAGAAAATGTTTACATCATCTGGAAGCCGAAAGCTTTCTTATTCATATAAACCTCATTTCAAGTCTATATCTTAAATTTTCGATTTTCAATTGAATTTTAAAGCTGAAACAGTGATTCCCCTTCAACAGTAAATGGATGGAAGCTGTTGCATTGCCCGAGATTCACCCCTATGTATTTCGCTATTAGCAACTTATTCCTTCAACTTGCTGTGCCATGACTGGCGCTGTTCTTGAGCGCGCTGCTCGTATGCGATAGTCCCCGGTGGACGCTCATTTTTACTAATTATTCTAAATATTTGAATTTTATTCTTTTAATTCTTGTTATATTTTTTATTTTACTTATCTGAAGAGGGCTTAATTTTTATTTTAATGCTGAGCACATATTTTCTGATGTACATATCTTGCTACTGGAGGTAAAGTCGTAAGACCATCGCATTCCAACAAACTCAATATACCTTGACCTTGACCCTAACACAGGAGCGAGCGTAGCGAGCCTAGGGGCAAAGCCCCTAGTTTTATTTTAAAAAATCTTAGAAGAATTTTCAAAAAACTCTCTTAGTGCACCCCTACACTATAAGAAGAATCGCTATGCAAAATTCCAGCCCTTTAGGTCCAGTCGTTTGGTCTGTGCGTTGTATGTCAGTCAGTCAGTCAGTCTGTGAGTCAGTTACGGAACTGTTTTATATACAGTAACCACCGCTTATAGTGATCAGTGGTGATAAGAATCAACCGTTTATAAGAATCAATATCGCAAAAAAAAAAAAAAAAAAAAAGTATTATTTCCATGTTAAAATTTTCGCTTTAAAGAATCAATCCACCGGTTTTAAGAGTCAGTTTTCACTCTTCGCTATCCTTTCCTTTTTCAAAAAAAGCCACTTAAACCCTTAAAAGGCACAAAGATTTTTCTTTATTTTCTTTAAAGAAAGACTAGGAATATGGGATGGACTACAGTCGTAAAATGCATCCTTTTATTTGTTAGACATAATACAGTTTCCCCTTAAGCGCTTTAGCTAAACACTGTCCTATTAGCTTGACCCAGGAGCATCTTTACCCGTCCGGGTCCCTTTTCACTTTTCTCCATTGACAAACAAAGACAGGGACTCTTTTTTTCCCCACCTCCCACATCCTAGATACGGCTTTTTGTACCCTGAAACACATAAATCCTCGGCGAAGTGTCCACTATCACTTAGGCAAACGTGACATTAGTACATTCAGCACGTTATCAAACCGTGAAACGTAAGCTAGAAGGTGAATCTTCGTCTAAGACTATTGATATTGAAAGATGTATAAACAGCCTCCTGCAAACTTCATTACGTCAAACTACATAGAAAACTTTTTCTTACACCCTTCCTGTAGTTGAAATATTGAAAACTGTTAAGCAGGTATGTTGTAACAAATAGTGGATTTTTTTTCTTCTCTTACTGTATAATCATGTCTATCTACTTATAGATCTAGAAATTAAATTGTATTTTTAAAATTATAAAAAATAATTTTAATAAAAGATAATTAACGTAAATTAAAGAGTATTTTATGGTAAATTATCTCATGTATATATAGTTGTGTGTGTGCCTGTCCAAAAACCTCAATTTCGGCCATAAGAATCAACCGCTTATAAGAATCAAAAACAGTAATAACAAACGAGATTCTTATAAGCGGAAATCACTGTATATAGATGAGAGGCCTTATTTCTGATAGATAACGTTTGAAAAGCATTGTGGTGGAGTAAAGAAACGTTTCACCATGTGCGTTTTCTCCTTCCAGGTGTGCTAACGGGCAGCGTGTACCGAGACTATTCGCTGAAGAGGAACGGCTTTCCAGGAGAAGGGGTGTGTAGTGGCTCCGTGGTGCTGGTGAAGACGCACGAGTGGGGGCTCAAGGCCAGGGAGCCTTTCGACCGGGCGCTCCTGCTCATCCGGGACCCATACGGGGCCCTGCTCGCCGAGTTCAACAGGAGAGCGGCCGGCCACGTGGGCCACGCGTCCGTCAACAAATTCCACACAGGAGACAGTGAGTGGCTTTTGTTGTTGTTTTTTTGGTGTTGTTGTTGAGCCCTATCCACATTGCTTACGGAGTGTTGTTGTTGCTGTCGTTACTGATGTCCCTTGACCGACAGTATATTGTCATGAAAAGAAAAGACAAAAACTTTGTGCTCAAGGAATAAACAGGAAAACCAACGTAAATAAAGCAGAAATAGCAGTAAGGTGCCATTTTGCATATGGCCGTTTTGAAGCTGCAAAGGAGCTTCCTCATCAGTGCAAAGAACTTAGTGGCAGCTCTAGCACACGAAAACTAAGCCACAATTGGCTTAGTTTTCGGTTTTTAGAGCTGCCACTAAGTTCTTTGCACTGATGAGGAAGCTCCTTTGTAGCTTCGAAACGGCCGTATGCAAAATTGCACCTTACTGCTATTTGTGCTTTTTTTACGTTGGATTTCCTGTTTATAGTATATTGTCAGTTCAAGTCCATGACGGCTACTGGGCAAAGTCATGCAGCTTCGGTTTTTAATAGCACCACAAGGGTCGGAGTTCGACTTGGCTAAAGGACCAGTCCTGTAATTTTGAAAGTGACGAGACCGGAACACTTGACCCCGCACCTCCAGAAGTGAATTTGAGAACTGGAGGACATTGCAGCCACGACAGATTTTTTGTGCAACAGCCGTCATTAGTGTACACGGCGATGGATTTGTAAGCGACCATCAATGATCCAGAGATGTTCAGATCACTGGCTCGCTGCCTTTGCCAACCGTTCCACTGCGCCCCTTCTGAAGTGTAGCATAACATTCCTCCGATCGCGCCGAGATTGTTGACATGACGGATCACGTGGTTTTTGCGTCATCCGTCGGAACTGAAGTTCAGTCAACTCAGTGGAGGAGGAAGCATTTGAAGGCTCCCAATCGCAATCTAGTGCAGGCTTTTGGGGACCCCTTGTTTCAATACTTTTAATAAATATTACTTTTGTGCTCAGATGGCAGAATGTTACAAGAAATTTGCGTGACGACAATTCTAAAATTCAAGATGTCATGAAAAATCGGTAATTTGTTTTACATGAGCAAACGTGGTACCAATGTTCCTGAAAAAAAAGTGGCTATTACTTACAGTAGTTACAGCAAATAGTAAATATCGGCGAACGAGAATCCGGAATGTGAAAAACTCAATTTTTTTAAGAAAAGTTTCTTACAACATTTTGCCATCTGAGCCCAGATTAATTTCTTAGTATATTTTCTCACCGTTTAAAAGTAAATTTCATTAGTTAGTTATAACTTAGTAAAAACTACAAATTTTCCAGACGACGACGATGATATCTTTGCCTGATATTCACAGGATGTTATGCTTTTTCAAGCCGCTAACTTTCGGAGGCCCTAAGCGGGCGCTTTTTACGCCTGTGCGATGAACCGCCACTGGGTCAACTTCAGAGTATGACGTCATTGCATTGAACTCTGTGACTGGTTAATACTTTTGTCGCTGACGCTTGTCTCAACTTCGGAAACAATGTGAACAAGGCCTAGTTGTTATTTGGTCTCTGCAAGTGCTTGTTGTCATGGGGCTGACAAAGCGAATCAAAAAGAGTATTTAAAATTCGCTTTTGGAAATTAAAAGATGATTAGTTTCCGTTACGAAGGTTCTAGACAACTAATTTTCTTAGCTGAGAGCCCCAAATCAACAACGTGCTTAGAAAGAACATTGCTAATTCAATTGACATAGGAGACTCAGGGTCAAATGCAAAGTGGGAACGGGAAATAAACAACTGGGGGAGGGGAAAAACAAAAACAAAAAAAGAAAGGGAAAAACACGTTAAAGATAGGGAAAATAGCTTACAAATTGCAAAACAATGCAATGGATGCAAAAACCTTAAGAATGTCCCTAGAGATGAATGTAAATTGAGTTTACTTCGAATTCGATATGAAAATTGGTTTTCTTTCACTGGAACAAAGTAAGAGAACACCAGTTTATCAAACGAAGGCAGGCAAAAATATATTTTGCTTCACTCAGCTCCGAACGCAGAAAGCTGAATTTGCTTTTGAAATTCGATAGGGGCTTAGTTTGTTATCAGTCTCTATTCTGATTTTTTAAGTTTTCTCTTCACAAATAATGAATAATTAGAAAATAACTTAAAATAAAATTTAAAAAAATAGGTACTGATAACTTAAATAACTACTTTATATTATCCCTTTATTTCCTTATCCCTTTTCCCTCTTTGTACATACTATGCCTGTTTAATATCGAAATACATTTCTAAAATGCAATCTCAGCTAATGCCCATAACGATAATATGATCTTAGACACTTTAATAAAGGTGGTTTTTTCTTTTTTAAGTTTTAGAAAATGTATCGTTATCAAATTATATAGTATATAAACATATACATAAAATAATAGTCTTTTAAATTTTACCCACATCGTTGCAAAATTTAGCTGCTGTTAAAACCGATAGGATGCCAAAAAGGGCAAACTTAAGTTGCCAAGCTCTTGAGAGTAAACAATTAGCAATGATTGGCCAGTCTCAATTTTTACTTTAACTGCGGTAAACCGAACATTATGTAACGCTCAGCCTTGCATGCACGCTATTGAGCAAACACACGTGTAGGATTTGGTCTAGACGTTTTTCCATTATGTTTAAAAGACCGCGCTTACACTAATTTTTCCATCCAACTGGTGATTTCCCTGTCTGGCGAACAACTAACATGTCACGTACTGCTATAGATCATGTTTGGGGAAAATCCGCAAACGTGATACCGCCTCATAGGAATTGTTAACGACAATTCAATGTATACTCATCAATAAGTTTGGACGAAAGAAGGCAGGTTCATTTTAAATTTCGTTGTTGCCATTTGTCGGTTGAGAGAGGAACATTTTATTTAGAAGAATAAAAGGCAAGGTAAACGTCTTCGTGAGAAGGGCCACAATTGTAAAAATATACACCCCCAGCTTTGAAGAGGAAAGAATTATTTTCCATACATCGTACTTATCGGTTACTAGCATTATTGCCCGGCGTTGCCCGGGTAGATATATAGATATAAAATTTTTCATGCATTCCATCAAAAAAATACTGGGCTGCACCCCCGCTCTTCATGTTTATCTGGCCAGACAGAATGCTCTTAGCGCGTTTCTACTGAAATGATATACAAACAATAAGAAAGAAACTTTGAGCCTGCGGACCTTCGTCTGATTTTGAGAATTAATAACACAGTGTTGCGTGATTCGCACGTTTGGATTGAATAAGTTTACTGTTTAATTATATTTGTTAGATACTGTTTAATTAGATTTAATTAGATTTGTTTGATCCACTGTTTAATTAGAAATAAGTTTTATAATTTACATTTGCCTTTATCATTTATTTTTCCCTTAAAAACGCACTTTTTTCCACATCACCCAAGAGGTAAAGTGCAAGATGCGTTATCCCCTTTATTTAATCAAAGTAAGGCGGGATTCCCCATGAAGCCTATTTTCCTTAAGCTTGTACGTTTTGTAAGAAATGTTTTGAATCAGATGTATTACCTGTGAGTAATGTTCTCAAAGGCTCGGGTGGTTCTTGAATTGCAGACAATTGTACTTTCCCATTACTGCAACACATACCTGGTGATTCTCTAGACCAGAGCTCCGCAACCTTTTATCTTCCACGGCACACCACAAGAAAAAGCTTGCAAATCCATAAATTACAATAAATACGTATATGTTTTTATTGGGTAAAAAACACAATAAAATATCTCTATGTATCAAGCTAATTATAAGCATTTAAGTTTTATATAAATCATTTTGAATTGTGCACCAACACAAGAACAAAAATATAAAGTTTACAAGTAAAAAAAAAATTCTCTTTAAATTTTTATATTAATTTTTTTTGTCTTTACTTAAGTCTAATAAATCAAAGTTAATTTAAACATAACTTATTTATTAATGATATATTTGAGCTTGTTTTGATGAACATATGTACGTTTAATATTTGGCTCTATATTAGAAGAGATACTCGAAGTTCATGGTCAAGACCCTTTCAAAATAAAAAATCAGAATATGATCTTTTGTCATTTTTAATTAGAACCAGTGTCGAAAAACTTTGTTCGCATAAGTATGTCGTAGAAAAAGGGAGCAAAATTTCAATGGCCTTGTCATAAATTAGTAGATATTCTCTCTTAACTAAAATCCAGAAATATGACGCTTGAGCATACATACAATGTAAGGTAACATGTTTTTTTTTGTGTATAATTTCGACCCAGAGAAATATTAGCAAAAAGTTAGAGGAATATTTTACTTTCTAATTGATGCGGTGGTTAATTTTTTTATTATTATAATCGATACAGTCCCCGCGGCACAGTCAAGATCACCTGGCGGCACACTAGTGTGCCACGGCACAGCGGTTGCGGAGCACTGCTCTAGACCACTTTTTAGCACCACAGCTGTCTCATATTTTCGACACTGATCCAATACTTACTTCATTAGCAGATGCATAATTACATTCTGGATTATAGTGAAATGCACATAAACTCCACTGGTCAGCATTCATGGCACGATATCTACATTGAGCATGTCTTGTTCTATCAGCGTGAAGTCGTAGATTACGTTGCACTTCGTTTTCTTGTTGCCTTCGCGCAGCTTGTCTTTCAGCAATACCTTGAAGCCTTCGATTGCGTTCTTCTTCTGTTTCGATTGCTCTTTGCGCTTGTTTTCTTTTCGCATCAGAAGACTTTCCAAACGAAGCACGTTTCTTTGGTGGCATTATTAGTTTTTCTCCTTTATTTTAATTAAAGATAAACATCCAGGGGCATTTATTCCTTTATACTTTTTAAGAACGTCATCCGTTTAAAAATCCGCTAAAAAAATCGTCTGAATCACTTTCCACATGAAAACGAATGTGACGTCATATGAGCATCCAAACGATATGTGTAATGAAAATCATCTGCAGATTTCACAAAGCAGAGCCAGGAAAGTTATGTTTATATGGGGAGCCAGGGCCAAAGGTCATTCCCAACCCTCTTCCTCCCGCGCATTGGAATTTGATCCCCCGTCACCCCCAAACCACCTCGCTTAACGCAGCTGGTTGTGGTGAAGGGTCTGTATCCACAGGAGGTACGCTCACCTCTTAGGGGCACAAAAAATCATTAAAAGAATTAATTTTTAAAAAAATAATTGAGCCCCAAATTCCGTTTTTGCTGCGTTAAGTTTCTCGGGTCCTAAACATTAACTGTGCCGAATTTGGTCCCGGTGGGTGAAACAGTCTATGATTCTATAGCGGACAAACAAACAGACGAGCTCTTATATATATATAGATTATTTTATATATATAGGTTTATACAAGCGCATTTGGGAAGTCCGAAAACCGTAATGTTTTCGGAATTCCTCATTCGGTATGACTGGCTTCACTGCTGTCCCGTGGGTGGTGAACCTCACCAACGCCATTCTCGTCTATTGCAGGCTGGCGTCGCTTCGTGATGGTGCAGGGCAGGCTATGGATGGAGAGTGCACTGGACTGGTTGCAGTTCGGAGGGCCCCTCCTGATCATGAGGTACGAACTGCTGTCGGTGGACCTGCCCGAGCAGCTGCAGCATCTACTCAACTTCCTGGGGTATTCTCCTGCAGGCACCCCTGTCTCTAGTAACAGGTAAGTGCAGATATGAAGACCTTAACGGGACAGTGGACTTTCAAAATTGTGAAATTTGTCCAAAAATTCGATTTTTTTATTTTTTTATTTTATTAAATTGTGAAACTACGGACGAGTAGGAATGTGATGCAAAAATATTTTTTAATTTCTGTGATTACTTTCCTAGTTATAGGCATTTGTATTTAATTTAGATATTATGTGGTTACTAATAGCAATAATTTTAAATGCGTTTTTCTCAAAATAAAAACTTTCGTGTCATTCGAATATTCAAACTGCTGCAGGCACATTTCTAATTATCGTATTGCTTTGAAATTTAATTTTTATATACTTAACTGCATATCAAATAAATCTTATTGAAAAAAAATTATGCTACGTAGTTCAGAATTTCTAAATTTTGTACTTGAAAAGATGATTTATAGGTATTTTGCGTAGTAAAAAGGGTGTTTTCGCTATTATTATTTTTTTCTCTTTAAATTTTTAATGAATGCTTAAAATAAGCAATAAGTTTCATTGTTAGTTCAATAAGGTATCCTGTAAATAAATATTACCATATTATATGCAAAAGAAATGCGCATGGAACATTTTTAATGAGGCCAATTTTTGATATAATTAATAATTCATAATTCATAAATTATTAACATTTCATCATTAAATTTTAATCACTTTTACATATCTATGGTACTAATCACATATTCAAATTTCAAGAAAATCCATTAAACAAAAAAAAGTTAGGTTTGAAGGTCCACTGTCCCCTTAAGTGTGCTTGAGCATTTCTTGACATTTTCCGTACTCACACGTCACTTACGAAATTCCCTAAACCACCTGAACACTGCAAACTGTGACAGACACCGATGCCTGTACTCATCTTTCATATGATGATAAATTTCAGTTTTACGAACACTTTCTGTCGTCAAAAATTGAATAACCTCTCGCCGGTCCTGTTTGGACGAAACCATGTCACGACAGTTAGTAATCCCCTTGCCTAAACTCATTCAAACACCACACTGACACTTTCCGACGATAACATCTTTGCTTCGTAACATACAACGTCAGCTACTGGTGCAAACACAATGATATAAGCATTTAACCACTGCCGCCCAATAAAAAAAGGTCTCACTCTCATTCGGGCTACCCTTATATAAACCGTATTTTGCACTGAGTGAGGATAGCTAAGTCTCGTCAGATGTTTGCGAAACACAAGCTATTTGATTTCTGTCTTAATTACTCCGATATTCCGTATCCACTCCTTTTTTCATGCATTTCCATGCATTCACCTCTGAAATTTACACGCTGACCAAAAGGTTTTCTGCTCACTTTGGGTGAGATAAAACGGAAAGTGCATGTTGAATTTAGTCAGAAACTCTTTTACTGTGTAAGGCAAGATCTGGTTAATTTAGCGGTTCTGCATCTGAAAAGGTTTAGATTTCAGATGGTTTGGTTTGGCGAGCTACGGTCATTTTTTTGCTGCAGAAGGGCCTACTGCTTAAAGCCTGTTTCGAACGGCTACAAACGTCTATGCCAAGAGTGGGACTCGAACCCACAGATTCTGGAACCGAATGTCAGCGCCCTGGCCATTCGGCTTTCGTCCGCTGAATCTGAAAGGAGACAAACTGATTACAATTTCGAAAAGTGCCAAACTTCAAAGTAGGGGCTATAAAAGATTAGTTCTGTTATTTTAAGATGCAATAAGTTGCATACTCCATTACAGATAAGACATTTTATCAGAACTTAAAGTTTTAAAAGGTAATTTTATAGCTGTCCTTTTTTTTTCATAGAGCGGTCAGATGGTTAATGAATTCGATTTAGGAACTGACTTTTGAGTTTCGAGTCAAACTCTAGAAGTACAAAGCCAAAAATGGGAACTATATCAAAAATAGTTTCTAAAAAGACTCCTCCAATCTTGATTTATGATCCTTTTTCCTATTGCAGTGACATCTCGTGGCAAAAATGGAAATTATAGATGTAAATATTGCAAAAAACTAAGAAACAGATATATGCAGTCAGAAGCAGATAGATGAGAGGGATTAAACTATTTCATAGTTGTAATAAGTTTGCATTTCACGGTTTTTATATCTAAAATTCGCATGCCTGCCACGATAAGAGGTTACATTACGAAGTATAAACAATGGGGTGTTTTCCCCCTCTCAATATCTGAAGGAAAAGTTGTATGTCATAGCACAGTTTTATTCAAATTAAGTTAAGCCTTGAACATACAAGTTAGAAAATATATGGAATTACAATGCGTAAGCTTGGTTAGTCGATTTACTAAGCCAGGAGGATTGCTTTTATTAAGGCTTAGGCTGAACTGTAAACAAACAACTGTACACATCGTCTACGGTTAGTAATGAGGGCGAAAGATAGATATGATTAGAATCTACCTTTGGCATAAAAGCTAACTATCCTGTTGGCTGTTCAAAACAATATCAAAAAAGGCAAGAAAATTTACATAACAATTTAATTTTTGCAGTTAATTTTTACAGCTTTTAAATTCAAAGCGACATTCTAAATTGAGTTTTGTCATCAAGCTACTAGTAACAAATTTAATGCTTTTTCCATGATTAAGACTACGCATTAGAATCTAGAAAAGGAAAAAATAACAAAAATATTTTTTGTCCACACAGTATGTAATTTTTTTTTCTGTGCGGCAGAATTTAGCCGCTTGTTATTTTCTGCCATTTGGGAACGTCATTTAACCCTGCCTTATGAAAATCGATCTTTTATTTGGATTTTTATTCCTATAGGCTTCGTTGTGTTCTTCGCAACCGTGACGGCCTTTTCCGCAGACCAAAGCGCCCCCTGCCATTCGATCCTTTTGACGACGATATGCGGCGAACTATCGACTCCTACAAGCTGCTGGTGGAAGAGGCCATCAACAGACATGAACTGAACGTCACGGTCATTGCACCAGTGACGGCAACCAACGAATCCTTGGTTCAAACGAGAACGGGCGAGACCACCTCCTGACATTGAGGAACTGATGAGTTCATTCGCGTGCTTCAACGCATTTTTTTGCAAATAAAGATATATTTTGTGATACGCGGTCATCTCACAAAGACATCTCTGCTGACTGTTTCCGCAGACTTTTTGCGAAACTTCTTTATGTGATCTTTTCACCAAAACAGAGGGTAAATTTGCTGAAGACTTGTAGGTAAAGTTCCATGAGGCGGTTTGAATAAAGCTGGTGGTGGCGTGCATGAAAGGAACTTCCTTCGATAATATTTTTCGAGCGTATCGTAAAGTCAAAAACTTTTGTGCACTCTTGAATTAAAATGTCTTTGAAATCCATTTCTACCTTGCTTGATGTAAATTTAAACTGTGTTTGGTAGCCTGTTAAAACAGGCACATTTATTAACTACAGGGATTAAATTGTTGCTTCCAGGGTTTTTTTTAATTGTGTATAAACTTGTTCTTTTAATGTAATTCAAATATTGTTCAAGAAAAAAATTACATCTAATTTACATGCACTTTCCTTTCTCAGGAGGGTTCGAGACACAGTTCTAAAAAAGGAACTTCTGTTTTTTTATTTATTTATTTATTTATTTATTTAACTTTTTTTTGTTAAAACTTATTGTAGACCTTTTAGAATCAAAATGACACACAAACCGCATGTTTCTCTGGTGATTGCATTGTCAAAACGACATTTTCGCACTGTGTTATCTAAGTGTACTGAACTGTACATCTGTATATTCCGACTTTTTATCCCAGAAAGGTATTTTTCATAATTTCCGATCTTTAAAAGGATATATCGAAATTTCTTACAAGACATCTTTATGAAATTTTCCCCAGTTCTATTCCTATTGAACTGTCTTTTGAACACGGTTTTTGATATAAAGTAAAATTTCTGAAATTATTTTCCCCTAAACAAAAATTACTGTATTTTTTTTGCCTTTTAAAATGATTAAAACTTTTAATAAATACAATTTTTATAACACCCGAAGACAATAATTTTAAAATCTTTCGCATCTATAAAAAGGGGGAAAATGTGTAAAAAGAGCTGTTGGTTCATCACATAAATGAAAAAATATTCAACATTCTTTAAATTTTGAAATGCAAATTCTTTTAATAAAATTTCAAATTGTTCAAATATTTTCTTTACGGGTAATAACTCATAAAGACATAGAATCATTAGAAAATGCCTGTGAATATAAATATTTCTTTGTCTTCTATGAAATAGTATTTTAAAGATCAGGGGCAGAGATTTAGATTAAAGAACCTTCGATAGTTTTATTTTAGTTTTTAAAGTCTAGAAATCAAGATAATCTTTATTCTTTTGGTGTGCGTTTTAGAAGAAGTACCTAAAGCCGACGGAAACGGAATAAAGGCCAAAACATCTCTGATTATCTGAATTTTAGTAATCCTTAAAAAAATAACTTTTTATTTGAATTACTTTAATACGAATAGAAATTGATAAGGTCACTTTTATATGAGCTTGGAAGGAAGTCGCCAAACGTTTGGCGTGAAGGGTGGAAGTTGTCAAAAAGTGGCTAATAAGGACCCTGCCAGCAGAAATTGATATAATGGTCGAGTGATAATAGTGCTTGATCTTTATTCAATACTTTCAGTTATTTTAATTATTAAGTTCATTGTTGTAATGTAATGGACAAAGCAAAACAACTGTATCATCTATAAAATTTATAATACGTCAAAGAATATTAATATTCATCTCCATAGAAGTCCTAAATTAGGAATCAAAAGTTCTAATGCATTCAAACTACCAGAGTATAACTTACACAAGAATTAAATCAAATGAAATTTGGCTTAATGTGTGAACCATAACCACCTATTTTACCTGGAAATACTATACGTGAAATATTTAACAATATCCCCATCTTTAAAATTTTAACTTTCCCCGAATGCAAAGTTATCGAGTTCGTGTTTAAAAATTGCTGACCAATGGAAACTTTAGAAAATGAAGGAACCCCCAAGTAATCAATTTCATTTAAATAGATATTCCCGACAGACGCAAAACTTAAGAATCAATCTGTAAACATACATATACATGCAGTCAATTTCTAAAATTATTTGCTCCAGGTGGATAGCCCTTCTTTGTGCTTCATTCTTCAATGTCTCAGATGAGAGTATTTGGAACACTGCAGAGTTGCAACAAGTAATTATTTTCTACAACTTGATTACCTTTCAAAACCGCGAATAAAATTTTCAGACAAAGTGTGTAGAAGTGTTTTTCTTGCAGCGAATAATCATACCAGTCAAAGAACATCGGCTTGTTCTCGGAATACTACTATCACTTCTTTCAATATAACTTTTTAAAAGTATTTCAAGTTTTCTTCACATTTACTTTTTGCTGTGGATGCAAATTAAAACTTGTAGTTAAATATAAAAAATGAAGCTGTTACATTAAAATATTTTTTTTAATGTCAGAAACATAACCTCCAAAGAACCTTAAATCGGAACAAATGCCAAGTGTTTGAGAGTATTTAAGAGATGTAAGAGTAGCAAAATTATTGCATAACATATTCGTTCTACATCAAAATATGGTAAGGAACCCTGAAAAACAGAGTACAATACTAAACTTCTTCGCGGAATAAAAAAATCGAATATCAAGACTGAAGCAAAATAAATTGAGTTTATTAAACACGATTGAAAATGCTGACCTACGGTAAAGGTACATGCTCTCATGCGAGAAATAAGATTTCTGACTAACTAACTGAAAAAATAGATGCTGCCTTTCAGATACAAGAAAATGCATCCACCTGTTTTCCAATATCTCTACGTTGACCGTAACGAAATTTTCCAGCAAATCTTTGCTGAACAAAACGGCCAAGCATTAAAAACGAAGTTTATCAAAACCGTTTGCTCTACAGAATTTAGGTTACACATAAGATGCAAAATCGACATATTTAATAAAATCTTCATCTTTCGAAAGTTATTCGCAAATTTATTTAGGTTTCACCGTGGATCACAGATGTTTATTAGTTTTAGTTACAGATGATCGTGTTCATAGGCACAGCGTCGTGGGGGCACGAGGGGGGCACGTGCCCCCCCCCCAGCTTAATTTGAAATAAATTAAAATGTTAATATAAGTTCAGTTAAAATCAGAAAATTGCAGAAAACTTTAAAGAAAGTTGGGTTTTTTCCGCCTTTTTAAACTGTGAGACTGAACATTCTGATTATGTCCTTAGCCTTAACATAGTTTCCCTTTCACTCCCAGTGATGCCAATTGGAATCATGATATTCACAATTTTTTTTTCTCAGTCGCCAGAACTGCTAGTGATATCAAATAAATTTTATTAAAATATTTGTACATTTTACTATTAAAAAATATTTTTTCCTTTACCCAATAGATTGCAGCACTATCCCAGTAAAGGAAGAAATATTTGATGTTTGAGTGTCAGCTGAAATCGAAAAACAAGTTAAAATCAATTTCCTTTTAGATGTAATTAAGAAAATAATAATGTTTAAATTAGTGTCTTATCATTTTTAAATATGTGTAAAAATCATATTTTCGCAATTTTTTAAAACAAATTATCCGAAATTTTTGTTGTTTATTTTTCCAAAAACTAGTGATTCCAAATGGCATCATTGGGAGTTATCAATGGGGTATGAAACTCAACACCTCTAAATGTTTATTTGCGATTGCTAGCGGTTATGGCACATGGTTGTACAAAATTTGATACTTTAATTGTATTATTTGAATATAAGTGTTTTTCTAATGATTTGCTTCAAAATTAGCTGAGAAGACAAAGCTTGGAATAAGTGGTGATGTTGTAATACGCTTAGCAGAGACAGTACCACGAAATAAAAATCATAAACTTTTTGTTGACAATTGGTTCGCATCATACAACCTATGCTTGCTTATTGCCTATGCATCATACAACCTATGGATATGGTTGTTGAACTTTGTCGTGTTGACATACGTGCAAAAAGATATTACCTAAGAATATTTTTCCATTTGTTAGATATATGTATTGTGAATGCATGGCTTCTTTATCGAAGACATTTGCAGCAAATATCAGAAGCAAAGGCAAAGTATTTGCCATTGTATGACTTTAAATCATCTGTCTCAAAAGCACTATTGATGGCTAATAAATGCCAGCGCTCTAGAGGGAGACCAAAAAACTCTGAAAGTTCTCCAACAATAGTCAAGAAATCAAAAATAACAAATCCCATTGCTGATGTCAGATTTGACAATTTAGGCCATTGGCCTCTTCATATAGAAGGAATAAGAAGATGCAAATTGTGTATCAAATCGTACACCAGGATAATGTGTGGAAAATGCAATGTATCACTTAATCTTAACAAAATTAATAATTGTTTTAAAAAATTTCATGTAAAATAAATTAAAATATATTATTAAAATACATTATTAAAAGAAATTAAAATACATTATTTATTCATTAAAATATATTATTTGCTTCAGATACATGTATCGATTAAAATATATTAAAATATTTACTTTTTTCCACCTAGCATCAACTCCCAATGATTCCAAATGGCATCAACTCTATTTTTAACTCATGCCCTTAATTCCCAATGATGCCATTTGGAATCATTTAAAATTTTGATTAATAAATTTAAAAAAAAATTTTTTCTTTCTGTTCCTTTATGCTGGACATAAAATAAGTACATTTCAGGAATTTCATATTTTTAGAAGGGGTAATAAACTTTTGGGACTGAAAGGGTTAACAATGATATGATACATAACAAAAAATCAATGCTATAATTTTTTTTTCTCATTTTGTTTATATTATATTTATTTTTCTCATTGTATAACTTTTGAATACTACTCAAATATCAATTCTATTGTTATGCAATTTCAAAAAATCATAATATTTCAAATTTTAAAGACCGTCCGGTAATGCGCTGATGAGGGCCCTAACTGAATTCGATTCATGCCCCCCCCCCCAAAAAAAAAAAAAAAAAGTTAGAAGCACGCTACACCTATGATCATATTCGAGTGATGGTGCATAAGGTTACACCAGTCTCGAATACTTATAAGTAAATTTATATCATATTGAATTATTAAATTCAAAAATTTTCTCTACATATGCTAATAATTTTGAAATCACGCTTTTTTAATTTTAAATTTTGTTAATTTTTGCCTAAATGAAATACAAATACATATTTTATTTAAATATGAAGTTTCAGTCACATGGCATTTGCCTAAAACAAATACAAAGGGTAAGCAAGACATTATTTTATTGTCATTATGCAAAGTAAACATATACCAAAATTTACAGTTAATTTATTTTTAAAATACGTAGTTTGCCAAAATTTGACTATTCCTTTTTTCTATTATTGCTAACATTTTCCTAAATTTAATTAAAAATTGCTACTACGAAAAATTTTTCGTAGGCGTAGAGTGATTTTTTATTTAAAGAAAATGGGTAGTGATCGAAAAGTACCACTGGATTACACTATTCTCAAATGGAACCTTCATATAAAAATAATGCCCTTGTGGGATTTCGAATAATCCATTTTATTAAGTTTGCATAAGATTGGTAAAAACTTAATCCTTTGATCAGTAATTTAACAAAGCTAAAATTCTGAGACCAGTTCATAAATATATATATATAGTGCTTTTTTTCTAAAAATATAGGTGGGTATAATGTGTTTTCTCAAATAAAGATGTGCATTTTTAGCACCGTGTTTGTTTGCAACTTCAAAAGAAATTTATGGTTTAGGAAGACGTTAAAGGTCATTTTTTCTTTCATTTTGGAACTTATTGGAGAAATTTTATAAAATAAAATAATAAATCTGTTAATTCTCATTCTATTTATTGACTCGGAAAACTAAACAAAAGCTCGGTCAACATAACATTTTGTAAAAGGTTTAATTTGGCTAAAGAGAGCTTGTGAAAGACTTAACTTTTAGAAAAGGAATAAAATTATCCTAGATTTCCAAACTTTCAATTCTTAAATCACTATCAAGTTTCATCAAAATAGATGTTTTTTAACTTCTCGATAAAGAATCAAAACGAATAAGAAAGACAAAAAAAGGGACTTTAATACCTTTGAAGAAGTTAAAAGCGATATTCTGACCAAACATCGCCATTTAATGAATAAGGATTCCTAAAACAAATACACAAAACTTGCAATAACAAACATCATTTACCAAGTAATGAATAATATTTAGTATAATTAAAAGAAGCTTTGCGTTTTTTTCTAAGTGTTACTTTATTTATCGCACAGTGGTCTTTAACCAAAAAAAATTTCAGAGAATGCGTCTCTAAAATTTCTCCAACAATCTTATCAAAACACACAAAGTCCTCCTATCGCTATGGATCCATCGGGTAGTCATAGCATTAGAGAAACATGTAGTTCGACTAAAAATTCACTCATACATAAAGACCAAGTATATATCTAATTCAATAGTTCTCATGTATTTATTTAAAGTAAATAAAATTCCTACGAATAGAAAAAATTCTTCCTCACAACATTTTTCCAATATTCTGAATTGTCTTATTTCAATCATAAATACGACTTCACTTGGTTATCCATTTTAACGCAGAAAGGATTTACGAACTGAAAATGGTTAAAACGACACTAATAAAAAATTCATAATTCGATCTTCATGTGAAAACAGCTTAGTCTGTCTTTAAACCGTCTTGTCTAAGTTTTTCTATGATACTACACACATCATTAAAATACGTAGAGATGCAAAATAAAAAGAGGGACTATTTCGTTCCTCTTCTAATGCGAAAATTTTCTGGACAGTAATGGCCGAAAAAAAATTCTTTAGATACCAATCATTATTAATCGCTCATTTGGCCTATATTATTGCTCTCGTGGCGCTGACGTCATGCAGAAGCAATTAATATCTAGGAAAGACCGTTATTAAGTGAATTCTTTCACCGTAATAGTTAGTCAAACGTTTATGAAAAAGGCAAGTTTTTCTTTTTCTATAGATTGTGCGTGTCTCACTTATTATAGCCTTTTCGTGACCTAATATTTTTATGACAGCTGGAATTTCAGCAATAAAGATACAGTAAAGAATCTCTCAAACGTATTTCAAGCACAGTTGAAATGCATCTTTACGTATTTGACTGTTTGAGCTATAAACTAAGAATGAATTAAAATGAATGGGACTTAATCATTAGAATGCTAGTTAAATTTTTCAAGTAGCCCATTCAAATGTACCCATTTATTCAAGTTTTCATTGTGCTAATAAAAAAAATTGAGTTATGGTTACTTTTAAATATCGTTAAGAAAGTCTTAAATTTCAAGGTATTGGTTTTTCCAAAAATGCGTGAATGACATCTGGAATATTTATTACTTATGAATACTATTACCTCTTTATTTTAAAAAGTCATTCATTCTTTCTCAACTTTGATGAGGCAGAATTCTAAATTTCGTCCCTTTTTCACCAAAATCAAAAGATTACGAATCTTTAGAGGTTGCTATCATAATTTCGAATTGGAACTTTGATGAATGCGGAAGACTCGCAATGTAGTGCTTGTGAATTGTACCACGCTGTTTTCAAACATGAGCTACCATGGTGAACAACTATCTACAAATTCAATTTGTTCTTTACAGTTTTAAGAATTTGTCATCCATTTGCAAGCAACTAATGAACTGACATAATAATATTTTATTATTTATTTTACAAATGCCGGTCATTTGACCACTTGGCCATTAGACCACGGGCTCTCCAATACTTCAAGACAAGGGGCTTTCAAAGTGCTCGAAGAGCGGCAAAGCTGTAGAAGATTTAGTGAGGAACCAGGGTGCACCACGAGGACGCCTGCTACACTACAGCACCTGACATGGAAATATGAACGCATGATAGTGACCTCTCCTTTCAGGCGAAACTAATGTATTTTAAAAAGAAAAGACAATACTTTTGTGTTCGAGGAATAAACAGGAAAACCAACTTAAATAAAGCACAAATAGCAGTAAGATGCAATTTTGCATAAGACCGTTTCGAAACTGCAAAGGAGCTTCTTCATCAGTGCAAAGAATTTAGTGGCAGCTCAAAAAGCCGAAAACTAAGCGACCAGACACGTGTCAAACGCCCGAAGGCGCGAACAACGCAAACGAATCACAAGCGAGCAGCGAAGAGACAGACATATGACAAGCAGCGCCATCTAGCGGCAAAAAGAGGAAAAAAAGTGAAGTAACAGGCCGACAAGGCTAAATAAATCGTTTGCGTTGTTCGCGCCTTCGGGCGTTCGACACGCGCGGGTACTTAAGTACATGCGTACATGTCTGGTCGCTTAGTTTTCGGCTTTTTGAGCTGCCACTAAATTCTTTGCACTGATGAAGAAGCTCCTTTGCAGCTTCGAAACGGCAGTATGCAAAATTGCACATTACTGCTATTTGTGCTTTATTTACGTTAATGTCTTTTTTCTGTAGCCACGCAGTGTATTAAAAGGTGGCATCGATATTATATTTTGATCATGTTCATATTAGTGTTGAACGCTGACGTCCATCCTAGTGATAGGTGAAAAATGTTTTTTCTCCGAGTTCAATCTCCAAGCTTAGGACCTGTTCAAATAGAATCCGTCAGCGTTAAAGATTCCATTGGCACTGATTAGTTAAATGGTTCAAAGATTGGTATATGATTAGTAAAATAAAATTTCGCTGACGCTGACGGATTCTATGTGAGGCTGTCAGCGGCAGCGTTACTCGTATTGAAATACACTCATGTCCATAAATTAAGGATAATGCCAGCTCCGACAAATAAAGGTTCAGAAACAAAACATACGTGATTTATTCATAAAACCCATTTATTAAACAAAAGATAAAGAACAAAAAAGATGATGTATGTAGGATACCATTCATAAAAACTGTGATTTTTGCTCTCTGAAGCAATAGTAAAAAATATCGCTTTTACAAAACCTTAATATTACATGGTTGGTATGGTCGCTCAGTGTTATAACCGAATAGTTATGACACAGAGGACGCATGCGGATGATTTTTTACGTGGTAGAATTATCGGCCGCCTGGAATGTGGGCGTACTCAGATGGAAGTATTCGAGGAACTTGGAATTGCCCAAAGTGTCATCTCTAGGCTTTGGCAACGATTCCAACGCGATGGACATGTCAGTAGACGTTACAGTACAGGTCGTCCCCGATTTACAACGCCGAATGAACACCGGTATTTGTCAGTAACTGTCAAAAGAAGCAGACGGAGCACAGCATCCGACCTGTCTCGTCAGCTAACTGCAGTCACGGGTAGCACAGTTTCAAGGCAAACTGTGTACAAACGTTTGGGAAATATTGGTCTGTATGCTCGCAGGCCTGTCAGATGTGTTCCGCTCACGGCAACTCACTGTCGGCAGCGATTAGCCTGGAGTAGAGAACATGCAATGTGGAAATCGTTACAGTGGGCTTGTGTGATGTTTTCCGACGAGTCCAGGTTTACCTTGCAGTCTGATTCACGTCGGACTTTCATATGGAGAACGTAAGGTACCCGTTACCAAGACAACATCATTGAACGACACCGTTACGGTGGTGCAGGATTGCTCGTTTGGGGTGGAATTATACTGGGCTCCAGAACAGATCTGCATGTTCAAATCGGAACCTTGAACGGACACATTTATTGGGACATCATTATGGAACAACATGTACGTTTGTTTAGGGGTGTCATGGGCGCAGAATTTGTGTTTATGAATGACAACGCCCGTCCTCACCGAGCAAACATCGTAAACGAATACCTTTAATCTGAGGATATCACCCGTATGGAATGGCCAGCATTCTCACCTGACTTGAATCCGATAGAGCATGTGTGGGACATGCTTGGCCGACGAGTTGCAGCCCGTCAACCACCTCCTACATGTGTACCGGAACTTGGGAGAGCATTGCTTGCTGAGTGGAATAATCTTCCCCAAGATCAGCTCGATAATTTGATACTCAGCATGCCTAAGCATTGTACGGACTGTATTTCATCGCATGGGAGACATACAATGTATTAACCATCATACCAACCATGTAATATTAAGTTTTTGTAAAGGAGATATTTTTTAAAATTGCTCCAGGAAGCAAAAATCGTAGTTTTTATGAATGATATCATACGTACACCATCTTTTTTTGTTCTTTATCTTTTGTTTAATAAATTGGCTTTATGAATAAGTCACGTTTGTTTTCTTTCTGAACCTTTATTTGCCGGAGCTGGCATTATCCTTAATTTATGGATGAGTGTATATTTAACGAATTGCAAACCTCCAAACGATTAGCAACAAAATTGTTAAGACCTGTGATTGGTTTAAAATATGTTGATAAGAGTAATGCTGTCGCTGACGGATTCTACATAGAATCCGTCAGCGTCAGCGTTTCTCGTAATGAAATATATTTAACCAATCATAAACCTCCAAACGATTAGCCACGAAAATAAAAATCAATATAAGTATCTGACAATATAAGTAACGCTGACGCTGATGGATTCTATGTGAACAGAGGGCCTGTTCCCATAGAATCCGCCAGCGTCAGCAAAAAAAAAATTTGTTAACCAATCATATACCAATCTTTGACACATTTAACCAATCAGCGACAACGGAAACTTTAACGCTAACGCTAACGGATTCTATGTGAACAGACCCTCGGGCCTCGTTCGCGGAGCGTTCCGTTCCTTCGTTATCGCCGAGATTGTTGGCATGATTTGATTGGTTTCGAATATCACTTGGTCATTGCGTTGAGCTCGGTGACTGGTTAAAATGTTTATCACCGACGCTCTAGAAACAATGTGAACTAGGCATTTAATCTTTACCCTAAGCTTTCTAAAAAAAGGTTGATTAGTCTAACAACTGAAAAAAGCATGTTAGGCAGTTACGGCATTGAAAGCTAAACCGGGATTAATATTGATTGGAAGCGACGAATCTATAACATCTAACACGAAATTATGTTTCAATGCAATTTTGAGTATCTTGATACTACTGAATACAGCACAACAAATATTTTCTTTCAGTAATTCCAAACATACGTACATATTCAATCCTTCCAATGTGTATAAAAATTACATCTAAATACTGGCTTTATGGAAGATCTGTTTAAGGACAATAAAGCAGGAAACTTCACAATATGCGTCTTTAATGAAATGTAATATGAAGTTCACAATCATGAAGATAATATTAATTAATATGAGGGTATTAAATAATTAATTCAAATCAAATTTCCCTTTATTTACAATCAAGAAATATAAATGAAACAGCGGGGATATGCATTCATATGCTGCATAAAATATTCAAGAGAACTATCTCTCTTAATATCGATTTATTGTAAAATAAGATCGGGTTTTGTTTGCTCTGAATAGACTGTTCTGAATGAGAGTTCAAATAAAATGTTGTTAACGTCCATATTTGACTCATTAGACGGTGAAGAAGCCTTTGGACTACTGCTATCGCTACTCACGGTCGAGCGTCGATTATTCTATTCTGATCTTTTCATTAAATAAAAAATATTGGTAGAATAGTTGTCAATAATTGAACATTTTTATTTACAAATCAACATAAATGACAATAATGAATACACGATGATGAATGATCCAAGTAGTACAACTAATCAAGATCTTCTTGCTTCTTCCCGACAGCCTACAGAGAAATGAAAATAAATCAAGAAATTACAAATTAAAATAACATTAAACATTCTTAAAACAGAAATGCATAAAAAAAACTAATGTTCATGGGGGGGGGGGGGGGTTTATAAATAAATATTTGACCAAACCTATATATTATATAAATAAATATTTGATATACAGGTTTGGTTGATAGCGCCACGATAATTTTTTGCTATACAAGGGCTAATTAGATGAGAACAGTTTTTTAAAAATATTTTCTTAAATTTGGAAACAAAAAGATTAATAATGTATTACATTTATTTATTGAAAGTTAGAAAAAATATTAAAGAAATCTAAAAATAACCAATATCAATATATATTTCATTTTTATTCCTTCTCAAAAGATGGCGCTACAGCATAAAATAAGTTTTATATTTCTATTACTGCATACTGAAAACTATTGTAATGAAGCACTTTCAAAAAAAATTAAAATTCATATTTTAAGATAAAATAAAATGTGTGAAAGCTTTGATTCATTACATTTTGTGTTAAAAGGTCGGGGACGTCTTTAATGCCGATGTAATTATAGGGCAAAGCGTTTTTCGGCAACGGTAGCCAATTTACAAAAGTTTTATGAGCCCAGAGTGTGTGGGGTCTTTTAGATGATAGACGCAGATAAGCAAGGATGGCACCACTTGTGACGTTAGGTTACAATGACTCTTTGTGGGTGATTGATTGGAGGGGAGCGTTAGAAAACCACATGGTTTGGCGGTGTTTTGCGGATGGTCAATCAGCTGTTTGGATCATTGCGTAAGAGGGGTGTTTTTGATTAAGAAAGAGGGGAGCAAATGAGAGGTTTTTAGGTATTGAAACTTAACAAATAAAAAGTCGAGAGTTTCCTGAATAGCTGGTGAAATGGTTCCGGAGGCGGGAACGTTTAAGGAATTAAAATATTGGAAGTGAGTTTGAGAAGGAAGTCGGAGTCAGTCGGAGTCAGTCGTTGTCCAGGAGGCCTTCCCTGGGTCGGCTGAAGAAAATCCTGCCCCTGTTTGATTGCCCCAAAAATCCGGTCGAATATTCCCGGAGCTAAAATAAAACTAAGGGGGTTTGATGCGTCGGAACTCGGTTGATCTTTCCCGAGAAAGAAAGCCTGTGTGGAGTGACGACTGATAGCTGATACCGAATCCGAAATAAAGAGGGATAGCAGAGAATATTGCCTCCAGTCCGTCTACAGTGACAAATAACCCAGCGTGGAAGAGTGCCCCATCAAACTAAAGAGAACCTACAGAGTTCCAACTGACGTCATGGAAAGAGTCCCCTACCAGAGTCATCACAGAACCCGAAGGTTGCTCTCAACTAAAAGACGTGAGTGTTTCTATTGATTTTGTTTAGTTCAGATCCCACGTTTGCTTTTGATAGTTAGTGCGAGTTTTACGTATTTGAAAATATCGTGTATTTAATTTGGATAGGAGCTTTTAGAATTTTGTGTAGTTCGTATTTACGCTCCCTGAATCAGAAAGTCAAACTTAATCGAACCCTGTTTCATTTGCTTGTGGTTTTAATAGTGAGCAGTGCAGCCATGATGTTAATTAAAATTTGATGAGATGAGATGTAAATATTAGGACAGTGTAAGTAACTAAGTTTTTTTTGTTTTAAACCTTGTTTCAGTAATTATTTATCTGCTGTGTGTTTTAATGTGGGGCAAAGTTGATGTAGCAGATCCAACTGGTTTGAAAATTTGTTCGTTAATTGCTAATTGCGTCCAGAGCCTTGGGTAACAAAATAAATAATTATAACACAACGCACCCAAATACCCCTTGTCTTCAGATAGATAATATTTGAACTACCACCAAATAATCATGCCCTATAAATAAAATGGACGAGCAATACGACAACTATTCCAGCAAATTTTACATGTTCTTATCGAATTTGTAAATACATATTTTAATTTTAAAGCATTTTTCAACCAACATATTTCCTCCTAGATCCAATCCATCCTAAAGGCATCTTTCATTTTTAAACAACAACTGACATCTACATCACTTAGCCGGCGCTATCTCAGGGGTTGCTACAGATGAAATGACATCTCAGAACAGGAGTGCCAGAAATGCGATCATAACGCTCCGAATGGGGTTTTCGCGCTGAACGGGGTGCCGAAATCGTCCGCCTTTCAAAATATGCGACCGGTACCTACAGCTTAAAGCCGATTCCGAACGGCTACAAACATCCATGACAATAGTGGGACTCGAACCCATAGACTCCGGCACCGAAAGCCACCGCCCTAGTCACTCGGCCATCGTCCGGCAAATATTTCATTAAGTCATTCCATGCTGCTTCAAGTCTATGCCACGCTTTAACAATCGTAGTGGCTAGAGAGCGGTGGCGACCCAGTCTCTCAGCAACCCATGACCAGATGTTTTCAATGGGTGAGAGATCTGGAGAACATGCTGGCCAGGGCAACAGTCGAACACCCTCTGCATCGAGGTAGGTCAGAAAGCAACGAGCAACATGCGGTCTTGAGTTATCTTGTTGAAAGATGACGTCTCCGAGGCCTCGAAGATAAGGCACAGCCACAGTCCTTGAGATCTGAGAAATGTAACGCTGGCTGTTCAGATTACCGACGATGCGAACAAGAGGTATTCGCGTCGTGTACCCAATGGCTGACCATACCATCACACTAGGTGCAGGGCCCGTATGACGATATCGAATGCAATCAGGCCACGTGTGTTCTCCTTGGTGCCTTCAGACACGGATACGGCCATCATGGTGCTTCACGCAGAACCGGGACTCGGCTGAAAAGACGACGTGGTGCCACTCTGTTTCCAATTTTGTCGTCGGGCGCACCACTGTCACCGCGTGTCTCTATGTTGCAGTGTCAAGAGAAGCCGCAATAATGGTCGCCGTGCAGACAGTCCGTGCTGCTCCAGTCGCCGTTACACTGTCCGTGCGGATACTGTCGCGCTGCAAACAAGCCTACTTTCTGACTCAAGGTCCGTGGTGTGGCTGTACGATCCTGCAAGGCCGACCTGACAACATGTCTGTCCTCTCGGGCGTTAGTGGCGGGAGGCGGTTGAGATCCTTCAAGGCGTTCATTATGACTCACCTGAACCTATCGATTCCATATTCGTATGACAGTCGTTGGATTCAGACCAATGCGAGTAGCAATATCGCGGAACGATAAACCGCACTCTCGATAGGGGCCACGATCCTGCCGCTATCGAATTCCAACACGTGCTGGTAGCCGTTTCTCCATCTTATACGAGGCATAACACGATCTTCTCACAAACAACAAACATTCAAATGCGATTTCCGAATGAGAAACCCGCTGCGTAACTTTCCTTTTATACAGAGTTTGAGATGCTGTTTCTCTCTCCTGCGTAGTTCGATTGCGCTTAAATGCTAATAATTTGCCTACCCCAGAATCTTCTCCCTTTCATGCGAATTTGACGTTTGCATCATCCCTCCTTCATGGTGTTGCAATTTTAATGGCTAGTAGTGTATACACACGCACACACACACACACACACACACACATATATATATATATATATATATATATATATATATATATATATATATATATATATATATATATATATATATATATATATATATATATATATATATATATATATATATATATATATATATATATATATATATATATGCATGTATATATATATATATATATATATATATATATATATATATATATGTATATATATATATATGCATGTATATATATATATATATATATATATATATATATATATATATATATATATATATATATATATATATATATATATATATATATATACTAGCTGAAAACCCGCACTTCGCTACGGAGTACATTCTAATTAAATACAACACTCAATATATGCAATTAATGCGAAAATATATATATATATATAAATATATATTTATAATAAGTACGACGATCAATGTATACAATTGATGTACAAAAAACAGTTTGAGGATCATATCTTTTACTGTATTTTAATATTTTTTGGATAATGTCCAATCGTCTGCTGCATTAGTAAGGAAAAAAATATTTTTTGTCTATTTAGTTGTTATGCACGTAACGATAAATTTATTTAAAGTACCAGAAAAAGAAATCACGTGATCAGCATTTAATAAATTAAATTCTAAAAATGAATCTTTAAAAATTCACCAAAAATCAGAAAATGGAGGTAAAGATTCGAAAAAGATTTCATTTTAAAGGATAGTAGGGGAGCATATGTTGTCCCGTGGCGGTATTAATGATGGGAAGATGGGTGGATATTTTTTTCACCAGAAACTACCTGTAGATGAATAATTTCCATGGTGTCACTCTCTGGTGTGTGGCGTATAGCAGTAATGACGTCATCAAGATGGCCGCCATGAGATCAGAAAATCTGCTTTAATTCAGTTATTTATTGGCCGATTTCTTTTTTTAATATCTCATATTAAAGATAAATAAAATGTCTAAATGATAGGTGTAGAATCAGGGGTGTCGGAGTCGCCACAGAGGACAAAGGGGAGATAACGCGTCCAACGAATAAGATGGTTGGCTCGTGGTTGGGACATGTGTGGGATTCTTATAAAAGGGCCCAAGAAGCTCATAAACACAGATTGATAACAAACATTTGAACCAAAAAGCTGTTGCATTATCACAAACTCTTATGTATGAGTTCCAAACTGAAAGACAAGCCGTTTATAGTAGCACGGCTTTAGTTAAACGCAGACACTCACGGGACCTTCCTCTTCAAGTTGCTGTTGGCCTAACAATACATAGTAAAACTCGCAGCAAATTCTTGGTTCAGCTCATGCATGGTTTGGGATCCTCGATTGATTATAATAAAGTTCTCCGGATTGAGACTGCTATAGCTAATAAAGTTCTGAACCATATGTAAGACAATGACGGATTGTATGTACCACCCAATCTTGTAAAAGGGAGATTTATCTTTTGTGCAGCAGATAATTTGGACTTCCTTGAAGATACGCCTGATGGACGAGGAACCCTTCACGCAACTGTAATGACTTGTTAACAAGAATATCACGAAGAAGACGAATACCAATCTATATCCCTGTCTGATGCTGAAACACGGGTACCCAATCGTTCGCTACAGAAACTACCTAAATACATGACAGACTGTATTCCCTACAATGGGCCAAAACTCTTAAAGCCTAACAGTTTTTCTTTTACGAAGTCTGATTAAAAAAAACATTTCAGAGTTCAAAACTACATAATGTATTAGATTTAGCGTGGTGTTTGTGCAAAAACAAAATAATACATGATACAGAAGAAATATCCAACAGTTCCGGAAATGGACCTTCAAGTTTTAATCATGAAAGTAGTTCTAATCCAGCATCTGTTCCGACTTGGACTGTCTTTAATGCAAAGCTTTTAAAAGACCCTAAACCAATCACTCGCATATGTGTTCTACCAATCATACCAGCTACTCCAACAGATCGTTAAATACAATTGACTTTCTTGATGTACTTGGAAAAATTAACTAAATATATATGTGGAGTAGATTCAAAATGTGTTGTTACATTAGATTTGGGTCTTTACCGTCCTGTGCAGCAACTTATCATTTCTCAATAGAATCTTCGAGATCGCTTTGTGTTACGACCTGGAGAGTTGCACATATGTATGGCATTAATACGTGCTATTGGCACATTTATTGATGGATCTGGTATTCCTGAAATGTGGGAAGTCTGGTATAGTGAATGTACTGTGCAGCAGATCATCATGGGCAAACACGTTCGACGTGTCCAAGAAGCTCATAAACGCACTCTCGCAGATATTTTTAAAAGAGTATCCATTTTTAAAAGAGTATCCATATGAAGACATCCTCAAGAAAGTCCAAGAGTTTCAAAATCGAAGTACTGAAGACTTCGATATTCGGGCTCTGTTAGAAACCATTGAAAAGTTCAATCTATATGAAAAAATGAGGGATTTCGACAGAATTCACGAACAGTCGAACCCAACATTTAAAATGATGCGGGAATATATGGCCATGGTTGAATGTTTGTTGGAATTTATGAGGTCAGTTAGAAGAGGTGACAGGAATGAACACATTTCGTCAGTAGAATCTATCGTTGGCTACTTTTTTGCGTTAGATTTACACAATTACTCTAGCATGATGGCTTATTATCTTGCGGAAATGAGTGCTTTGAAAGAGGCATGCACCACAGTATGGGGTGATCTTAAAAGAGGTAATTGGGTAGTTAAAAAAACTAGCAACCCATTCTGTGCTCTTGGAGCTCATGAAGCGCTAGAACAAAAAAACAGAGCTTTAAAGATTACTGGGGGTTTAGTAGGCATCACTCAAAATCCCACTGCACTAGCGCGATATATTCTAACAGCCCCAGAACTTCATCGTATATCTGAGGAGACATCAAAGATGGCAGGGATTGTAGAACAAAAAACATCCAGCAAACATAATGACGACTCTAAAGAAGTGATACTTAGAGAGAATATTGCAATATACAAATTACGTAATGCTCTTGAACGAGTGGGCAATCCTTTTTTCATATGAAGGTCTTGATATTGTCAATATTTCAACCAAGGCTGTTTTCTCAGAATGCATCACAAGGGATGTCAGTCAGATTCGTTCGCTTGGTAAAAGACTGTATGAGGAATTCAAAGAACAAAGACTTGTGTCTGAAACTAGAACCATCAATTTATGGGATCCAGTCAAAAAGAATAAGTTAAATTTGTGTTCAAGTGTCAAAAGGAAAATTGAAATAAAGGAGGTTGGCATTGTTAAAGACTCAAAGCGGACAGATCACTATTTACTAGACTGCTTGTTGTTAGCAGATCTCAAAGGAACATAGATCTACGTGAAACGATAGGTGCATACGAATTTTCTGCTGTACCACGATCACTTTTTAATTATGATGGCACTATGCATCTATGTTCTCAAAAGAGTAAACTGATAGATATTTTGAAGTCAATTTCACTCACACCACAAAGTAGCAACTCTACTAAAAAAACACCACATTACAAGCAGCTTTTATCAGTACCCCCGAAGAAAGACCATTTTCTGTAGCAGTTATTGATGGAATGACAGAGCTCCAAGGATTAGGCAAAAGTAAAGATATTACAACTTGCAAAGATTTGGCGGAAGTATTCAAAAAGAAAATTGAAATGAAGTACTGGGAATATAATGAAGTGCACCTTGTGTTCGATACATATAGAGATCACTCCATAAAGAATATGACAAGGCAAAAGAGAGTCCAGGGCATTGTGTCTACCCGTTATAAAATCACAGATAGCACCAACATAGCCAACGTAACAATGCAAAAGCTACTTTCACATATATCTACCAAGGATGAACTAACTGCATATCTGGCTCAAAAAGTCCTGTTATGCACAGTTAACTAAGAAAGTCTTTGTTGTCGCTTGGCGTTCCGATGTTGCTTCTTCACATTGTTGTTTAGACCATTTTCGGAGCACGCAAGAAGAGGCAGATACAAAGATAATTCTTCATGCCATTAATGCGGCAGAAAGGGGGGCAACAAAACTGTTCATATTCGCACAAGACACAGAATCCTCCGTGTAAATTTTCTGCAAACAACCTACCGTGTACCGACATGTGTGAGTGTGGAGGCAATGAGGAACTGTGTGACAATGATGTAAATCTTACACCAGAAGAGATGAAAATGATGACGACATGGACGAAAGCAACAATGACCACATCTAGAGGCTAAATTAATGATAGTTTTTTTTACTTATTACTCAGTTTGTAGTTACCTTTTCAACTAGATTTAAGTCAAATAAAAGGATTTTTTACAGAAAAAGTAATATTAGTTTTATTTATTTAAATATGTACAATTAATGAGAAAAATAACAATATTGATTCAAATATCTCAAAAACTCTTTTATTTAGAGTAAATACTCTATGAACATTTTTCTAGACATTTACCTTTAATATGAGACATTAAAAAAGAAAATCGGCCGATAAATAGCCGAAATAAAGTGGATTTTTTAAATTTCATGGCGGCCATCTTGATGACGTCATAACTACTATACGCCACACACCAAAAAGTGACACCATGGAAATTATTCATCTACAGGTAGTTTCTGATGAAAAAAATACATCCCCATGTTCCCATCATTAATACCGCCACGGAGCACGTTTTTTCGACATATGCTCCCCTACTAGGAATTTTTACGATCTTTCTCGTGATATAAATTTTATAACCCCAAAATTATTATTTTAAATGCAAACTTAAAAAAAGTTACTAAAACAGCTTAAAAATTTAATTTTAAAAAATCTAAGAAGAATTTTTCAAAAATCTTTCTTAGTGCACCCTTATACCATAAGAAGAATCGCCATGCAAAATTTCAGCCCTCTAGGTCTAGCGGTTTGGTCTGTGCCATGAAGCTACAGAAGGAGCGTAAGCTTCTATGGGGAATTCCTCGAAAAATGGACCGATTATGGTCGCTCACCGGCAGATGGCGCGACATGCTCTAAAGACCGCATTTTGCATTGAGTTATATGGACACGGGTTTTAGAAAATTGCTTTAAAATTTTTTTTAAAATTTTCTGTGTGCAGATATGCCAACATGTTTTGCACCTGGTTGTTCCAGTGGCTATCAATCAGCCATAAAAAGAAACAAAGAAACTGGACAAAGAAATCCAAGTATGTTTTCTGCTCCTAAGGTAAGAGCATTATTAATGTTTTGTTTTAATAATATAAGCTGTATAATAGTGAGAGAAAAATACAGTGCTGTGTTTTAAGCGAACACAAAGTTAAGACAGCTTAAATTCTGCCGGAAATAAGCATGTTTTATTTTTCAATCATCCCTATATTTCAGAAAAAAAAGGTGTTCACAAAGCTTTGTACGTAAACAAATGTAAATAATTACTTAAATTATTGCTCTAACAGAAATCACTTAATCAACAAAAGATGTGCGATACTTACATATATATATTAAAGTATTAGTTTTTGATGTTTTTCATATTTTTAAGTAATAATTTACCTTCATTGACGATTGTATCTGGGAGTGAATTTTATACCTAGCATACAGTTTTCATTTTATAAATATATATTTTGTTTGTTGTTTATTTCAATTCTCTTATTACAGGATAGTGTACTTTTGGAGAAATGGCGAAAAGCCATCCCCAGAAAAGACAGAGTTTTCAGTGTTGGTAGCTATCTCTGTGAGTTGCATTTTGAAGAAGAGTGTGTAGAAAGGTTATATTCAACTTCACTCACTGATGGAACATTATTTAATCTTGAGAGAGGGAGATGTCGTTTAAAAGCAGGTTCTATACCAACATTATTCCCTAATTTACCAAAATATCTGTCTGTTAGACCATGCAAGAGAAAACCTCCAGCTTCTCGTTATTCTTCATTTGAAAAAAACAAAAGACCTAATATAAGTAAAGATGTTGAATCTCATACAGAAGCTCAACAACAGCAAAATTTTTATTCTACATGTTTGGTTAATTTAGAAAATATACAAAAACCAGATTCATGGTGGACAGCAGCATCTACTCAAGAGTATTTGATATGTTCAAAATGGAATTCTAAATATTCTTGTGAGCGACGAGTTCTTATTTGTCAGGATTCATCTGTAAAAGTATGTACAGAATATTATTGTTTAAAAAAGTTTAATTGTAAAATGGTTAATGATTAATTTTAAAATGTTAAATTATGTAAAATAATGTAGTAAGTATAATGGTAAAGGTGTATGTAATTATATAAAAGTAATGAACACTTGTCTCCAATTGTTGTGAGGATAATGTAATCATAAGTACTTTTTAAATAGATTTCTTTACTTTAAGAATACAGGACATAATGAATTAATGTATATTGATTTTACTTGTTAATGCATATTAATTTTAATCGTTAAATATTATTAATAATAGAAATTAAAGTACACTGCTTTTCAAATTTCAGATTTTTTTGGGAAATATAGAAATATCACTGGATGTTGATCTGCATGATGTTGAAAGCCTGTCATTTTTACTACAGCGTGTTAATGATTTAGTAATTTGCAAAAATGCTGAATCAGGGTAAGACTAATTTTAATCTGTTTCAGTGGATGGTAACATTTGTTCTTGAACTTTACTTATTGTTTCATTTTATTTTAGGATGTCTATTAGTTGTCTTGGGTATCTCTCTGAGAAAAATAAGCAAACACTTTGTAGTGCGTGCCGTCGATCTATGAAGAAAAAAAATGACTTGAAAAGAAAAAAAGAATTGCGGCTTGCATCTTCAGATTTTATTATAAATTATGTTGCTGGTTATGTTGTTAGGAGGATCAGTAGATTTTCTAAATGTGGCAAATGCATAAAAAACTTAACTACTATAAACAGCAATACTGATCAAAATAAATTTATTTTCTTAAAAAGTAAAGGTTCTTTATTATACCCATCAGATTTATTTTTAAAAGTAATTAATATTCTAGAAACTGCAATAATTAAAACTCTAAATTTTAATAAACTGAATAATAAATTAATTTTTCAAGTTATTCAAGAAATTTATACTGGTCCTCCTATGCCAGTAATAGGTTGTAATGAGCAACATAACATTAATTTAACTCAAAATGTTATCAACTTTTTTCTAATTACGCGCATGCATTTTATATGCAAACAAGAAAATAAAAATTCTCAACTCTCTACTAAAGTTAAAAAATTAAGAAAACAGTCAAAATTATAAATCACATTTATTATTAAATTTAAGCTTTTATTTTAATTATTCTACTTTATTTAACTGAATAATATATTTTATTATACCATTAAAATTAACTATGATAAATCTAACTGTATTGCTATTCAATTTGTAAGTTAAGTTATTCCCTTGTCAATATCAATAATGTTATAAATATCTGTAAAACCTGTCATGTATAATTTTTTGTTCAAATTTATCTATAGTAAATTGTATATCAAGCATTAATTTTTTATTTTATAATAATGTATTTAATGTATTAATAGTGTATGTTGTTAGTTTCAATTCTTTATAATTATGAAATACTTATCTTCTATTCAACATATTTTGTGGTTATGGCAAAATAGATACACGTCTGAGCTAAATCCATCATTTTTTTTAATTGTTCACAGAAATAAAATATTTCCACTATGAAAACTTCATAAAACTGGTGAATATGCTGAAACCTTAATATAGAATTTAATTACTGTTAAGTTAGTTTAGTAAGTAAATAAGTTTTCATTGTATGATAAACAATGTTGTCACTATAAATGCTTATGCAAAATCTGTTGTGTATAATTTTTAAAAAATCTAACATTTTCCCATCTTTTTACCGTGAGTACAATGAAAGCCATAATTTGTGAAAATGTAAAAATATGGCTGATTTGTCCTTGTCAATGTTATTAGAGGTTTTTTCTTTTTAATTCGCTGAAAATTTTTGTAATCGGTAACTTAACAACTTGAAAGTTATTCCTGACTATGCTCGAACCTTAACCTCTTCGTTCCAGAGGTCCACATATGTGGACCTCAGTCTTACCGGTTTCAATTAATAATTTTTCAAGTTAAAATCAATTGCGACAGCAGATTCACATACTAGGATAACTATGCTTTCTTAAGCACCCGATAGATGGCAGATCCAGTACATCTATATTTGGATATTGGAGCTTAAAAATGGCATATTGTTGAAGTTTTGAAAATGCAATGCTCTAGAAAACGTAAATATTTTTAACAGTTTTATAATCAAAATTTTAGAATAATAAATTTAGTTTCATGAAATCAATGTTCTTATTGTTGCAAAATAGTATAGTGTTTCAAGTTTTTTTACTATTACCAGTTATTATGGATTGCTTTACAAAGGTCCACGTATGTGTACCTTCGTCCTAATGGCTGATTCGGGCGTAGATACTATCTTTGGAATTTTGCATTGAGAGACCAATGAAGATCTTTTTTTCTCTCAATATTTATTGTTGCAAAATAAAAATATTTAATACTATGTTATTTACTGCTGTTCTATTAAAATAATTTTAATGGCCTAGGTGGGGGGATAGTGAAATTATTGGCTACTAGTGTACCTCAATACTCAAGTCACATAATTTACACTGATAGATATTTCACAGGTATTAGATGTGCAGAATATCTGTTAGAAAATAATATTTTTATAACAGGTACTTTAATGTCAAACAGAGCTGGAGATGCAACAGGCATATTGAAAAAAGATAGCGACTTGAAAAGAGGTGAATGGCATGAAATAGTTAGAAATGATGACAAAATTTGTATCATAAAATGGAAGGACAATAAAGCCGTTACATTTATGTCCACTTGTGTAGGAAGCGAACCCAACAACACTTGCCAGGGGTGGTCAAAGAAGAAAAAAAGAGAATTGATGTTCCACAACCAGCCATAGTAAAAGATTATAACATATCTATGGGCGGCACAGATCTGTGTGATCGGTATATTGCTTACTATCACTGTTCTATCAGAACAAAGAAATGGCCTGTCAGACTTTTCAATCATTTTATAGACTTGATAATTTCCAACTTTTGGGTATACTATGTCCGGGACAACAAAGCCAAAAATTTGAAAAAATATATGTCCCTTCTACAATACCGCCTACATATAGCTCATGCCCTTTTGAGGTATGAAGGGAGTCCAAAAACAGTTGGAAGGCCTCGAAAGGTGTTAGCCGAACCAAATGAAAATACCCCATGTACATCTAAAATAAAACGAAGAAAAGTTGTAGAACAACCAGCAAAAGAAGTCAGGCTGGACAATGTGGGACATTTTCCCAGATATATGGAAGATAAGAATGCATCGAAATGCCGTCATCCAAATTGCAAATGAAGAAGTCGAGTTATTTGTACGAAATGCAATGTTTATTTGTGCATACTGAAGAACAATTGTTTTGAGAAATATCATAATATATAGATAATAATTTCTTACACGTGTAGTCAACATTTTGTACTTTTTATATCCATGAGTTTTAAGATTAACCCATTCATTAATTGCTAATATTAATTAATTTCTGTATTTTTTCATAATTTTTTTATATTCAATCAATTTTGTATTGTATTTCTGTATAAACATCATAAAACAACTCATAAAACCTTATCTTTCCTAAAATACATTATAGCTATTGTAAGCTTTGGTAACTGTGGTTTATCCAGTTTAAGACCTGAGGTACACATATGTGTACCTTAATTAATTAATTAATTATTGTGCTCAGAAATGCAATTTTTTTATGGTGAGCATTTTGACCTATAACTAACTCAAACAAGTCCAAAAAAAATTTTTTTTAAAGATATTTTTGGTTCAGGTCTGAAGAGGTTAATATTGAATTTAATCACTATTAAATTAGTTTCGATAAGTAAATAAGCTTTTATTGTATGATAATATTGTTACTGTAAATGCTTATGCAAAATCTGATGTGTATAATTTAAAAAAAAAAATTTCTCATCTTTTTACTGCGAGTACAATGAAACCCATACTTTTTGAAAGTGCGAAAAATAGCTGATTTGTCCTTGTCAATGTTATTTGAGGTTTTTCTTTTTAATTTGCTGAAAATTTTTGTAATCGGTAACTTACCAACTTGAAGGCTATTCCTGGCTATGCTAGAACCTTAATATTGAATTTAATCACTATTAAATTAGTTTCGATAAGTAAATGAGCTTCATTATATGATAATATTGTTACTGTAAATGCTTATGCAAAATCTGTTGTGTATAATTTTAAAAAAATTTTCCCATCTTTTTACTGCGAGTACAATGAAACCCATGCTTTGTAAAAGTGCAAAAAATAGCTGATTTGTCCTTGTCAATGTTATTTAGTTTTTTTTTTCTATTTAATTCACCGAAAAAAATTTGTATTCAGTAATTTACCAACTTGACAGTTATACCTCCAGTTTTAAAAAGTGTAATCTGAGATTACACTTTTATGCTTTGATTGATTTTTTTTTTATCTGAGATTACACTGAGATGCTTTGATTGATTTTTTTTTCCAAAGGAAGATAAAAGTGTTGTGTGATTAAATACAGAATTGACTTCCTATTTTATTAGTCTTGATTAGAATTCATTTGTGATTTTTAATAGAAAATGTTGCTTTTCTTTTTAAAGGCTGTTATGTATGATGCATGATTCATACTTATCTACAAATAAAATATTCTTATATCACTATATGTGTGTATGTTTTGGTTTATCAGTAGTATTTCTCACAAATTTTTTTTTCCATAAGATTTTTTTCAGAATTTTTTTCTGTTATTTCATTTCCTTAATTATTCAATTATTGCAAAATTCTGAACTTATTTATTCTGGAACTAATACAAAATTATTCTGAAAATGTTTATATAAATAAGTATTACTCTTCATGCGTTAGATGTTTGTCAACACATGTTTGGACATTGCATACTCTGTAGCTGCAGCTAGTGTGTGTTTTTATATGTAACAATTTCGCTCTAGAAAATAATGGATCATTATTTACTCATTTCCTTTAAGGAGGGAGATTACCTTAAACCCTTCCAAAAACTCATTTTTTTATTATGATTTAATTTTGAAGAATGGAATATAAGGAATCTTATGAAAAAAATTTAAGTCGATACTACAATTACAACTGATTTTATGGCCAAATGTATAAAGCTAATAGTAAAGTAATTTATAGAAAATATAAATTTTAAATTGCTTTTCCTAAAAACTGTTATTTTGAAACTTGTGCACACTATTTCTTCAAAACTAATCATCACAAATTGCTAAAATTTTTTGCATACACATATATCTTGCATGCTTCTACAATTTATACCTAAATTAAGGTATTTTTTCGCAGAATTTTTTGTTTTTAATTTATATTTTTTTGTACATTACAATACATTTGCCTGAAAAAATATTTTTATGTGAAATATGGTAACTATTTTAGGTCTAGATGAAATTATAACCTATAGATAAAATATATACAAACAATTTAATATATATCATAATTTTTAAAAAAATCTGCACATTGCATTGATCTCAGATTCACTATTCATAAAACATTTTTTTCTTAAAATAATTTCTAATAATCTCCCAACAATTCTGTTTTTTTTTCTAATAGATAAAACTTTGTACAATTCACCTTTAAAAATTGGTTTAAATTAATTACAAATTAACTGTTTGCAGTGGCGCACCCAGGATTTTTTCTTGGGGGGGGCAGATGAATGGATAAAAATATTTATAATGCATGGGGGGGCCGAGATGAACGAATAAAAATATTTATAATGCAAAATCCATATTTCTACTTCATTTTGGGGGGCAGGGCCCCCTTAAAGTACAAAGTTTAAAAACTCACTTAAAAAAAAAAACTTATTTCTTTTGAAAAATACGAAAAATCCATATTAAAGCGTATGGTTTCCGTGTTATAGATAAATCTTTACGGGCGCGCGCGCCACCTGGTGGTGGCGACCAAATAGGAGACACTTTTTGAATACGGAGCTGCTCCTCCTTCTGTAGCTCCATGGTCTGTGCATTGTATGTCAGTGAGTCAGTTACGGAACTGTTTTATATATATAGATAAATAGATAGATAGATATGAATATAATATATATATATATATATATATATATATATATATGTGTGTGTGTGTGTATATATATAAAACATACATACATACTTATACATACATGCATTAAATATACAAATACATTTGACTGTTTATTAAGAATAAACAAAACAAGCAAAAACAGAGACAATTTTTACACAAAATATTTTTTAATATTTTTTGTCATAGAATAAATGCATCATTTCAGTTGAGTTCTATAATTTTTAATCTAAGCAGCTTTGATTTTTCTTTAAGTACTTGAGATTCAACAAAGACTGTTTCATTTTAAAGCAAAATTTCTTTTATTTCCTGCTTGCCTATTAATCAGAAAATTCTTTGTATAAGTAAGGGAGAAAGCTTTTAACAAGTGTATCAAATCACACTATGGAATCTTCCATGGTTTGCTTTGAAATTTTAAAGCACCACCCCCTCCTCAGGGTTTTTTAAAAATTTCATATTAAATACACTTCTAGAATAATCTAGCAAATACACTTCATATAACTTCTATTAAATACACTTCATATTAAATACACTTCTAGAATCTTAGCAGTCATTAGTGAACCAATAGAGTTATGATACAAATATATCTATTGGAATTTCAAAAAAAAAATTATAGATAGTTTATTGACCTCTTTGTTTGGATCTTCAAACCTAAGCGCTATGTTGAAAGGGTCTCTCATTCACTTCTGCAATAAACGGAAGATGACATAACAACTTTGAAAATGATATGCGAGATATATGCATATTACCACTACAGACCATTACTCTAATTCTAAACAACTTATAAAAGTATATTTAAACACTTCTAAAAGAAAAAAATATTTAAAAGAAATTTTTTAACCTAGCCTTGATAAACTACGAAATATCCAAAACCTTCCACTCTTACATAAAAAATTCTAGATTTTTTCGGAATTTCCATTAAATTACATAACACTCTATACCCTGAAAATTGAAAACTTTTAGACATTTTCCATGACTGTGATAATCCTAGATGCCCTGGGTTATGGGCTTTCAAAATTAGGATATATCAAATTTACATTACATAAAAAAGCACAACAAATTTACAGCATAATTCAACCTTTCATAAGCTAATTCATGATCTAAGTTTACATGACACCTTACGATGAATAGTGATGAAACATTTATGAGAACATCAATAACAGAAAATATTAAATACCTTTTATTCCCCTTATATCACGGGAAGGTCCAAAGACCATAATTCCTCAAGGGCAGCCCACTAAAGGTGAGTTCTATTATAAAAATTTACCACTTAAAAGTGCTTGTCTTGAAGAGAACACATTAAAAGGTGGTTGAAATCCATAAGTTACCCAGAAGAACAAAAGGGGGAAGTCAGGAGAAGATGCAACGGGGATGTGAAGTAGGTGTCCACATAAAAAGTCATGCAATGTCACTATTCTAAAATTTGCAACAGCAATATGTCAGGACATCCTGAGGGATACGGGAAGACAGCAGTTCACTCCAAGTCTTACCCACAGCCTGCAGTTTATGTAAAATGCCAACTACCTCCCTGAAATTTTTGTCTATCTCAGCACAAGCTCAAAGAAAAGGAAAAGAGTACACAGGTTGTGATAGTCTACAGGCCCCTCTTTAGCAAGATAATTAGCTTGCTAATTATGTTAAATACTGAAGCTGAATAAAAAATAAAAAGAGCTTGATGCAAATTCCTGGGGCCATAACCAGAGGGGAGGCTATAGGGTAAATGTTGGCCCAACAGCCCTCATTTGCAGTTGGACTAACAGCATTTTATAACTGTTGGCCAACAGAAACAGTTTGCAGTTGGCCCATTTATGATTTTGGAAGTTCTGCCAATGGCAACCATTCCTCAACAATGTAATGAAAATTTGCTGTTGGGTCAACGGTGTGTGTTATTTGGATAGGGACCATAGTATGTTTTACTTTTACTTTTGTTTAATTAATTTACTATTTTAGGTAAGAAAATTTTTGTTTATATATTACAGAAATAGAAGGCTTGAAAACTGTATCTGAATGGTTTTTTAAACTTTAAAGTTTTTTAACTCATTTTACAGTTAGATTCTTCAGAATTTTAATAAAAATAACACATTTTTCATAACCAACACTGTTTCTTCTAATACTATTTTTACTAATACTGTTTCCCCATCCTTTAACTACATTTGCAATAGTTTTTTTTTTTTTAGCTCCCACTAGAAGATCAAGAACCCCTTGTGTCATCTTTGACTAATTTGTTGTCCAGTTTCCCTTAAAGAAGGTCCAAGTCTTTGTCTGGGTGGCCATAGCAGCCACTTGAGAATATAAAAATAAAAGAGATATTTTTGCACAGAATCCCATTTTGTAAATATTTTTTTTAAAACTAAGAGTGAAAAATAAAATTCAGCATGGGAGAGAATTATGTTTCAGAGGATAATAAGAAAGGAAATTTTCAGATCCACAGTTCCTTTATGCTTTTTTATGGAAATAAAATTGATTGGATTCATTACCTACAGTGGTTCTTAACATTTGTTGATCAGGGACCACTTGTCAAAAAAAAAAAAAAAAAAAAAAAAAAAAAAAAAAAAAAAAAAAATTGTCGGGGACCATTTCCCAGTCAATCCTTTTATGGGCTATTTTCTGAATAAACAAACTATTTGTGATAAGCAACTTTAATAAAAAGTTACAAATGAACTGAATAACAATAACAAATTTAACATAAAAGAAATCTTAATACCAAACATAAAAACCTTCAAAAACTTAAAAATGAATGAGGCTTTTCAACTTGCACTGGCTTTACTAGCTGTCAAATTGCTGTGATGCTGTGAAATGGCTGTAAGGCTGCATCACTTCTGTGATGCTGTGAAATGGCTGTAAGGCTGCATCACTTCTGTGATGCTGTGAAATGGCTGTAAGGCTGCATCACTTCTGTGATGCAGCCTTACAGCCATTCATTTCTAATATATTTTCTATTAGAAATTTTTAAGTAGAACAAGGATTTTTTTGTACTCAAAACATCTGAAAAAGCAAAAATTACAGGATTTTTTAGAATTTGAACAAAGAAATTAGAAACTAAATTTTTTTTTATCCAAGTTTTTAAATAAAATTTAATTTGTGGTCATTTTGAGACAGTGAAACTAATTTCTTTTATTACTCTTGACCTCATGGACTACTTCTTAGGTTCTCTCTGACTGCTGGTTAGGGACCAATGCTTTAGCAGAATCAGAGAATTCAAAAATCGAGGGACAAAATATTCCAAACTTTAAATAACAATATTCTCTAAAATCAAATAGACTCATCTTTTTATATATCATGTAATATAAAGCTAATAAAAATACACACAAAGTATCAGCACATCTTTTAAAATATTAATGTGATCTTCAATAAAAAAGCTAATATTGCTTCAAGCACATTACTACAAGATTGCTTACTACATTTGATTTTGTTAAATCATATATCCAATAAATTTCAGAATTGTAGAAAAATGAAACAAGTGATTAAATTTGATTATTACAGATGTAACATTATACTGTAATTCTTACAATAAAATGCATTTCTTAAAGTAAGATAAGTAATAAAATATTTGGAGGAGAGTTAGCCAACGTTTTAACACCTCTGACATAAATCTGTATACAGATATCATATATATTTGGAGATATACAATAGAAATACTATAACATATAAAATAAAATTTTCATAAATTGATATAACTAAAATTAACATTTTAGGGGGAGGAGAAAGAGATTAGAGTAATGCAAGGAAGGCGGACTGAAAACCTCTCCCCAAGTGTCTCACTAAATGATATCTCACATGCAACTTGCAATAAAATTCTCTATAAATATACTTTAATTTCAACTGGCAAAAATTGTAAACAACAATAGATTTGCTAACTAATTACTGACCCTACATAATACAATTTTGCTCCGCATTTAAGTGTTTTTCACATAACAAATAAGGGACAAGGTGCTCATTCATAATGTGGTACTGTAACAGGGAAAACAAAGACATCTTTTAAGTGTCATGCTTATCACTTAGATCATTTTGTTTAGAAATGATTTTATGCTATTTCAAAAAAATTTATCCTCCACATATTTAATAAAGTGAAATTTGCTTTTTTTGAACTGTATAAGCTTTATGGGCAATCATATATTACACTAGTCATCTGTAGTAATAGATTGAGATGGCTTGGCCATGGTTGGAAAAACTCGGAAGATAATCCCACTAAGATCTTGACATTTAAAAAACCTGAGGGATCCCGAGTTAGAGGTTAACCAATAACTAGATGGTTAAATGATGTTGGTAAAGACTTAAAAAGTTAAAAATTGAAAAGGAATTGTTGCAGATAGAGGACGCTGGAGGGAGCGCATGGTTGAGGCAGCCAGAGCTTGTAGGGGGTTGTTGTTCTTGTGAAGAAGAAGAAAAAATTTGCTATACATAAAACTTAATTTGAAAATTTTAATTTATGAATTAAAAACCTAGACTGGTTCTTGCACAAAATTCTTGGACAATTTCTCCTTTAAATTTCAAAAGCAAGAAAGGGTACAATTTTATCAAATGAAAAGAAGGTAAGGCACATTTACTACAAAAAATAATAAGGCAGTGCACTGAAACCACCAAGAGAAGCCTAGGGGAAACACTAGTTTGTCATTCTTAAGCCCCTTATAGAAGCATGTAAAATGAGTATATAAAATTTCGACAAGATTTAAAAACTTGAGTTTCAGCAAAGTCTACAGAAAAATTACATTAAAGGGTAATGCTCAAAGATATTAGGTATCTCTCAATTCTAAAAAAAATTAACTCCCGCCCACCGCTGTCAAAAGCTTGTCACGCTGTCGCCTCTGAAACCACTGGGGGTATGGGATCGAGACCAATACCGATAGATGCAGAAAAATGTGGGGAACAAAGTAAGACATGTCTCATCTTTGTCAGACTAAGTTTTTTTTTAATTTTATGTTTTGTGGGAAAATATTTAATTTTTCATCTTCAGATTACGATAACTCGCAAAAAATTATTGTAGAATTTTGATCTTTTTACAATATAAGACTACAGACATTTCTCTTTCAAACTAGACCTCATTTGTTTAAAATTATTTTAAAACAGACTAATACTTTCATCAAAAAATGAAACACAGTTTTTCAAGAAATATTGACTTTTTCATCTTCAGATTACGATAACTCGCCAAAAAATGATCGTAGGATTTTGATCTTTTTACAATCTAAGATTACAGACATTTCTCTTTCAAACTAGACCTCATTTGTTTAAAAATATTTTAAAACAGACTAATATTTTCATCAAAAACTGAAACACAGTTTTTCAAGAAATATTGACTTTTTCATCTTCAGATTACGATAACTCGCCAAAAAATGATCGTAGGATTTTGATCTTTTTACAATCTAAGATTACAGACATTTCTCTTTCAAACTAGACCTCATTTGTTTAAAATTATTTTAAAACAGACTAATATTTTCATCAAAAAATGAAACACGGTTTTTCAAGAAATATTGACTTTTTCATGTTCAGATTACGATAACTTGCCAAAAAATGATCGTAGGATTTTGATCTTTATACAGTCTAAGACTACAGACATTTCTCTTTCAAACTAGACCTCATTTGTTTAAAATTATTTTAAAACAGACTAATATTTTCATCAAAAAATGAAACACAGTTTTTCAAGAAATATTGACTTTTTCATCTTCAGATTACGATAACTTGCCAAAAAATTATCATAGAATTTTGATCTTTTTACAATCTAAGACTACAGACATTTCTCTTTCAAACTAGACCTCATTTGTTTAAAAATATTTTAAAACAGACTAATATTTTCATCAAAAAATGAAACACAGTTTTTCAAGAAATATCGTCCCCTATGTGGATGCAATATCGATGCTCCTCGAGTTTTTATCTTACAAAGAAAATATTTCATCATCTGGAAGCTGAAAGCTTTCTTATTCATATAAACCTCATTTCAAATATATATCTTAAATTTTTGATTTTTAATTGAATTTTAAAGTTAATAATTCAGCAGTGATGAAACGCCCTTCGCATTAAGGGTGATAACAGTAAATGGATGGAAGCTGTTACATTGCCCAAGAATCACCCCTATGTATCTCGCTATTAGCCATAACAGAGGAGCGAGCGTAGCAAGCCTACGGGTGAAGTCCCTAGTAGTGAAAATGAAAGTACAGGATGTCACATACACACAAAACTGAACAATTTAAAATATTTGAAAAATTAACTTCTAAATATTAAAGTGCACTTCCTTGACATTAAGCTTATTAATCTATTACTGACACTTATTGTTTCTATACATAGAAAAAGTCACAAATGATCATGAACAGTAGACACACATGGCTACTATTATATACTGTAACTTAGTTTACAATGGAATATGTACAATGGATGTAATGCATTAAAAGTGTACAGATCAAATATGCACAAAATTTTTTCAACAAAAGTATGAAAACATAGGTTCAATGAACCTTCAAATAATAAAACAATATTGCATAATGCATGCTAAAATCAAAAAGTTCTACATTGCTATTTTTTATGGCATACTTTGAATATGCTCATGACTATGCCAGTAACTGGACAAATAAGTTCATTTACAGTTTAATTACAATTCCAATGTACAATGACAATGACCAGATATCGTTAAAACATGCTATGCACCACAACCTCAAACACTTAAATTTTTAATATTTCTTTATATAAGAATAGGTGAGTAAATATGAACCTTTGTCTTACAAAGATAGTTAACTTTACTTAGTAACATGATGTATACCAACAATCAGCTCCCCTTTCACAATACTCAGGACATCTTTACATTTCCTAAGAAAAATAAAATTCATTACATATATATTATAATACATAAGATAAATTTCAACTCGTTTATTAAATTAAAGATTCATCTTATAATTAATTATAAAACATATAAGTAACTTAAACACTCCACTTTTTAATATTACAGCAGTTCGAAGAATTATGCAATTTAAAAATTCACTTCGTTCTAACATTTACATAAATTTATTTGAAAATTTTACTTTTATTATAACAAACAAACAATGGTTCTCTGTCCAATGCAAGGTCAGGAAAGGGCCTAAGAAGGTTCAAATACAAAAACCAGAGATTTTCTGAATTAAAAATTATAAAACTCCTGTGATTGGCTCAATCATACTGCTCATTCATACCCTCTCAAAAAGGCACTTAAACAGCCTCTAAAAATTGTCATTTATATGCAAGTTTTTCCCCCCTCCTTCAATATGGTTCCTGGGTTGCTTGTACCCTTGCGAACAACATGAACTTGCAAACACCACAAGGTGAGAAAAATTTATACTTCACTGGCCCTGTATTGACTAGTAAAAATATAAAAAAATGTGTCTTATCTAACTTTTGCTATGTTTTCAAATATATGGCCAAACTTTGACAAATACTAAGCAATTTTAATGTTTTTCTGATGGCACGATACATTGGAATTATACTAAATAGTATTAAGTTTCTAGCTTTATCAATATCAGATACATGTTTCAATAAAAATAGACTAAAATTAAAAATAAAAGGATAAAACATACAAAGATAGGCTTAAAACTTACCTTAAATCATTCGTCCAGAAAAGATAACTCACTAATAAGATGTGTTATAACATTTGTGAAGGCTTCTTGAGAAGAATATTCCATGACAGTCTGTACTCTCAATAATAACTTGTAATCCAAAGGATGAGGATTTTTGTAGCCAGCAAAAAGAACATTGAGATCTTTCGGAAGTTGGCTAAAAAGGATTATACAATATTATGGAAGAAAAAGAATCAATAACAATAAAAAAAAAATCAAATTACATAATAAAGGATTATATTTTATTCACTCAGTCAACTAAAAAATGACAACTTGAGACTTGTTATATTATTATAGCTACTGGCTTCTTAATTTTCAAAAGAAAGTTTTTGGAATGAAAAAAAGTTTAAAACTGTGAAAAGCTACTAAAAAATACTATAGCTCTGACTAACTACATGCATAAGTTTATAGATTTGTGGGGAGGTAAGGATAGAAAATACCTTTTCCAGAATGACTCAGTAGAAAGTCATTTAGAAAGCAATACCATTTCTTGACATTAAAAAAATTATCAACAAATAACGATAAAAACATCAGTATGCAATACATACTTGGAATGCGTGCTTGCATTCCTAGTGCAAATGCAGTAGTCAAACCCCCAGGAAAGTGAACACCTTACATAAAAAGCAAAATGACCATCAAATAATGCAGGTTACAACTTTGAATAAAGAAATTTGTTGTTGTAATCAAAAATATTATCAATATTTAACTGAGGAAACAAATTTTCAGTTCAAGCTGAAAATTTCAAAGCAATCCTACTTATTTCTTAAATAACTATAACCAGAATAAGGAAATAAATAATGTAAAAATTTTCACAATAAAAACTTGATAGTAATTTTAATTGATGAATATAGACATAATACAACAGTCAAGAGGTAAAACACAGAAAATATAAAATACTTAGATTGACAAAATAATTAAGCTTGAAAGAATTATACCACTTCATTTAAAAAAAGCATTAATTGAATATCAATGAGAATGAAGTACATAGCATGCATGCATCAAAAATATTTCTTCTGCTAACATATCAAGCAATGAGAATATGTATAAAGATATTAAAAGTAATTTCTACATATTAATCCCTTATAATTTTACTTTGGATTCATCTGTTTTGTTTAAATTTTAGCCTCAAAGCTATTATTGATAAATTGTTTCTATTCAATGAAAGAGAATATTGTATGCCATAAAATTAATTCATTGATAGTTTAGGATATTTTTTAAACAAGTGATGTCACTTAAAATACCCTAGTCAAGAAACTACAGATAAACACTTATCAAAATTATCTGTGAAGATTTGCCTCTCTGAATCAATTCCCAACTGTAAATTTCTTTCTCTCAATAAATTAATGTATATACTACTTTTATATTCTCTTTCATAACCTTTGATAATAGTCAGAATATATAGCCAATTTTCAAAATACCACAGGTTAGAGGGATATAACTACTGCCTTAAGGTTGTGACATAACTGAATTTTAAGCTCTAAAATTCAAAATAATTGTATAAGACATATACTTTTAAATTAAATTTCCAAGAGAATAAACTTTGTTCACAGTGAAAATAGCAGCATGAGGTACTTTTGTATCATTTTCAATAGTGATCCTAAATACATCAAATAAAACTTATTAGTATAAATATGACAATGAAATATAACTATTGAAGTTTTTAAGAAAAAGAGTTTAACAAGTTTCTTAAAAAAGGAACCTTTAAAAACTGCTTTAACAAAGGAAAAAAGTACTTAAGGTTTTAGAAATGTTATAATACTTTACATTAGGCAAAATACTGAAAAAATTTACAGTTAACAATAGAAACACCATGTGCAACTGTTTTTGGCTTTAATTTCTTTGGTGTTCTCATTTTGTTTTCAAAAGTATACATATTTCCAACTCAAAAAAGGGGGAAGAAAAATTATAATACTACAACATGACATTAAAATCAATGAAACTTTTTAAAGATTATTAACTTTGTAAAGAAACTCTATAAAGAGTACACAATATCTGCTAGTTTGATTTCAATGGTGCAAAGCATGATCGATTGCAAAGCACTAAAACCTATGAAAATATATTAAAATTAAATTTGAATATTGAAGTAAATGTACTGGCATAGTTAAACAACATATTTCACTGATTTTAAGCTTTAACATAGCTTTCCATCTCAATAATACGTGACAAATATAAGTATATATTATTAGCATAATATATTCTTTTAAAACCTGTAAATTTAAACACTTAGAAATTTTAATAATTAGACAATCTTCATTTTATTTCAAAAATCTTGAATTAAGATGTGTGGTTCCTTTTTATCTTTTTCTTTTCCAACAAAACTATTATAATTATTTAAAAAATATTTTACAATGTAATTAGAAAAATAATAGTGAATTTAAATTCCTTCGACATGATTTTGATATTGTGCCACAGATAAATGAATTCATCTTTTTTACCTGAAGTACAGGACTGGTACAATCAAAATATTGCTAAACTGAATGATTTTAATTGATTACAGAAGCACAGGAGAGGACAGATGAAACCTTGACAGTTTTCTTTTTTTCTTTCAAATATCAGATAGATAGTACAATATTCCGAAACTTCCAAATTATTTTAAGCTTTCTTTGGATAATTATGCTATCATAAAATTAACATGCCCAAATTAAAGGATATTAATGTAGTTATAGGGTGATTAAATACAACTTGGATGTTTGCTTATGTGACATAATTTGCCCCTATCTAAAAAGCAACAGAATAGTAGCAAAATAGACAATATTTTCCTGAATGCCTTTTAACTCCCAATAATAAAACAAGTTACAATGGAATTCAATGTAACTTTTAGATATTTAGCTAACCCTTAGATAATTGGTATTCAAATGGTCCGTTCACATTCCAATTCGAGCACCACTCTCCGAAAAGGGAATGTTCGCCAAACCTTCAAAGATTTTAAGTGAATGCTCTCAGTAAGCCAATCAGACAGCCCAAATTCATCATCAGTGTTATATCAAATGTAAATAAACATGGAAACTCCTGAAATGATAAAAAAGAAAAAAAGAGTAATGCCTGGATATGCTACGAAAGAAAAATGAATCAAAGGACTTTAAATTTTTGGAAAGAATACTTACAAATATTTTCATAATTCTATGTTCAACTTTATTTGAAATATTTATAATTCACTATGTTAAATTACCAGAAGCTTTTTTTTTTAAGCCAAAATGCCACTTTTTTTTAAGCAATTAGCAAAGAATACAGATAATGAAAAATATATCGAATAAGGAGGATATGAAGTAAAATATATTTCAGACAAAGTTTAGCTAAATGTTAAAATATTAACATTGTTGCATTCAGTAATCTAATCTTCTTACAAGAGCTATTTATTTTAACATAAAAAAAGTTTCTGATAAAATGATACACTGAACTCTATGTGATGTCCTTGTTTCAGTTAAATACATTAACAAAAGCTTTTAAAATAGTTGTCACATTGATGTGCTTCCTATCTGAAAAAACACATTCAAATCGCTGAAGTTTTTACTAACAGCATAATATTTAAAACTAACAGTATAGTTTTTAAAATTTTCAAATATATGCATCATATTATACAGACAAACATTAAATTAAATATTATTATTTAATGTGTACTCACCTGATTAATATCAGTTAAGATTTAGAGCTCATAACATTCAAAATATCCATCACAATTAATAGTAGCCAAAAAAATTACTAGTACAGACACTGGTTAAGTATAAATACAGCACTGCACAAGAATTCATTTAGCTCAATCTTTTAAAAGTTGATACAATATCCTTTTAAGAAAATCCCATACATTTACACTCCTTTAAACATATTCATGTGGAAAAGAAGCAAATGCTAAATCTATTCTATGTGGATTCCTATTCTGTTAAAAGTCATTCAGGAATGAGTTTTGCATACTGTATTTTTAGTAAACAAATAATTTCATATAAATGCAAATTTTGGGGAAATTAAATGTAATATCAGGGTTATATCAAATATTAAACTATTGTTTACTTCAGAATTTTACATTAATTTCTGTATTTATCTTTTTCTATGTGAGGAATAGGGCAGTAAAATACTCAACCGCATTGTAGTTTAGTATTTTCATTTACAGAGTGACATATGAATCATGTGACATATAAATCCTCACTCTGTAAATAAAAATACTAAACCAGGCAGAGTGACATATAAATCATCACTCTGTAAATAAAAATACTAAACCAGGGATTCCCGACGGGGTCCAGGTGGACCCCTTGGGGGGCGATGGAAGTTTAAAAAGGGTCTATAGTATTTCAGGGGTCTATTGGGGGGGGGGGGGTCTATGATAATTTTTTCAGTTTTAAAATTTAATTTAATTTTTTAGGAATGTAATTATTAGATAATATCTATTTTAATATGTATAAATATAGATTTGCATAAGGTGGAGTGATCCATACATCTAAAGTCAAATGTCATGACGCTCTTGTATATGCCTCGAATGCCACCATCAGCTTTCATTTGTGTACCAATACTAGGAAGAACTGCGGAAATCCACTGGACATTAAACAGCCCATGGGTCCTCCTGATTCAACCATAAAAAGCAGTTTCGTTTTTTTCTTGGTGATGTTTGTCCAATTACATTCTGTGTGTATGAAATCTTGTGTATACTTCTGAAATTAAAAATCAAAATAGTATAAAAATAATAAAACAAACTTAATGAACCACTTTTTCTAATTTTTTTTTCATATTCTTAGTTAAATTGTTATCTTTAAGTGAGGGGGTCGATGAAGAAAATAATCTTTTAAATGCAGTCGATGTAGGAAAAAGGTTGGGAACCCCTGTACTAAACTATCCCACAGCTGAGTATTTTACTTCCCTATTCCTTGTACTTCAGTAATTTAATACACAATTCAATTAGTACAATTTAAGTATAAGGGAATACAATTGATAGTATTTTGTTTTCATTGACTATCATTAATTTTGGTTCATAGCTATGCAAATATATAAGATATTCATTTCATTCCTTATACTAGGTGCAAATAAGCAATATTTAAAAGATAAAGTGCTTGAAGTACTGCATAGTTAACTTACTATCTTTTTTTTCCAATTTGCGGTAAAAATTTAAAATTTCAAGTTACCTTAAATTTTGTAGTCATGCAGAAAAAAATAAAGTTTCACAAATAATTTAGAATTTTCTGAAGAAGCACACACAGAACAGTCAACAAGTAGTTGATTGAATCACATTATAAATATAACAGTTGAACAAACATGGTTTGCAGTGGCGCACCATGGATTTAATCTTGGGGGGAGCCGAGATGAATGGATAAAAATACTTATAATGCAAATTCAATATTCATAATACAATTTCTATTTCTTTGGGAGGGGGCAAGGGCCCCCACCTCCAAAGAAAGTGGCCCCCCTGGGTGTGCCACTGATGGTTTGTACCACATTTCATAGTCCTGGCTAAAATTTCAAGACCCATAGCTAAGCCAAATTTGATTTTACTCATAGTTTGATTAATTGCAAATAGGACAGTAAAGCAGGTCAAGAATAAGCTTGTACAATGTAATACTTAATATTAACAACTGTTTTTGATAAGGCATGACTGTTATTATTACTTAATTTTGCTTAGATAAAAAAAGAGAAGAAAAAAGTCCCCTTGAATCCCCTGGAAACAGGGATTATCACATTTTATAAAATTGAAACAAACAGAAATCAATGTTGTGCTTATGAAAATCATACTTTAGTATATATTATAGCTGAACTTTTTTACAGATTGAAAACATGTTTTTAGGTAAGAATTCAATTACACACTGACAATACATGGGAGAGCAGTTTCCTCACAGACATACTGGATAAAATTGCTCCTTTTATGCAAAAGAGTAATAAATGGGGGGGGGGGGAATCAATATCCTCTAAGGTTTTTATAAAAAAGGAGCAACAGCCAGGAAGAACAACCCATTTTATATACATCAAAATTTAACTTCCTAGAACAGGTATAGGGCTTGAAGCTTGTAATTTGTCTGGGAAGAGGAATATAAATTTTTAAAAAAGTGGTGCTTTCCAGCTTAGATCCAAATGCTTTGTAGTTTTCTTTCTAGGTTTCAGTTGATTGATACAGTTTTCATTCTTTAACATGAAGAATGATTAATTAAACATATTAAATCCTTCAGTGTTTTTCCACTACAGATATCTAAACTGAGAAAAGATCAAATATTTGATGGTTAAAATCAGGGGGGTGATTAGAGTTTTAGTAGCCCTGGGCAAAACACATTTACTGACAAGCAAATTTCTCTACGTACTCAGTAATGGATCTTGTAAGAAAACCCTGACCCCCCCCCCCCTGAAAAAAAAACTGTATCCACTACTGATTTTACCAATTATTACTTTTAATGCATTACGTTTCGATACTAAAAAACCTACATTCTAGCTACGTAAAATAAAATTATACATGAAATTATAATTGGTCCACTAAAATATAAAATTAATCAATTTGTATGAATAATGAAACAATGGAAAAATTATTTACATGATTTAGAAAATGTAAATTGTTAAAAACAAATACTTACATGTATGAATTTGTTGGTTATAAAGCAATTTTTCTTGCTTTCTGAGCAGCAAAATGGTCTATTATAAGTGAAAAAGTCCAAAGATGATGAGAGATCATTTTCATTAGAAATAAGTGCCAACGAGGACAGGTGTACAATCTGTATTCAAATTTTGATGTATATAAAATGGGTTGTTCTTCCTGGCTGTTGCTCTTTTTTTATAAAAACCTTAGTGGATATTGATTTTTCCCCCCCCATTTATTACTCTTTTGCATAAAAGGGGCAATTTTATCTAGTATGTCTGTGAGGAAACTGCTCTCCCATGTATTGTCAGTGTGTAATTGAATTCTTACCTAGAAAAAACATGTTTTCAACCTGTAAAAAAGTTCAGCTATAATATATACTAAAGTATGATTTTCATTGGAGAAATGTCTTGTCTATTGTTTGCTTTGAATAGACAAAATATTTGGCCAAATGGTATTAGTATTCGTTCACAAAAATATGTTCACGTTTTTCTCAGTTTGCAACTATTCCGAGAAAATGGACAGATTCCAACGAAACAGTTTATAATTCTTCAAATGACTGTATGTAGTGACTGACAGATAGATGAAACTGATATTGAAAAAAAAGATTGATAATCTAGGTTTTACTATAACTGAATTGAAGATAACATACTATCACTGATACTATTACTATAACTGAATTGAACTAATACCATACTATCTCTACTGTAATTTCCAAATCATTATACATAACGTTAAACGTGAATATTTTTCAAAGTGCATGTAACAAAAGATGATAAATCTAATTAACAAAAGATATTTGCTTATTTATTACGTGTTTTACGTAACAGCTAAATAAATAGAATTTAGAATATTCAAAATTACAACAAAGAGTTAATTACTAAATTCAAAACAGTAGAAACTAATCGAAACCTTAATCCAAAACAAAAACGCCAATAAGAAACCACTTAGAAAGAGTTAGCTAATCGGCAATTGGCTATTTCGTTCTTTTTGGACATTTGAATACGAATTAGCTAAATAGCTAAAACATTACAAAGCGTTTGAATTCCGCCGTTAGTCAGATGACAATTTATAATCAGTAAAAATTAACTGAGCGGCCCTAAAAAATATTACAATGTTTAGAACATTAAATGACGATTATTCATTGATATTCTGACACATCTAAACATCTTAAAATGTAATTTCACAAACAAATTAAAAAATTACAAACATAACTGAATTTCAAACATTAACTAACTTTTCCTCTCCTTCGAATAGTATCAATGACTCGAACGCTGGATGAGCATGTTCCTAGCAAATTTTTTAAAGTTACTAACACCCCACCCACTGCAATTGCGTATCTGCCGTGGATCTAAACATAAAAAGCAATGTAACTGCGATAATATCACTAGGTTGTGGTAACTGTGAATGCACGAATCTAGAAATTCGAGTAGTATCCATAATAATTTCGAGAGTAAAAGCAATGGCAAAAAAAACTCGCTACAGTCGATATATATACACACAATATTTGCATAAATTATAAACAGCACACAGCGAGTTGATCCCAGCTCATAATCAATAAATCATGGAGAAAAATAGTTAAAACCTCACTAACAGTTTATGAATTCAAATGACGTCATGCAACAGAATCTGGTCTAATGATGTCATCTACAAACGAATTTACTGGGTTAACACCATGAAGCTTCATGGTTCGTTGATTACCCGATTACTAGGATATTAAGAAAACGTATTTGGCAACTGCCAAAAATCAAAACAATAGCGTGAGTGAGAGAGGCCCGCTACACTACGGGAAAGTTATAGGTAAGTTACTTTTCAGTAAAATTCCCAGCAATTACTCATTTCTTCAATGCATCACGACACTGCGATAGAAGAATTGTAACAAATGAACCCGGATATCATAAATGATATAATGTTACAAAAGGAGGCGTTGATGTAGTTGATGAAATGAAAGGTACCTATTCTGTCGCAAGAAAAGGCGATGATATCCTCTTACTTTGTTTTTCATTGATGAATATTGTGGAAATAAATTCTTAAATTCTTTTTTTTTTTTAAATACGGGAGAAAAGGTAGTTCGTTGCTATTTTTTGAAAGAACTTGTAGATTTATTAAGGGAGCATATAAATAAAAGAAAACAAATAAATAATAACATATTGCCAAACCCTTTGAAAAGAAAGATCAGAGAATTTTGTGGCGAACCACAAAAAAAAAACAATTCTTTGATCTCCAAAAACTGAAAGGTGTAGTTTTTGCTCAACAAAGTAAAATTGAAAAACAAACAATTTTGTGAACAATGTAGTCTGAATATCTGCAAAGAACGTACGTTTAATTTGTGTGTAGAATGTGCAAAACAATCCGAATTTCTTAATGTGAATTCGAAGTTATGAAAATTAAAATCTTTTTTGCATAATACAACTAATGTTTATACTATAATTGCAAGAATTGGGTAAGTATTTTTCTAAAATTTATCTATTTTTAAAATTTTTACAGTTAATGAAAATACACATTTATTTAACAATGCCACAACAACAGTCTTTTTTTTCAAATTCAATGAATGCTTGGTGCTGGGGTATAACAAAATTAACTTTGCTAGTGTTCAATTGTGCAAAATATTTTTCACGAATAATGTTTTTCAATCTACAAGTGAAAATTCATTCAAAATAAATTTTTGCTGCATATTTATAATTTTAGAGAAATTTTCATCCTGTTTTTTTTATTTTAAGAACTATTATTACATAAACATTAACAGAAATGTTACTAGCATGCTTTCAAACCTACAATTTAATATTTGAAAAACTCATGGCGCAACAGTCTGCTGTAAGACCGGCGGTGCCCATCTTTGCTTTCTTGACCATGGGCTTGGGGTGCCATACAGCATATGTCCCAGTCAGGTGGTCAACCTGACACGGGACCCCCAACGTTTAGTTTCCAAGCATGCTTGGTTCTCATTTTATCGATCCACTCAAGGGGTTCAGAACAATTTCAAATATATAATTGAAAATTTATTCTAATTAGTAATTCACTGTATATTCATAAATTCAGCCAAATTATTTATTGATTTTTATTATTTAAAAATATAAAAAAAAGTTGTTAAAAATATTTTTGTAAATGTCAAAGATTTTTCTTTCCTTTGCATTTCATGTTTAAGTTTATTACTCAGTATCTGTTTTGTTGACAGTTAGTTTCATATAATTTTGTTTTAATCACAATTTATAGAATCTGATAAAGAATTTGAAGATTTTGTGTGAATTCTACATGTAAATAATAAATATTTACAAATTTCTACATTAACTTTATAATATATGAAGGTAACAGTATAACATTTTATAACTTAGCAGTGGAAAATTTGACATCCGAGTTCTTGTCATTCATAATTTTGATCAGGACCAGCCCTAGTTATTGTGGGGCTCAATTGCAGAAATTTTGTTGGAGGTCTTTAAAAATTCTAATATACATTAAAAGATAAACATTTAATGTGAAGCATAAAAGACAAAAATTTGGAATATGGTCATATTTCCTTTTTTATGTACATTCATAAGAAAAGAAAAACTAAAAACTGGCTCGACTTCAGGTCCTTTATTCATAGAAAAAAATTATTTACAATCAAATTGTCCTAAGTTTTTTTTTTATCAGCAAGATCATTTATAAATTCATGAAATTTTGATTTCCTTGTTTCTACATGGTCTATAGACAGTATTTTCAAGGCTCTTGTGTCTCTCCTGCGATATTGTTGACCTCAGGAATGTTTTAATTAATTTACATGTAGAAAAACATTTTTCCTAGTGCTACAATTATATGAATTGTTTAAAATAACCTTAAAGGTATAAATGCATTTGAAAAGCTGGTTGCTGTCATTTATAGCAATTGTAAAATTTTCAGAGGTTTTCTGAAATAATAGGTTCTATTTCTTCGACCAGTATATAGCTATCTATGTCTACATCTTTTATAGACTTCATTTGGTCATTATTCTGAATCATTTTTACATCTGTCAAGACAATTTCTAGTACTGATGCATGTTTTCAATGTTTGTTCGGTGGAAAAAAGTCTGGAAAAAACTTGTCTAACTCATCTAGATTTGTAGGGTATTTGTTAAAAGCAATGCACCTCAAATATTTCTTACCAGTTACTTATTGGTTCATCTGCAAACATACACTGCTCAAAACAATTAGGGGAGCACATGGTTTTAACAAAATTACTCAAATACTTACACCGATAAGTAACATAAAATAAATCATCCATAATTTAAAGCCTAGCAGGGAACAGACGAAGAAAACTTCATATGCAAATAAAAGTTCATGACGTCAGAAACCAGAAAAAGAACATAATGGCGGAAATCGGGATGTTGCAGAAACGTCTGTTTCACTGCCTTAACTGAGAAATTCGATTGCTCAGTTATTCTTTTTGAGAAAAGGTGACTTGAAAATGTCTCAACAACGTGATTTACCGGAATCTATGGCATGGCGTATTATAGACAGACTTGAATCCGGGCAAACACAACGTAGTGTCGCGGATGCTGTTGGAGTCGCCAGAAGTGTCGTTGCAAGGCTGTGGAATCGATTCCAAGAAACAGGGAATGTTAGACATCGGCCATGTGCCACTACAGCAACTGATGACTCATATATACTGTTAACAGCTCGTCGAAACAGAACAGACAATGCTACTCAGCTGCAAAGACAGTTGCTCTTGGCAACAGGACGATGGGTGTCCAGCCAAACAGTACGTAATAGGCTTCATCAGGGTGGTCTCTATGCACATAGGCCAATGGTCTGCATTCCGTTGACCTCACGCCACCATGCGGCCCGAAGAAGATGGGCTGCTGAACATCGATATTGGGAGCAACATGATTGGAGCCAAGTGCTGTTTACAGATGAGTTCCGATTCAGTCTGGAGTGTGACACCCGACGTGTTTTGGTATGGAGGGAAAGGGGCACTCGAAATAACCCCACATTTGTTCGTGAAAGGTCACGATACAGACGAGCTGGTTTTATGCTATGGGGTGGAATCAGCATAGGTGGACATACGGACCTGCATATCATTCGGAATGGTACTTTGGCGGCCCGAAGGTATGCAGACGAGATACTGAGACCTCATGTCATACCTTACGCTGCAGCCATTGGAGATTCCTTTGTTTTCCAGCATGATAATGCCAGACCGCAAACAGCTCGTCTTGTGGAGAACATGCTTGAAGCTGAAACAATAAAGAGTATTGATTGGCCAGTGTGCTCTCCTGACCTGAATCCAATCGAGCATGTTTGGGACATGCTCGGACGACGCATTGCTGCGAGACCAAGGCCTCCTTTTACTCACCGAGGCTTGGAGATTGCACTTCTTGAGGAGTGGAACAGTATTCCCCAAAGTCTTATCGATAACATCATCGCATCCATAGAAAACATGTGTGCAGCAGTCTTAGCTGTTTGAGGAGACCACACGCCATATTAAAAATCTTGCATCATTTCTAAACAATACTTTTTGTTATCGTTTGCATGTAACCAAATTGTTGCCCTAAATCATCTTTTCACGTTTTTTCCATATTTTCAAAGAATTAAAGCTTAATTACAAATTTTTTACGTCTTTTTTTCTGTATTGTGCAGTGATATGCGTGTACTATCCATTTTATACCAATACGTGGCTGTCTCGCATGGTTTTCTTAACTTCTTTGCTTGCTTCCCTAATCTTTTTAGCAGTGTATAATTAAGTATCCTTTTTAATTTTGTAATTGTGGGCCGTGGTGGCCTTGTAATAAGCACGCTGGCTTTCGGTACTGGGGGTGTTTGGATTGAATCCCAGCATGCGTCATTAAAATACCTCTATTCGTGCTGTCCCTTCATAGGGAACAATGCTGGTCCACCTAGTATATGGTGCTCCCATAATAAAATGGTCAACAAAAACTGTTGTGAATAACAACAGGCGAGTATCTATCCAACAAAGTGGCTCCACATTATAAAAAAAAAATTTTAATGTGTTTCCTGAAATTCTGGAGTGACTTCTAAATAGGACGTAAGCTCTGTGGCACTAAATGAAACTTGTTGGAGAACAAGAGTAGCTAGATTTTCTCAGGCATTCTAGAAGGTTTTTAAATAATCACAGTACTTCCTTTCAGACATATTTTAAATTTTTGGGACTCTGTACCAGCATGGGGCCCAATTGCATCCAATGTCCAATCGGATTAAAGCCAGCCTTGCTTTTGATAATGAGTTCTTTACGTGTTTTCTATCCTTTTATACTTAGTGTTGTTAAGACTGTTCTAAGATTATTCATATCGTTTTAATTCTGTAGTGAGTTTGGTTTCACAGACATTTTAAAATTTTATTAAGAGAACACTGACTAGTAGCCAAAATCTGTTGTCTTTCTTGATTTAGACATGTAAATCTACTCAGGCAGAAAAATTTTGGGTATTTCCACATTGCATGTCATATCATTGAATCATCATTTGGTAAGTTTCAGGCCTCTTTTCACAAGAGAATCTCTATGGTTGATCTTCTATGTAAGCTTCTGGTTTTAATTGCTCTTTACTTGCTACAAGAATAAGAAACAACTTTTTAGTCAAAAAAAACTTTGACCTAGTCTCAACCTTTCTTTATTCTGAATTCATTGATTTCTGATTCACTAAGTCTGTTATTAAAAAATATGTCTGAAATAAAATATTTGTAATGTTGCTGTGTTATTTTACTCCAAAATGCTAATTTTAGCATTTTTCTACCTTTGATTCTTCAGTTTGTTCTGTACAGATGCTGTACACTGTAGGCGTGGAAGATGCTTTACCTGCTTGGCAGTAAATATATGTGGGCAGGGAAAGGACCCAATTATTTTAGGTTTTTCATAGATTTCTATTTTTAGATTTTTGCAAATATTATAAATCTCTCACTTCTCACTAATATGAGAGATTCATTTATCACTTTAGTTCTGTAGAAATAAATATAGTTTACAGAAGGGTTGCAAGAGGGAAAAAAACACATATTAAGTAATTGTCAGGAAATCAGGTAATTCTGAATTATGTCTACTATCTCCTTGAAAATGTAACATTTCCTGAGCTTTGTAATCAAAAATGGTCAGAATGGGATATTTGTATTCCTCGGTATAGGTATATGCAGTTGGTGTTCCCAACTTAATGCAAATCTATATTAGCATATGCATGGTGTTGAGTGGCATTTTCTTTCACCTCATTTTACCACTTTTATATCTCCTGAACCACTTTTATGTGATGATTATGTTGAGATGCCTTTCAGTGGCTCTGAATTTTATCAAAATCTTTTAATAAAACCAAGTTTGTAGATATAGATAATGAGATTTGAATAAAATTGATTTAAAATCTCAATTGAAATACATGAACGAGTGCATTGATATATGTGTTTGCAAAGTTATAGATGACAAAGAGCCACCTCTTCCTCTCGCACCTGTTATTAATCTGGCCTGTGCTGAACTTTTCATAAATTCACTTCCAGTGAAGGCAGATACTTATCAGCCTCTTGTACTTTCTAATCCAGTCACAAATGTTATTGATTGTAACTCTCTACCTCAAGATATATGTAGTTGTGTGTTAAAAGTTCCAAATGCTCCTAATCAAAACCCTCCACCTCAAATATCTTGAGTTTTTTTATTTTATGTTTTTGTATTCTGGTATAAGCTCAACAATCCATTATTGTTAACAGCCTTGTAACAGTCTGTAAATATTTTATACTCCAATAGGATTTATATAGAAGAATTTTGCTGTGCAATTTATTCTGAAAGTAACAATAATTCGTTTGTTAGGCAATATCTTTTTCTTTTTGTTACATTTGCTGGAAATAAAAACAATAAATTTTTTGTCAGTATCCTGACCTGAGCTTATGTGTACAAAATAGAGAAAAATTACTTTTATTTTTCCTGTCAAGTGTCTTCTAAGGATTTAAATTTATTATTATCTATATTAATAAAGCAAGGTTGGATTCTGTCTGTCGGTCACACCTCCGGGTATCCATTTATATGTGTGCTGCGTCGAGACGAATCTATAAAACTTACAACTATTAAATTTGGCACACGGGATAGTGAAGATTTTGAACATGTGCACCTCGAAGCCCGAATTTTAAATTTTATTACTGTTAATTTTTAATTAATAAAAAACCAACAATTTTTAAGGGTGACAACAGTAAATGGAAGCTGTTACATTTCCGAAAATCACCCCTCTTGATATGGCGCGATTTTGGCGGCCATTTTGGTCGAAAATCGGTGTATTTTTTTTTTCTCATGAAAGTACATAAATATTACATATTTGGAAAGAGCTCTCAAAACTGATAATTTTTTTGCTTACAGTTATTCTGTTAATTTAATAGTTTTACAGATATTTTAATTCTAAAAGCAGACTCCACCGCTATCCGATATATGAGGCGGTGACAGGCAAAGTGGTGTGAGTCACTTTTTCAACTGTTTTTATTTGAGGGCAAAAATGTAATCTCCATGTTCAATTTATAGTGGAATTGCAAATAATTATTATTTTCAATATTATAATAATTATTATGGATTATAATTTGTTCAATTCGTAGTGTAATTTTTTGTAGTTTTTGCAGTAAAACTCTTTTGACTTCAACCACTTGACTTACTGACTTACACCACTTTGCCTTTCACCGCCTCGTATATCCTTAAATAAAGCGTGAATCACAGACATTTCGAAGAATTACCGTTGATTCTTCGAAGAATTAATTGCATTTGTTGTTATTTCTTAAAGTAAATTGTTGCATTTATTATGTTATCGTTCATTTGTATGAGCATCTCGACGCCCGAATTTTAAATTTTATTCTAGAAAAAATTTTATTAAATTTTTTATGCAATATTTGGTTCTATTTGTGCTAAGATCTGCTAGATGGCGCCACGAGAGTGATACAGTATGAGCTGTATCGAGTGTGACACATACATAGCGCTATTTATTGTTGTACCACAAAATTTAAATACCTTTATTCGTTGTTTTTTAGTGTTTCCATTCTCTGACAATGACTACTGAAGGGAGTGGGTCCCTAAACCGACCGGCTAGTATATAATATGTGAATTGTCCTTAATTTGAAAGGAGGAGGGAAAGGAAAAATAATTTATGGGAAGTAACTTATAAAAAAGACCATAACATGTTCGTATATGAAATAAACAGTTTGAATTTCGTCTCTTGGGGAATTTTTTATTTTTGTAGATTTTGTTTAAACTTCCTTTTCCTTATAAAAATTTAATTCGTGCAAGTATTACTGTTTTGTATACTTTGTATATACAGGCCTCATAGTCCTCCTATATTTCCTATATTTTCTCTATTTGGCAGATAATCTTCTATATTTTCACACCAATTCCTATATTTCCTATATTTTTTTAAATATACTGTTAGACGCTATCCAAAAATTAAAAAATTCATACCTCCACAAAACATCTAAAAAGTGGAAGATTGTTTCTGATTTAACTCACTAAATGGCTGCACTGATGGATATGTTTGAATGCTGTGAGCTTTGAGCCATTTTTTTCCTCCCCATCTCCTCGCTTATTCAACACCAAGTTTTGATTTAGAAAAGTTGTCCATTATTGGAGTTAAGCCTAAAACCATGCTGCAAGCACATTGAGACACTAAGATTTTGGAATGAAGACCGTAACGAAATTGTTAGTCATTTCCTGCGTACTTTTGAACTGGGTCACGCTACAGCAGATACTTTGAAAGACAAAATATTTTTGACACTTGCACTTGATAAGTTACCAGTTAACAAATTGTTAGCCCTAAGCTCTGATGGACCACCTGTTAACCAAAAATGCCTTGAAGAAATTGACAAAGGACTTAAAGATAGAGATTGTCTGCCTCTTATCAGAGTAGGTTCTTGTAACTTGCATATTGTGCACAATTCTTTTAAGCATGCAATGACTCATGCAGCAAATCACTGGAACATTGAAGATTTTTTGGATACTGTATTTAAATTTCTACATAAATATCCAGCTCGCAAAGAAGATTACCGAGGAATCTAAATCGAAATGGGACTGAGGAAGAAAGGATAATGAGATTTGTGAGTAATAGGTGGCTGACACTGATACCAGTCATTACTAGGATTATCAACCAGTGGGAAGCATTAAAAGAATATTTCTTAAAATTCATACCAGAAAGTAAAATTAAGAGCCAGTTGCAATCCCACTCATATCAATTCTTGAGATCTGTTCTTATTGATTCTTCTACTTTGACTCGTTTACATTTTCTAAAATCGGTAAGTGAAAGCTTCGAAAGTTTTTTGAAAATTATGAAAGTAGAAGAACCGTTGATTCATATTCTTTATGATGAACTTTGGAAGTTAATAAAAAGTCTTTTAACAAGGGTTGTAAAGCCTGAGAAAACGCAAGAGAAATCTATATCCAGACTGCTTTCTCTTGACCTGAAAAATTCTAATAATGTACTACAAGGAGAAAAGATTTCTGTTGGTTTTCTTGCCAAAAAAGAAGCTCAGAAACTTAAAGAAAAAGGTAGGAAATATTTTTATTTGGAAGCAAAAAATTTCATCATTGCTGTTATTGATTATTTATTAAAACACCTTCCTTTAAACAATGTATTGCTGAAAAATATTCACATTTTATATCCATATGTTAAGCATGAACAGCGTTCATTACGATGCTTGACAAAAGTCGCCGAACAGATGCCTGCTGTGATTATAAAGAGGATATCGATAAAGTATGTGAAGAGTGGAAAATTTATATGAATGAGGAAACAGATGATGATTTAGTCAATATAGAAAATCCCTCAGGTTGCACTAAATGAATTGATGATTACTGGTTGACTAAACTACAAATGAGAAATAATTTTGGCAGTGTCAAATATCCTTCCCTCACTAAACTTATTAAAGCAGTATTGAGTATATATCATGGACAGGCTGATGCTGAACGTGGTTTTTCTGTAAATTGTCGCTATGTGACAACTTCTCGTGCTTCTTTGAACGAAAAGACAATTAACAGTCTTCGTACGTTGAGGCCGAAATCAGAAGCAGAGGCGGTGATGTAACAAAAATTCCCGTCTCTCCCAAGATGTTAAAATATTTTAGAGAAGCCCACAAGATGTATAAAGAATACTTAGAAAAAATAAAAAGGAAGAAGAAGAAAGAGATGCTTTAAATTCAAAAAGGAAATGTGATGATGAATTGAAAAATTTAGAAGTGATGAAAAAACATTTACAAAAGCAGTGGATTCTAGTCATACTTTAATTGGCAAAGCTAATACAAGACTATCAATAGCAGTTCAGAATAATAATATGGCAGAAGTATGCTCTGCACAAGCCCTTCTACAGTCAGGGCACAAAATGCTTACTGAAAAGGGAGAAGAACTCAAAAAAGTAGAACTGCAAATTAATATGTTGGCAAAAAAAGTTAAAAAATAAATTTATTTTTATTTATTTATTACTTTTTAACATCTGTAATATTGGCATATGTCCATTCAGCAAGCATGTAGTACATTATTAAACTTCTGTTTAAAAATTGTTTTGCATTTATTAAATATAGATTATTTTACTGGCCCCCAATTGGGGCTATGACTTCACACATTGTAGAATTGTGCTGATAATGGTACTCAGTTTTGTTTGTGTACATGCGCTTCAACAAACTATTTTTCTACTTAATTCCTATATATTTTTTCTTTAAAACTCCTATATTTTTTTCTTCCCTTGCTATGACCCCTGTATATATGTTTCTTTAATCACTGCATTACTAAAAGTAGTATTAAATTTTTACTGTTCCTTTTCGTGCACACATTTATGACTGAAGAATAAAGTATTTCTTTCTCTATCATGAAAAATTATTTAACCCTTCAGTGGATGCGCGTCATACAAAGTGCAACGTCTGTCTCAACCTTGATTATTCCTTTTGTAATAAACTTTTTTTTTCAAATTGAAAATAATAATTCTGCGCTTTATGACAAGATATAATATGTTGATAATATTAAAATATATTTATAATTAAAGGCCAAAGATGTCAGATACAATCGCCTTACTTAAAAACTGCCCTGTTTATTGGATCTAAGGACAACTACCGAATTCATTCCAGTTATGTCCAAAAACGTAAAAAAAACAATGAGATTGTCCATCTTCGTGATATGCGGGATACCCTGTAATAGATGCACATTTGATCGACTACATCAACGTCTGCTTTTGTCATATTGTAATCCCGTATAATCGCTGGTTTACCAAGGTTAAATCACGACTAACAATGAATGGAAAGGAATACAAGGGTCAGAAAATCAGACCTGCATTAGAAAGGGTTTAGCTATAAATAGAAACTGCTTAGAACATTCAATCCTTGCATATAAAAACAATCCATTCAAAATTACGAAAATGTTGCACTTTGTACACGGGCGCGCCCACTGAAGGGTTAAATTGACTATTGCCTTTCTATCTTATTGTTTATGAAGGGAAAGGTGTGATTTTCTCTAACCAAGAAGTGTTATAATAGGTATAGCTTAATCTTCATCTGATTTCCTGTAGCACTGAACTGTATTGAGTAGAGTTCTGACCAAATGAGTTCCAGTCTATGTAGATATCTTGAAATCATTTGACTTGATACACAAAATGAAAAATGTTATGAGATTACCTTATCATGTAAGAACAAAAATGGTTTTTCCAATATTCTCTGAATTACACAATCATTTTATTTATTCTGCTATCCCGTATAAAGGTAACTCAAGGTAATCAGTGTAATTCGAATTATTCTTAATTTGTCTAATTTCATTTTTCTAATTTTAACTCTAAACAATTTTTAGATTTATACCAAAACTATTTTATTATCATCATCGACAGTTTCAAGAGTGTTTTATAGATAATATAAGTCAATTCGAATTTTTGGTCCCAGTATACATTTTTATGACACCTGGTGGCGTAGTGGTTAAATGCTTCAAGTTGCCACACCACAGGTCCAGGGTTCGATCCTGCGACTAGGCAAGGTCGACTCAGCCTTTCATCCCTTAAATGGGTCGATAAATGAGGACCAAGCTTGCTTCGGATCTAAATTCTGGGTGTCCCACGTCAGGTTGACCATCTGACTGAGACTGCCATATGCTCTATGGCAGTGCTCCCCAACCTTTTAATCCCCGCGGACCGGTCAACGTTTGATAATTTTACCGCGGCCCGCTGAGGGAGGACGTTGATTGCTTATATTTTAGATTGTTTTGATTTAATAATTTGAATTTAATTGTACTTGAACATGCCTTCAAAATAAAATGCAGTTACACCAAAAAATTAATATAAAGTGATTTAACATTTTAACTAACTAGAACGCTAAATCAATGAGAACCCTGACCTTGTGGCCCTAAGCTGGCGGCCTGGTACCATTTGATCCACGGACCGGCACCGGTCCGGGGGGTTGGGGACCACTGCTCTATGTCACCCAAGCCCACGGCCAGGAAAGCGGAGATGGCCACCGCCGGCCTTGGTTCACAGCGGACTGTTATGCCATGAGTTTAGTTTTAGTACATTTTTATAAGAATGCATGTTTATATAAAATAATTTTGCCTTTCAATTTATTCTGCAAGAAAAATAACTCGTTTGTTTGGCAATATCTAGAAAGAGATAATTCATTTCTAGGACATTTGTTATGTAGTGGTCCGCTTTGTTCTTTCATAACTCGCTAAGTGTTGGTATGCAAATCAGAATTGGAAAAATTTTTACCGTTCTAATCATTCAGTCTTATAGAATGTGATAAATCAGCATTTCTCTTTAGTCATAGATTCTAAAGGCTCTTTAGCTCAACATTCACTGTGAATACAGTAGAAAATAAAGACATTTTATTCATCGAAATGCATAAAGGAGCATTTATAAGAATAAACTTTAATTTAGAAACTTACGTAACCTTGAATATCCATTCCGTGAAATAGAGAAAATTGAAAATTTAAGACAAGTGAGGTAAACGTGCCGAAATAAGAATGTATAAATTGTTTGCAAAGATTTTAGAAATTCAAAAGTGAAAAAACATAACTTTTTAGAAAAATTAAACTTTATTTAAAATCCTTACATAAATTTAAACACTCCCCCTCTACCCCCTACTTTTCCCCAAAATTGTAATTTTTTAAAAATTCACAATAATAAATGAAAAATATAAAAAAATTAGAATATACAAATATTTTTTTTTTTAGAGAGAGATATCAAAAAATACCAAAATTGCTTTATATTGCATTTTAATTAGCAGCAATCGCCTAGCACTTGTACTTCAAAACTTTTTTTATTGTGAAAAATAGAGATTTAAAATACGAAAAGATATTTGAAATGTGGAAATAAAACATTAAAACAATTGTTATCAATTCATTAAGCATTTGTTACGAAGCTTTGAAGACGATATTTCAGTACCAAAAAAATCCCATTCATAAACATACCTTCCGAAACATCATGAAACGAGCGAATACATTTACCGCGGTGAAATTTTTATTGCCACATTCACGCATCGGTAGGAGTGTTGTACTTCACCCAAAATTTTAATTAGAAATTTATGTAATGTAATTTTTTCCTGCTGAATTGTACACATGTAATTTTTTTTTTCTGTCACGGCTGTGGAAATGTTTTACTATAATACCGAGCTGTGTCAAATCAGTATCTGACTGGATGCGATTCGAGTCACTCCCCACATTCATTCGGCATACTTTATGTGTTACACCCGGAGGCATATTAGCAAACTGTACTTGGATAGAGGAGCCTGGAGGATAATGTGCGCTTATTGACCGAATCGTCCTGTCATTCATTCCAATTCCTGAAAGGCATATCAGCGTTCGGGCCTGTTCACATAGGAGTCCGTTGTGTAGCGTTAAGGGAAAGATGACGTTGAGACGAAAATAAACCAATCATAGGCGTTAAAAATTTCATTGCTAATCGTTTGGATGTTTGTCATTGATTAAATATATTTCAATACTTTAACGCTCCGCAACGGACTCCTATGTGAACAGGCCTTTCTCCTTTCGACCAAAGCCGAAGATGTATCGCTTTTAAGGAGTATATGCGTTTATGATTTCACTCTTCAATTTTTTAATAATATACTGTTATGCTCTATGCTAAAATACTTAATATAGGAAATAGCATTAGTTTCCTAGCCGATAAAAGGCTTTTACACAGTATGTGACAAACACGAAATTTGACGATAAGCATTTGACATAAAGCCACGTTGAAAATACGATTAACACAAATTAAAAGGCTTACAAATTTAAAATATATATATACATAATGCCTAGGTATGCGGCATAAAAATCGACGATATTTCTACACTCCGTATGGCAACTGCTGCAACTACCGGATGTAAACATTACCGGCCGTCTGCAATTCGCAACCGCGTGTCAACATGGATTTATGCACTGAAATCAGGAATGTTCGAAAGCGAGCTGCACGATCAAGTGAAAATTGGGAACAGTCTCAAGAAATAAAGCGAAGAAGAAATAGTTCATTAAGAGAGTGCCGTGAAAGAGAGAGCATAAATGATCGCGAGGTTAGGCTTAACAACCGATAGCAATCGGCATAGCAACCGATAGCCAGTAATAGTTAATTTTCTACACTTTTTTCGGTACTTGCTGAAAGTTTACTCCATTTTATAAGGGAAGAATTTTTCCCAACAGTTTATTATTTGATATGATTAAGTGTAGATATCTGAATTGTGAACAATCTATATTAATAAAGCAAGGTCCGGTTCTGTCTGTCGGTCACTCTCCGGGTGTACCGTCTCAATGTGTGCGTGTGTGCGGCCTATGAAACTTACAGCCATGAAATTTGGCACACGGGTAGTGCAGACTATGGGAAAGTGCACCTCGAAGCCCGAATTTTAAATTTTATTCTAGAAAATTAATTATTTTATGTTTTGTGGGATATTTTATGTTTTTTTAACTTCAGATTACGATATCTCGGCAAAAAATGATCGTAGAATTTTGATCTTCTTATAATCTAAGACTACAGACATTTCTGCTTCAAACAAGACATCATTTGTTTAAAAATAATTTAATTGTATTACATTGTAGGCTTTAACTCGAGACAAAACATGATCTTTAAATATGCGAACAGAAATTTCTGAAAAATTATTTATATGGTGGCCTCTAACACGCTCATCTCTAAATGCTAAACACCACTTTTCCTTGTTTGTCCATTGCTCTGACAAGTACTCTATCCAATTTTCATAAATTGAAAGATATGCACCAATGTATCCTTGGGCATTTAAATATTCATTAGCTGCCTCTTCAGGACGTGATGCATATAGTATCCTCTGAAAATGACCCATCGATATTGCACGATGCTCTTTCAAGATACAGTGTTTCGAATCCCACAGCTATCGCTACACAGCCTGTCCCACATGAAATATACATAATACGTTTTCACACCTAGGCCATATTGAAGAAAGGGAATTTATTTCGGCACTTGAGTTATCTGTCATGAAAATAGTCGGAGAATCATTTCTGTTGAAAGGTTTCCGAAGACTGTTCTTTAGAAGTTTAAAACCTGCTGTGTATGCTGTCTCTGTCTGTCTTTTTGTGATGACAATACCCAATGGAACTGCTGCAGCACATGGTGTTAAAAAGAATGTAATTGAGTGATTCTCTGCATGAACTGGTGGAATGCTCAAAAACGATGTCTGCTGCTGTTTCAAAATTTGATGCTCTCCTCATTAATAGATTCACAATTGATACAGCAAACGGCTCTTCATTGAAGTGAACCAGGGATCCTAGCTTCTCATACGTCAAAATCTTTTCCTTTAATTTCTTTTTAAAAAACTTACAAAATTTACAATAAGGTATTTAAAAAACACTATTTAATAATAAAATACTAAATACATTTTTATGCATAAAAATTATAAATAAGTGCTTTTATTTTGTTAGATTTTAATTTTTTTCCCCAACGTATCTGTTAACTTTTCAAACTATATATATTCATTCAATTTACTTTCGATACTCATATATTCAAAACAGAAAAATGTAAGCTTTAAAACCCCATAAACATTTTGCAATTTGACAAATACTTTTTAGCTGCAATTAATTTCTTAAATTCCAAAGGAAGAACAACAATTGAATGAACAAGTAATCTCGAAGAGGAATTTTTTTTAGACTTTATAATAAACTTACTGCTCCATTGATCGTATCAATATCTGATCGTTCGGACAGTTGGATTAATTCGACTGTTAGCCAAGTCAACTTCTTGAAAATTGTCTTGCATTTGCAAAACTTCCTTATGGTATTTGACAGCTTCTGCAATGCCTATACCGTCATCAAAGTATTCTAAGAATTTTTCTCTGCAATCTACAGCTGGAAGGAATCTTAATGCTTCTGCAGTATTGATGGTATGATTGTGAAATGGTGTAATGGTAACTACTGCCGGAAGTCCTTGCTGAAATGAAATGCATTAATTACAGTATGTATGCATAAATAATGGTAACTCTCTATATTAAAAAAAAGTATACTGAAAGAAAAGTAACTGCCGCCATTGACAGGTGAAATTTCGCATCATTCTATCTTTGCCTGATCGCAGCGCAAAACGTATTGAACAGACAAAAAGGAAATTTTCCATGTTTGATAAATATGGCATTTTTGTTTCCATAAACTTCCTTATGGTTTTTGGCAGATTCTATGGCATTTTTGTTTCCATATGACATTTTTGTTTCCATAAACTTCCTTATGGTATTTGGCAGATTCTGCAATGCCCATACCGTCATCAGAGTATTCTAAGAATTTTTCTCTGCAATCTACAGCTGGAAGGAATCTTAATGCTTCTGCAGTATTGATGGTATGATTGTGGAATGGTGTAATGGTAACTACTGCCGGAAGTCCTTGCTGAAATGAAATGCATTAATTACAGTATGTATGCATAAATAATGGTAACTCTCTATATTAAAAAAAAAGTATACTGAAAGAAAAGTAACTGTCGCCATTGACAGGTGAAATTTCGCATCATTCTATCTTTGCCTGCTCGCAGTGCAAAACGTATTGAACAGACAAAAAGGAAATTTTCCATGTTTGAAGAGAATTGTTTAGAGCAGGGGTTCTCAACCTTTCAGGCTCTGTGCCCCCCTTTGAACACTGATGTGAGGCCACGCCTCCCCCACCACCACCACTACCATATGTGGCCAATACAAGTAGTGCAATCGGAATTTGAAACTGAAGCTTGTTATTAAATAAAAATATAGACTAGATAATTTCGTATACAAAATTTAATATTATTATACGTATCCTAATTTGGAACATATTATTATTAGAACATATGAAATCAAAGAATTAAATACAGATCAAATATATTTGAGGTAATCATGATCTAGATGAGGTTGTCATGTAATACCAGTCACTTTCACAACGTTAATGAGAAGGCTAGCACTGTTTGTCCTTGACAAGTTTTTGAATATTGCGTAGTAACTGTGACAATGCATACCTCAGGTCAGTTTCAACGCCCAGCCGTACGACAATTATCGTGTTTTAACAATTACGACAATTATCGTCTTCCTATGTCGAAAATACGTTATGGTTACATTGTCACCGCAAAATATGCGTACAGTAAATTATAGTTAGTTTTACTTTTTTTTAAACTCGCGCCTCCCTTGAAATTCTTCTACGCTCCGCCAGGGGGGGGGGAGCGCCCCCCAGGTTGAGAACCTCTGGTTTAGAGGACACCCCGATATAAACACATTTTGGATAATATATAACTAATTCAATAATTATTTATTATTAATAAATAAATAATTATTACATACATGCATATATATATATATATATATATATATATATATATAGAGAGAGAGAGAGAGAGAGAGGGGGGGGATTTTTTTAGTTGGTATTTAAGAATTATTTAGATATAAAATAGATTATTTCAGAAATGGGCAAATATTATACAACAATGTAATCAGTGTATCTATTTGACATGAAATAAACATACAATACCTTTATAAAGTTATCATTTTTTCTTGAACTGTATGTATCAACTTTGACCTTAATTTTCAATGAAGCAGGGCAATTGGATGTTTTAGATAATCCAGTCTTCTTGTTTAATGCACTTGAGACTTTTTTGAATGCACTATGGTGACATACAAACTTCTTCCTGCAATCCATTTCCAACGTGAAATTAATACAAATTTGTGGAAGGGAAATTATAATTAATAATACTACTGTATAACACCTTAAAATAAGGTTTTGAACAATATCAAACATACCATAGTGGATATTTTAACAAAAATAAATAGTTTTGAAAAATTTTAAACCTACTTTTCCACAATTTTAATTGCAGATAGTTAAAAAGTTCTACACACAATTTTAATGTTAAACTTATAAATTTACCTTACCTTAAATAATTGCTGGCCTATTAATGAATTATAAATATCACAAATCTATAGTAATTTTAAATATCACAAATCTATTGAAAACATAACAGCTGCAAAATTTTAATTTGCATGTAAAAAGCACATATAAAATCACCCAAAACAACGAATGTATCATTAAATTAAATACTCGAAAAATTACGTGCTTGCAATGGCCACAATGTTTTCTGCGTTTAAAATATGAAAAAAGGGCAATTAAACTTTCCAGCAGACGAACCTTTCTCTTGATGGGCAGGAATCTCTTGAATTCCAATTCGTGTTGGTTTTTCTTCCAAATTCTGTAACCCAATTATTTATGTCCGTTATGGACTTTAAGTTACTTCTTATTATTATTGTATCAGAATTTTCAACAATAGCATTCTGAAACTGAAGAGGGAAGTCTTCATTTCTAACATCCATACTTCTCGAGAACAAATCCATTTTGTCAAGATGGCGTTTGTTTTGATCGCATTACGGCACTTAGCATAGAGGCGAGAGAACAGCAGCCAATTGTCAAACGCACATTATCCAAGTACAGTTTGCTTATATGCAACCCGCGTAGTCTTAAAAATAAATGCAAAACTGTAGTGCATGATATAGCAGGGGTAAAACTTCTTTAAGCAGTTCAATTAATATTTCTATGAAAATTTAAAGTTATCACAATTTTTAAGCGTCATCAAATCATAACCGAGCAGTTTATCTTGAAAAGATTTCTATTATCTGTTTATAATCTCATCATACAACATTTAAAAGGTGTTGGTCTGAAAAAGACCTTATCATCAGTGCATTCCTAACGTATATCTCATAAACTACAAGAGGTCCACAGGTAACTGTTTTGAAATGTTTGATTCTCATTATGTGAAGAATCGCATAAAAGCACTATTGTTTTTTTGTTACTAATCCCTCCTGATCTAGCAGCGCTAGGTCAGGTCCATGAGTCCATATATCCTCAGTAGGTCCTTCAAATGGCCAGGATCGGAAATAAAGTCCTGTCTAGATAAGTTTAGACAAGTTAGGAAATGACCAGGAGTGGCCTGCTCATTATTACTTTTTACAAATGGAAAGGTTTTGTTTAGGTGATCAAATTTTAGGCATCTCAAATGACCACTTGCAAACCTAGAGCTAGCAGTCTGCTCAGCTCTATCAACCTTGAAGGCAAGAGCCCTACCAGGGCAGACACCTATGTACCAGTCATGAACCGGAGCACTATTGTACAGTAGATGAACGGAAAGAAAATGAAGAATGTATACTATTGTCAATTCTAATGTATTATATACAACATACAGATTAAAATGTTGAATTAGTGTGGTGAAAAGTATCTGTAGCTACCAAACTACAATCTAAACAAATATGCCTAAAAAACCCATGAGCCGCATATACTTTGTTATTTCCTGTAATAAATTTATATATCTTACTAGCTGAAAACCCGTACTTCGCTACGGAATACATTCAAATTAAATACAACGGTCAATGTATGCAATTCATGCCAAATATATATATATATATATATATATATGATAAATACGACGATCAATGTATACAATTGATGTAAAATATATATATATATATATATATTTATAAGAAAATCATAAAGGATAATTTTATAGACAAAATAATGTATAAGAAAATATTCAAATTAAATCTAATATAAAGAATACTAAAGAATATAGTACAGTTAATATAGTACAGTTTGCAGAACATTTCTTTTACTGTATTTTAATATTTTTTTGGATAATGTCCAATCGTCTGCCGCATTAGCAAGGAACAAAAATATTTTTTGCTTATTTAGTTGTTATGCACGTGACGATAAATTTATTTAAAGTACCAGAAAAAGAAATCACGTGATCAGCATTTAATAAATTAAATTCTAAAAATTAATCTTTAAAAATTCACTAAAAATTAGGAAATGGAGGTAAAGATTCGAAAAAAATTTCATTTTAAAGGAATTTTTATGATGTTTCTCTTGATATAAATTTTATAACCCTCAAAGTATTATTTTAAATGCAAACGTAAAAAAAGTAAAAAAAACAGCTTAAAAATTTAATTTAAAAAATCTAAGAAGAATTTTTGAAAAATCTTTCTTAGTGCACCCCTACACTATAAGAAGAATCGCCATGCAAAATTTCAGCCCTTTAGGTCCAGCGGTTTGGTCTGTGGGTTGTATGTCAGTCAGTGAATGAGCCAGTTACGGAACTGTTTTATATATATAGATTAGATTTATAGACTTGTTAATTTTATGGTAACTGAGCTTTTTCATCAGATCTTAATCTCTAGAATTTCTCGGAGCACTAAACTTAACAATTAATGAAAAAATTATTTTGAATAATGGACAAGTAAAATGAATATAAGGGGAAAATATTAATATTGCTTATCCATTATTGATCGGGCCGATAGCAGTAGTTTTGTGGAGATCCCAACAAACCGAGGCATATGAATTTTGCACGTCCTTACAATCTACCGGGACAAAAGAATAAGGATGGCTGAGGAATATCTTGCCCTAATTTCAATAAATTTAAAATGCTCGTTAGTTTAGTTAATCCAGAACATAATTTATGACATCTTAGTGTATAGATATATCATTTCCTAGCATAAAATTTTATATATTGCTATTGATTTCACGTAAAAAATACGAAAAGAGTGTGATGGTACAGTGTTAATATATCTCATTCAAATTCCTTTCTCCTCTCTTTGCAGGTGCTCGGTTCAGATAGATATATGCAAAACTAAAATGCTTTTGGTGTCCACAGATTTAGAAGTTCGACGTATTGTTGGCAGTTAGTTCTCTGATCATCGTGTAAAGAAGCGTAGCCGCTCCAGAAGAGCAAATATCGTATTTCTCGAGTAAATAATTTCTAATGAGTGCCATTCCTGCGAGCAGAACCCTACTTAAGTCGAAGATGAATGCTTTCCATGTGCGACGTGCAGAAAAAGTCTAAATGTAAAAAGCTCCACTGCAGAGATTCTCCCGCACCGAAGAAATATTGAAATGTAATATATGCGAAGGAACATTTTCACAGTTGACCGCCTTAAATATGAATCATTCGTACCACATTATTGATAATCCTCTCTGTACCCATACAGAAAAACCTTTCACCTGCACTGTATGCGAGAAAAGATTTTCTCGACAGGGTAATTTAAATAGACATCTCCACATCCACACAGAAGACGGACCTTTCGTCTGTACTGTATGTGACAAAAGATTTTCTACACAGGCTCATTTAAAAAGACATCTCGACATCCACGCAGGTGAGAAACCTTTCGGCTGCACTGTATGTGAAAAAAGGTTTTCTGAACAGAGTCCTTTAATATCACATCTTCGCACCCACACAGGAGAAAAACCTTTTGCTTGCACTGTATGTGAGTTAAGATTTTCTGAACGGGGTCATTTAAAGAGACATCTCCGCACCCACTCAGGAGAGAAACCTTTCGCCTGCACTGTATGTGAAAGAAGATTTTCTCACAGTGATAATTTAAAAACACATCTCCGTTCCCATACAGGAGAGAAACCTTTCGCTTGCACTGTATGTGAGAAAAGATTTTCTGAACGGGGTCATTTAAAAAGACATCTCCTAACTCACACAAGAGAGAAACCTTTCGCCTGCACTGTATGTGAGAAAAGATATTTTGAACTCGGTACTTTAAAAATACATCTCCGCACTCACACAGGAGAGAAACCTTTCGCATGCACTGTATGTGAGAAAAAGTTTTCTACAGATAGTCTTTTAAAATCACATCTCCGCACCCACACAGGAGAAAAACTTTTTGCCTGCACTGTATGTGAGAAAAGATTTTCTGAACGGGGTCATTTGAAAAGACATCTCCGCTCCCACACAGGAGAGAAACCTTACGCCTGCACAGTATGTGAGAAAAGGTTTCCTAACCGTTTTAATTTAAAAATGCATCTCCGCACCCACACAGGAGATAAACCTTTCACCTGCACTGTGTGTGAGAAAAAGTTTTCTGCACAGGGTCCTTTAAAAAAACATCTCCGCACCCACACAGGAGAAACACCTTTCGCCTGTACTGTATGTGAGCAAAGATATTTTGAACTGGGTCCTTTAAATAAACATCTCCGCACCCACACAGGAGAGAAACCTTTCGCTTGTACTGTATGTGAGAAAAGATTTTCTGAACTGAGTAAGTTAAAAAGACATTTCCGCACCCACACAGGAGAGAAACCCTTTGCTTGCACTGTATGTGAGAAAAAATATTCTCAACGTAGTGATTTAAAAAGACATCTCCGCACCCATACAGGAGAGAAACCTTTTGCTTGCACTCTATGTGAGAAAAAGTATTCTCAACGTTGTGATTTAAAAAGACATCTTTACACCCATACAGGAGAGAAACCATTCGCCTGTACAGTATGTGAGAAGAGATTTGTTAGACAGGGTCATTTAAAAACACATCTCCTCACCCACACAGGATAGAAATCATTCACTTGTATTGTATGTGAAACCAACATGTTTGCACCCACACTGAAGAGAAATCTTTCGTCCTTACTGTGTGAGAGAAAAGATTATTTTCCAGTGTGCTTTAAAAATACATCTCTGTACCCATACAAACAAGAAACCTTTCAACTGCACTGTATGTGAGAAAAGATTTTCTGCAGAGGGTAATTTAAAAAAATTTTCATTTACAGGATATTAGAGAGAGGTTTATGGCTTATGAACAGATGAAAATCGCATCTCGTTATCTATTCAGGGATGTAACTAACCCTCTAGTATCGTATGAAACGTGATTTTTTGGCACAAAGAAATATTTTTGACCCAGCAAGGGGAAAATGTTCTTGAAAATCAATTTCAAACTCGAGTTTAACGGTGTTCATTTGGAGAAGATATCGCACGTAATTTATTTTGGTTGTAATTTAGTGTTTTATTATAGTTTTTTTCTTAAATTTTTTTTTAATATATCGATGTGATATCGGTCATGACCTACGATCCTTAATGAGATACTAGACCCATCATAATGATTGAAGTAAAAGAAAAAATAGTTATACCTGTTTACACTTCAGGAAAGCGTGTCGTGAAATGTCACACGCAATACTTCTGGTTATAGTTTTTGCCTTATCTTTGCTTATATAAAAGCCTAGAGTAGAAAAAGTGTAGGTAACCATTCCGCGACGGACCAAGTCGGGCACATCTTAACATTGCGACGCCATTTTCTGAAATTTTTCTTGAAAAATAATACCACAAAAGTTACATTTTTTGAAAGCCCTTTAAAAAATATGAAAATTTCAAGTGAACACCCTAGTTCAAAACCGTTTAGTTTTTGAAATATCTTCAAATTAAAATATCCATTGAAAAGAATAATTTATTTAATTGAGTCATTCACTTGAATTTCGAATTCATTCTACTCCATGGTTTTTCATATTCCCTTTAAATAACTACATTTTTAATGTTAATTAAATTGTGTTTCACGTTTTATTTTTGTTTTATTTTTATTGTTGTTTACTGCTGCTTAAGTATCGTTTTCAGCAATGCCTGCTGTGTGGTGAGTCATTCACTTTTGAAACAGTTTTGGTTTTGTTTTGATTTAGTTTAGTTTTGTTCTGTTGTTTACTGCTGTTTAAGTCTCTTGAAACGCTGATCAACATTCCGTCATTTTTGACGAGGGTTATATACTAGTATTTAATCATTTTTTGTATTTAATTGTTTTTTTCTACATCTGCTGTGCTCTTTTAATGAGGAAATAAATATGTATAATATATAAATAAATATTTTATGGCTTCATATCTTGACTGAATTCATTTTCGCTGTTGTCTGTCTTTTAATTATCTTAAATTAATTTAGCTTTTATTATTTTATTAAAAGTTTTTTTTTGGTAATGTGCAACCAAAGTAATAACGCATGGAGCATCTAATTCTACTTTTATATTAAATACTAGCTGAATACCCGTGCTTCGCTACAGAGTACATTCAAATTAAATACAACGGTCAAAGTATGCAATTCATGTCAAAAAAAACCAAAAAAATATTTATTATAAATACAACGGTCAATTTATGCAATTAATGCCAAAAAAACCCATAAAATTTATTTATAAAATATTCGTATAGACAAAATAATGTAGAAGAAAATATTCAAATTAAATCTAATAGAACATAGTAAAGAATATAGCAGAGTTAATATAGTACAGTTTGAGGAACATTTCATTTACTGTATTTTAATATTTTTTTGGATAATGTCCAATCGTCTGCCACATTAGAAAGAAAAAAAATATTTTTATGTCAATTTATTTCGTTGTTATGCACGTGACGTAACATTAATTTAAAATTCCACAAAAAGAAAAACCACGTGATCAGCATTTAATAAATTAAATTCTAAAAAATAATCTTTAAAAATTCACCAAAAATCAGAAAATGGAGGTACAAATTCGAAAAAGATTTCATTTTAAAGGAATTTTTGTAATCTTTCTCGTCATTTAAATTTTATAACCCTCAGATTATGATTTTGAATGCAAACTTAAAAAAAGTTACAAAAACAGCTTAAAAATTTAATTTAAAAAAATCTAAGAATTTTTAAAAAATCTTTCTTAGTGCACCCCTACACTATAAGTAGAATCACCATGCATAATTTCAGCCCTTTAGGTCCAGTGGTTTAGTCTGTGCGTTATCTGTCAGTCAGTCAGTGAATCGTGTCCAGGGCCACCCACGTGCCGATTTCGGTACGATTCGGCCTCATAATCTCGCTGTCAGCGAAGACAGCCGCGGAAGCTGTCGAAATAAGCAACATTTAGGGGCAAAATCATTAAAACAATTAAAGAAAACTCCGGAGCCCGATTTTCAAAAAATAATATGTCTGTGTTTTAATCTGAACTATCAACTATATCTATACAAAATTTCAGCTCAATTGAAGCAATATTTTTTCACTTATAAAGGAACAAACATAGGCCTATTCGAAATAATAAATTTCACAGTGTCAATGAAACACTGTATTTTGAATAAATTTCAATAATTCAAGTTCGATTTACGCAAATTGTAAATAAATTCAAAAACATAAAGTTTATAATTTAAATAAAGTTCTGTAATATTTTACCAATAAATTTCCAGTTGATAGCCAATAAATTGTAAATCTTTTTTTTTTCCTTAAATGTCCAATAAAAAGCGCAGTTACAAATCTAATTTTCTTCAATAAACCCTTAAAAGTTGCCAATTTCAAAAATCCTTTTTTTATTTATCAATACCTCCTCCACTTGAATCTTTAAAATATTAACTGTTTTACTGATAATAAATAAAAATGTAGTTTGATGTGTTGCTATGGTTACTTGACTATGGTTGACAAAGGGAAAGTTGTAAAGGTGAAGCATCAGCTCAACATTTAAGCCCCTAACTTTCTTTCTACTGATCAGATATACATAATACATATAGCCTATGTCCATCTGGAATAATGTATCTTTCAAATAGGTGCAGTGGTCCTGGAGATTACCCTCCACATACAAAATCCGCTCTCTCTCTTTATATATTTGTATATTTATATATTTATGTATGAAATATATAATTTTAAATTTGAACTCGACTCTTGATAAATGTTTAAATTTTATAAAGTATACCAAGTTTAGCGCATTGAAATAATAGACTCTTTACTGAACCTTGCAAGATATTTAGACAGGAAACGGGATCAATTACTTTCACTAAGAGTGACATCGGTAATCAAAAAGGAAAGCTTTGAAGTGGGGTTTCACATAGTAATCTATATATATATAAATGAATGTTTGTTTGTTTGTTTATTTGTTTGTTTGTTTGTTCGTATTTTATGAGCTGCCGAACCGTTCATCCGATTGCGATGAAACTTGGTCAACTTATTGCTTGAACTTGCGCGATGGTTATAGGCTATTTTCATTCCGCTACTACGTTCCATTCCCGAATTATGTTAGAAGTATCAACGGATATTGAAAATCGCCAAATTTCCCCGGATATTTTTGTTCAAAGCCATTGTAACATTTCATTGTTGCCAATTAAATTATAACATTTCTGTAAAAATAAATAGACATGAATTAAAAACGCGATTTATTCATATATTGGCGCATGCAAGAATGAATTTGATATATTATTTTCATGTATGCGGCAACGCCGGAATGTTTCTTTTTAAAAATGAAAATATAAGGATGGAAAGTCATTCATTTTCAATGAATGTGTTATCTATCTATTTCATGAATTGAAACTATCCCAAGCTACCTGTTCAAACTCAAATATACTTCAGGACACGTTGACTTTGCTAAAAACACGTGCGTTTAGCCTTGACGCGATGATTTATATAACTGAAGTGACATTGAAACATAGCAGATGATTTAGTTTTGAGAAAGAATTGCAATCATGAAATACGTGTATATTATAATTAAGAAAGTCTGAAAGTGGCATTGAAACGTAGCAGACGATTTAGTTTTGAGAAAGAATTCCGAGCATGAAATACGTGTATATACTTTTTCTATAATAATTACCAGATTTGCTGTGTTTTAATATTGAATGTGATCTAAATCCATTCAAACATTATTGATTATTTTTCTATAATAATAAATCCATTCAAACGTTATTGACTAGCTGTGAATTATTGCTTTAAAATGCCGAAAAAGAGGAGAGCAACTTTTAATCCTGCAGAAGTAAGGGAAGAATGTGAAAGATTGTTGAGAAATGAGCAATGTGATGAAAAAAAAACAGAAGAGCGCGAAGCCAACAGAATTCGAAATACAGTTAGACGCACACAAGAATCTGAAGAAAAAACATTCCCAAGAGCTCGAAGGTAACAGAATTCGAATTGTAGTGATCCGAAGCAGTGAGACTGATGAAGAAACTTTTAATGCGTCGAACATACGATTGTCTTCGAGCTTCAACATCGAAAGGAGAGGAAAGCGATGAACAACGACAGCACCGACAACAAACTAATGCTATTTGCTACCGCAAAAGAATTTTAGCGAAAACTGTAGAACATCATAACATGAGGCTAATCATTGAAAAAAAATAACAACAGAAACTGAATCCCAAGCGAAGCCGGGTAATACATCTAGTCTATACTAATATATAAAGAGAGAGAGCGGATTTTGTATGTGGAGGATAATCTCTGGAACAACTGCACCTATTTCAAAAATTCTTTCACTGTTTGAAAGGTACATTATTCCAAATGGACATAGGCTATATATTATGTATATCTGATCAGTAGAAAGAAAGTTAGAGGCCTAAATGTTGAGCTGAGCTTCACCTTTACAATTTTTCCTTTGTCAAGCATAGTCAAGTAACCATAGCAACACATCAAACGATGTTTTTATTTATTATCATTAAAACATTTAACATTTGAATTTTCTTTGTCAACCGCAGTCAAGTAACCATGGCAACACATCAAACTACATTTTCATATATTATCAGGGAAACATTTAATATTTTAAAGATTCAAGTGGAGGAGGTATTGATAAATACAAAAAGGATTTTGGAAATTTGTCAACGTTTAAGGGTTTATTGAAGAAAATTACATTTGGAACTACGCTCTTTATTAGACATTTTAGGCAAAAAAAATTTACAATTTTTTGGCTATCAACTAGAAATTTATTGGTGTAATATTTCAGACCTTTATTTAACTTAAAAACTTTATGTTTTTGAATTTATGTATAATTTTATGCACAATTTGCGTAAATCGAACTTGAATTATTGAACTTTATTCAAAAATCAGTGTGTTTCATTGAAACTGTGAAATTTATTGATTATTTCGAATAGGCCTCTATTTGTTCCTCTATAAGTGAAAAAGTATTACTTGAGCTGAAATTTTGTATAGGTATAGTTGATAGTGTATTACATAAGAATAGGGTGCCCATTGGCACACTTCTTGGCGCGATTGCGATACGTACATACATTCATACATAATGCATACATAGAAACATACATATATACAGATATACATATACATACATACATATATGAATACATACAAACAGACATATATACATACATACAAACATACATACATACAAACATACATACATATAAACATACATACATACAAACATTGGCACTTTATCGCTTGGAAAGAAATATCTCTTTAATTGTATCGCCCCTAGCGGCAATTATCTGTAATATGTGAGTCGAGCAGCGGCACGCGCCGTAGAAACATGTGCTCACTCATTCTAAAAATAAAATTAAAATAACAGTCCACTGCCTACGATTGATCCTTTCAATCAAACTTCTAACGTAATTAAGACCATAAATAAGTGGTCCGTGCTAGCCCTAGTGTGGAATAAACCAGCTCTAGAATGGATAAATCACTAAAAACTCTAAATAGAACACGCGGGCGAGTTAAATCGAAACTTGTGAAGATCGAAAAATTCGTTTCTCAATTTACCGAGAAGAAAGAGAGTTTAATAGAAATTTCTCAAAAACTGGAATCTCTCCTTGAGATCAAAAGGGATATTAGGAACTTATACGAGGAATTTTATGCTTTAAATCTATCAGATGCAGAAATCGAAAGTAGCGAAACTGCATTATCCGAACTGGAGGATCTGCACAACAGTTGGAGGTGAGCCTAAACTATCTTCTTTCGTCTGGAACTTTATCTAAAAATGCATTTAAAGATGAACTTAAATCATCATGTAATCCGAAACTACCTGACATTCCACTGCCACAGTTTTCGGGCAGTTATGACGAGTGGCCATTATTTGAAAACCAATTTAATGATCTAGTGGCGTCAAACGATTCTTTGAATGATATACAAAAGCTTCATTATCTCCAATCATGTTTAAAAGGAGAAGTGAAAGCCATTCAAATGCCCGACGATACATTTACGTCGTTGTTCAAAACTTTAAAAGAGCGATATGAGAACAAAAAGCTTATCGCTGATTCTTACATAAACTCTATTCTAAACATCGAAAAGATTCATCATGAATCTGGTAAAGAACTAAGAAGACTTATTGATGCTGTATTAAAGCATGTACGAGGACTAAAATTGTTAGATTTAAGTACTAACAAAGTTTCTGAATTAATTCTGATCAATATTATCAGTTCAAAATTAGACGGAGGAAGGTGTATGAAATGACCCAGGTGACTGGCAAACTTCCTGACTGGGAAGAATTTTAAACTTCCTAAATAAACGCTGCCAAATATTGGAAAACATGCAGCGTAGTTACTATGTTCCCAAATCGAAACCAGAAATGCAATTTAAATCTAAAAGTTTAATTCTGGAAAGGGATCAGAAAATTTCGTGCTATATATGTGGAAAAACAAACCACGTAATCTACAAATGCAAAATATTTCATGATTTGACAGTTAAGGAACGAATTAATGAAATTAGAAAAAGACAGCTATGTTATAACTGCTTGGAACCCCATAAATTTAATCAATGTAAAAGTCTTAAAAACTGTAAAATCTGTAACAAGCGCCATCATTCTCTAATTTACCGACATGATTTAATGTCGAAACCCACTTCCGTAGAGGCGCCAAATGGCATGAACAACTATCCATGCACGGAACTTACTCAAGGTCAAACAAGCACTAGTGTTCCCCCTCTAAATGAAGTTGCAGGCGCTGCGGAATCAAACTGTTTCTCATCTCTAACCGATAGCAATAAATTTGTGCTTTTACAAACAGCCATAGTTTACGTTCGAGATTCAATGGGAATATCTAAACCACTACGTGCGTTACTTGATTCTGCCAGCCAATCTTGTTTCATAACAACTGAGTGCGCGGATTTATTGGATTTGAAAAAGAAAAAAGTTAATGCACCTATCTTGGGTTTGAATGGTTCATCCTTAACAGTAAAAAATAAGATCTCTACTGTAATTTCTAACGCTAGCGGATATTTTAAAAAGAATATAGAATTTCTTGTAGTGAATAAGATTACGAACTTGACGCCTTCTAAACCTCTTGAGATATCAAAAATTAAATTTCCATGTAACATAAAATATGCTGACCCACATTTTTCATCTCCAAATAAAATTGACTTGTTAATAGGTTCAGAGTTCTTCTATGAACTTATGGGAGCTAATAAGATAAAATTAAATAATGAGAATATTATTCTTCAAGAGTCTGTGTTTGGTTGGCTTACAACGGGAACAATAGGGTTAACTAGAGAAACCGAGCCTGTTAATACCCTTCACTGCTATCATGCCTCAGAGGAAATGCCAGAAATCAGTCTGAAGAAGTTCTGGGATCTTGAAACTATAGGCATTAGAGACGAATCTAATCATGACGAAACTGACAAAGCTTTAGAGATTCATAATAAAAGTACCGTTTTCAAAAATGGACGGTATGAAGTACATCTACCGTGGAAAAAGGACTTTAAAGAGTTAAAAGATAATTTCTCTGTAGCTAAGAAGCGACTACAAAGTTTGATACGTAGACTCAGCCAAAATCGACAGATGCATTTACAATACAAGGACATTATTAGTGATTACTTAAAAAATGGAATAATTGAACGGGTTGAAAACTCAACAGAACCCGCAAACCAAGCATTATATTACATGCCGCATCAGGCGGTATGCAAACAAGATCGTCTGACGACGAAGCTCAGAATTGTGTTTGATGCCAGTGCACATGAGTACGGTCATTTATCATTGAACGATTGTTTATACACAGGTCCTAATTACTGATAAATTTCAGATTACATAAAGTTGCCTTTACGTCAGATGTGGAAAAGGCATTTCTTCAGATATCTTTAACCGAGAAACATCGAGATGCAGTTCGATTTCTTTGGATAAATGAAAATCACTTTAATGAAGGAAAATTTTGTGTGGAAATATACAGATTTCGACGTGTACTATTTGGTGTAAATGCAAGTCCATTTCTACTTCCAGCAACCATAAAGAAACATGTAGAAAATTTCCAAAATGAATTCCCGATCACTGCGAGAATACTAGACTCATGTTTTTATGTCGATGACCTAATCACTGGAAGAGATACTGTTGACGAAGCTTTTCAGGTATCTTACGAAGCGAAGAAGATCATGTCGAGTGCTGGAATGCAGCTGAGAAAGTGGTCGACAAATGATCGAGTTTTGATGAAAAAATGGAAGGAGAAAGATTTTAGTACACATCCGATTGAAAACTCGGATAATTCAAAATCAAGCATCAAAGTGTTAGGACTAAGTTGGAATACTCATGAAGATACTTTCACTGTAGACATACGGGGCTTAATGGACTTCGTACAAGCCCAAAAGAACACAAAACGTTTCCTATTACAATCGGCTGGGAAAATTTTTGATCCTCTAGGCCTAATACAACCATTCACCATCCGTATCAAGTGCCTTTTTCAAGAGCTATGGGTTAGAAAAGTAGCATGGGATGAAGAAATTCCTTCTGATGTTAAAAATCAGTGGGATCAATGGTGTTCTGAACTTTCTCAACTTGCTGAGCTGAAAGTCCCAAGACTGTGTTTGAATGATCTTGATTCTGAAATAGAATTACATCGCTACAGTGATGCCAGCAAAAAGGCCTACGGAACAGCCATTTACTTACGCGTCATAAATAAAGACTACATTGATGTGAAACTAGTCACATCCAAGAGTAGAGTCGCACCCTTGAAAAAAATTACGCTTCCGAGGATGGAGCTTCTCGGCGCACTACTTGCTGCACGTTTAGCCAACGAAGTGAAAAGAATTGTTAATTTAAAGAAAGAAACTAAAATGTTCTTCTACACTGATTCAAAGATTACATTGTATTGGATAAAAGGTTCCAGCAAACGGTGGAAATTCTTCGTAAGCAATCGTGTGTCCGAAATCCAGACTTTGACAGATCCGTCAGCCTGGATGCACTGTCCAGGTATAGACAATCCTTCCGACTTGGTGACAAGAGGAATCAGAGCCCAGTCTCTTACCAAAAGTGCATTATGGTGGAACGGTCCCTCTCTCTTGAGCCAAGAAGTGAACCCTGCAAATGATATGGACCTAATTGTGCAAGAAGAAGAGTATGCCAACGAACTTAGAAAAAACATTGACTCTCCTGTTATTGACTCTAAAATATCATTAATTTCCTCTAATGACAAACCTTTCTGTTACAGCATTTTAAACATTAGTAATAATTATATGACGATTGTTCATATTATAGCTTATATTTACAGATTTATCTTCAATTGCAAAATTCCGAAATCCAAGAGAAAAGGTACGCTAACAAACACTGAGTTAAAATACGCCATTTCTAAACTAGTTAAAATGGTCCAGAGTGAGGATTTTCCAGAGGACTTAAAGGCATTAAAAAGTAACAAGCCAATTCCTCGAAAGAGTAAGTTAAAAAATTTGTGCCCGATACTCGATAATAATGGAGTTATTCGTGTCGGAGGTAGACTTCAAAATTCCGATTTATCCTATGATAAAAAACATCTAATGATTATTCCAAAAAATCACAAATTAACTGAGTTAATATTTACATATTTCCATAAAAGATTTTTCATGTAGGACCCCAAACTTTGATTCATTTTATTAGAATGTCATTTTGGCCTATTCAAGATAAGTCTTTAACAAAGAAGGTTGTACGCAATTGTATGCAATGTTTTAAACACAATCCAATTGTTAGTGAACAATTAATGGGTAATTTACCATCAGTTAGGATACAACCAAGCCCACCTTTCACTAATACTGGTGTTGACTTTACGGGCCCCTTTGAAGTAAAATATAAGGGACAGCGCAAAGGAAATTATTCCAAAATATACGTGTCAATATTCATATGTTTAGCCACAAAGGCCATTCATCTTGAAAGTGTCTCAGACTTAACAACAGAAGCATTCATCGCGGCATTAAAAAGGTTTTTTGCCAGAAGAGGCAAAAGCTCTTCTATATTTTCAGATAACGCAACTAACTTCCAAGGAACCCAAACAGAGTTGAACAGACTTCAAAAAATGGTATGCAGTCCTGATGAAAAGGTAGGAAATTATTTGGCTTCTGAGGGTGTAAGTTGGAACTTTATACCTCCTAGATCTCCGAACTTCGGCGGTCTATGGGAAAATGGTGTTAAGTCCTTTAAAACTCATTTTAAAAAAAACTGTGAGAAATTCAAGGCTCACAATTGAAGAATTTTTAACTCTTATAATTCAAATCGAGGGCATATTAAATTCTCGACCCTTAGTTCCATTATCCTCAGAGATAAATAACTATGAAGTCCTGACCCCTGGACATTTTCTCATCGGCAGACCGATCGAAGCCATTCCAGAACCAAACATTACTGATATAGCTGAAAATAAGTTGTCGAAATGGCAACGTATCACTAGATCAGTGCAATTAATTTGGAAAAATTGGAGTAGAGATTACCTAAACCACTTACAAAATCGAAACAAATGGCAATTTGAGAAAAGTAATGTAAATAAAGGAACTTTGGTCTTATTAAAGGAGGACAACTTACCACCGTGTAAGTGGCATATGGGTCGGATAATAGAAGCAATACCAGGTCCTGATACGAAGGTTAGAGTAGTCAAGGTGCAAACTATAAAAGGTGTATTTACTCGAGCTATTTCTAAAATTTGCATTTTGCCTACTTCAAATACAATTGAGTAAAATGACAAGTCATAAAAGGTTATGTATTAGCTTAGGTATTGTGTATTATTGATATTATAATTCAAATTTTGTATTAAGTTCTCTAATTGCAGAACATACTCATTGTACATCACTGTGTTGCCTAATTGTTAGACTTTGCGTTTCAAATGTTGTGATTATTCTAATGTAACTTCATTCTTTCCTGTTGAAATTTTCATTTCAACGGGGGGAGTATGGAAAGAAATATCTCTTTAATTGTATCGTCCCTAGTGGCAACTATCTGTAATATGTGAGTCGAGCAGCGGAACGCTCCGTAGAAACATGTGCTCACTCATTCTAAAAATAAAATTAAAATAACAGACCCACTGCCTACGATTGATCCTTTCAATCAAACTTCTAACGTAATTAAGACCATCGCTAATTTGGCGGGGTCACCCTATTCCGTAGTGAAACCGTTGAGGGTTCCGGTTAAAACATAGGCATATTATTGTTTGAAAATCGGGCCCCAGAGTTTTTTTAATTAGTGTTTTAATGATTTTGCCCCTAAAAATTGCTTATTTCGACAGCTTCCGCGGCTGCCCTCTCTGACAGCGAGACTATGGGGCTGAATCGTTCAAAATCGGCAAGCGGGTGGCCCCGGACACGACTCGGTGCCTGACGTAGTCCGATTTTTTAATTTTTAATTTAAAAAAAGTTATTAAATTTTTGGTGCTTTATTCGTGTTTTTTTGTGTGTGGACTGTAGCGGATAGGCTATGGGGCCGAATCGTATCAAAATCGGCATGCGGTTGGACCCCGGACACAATTTAGTGCCTGACGTTACAGTTTCCAATAAAAATTTCTTTTGCCATCACCATCAACAAATCCCAAGGTCAAACATACAAATATTGGACTTGACTTACGGGAAGATTGCTTTACTCATAGACAATTATATGTTGGTCTCTCTAGGTCAGGAAATGCGGAGAATCAATTTATTTTAAAACCTCAGAAAAACTATATGGCTTATTTCACATCTAACCGGTTTTTGCCTGCTGCCGTTTAAACGGCGCCGGGTACACTTTATCGGGACGAGGGTTGTACTACAGTTTTCACACTTGCCCGATAAAGGCCGTGGCCGGGTAACCGGCACCCAGCTGCCGGGTTATTGCTGTGGGAAGCCGTCCATACCCCAGAGCCGGAAACGGCTGTCAGTCAGCAAAACAAACCAGCTTTAAAACAAAGGCGTAGGGATCAATGGCGCATTACACATCTAGCCGGCACGTGTCGTTTGCAGTTTGTACGATCCTGGCATTTTTTTGTTGTTTACTGTTTTTAATCAAACTTGTTTGCTTTTATTAATCTTTATTAATCTTGTTTTATTAATTTTTATTAATCTTATTTGCTCGTTTGTTGTTTTTAAAATAAAAATATCTAATTTAAATTAAAAGTATCTTATTTTGTGTGAAATCAGCTCAAAGTTATTGATCATGGCAGAAGTTGATCTCGAAATATTGATAACACTAGTTCACGATCGTCCTATTTTATGGGACAAAACTCAAGAATGTTATATGGACAGAATCCAAACAAGAAGTGCTTGGGTCGAGGTTTTTCGAGAATTAAATGATGGTTTTGAAGAGTTGGGCCAACATGAAAAAAACGAATATGGTAAGTAAAATACTACATTTATTAAATTAAATACAATACATTAAAAACCAGGGTGTAAATGATTTTAATCGAATGATTAAAATCATTTAATTGAAATCATGATTTAAATCGAATATTTTTTTAAAAATAAAATCATTCATTTTAATCAAAAAATTATTTCATGCATTGCTTTTGAATATTTTTGGTATATTTTCCTAAGGGTATTAAATTTAAATATAAACAGGAATATTCATATATTTCAGCTTACTCCTTGTTTAACTCATTTGCTTCTTGGAAAATTTTCTATTGTTTGTATTGGTCTAATTTACTTATCAATCTTGTCACTGTGATAGTGAATTTGAAAATGTTTACTTCCTGCATTAGTTATATAGTAGTATCGTATATAATTTTAAATCTGTGGTATATATAATAGTTCATATCACATAAAATTGAAATATAAAAAAAATCATGATTAAAATAAAGAAAATCAGATTTAAATAAAAATCTGATTATTTTGATTTAAAAAAAAATTCACAAAATTTTTTCAGTATTAATTTGTATAATCAGTAATATTTAGTTATAAAAATATAACATGTAAATAATTTTATAATGAAATACAAAGTAATATGTAATTGCTGTCAGAAGTTATTAGCTGAAAAAATAGGAGACTGAGAGACCTGTGACCGAGGAAACCTTATTGTGATTTCTTTAAAATTATATAATTATTCCTATTAGCTTTTAGTATTATGAATGCAAATTTATTGTTTGGTTTTTATTTATAAATGTTTTATTTTATTTGAAAGAGTGGAGTATATTTAAACAAACTAAAAACAGACCCAAATTTTTATTTCACATTAAATCTTAGAAAACTGCCATTTTATTGAGCCAATTGGCGTTAAGAAATAGTCCATCATAATTTTTCATATGTTATTTGCTGAAAGTCCCCCCACGCACGCATTCACTTGTTCTTGTTATACTTTGACATCCAGTATCCTCTGTGTTGTAACCGTCTCATTGAAGAACGAAGTTGTGCAAAACGACACAAGACTTAATAATATCAATGGCAAAATCGGGATCCAAGTTTATAGTTCTATGGAAAATCCTCCATTTATTGCTCATTATTCCAAATGAACACTCTACATACCTTCTAGCTCTCGAGAGGCGATAGTTAAAAATTATTTTTGCAACTGTCAACTGATGTCCAGCAAACGGTCGGAGAAGGTGTTTGTGCAGCCCGAACGCTTCATCAGCAACGAAAAAATATGGTACCTTGGGACTTTTTTGTACCAGGAAGATATTTATCTTCAGGAAGTCCAAGTTCATTGTTCAGCAGTGATTTCCACAAAGAACATTCTTGAAATATGGTTGAATCACTATCTTTTCTGTAACTGCCGACATCAACGTAGATAAATCGGTATTGTGAGTCTGCCACAGCCATCAACACTATAGACGAAAATCCTTTCTAGTTGTAATACACTCATGGACAAAAAAATTAGCGCACCAAGAAATAATAGCGGGATCGTAACGAAACTTGCAATGAAGGTACATGTCGGGGAGATATGCAAATGATTAGAAATGCAGCGTGATTGCGCATTACGTATAGCCGGTAGAGGGCGTTGAACATCGTACTCTGTGGAGTATAAAACAGGTAACCAAAGCTTGTTTGAGTGTGCTGAATCATTTAGAAAGGAAGAGCTGAGATAGATATGCCATTACGCCGTGTTCGAAGACAATATAAGCAGTTGTCGCAGTTTGAGAGGGGGAGAATCGTCGGGATGATGGAAGCTGGGTGGTCAGCTAGGCAAGTAGCTCGGTAATTAGGCCGCTCTGTTTGTGTTGTGAGGAGGTGTTGGGACCAGTGGACCCGAGAGGTGTCATGTACACGAAGACCAGGCTCAGGACGCCCTCGACAGACCAGTCGTCGAGAAGACCGCCACATCGTAAGAAATGCACGCGTACAGCCAACTGCTTCACCGGCCGCCATCCAGGCACAGGTAGCACCTTCACTAGGGGCCCCTGTGTCTTCTCGAACCATACGAAGGCGCCTGGCTGAAGGACAGTTGGTATCGCGGCGCCCATTACGTGTGCTGCCCTTGACGCCCATCCATCGACGCCTCCGTTTGGAGTTTTGCCGCGCACGAGGAAACTGGACTGCAGCGGAATGGAACCAGGTCGTCTTTAGCAACGAATCCAGATTCAATCTCGGCAGTGATGACAATCGTGCTCGTGTGTGAAGAGCCCGTGGTGAACGCTTCATTCCTGCCTTTGCTGTACAGCGACACATCGCTCCCACAGCTGGTGTGATGGTATGGGGTGCCATTGCTTACAATACACGGTCACCCCTAGTATTGTTCCGTGGCACCATGACAGCCCAGCGGTATGTTCATGAAATCCTGCAACCACATGTGTTGCCACTCATGCAACGGCTCCCAGGAGCCATTTTTCAACAAGGCAATGCTCGGCCTCATACGGCAAGGGTGTCAAGAGCACAGTCCCGGGGCGTCCGGTCCTGTGGAATCGAGGTCAAGTGGGTTGTGGTCGTGGCGATCGGGATTTCAGTAGCTAACTTACCCGTATAAAATTATAGCTGTGGATGGGTTATTTTTGAACTTATCAAATATCATACTTGCTCAAGTGGAAATCACAGAAGAACGTATAGCTGCTGGTGACGTAATGAATGCTTTTATGGACGAGGCTCCATCACTAGACTCATTGAAAGAAATGACATATATGAAATCGCTGGCATCCAAATTCGGGGTAATAATGAAACAGCTTGATGGACAAAGATCAACATCAAAACTCTGGATTCAGTATTTTAAGATTGTGAATTTGATGAAGGAGTACATCAAAGCCGAAAGATCGGACAGTTGGGACGCCCACCTTAATTCCGTGAAAAAAAAAGGACACCTTATTTCCATGCATGTGAGCACTTTCCATATGGTAAATCCTGTCAACTATACCTGCAGAATATGATGAGTCTCATCCAAACTGTCAGCAGAGAAGTATCAGAAATTTGTCAGTTCTGGTTATTTTGCAATCCGAAGGCCTGATCGCTTCTGGTCTAGGGTCTGGTCAGACATGACCATTGAAACCACATTAATGCGAAGCTTCAAAACTAGGGATGCGACATCGACAACAAAACATCGATTTTCTGAAACATCGATGCTAATAAAACATCGCCCCAAAACCATCGATGTTTTTGTCAAAATATCTGCTGTGAGACACACATTTGAGACATCGCTTAATCGCTCTTTTAGCATAAATGACACTGTTTCGTACTTCTGATCTATCACTGAATCTGTTGTTCTTCGTGATGGAACAGTATATAAAGGCACAGTTACTTTTAACATTTGTTTAAAATCAAGAATCCAGGAAAAGGTAAGAAAGGGTGTATTTGAATTTCAAGATAGAAAATTCAGTATTGGTGATTCTGTTGCAGTCAGAAATTACCGTGCAGCTAATTCAAAATGGAAGTTTGGGAAGTTGTAAATCAAGACGGTGCTCCCCACTATACCATTGATGTTCAAGGCATACTAGTGAGAAGGCATGTTGATCAAATTCGTTCAACAAGAAAGTAATTCCTTACAAAATGTATTTCGTAGGTTCCCTACTGGAAATTTTACTGAGAATGCCTCAGAATTCTAGTACAGTGATAGTCCTACCTCTTATCAGGGTCCAAATAAAAAAGCTGAAGTTCCAGCTTCGCCAGCAGTGTCATCAGCTGATATTCCTGTTCAAGACTAATCATCAGTGCGCCCAAAACCGCCATCGACTGAAACCAGTACACCTACAGGCCAGTCTAGTACACCACCAGTGCACGACATCCCAAGCCATGTACCTAGACGCTCTGGAAGAGTCCGAAGACCACCCCAGAGACTTGATCTTTAATAATGAGGGAGGAGATGTAGTATATTAACTATAACTGTTAACCTCCAAGGACAGCTTTAACTGTAACCACGAGAGTACGCAAATACAAGAACGAGAAGTTTCGTTTTAGTCTGTAACAATGTATTTTGAGCGTAGCATGTAAATAGATGTACCGTAGCATTGTAGATAGATTGTAATTAAATGTATGTGTAAAATGATAAAGAGTATTCTCTTAACTGACACGCACATAACAGCCGGCTACGACAAATTTCACCTGAAACTGTTCGACGAGTTCTCAGAGCATGGGCGTTCTGCCCGTAGAAAACTTTTTGTGAGTGACAAAAACAGAAAGCTTAGGCTTTCCTTCGCACTTTCAATGATAAATATGAGTAGTATAAAAATGACAGTTTTGCCCCAGGAGCAGGAGGGGGAGGGGCTTAAAGTGGGCGGAGCTAACTGAGTGACATGGACCAATCAGAGTGCAGCTGGCCACCTGGCGGTCGATTTGGACCAATCAGGAGAGGGCAGCGCTGCTATCGCCCCCTAGCGGGAAAGAGTGGAACCTTGTAGTTCAGCAGAATCTTGGAGGGAGTAGGTGCTCTGCGGAGCGCCACCTATCGGTTAAATAGGGAACTAAATTTTTTACAAGGAGCAGCTTTAAGCTGGTGCTGCCATCTGCTGGTTAAATAGGGAACTACATTTTTGGGACTTAGAAATTTTTTTAAAAGTATTTTCCATGGGAATTGAACCCGTTAAGGAAATATTACCTGACTACTTTTAGCGACATAATACCGTTACGCTATGAATCGTCGGAAGTTCAGTGAATTATATTCTATAACAGAGAGAATATTTTTATGAATTTACTAGAATTAATTATCAAAAATAAATATAACGTCATCTATTGTTTAAAAATGAAACTTAGAAAATTTAATACAAGGTTTTGAGTATATTTTTCAAAACTTTAAATATTTTTAGTCGAATTCTAACTTAAAATATATATTATCAACTTAGTAGTTCAAAAAAAAGGGCTTATTTTCAGGACATTAAAATTGTTTTGCTATGTTTTTTAACGTGATATATAATTTTACATAGATACATTCGCTAAATAATACAAAATAATAATAAATTTGTACATAGATAGGCTAAAACGAATATTTTTTTCTTTTACTTTAAATTTTTTTATTAGGTTTTTAAACTTAAAACATATTATCAATTTAATAGTTTGGAAAAAGTATTTATTACAGAACATTCCATACTAGTATGAAAAAAATGAGAAATATTATTTGAACATTGAAAAAAACATTCCATGAAAGCTAACAAGGGATATTTTTACACATGAAATTATTTACGACAACCGTTAAGTTTAAAATATCTTTAATTTTTCTTATGAATATTACTTTGCAGTATAATATAATTTAGATAGAGCTTTGAAACCATTGTAACATTTAGTATAGAAAAAATTATTATTTGATCTTACCTTGAAAATCATTCCATGAAAGCTAACAAGAGATATTTTTACACATGAAATTATTTAAGACAACCGTTAAGTTTAAAATATCTTTAATTTTTCTTAAGAATATTACTTTACAGTATAATATAATTTAGATAGAGCTTTGAAACCATTGTAACATTTAGTATAGAAAAAATTATTATTTGATCTTACCTTGAAAAACATTCCATAAAAGCTAACAAGGGATATTTTTAGACATGAAATTATTTACGACAAGCGTTAAGTTTAAAATATCTTTGATTTTTCTTAAGAATATTACTTTGCAGTATAATATAATTTAGATAGAGCTTTGAAACCATTGTAACATTTAGTATAGAAAAAATTATTATTTGATCTTACCTTGAAAAACATTCCATGAAAGCTAACAAGGGATATTTTTACACATGAAATTATTTACGACAAGCGTTAAGTTTAAAATATCTTTAATTTTTCTTAAGAATATTACTTTGCAGTATAAAATAATTTAGATAGAGCTTTGAAACCATTGTAACATTTAGTATAGAAAAAATTATTTGATCTTACCTTGAAAAACATTCCATAAAAGCTAACAAGGGATATTTTTACACATGAAATTATTTACGACAAGCGTTAAGTTTAAAATATCTTTGATTTTTCTTAAGAATATTACTTTGCAGTATAATATAATTTAGATAGAGCTTTGAAACCATTGTAACATTTAGTATAGAAAAAATTATTATTTGATCTTACCTTGAAAAACATTCCATAAAAGCTAACAAGGGATATTTTTACACATGAAATTATTTACGACAAGCGTTAAGTTTAAAATATCTTTGATTTTTCTTAAGAATATTACTTTGCAGTATAATATAATTTAGATAGAGCTTTGAAACCATTGTAACATTTAGTATAGAAAAAATTATTATTTGATCTTACCTTGAAAATCATTCCATGAAAGCTAACAAGGGATATTTTTACACATGAAATTATTTAAGACAACCGTTAAGTTTAAATATGTTTAATTTTTCTTAAGAATATTACTTTACAGTATAATATAATTTAGATAGAGCTTTGAAACCATTGTAACATTTAGTATAGAAAATATTATTATTAGATCTTACCTTGAAAAACATTCCATGAAAGCTAACAAGGGATATTTTTAGACATGAAATTATTTACGACAAGCGTTAAGTTTAAAATATCTTTAATTTTCATGCTAATATCAATTTTAAGTATAATATAATTTAGATATATCTTTAAAACCATTTAAACATAACTTGAAGACTTTAAATTATACAATTACCATCTAGAACCTGAAACTTAAAAATATATGCGTCAATTTGATTATCTTTATACAGTTTATGTACTGTTTTAAATGTATTTTTTAAACCTTAAATGCTTTTAACAGATAAAAAAAACTTGAAAACCATAAAGTAAAGGCATACTTAATGCATTGAGAAATCTAAAACCTATATCTTACTTTGACTATAGCGTAAGCTTTCTTCTAATGCACATACTAAAATGTCATACTAAAATTAAAAAACATTTTATAGAGATAAAGACTTTTAATAGCGTTTAAACATATAATGACTTTGTTATCTTTAAACCCATTTAAACATAACTTGAAGACTTTAAATTATACAATCACCATCTAGAACCTGAAACTTAAAAATGTATGCGATAATTTGATCATGTTTATATAGTTTATGTACAGTTTTGAATGTATTTCAAACCTTAAACGTTTTTTCAACTTTGAAACTATATTATAAGTTAAGACGCTTACTAAAATTAAAAACATTTTATAGAGGTAAAGACTTGAAAGATAAAATTTACAAGTTTTAATCCTAAATATTATATCTTATCCAGAAATGTAGACTATTAATATACGATTTTAAACCTAACATGCTTTCAACGATTACCTAAATTGCGATATAACCTTTAGACTTCCTTTTTAATAACATAAATATATATACATAAATGTTATCAAATTAAAATTTTTGATATACTTTCGTATAAGATAGTTTTCTACATGCAATTACCAAAATATTTTATCCTTACAGCATCAGAAATAATACAGACTTTATCATGTTTAGAAGATATTTACATGAGTTCATTTTAGAAGTAAATTGACCAAGGTTTAAATCTTACAGCGGTAGTGATATACGTAGACAATATTTTTGCTTTATATAAGAAAATAGTTACTATATATTTTAAAATTAAAATTAGTTTTGTTATGAATAAAACTTTGCTGTATATTTTATAATATAAGCATATACCAAACTCTCATAGTTATCATTTTCAACAGTTAACGGTTTAAAATATACAATTGGCTAAAATACATATCCAATTATTTAAAAGTAGGATAAGCTAATAGAATTTTTATATCAAAGTTGTTCGATTATTGCTTACAAGACTTTAAATATAAAGTTTAATGAAACTGAATCAATTTAACTTTCCTTTTGATACATCTAGAGAAAAATTATCTGAAAAGTATGATGATTTTAACATAGCTAAAGAATTCGCTGAAAAGAAAATGATCAAGCAAGAATCTGCAGAAAAAGAGTCAATATACGATGATTTCATTTTAAACAGTATCCCACAAACTGTGAAAAAACGTGCTTCTAATCTGATATCTATTTTGAAACAATAGCCCAGCATAATATCATGGAATGACAAGTTTAAATGATATATCAAGGAAAACCTTATGAAAGTTCTAATATTATTGATTTATTCAATTCAATTTTAACTAATAAGAAGAAAAGTGTCAATACCCAAGCTGGATTTTTATCAGTGTTAAAGCGATTAAATATCGCACAACATTTCATACAAAACAAGCATTTATCTGTACAGCAACAAGAAGAAAAAATAGTTATCTCTTTAATAAAATCTGTTTTAAAACTATATATATTAGTGTTTTCATTTTTTTTCTATGCATGCTTTTTAAATTAATTCACACATATGCATAATGAAATATACAAATTTATCTTTAAATTATCATTTAATTAACACATGAAAAAGTATTTACATAAAACAAATGAAGATTCACATTCACATTTTCCCATGTTCAATATAGTATTTAAAATTCGTAAAAAATATCATGTAAATAATCCTTAAATGTTTTTATAGTAATATTATCAAAAAAGTTTCCATAATTATAATGACACGTACAATAATTTAAGAATATATTTTTTACAATGTCTCCCAGAATGATATGATACAAGGAAGTCTTTCCCATACTTTCATACTTTTCAGAGATTGAAAGTGATACACAGCAATGTTCTTGGTTAAGGGATTTCTCTATTTTACAATCATAGCATTTATAAATTTGATTATTACATCTACAGTACTCTTCGCGTATACAATGTAAATAATTTTCATGAGCTTGATTTATATCACAATGATCTTTATAACAAAATTGTTTACTCACACAAAATAACAACCTATTCGTTTGAAAATCTAGCAAGCGACTAAGTCTAATCAGATAAGATAATGCATATTTACTACTAGTCACATATTTTGAAAATGACATTTTTTTTTATTTTTATTTTTTATAAATACTTTTAAAAATTATTTTCTAAAAAAGGTTTTAAATTAATACTTTCAAAATTATCATTCTAAAAAATATTATACAAATAAATAAATGCAATAATTTATCTTTAAATATTATATATAGACCATGGGAAAATGTACTTACATTTCTTCAAATGTACCATCGTCAAAATATCTGTGAAACATTTTCACTTTAAATTGTGTGAAAAATTCACTCTCATTGTACGCACATATACAGTAATTTTCAATAATATAATTTAAAAGCTGTTTTACATTTATGTTGAAAATTGCACTTTTTCCTACGGATTGGTATTTTTCATTATCTGTTACAGTTAAACAGGGATGCTGACGTTGTGAAGGGTGATCAATTTCACACCCATTACATTCGTACAATTCGCTAGATGTAATCAGCACACTTTGTTTTATGGCATAGAAGAAATTTATCCTTGCTGTGGGAGAATCACAATGCTCTTTCACACAAGGCCCATTTCTGTATACCCTATATTTCAAGAGCATAGGGATATTTTTGCAAAGAAACGTTTCTTCAACGCAACTTAAAATGTCCTCGGAATAGTCTTCAAATTTAACAATTTGCTCCCGATTTAATTTAATTAAGGAGGGTTTTAATTTATATCCACCATTTTCTGAAGCGAACATTTGCTGTAATGTGCACTGATTGTTATCATTCACAACGATTAATTGGTTGTTACATATCAGCGATTTCTTCTTATAATTTATTTTAAATGACGATATTTTGTTTGTAAATTCATAAAGTGTAGCCAAAGTCAATACTACACCATTCAGAGTTGGTACACCGCTATACGCATCTGTAAATTCGCGCAAATGAACGCGTACACCTCGTCGATCATGGTATACCATAATGAAGACATTATATCCAATATTCCATGATGAAATTAATACTGGGCTGTCGCGATTTCTATAGTAATTCTCCATCCAGTCGTTTTCCGGTATCTCATCAGTGGAAACATTCCAATATGCAGATGTAGAGGGCGACGGATTAATTGTAGAAGGACCCGCACAGTGCAAAGTAGTGCTAGGAACACTTGTATTCTGTATAGGAGAGCCAGCAAGTTGTACAGTGGAAGGATTCCTTTTTCTTTTACATACAGGTTTTAGCTGCACAGCGTATTGGGCGCATGCCTCGTTCAAAGATGCTTCCATTTTATTCAAGGACGGAGCATTAAATTCAGAGTTTTGCATATTCATTTTTTAAAATATTTACTAAAATAGAATTATACTACTACGATCTGTTGCTACCAACTTAACGTTTCGAATGAAAGTGAAATTCTACATAGAGCGTTAGATGTTTCAACATGTTATCTTTACCCCCACAAAGGGGAGATAACAGTCCCTTCAGCTATTACATGGGGTAGGTTGAAATCAGTCTTAAAGAGAGACAACAAGTCTAACATCTCACCCTGCTATCTAGATAAAAATTGATGATAAGAATTTAGTCTCGCAAAAGTTGCACATTTTAGGGGAAATATTTGCAGGTAATAGCTTTTAAAGATCCCCTTTTTAAGATAAGATGCTTTAAAGTAATACATTCAGAGAAGTACGCCATTGCCGGTCTTTAAAACTGAAATTTTTGAATCGTTTCGTGATTCATTTAAAAACTCGATGAATATTTTCCCTCCTATTTTTAGAGGAGGTATTTTTAGAGACGTTGCACTTTGTGCCACGCACGCCTGCTGGTGTTTCAAAAATTGGCGTGCCCGCTGAAGGGTTAATATGATTTTTACTTTTATATAATGAGAGAAGGAGTTAGCACATCAGATAGATGTTAAAAATTAAATACTTTATTTAAAAAGTTATAAAGACTTAGGCAAAGTTTTCTTTACATATAATTTCATTTAATTTTTAAATTCAATGTCAATTAGATAGAAAAAGAAAAAGTAATTAAAGAAATCAAAATGATTGTGGAGACACAATTTTCAATATTTTTAGTAAAGCAATAGATGGCGCCACAGTACTCATGAGACAGCAGGCAACGGATCTGTGCTGAGCAAAATTACTGTCCCCATTCATTTCTCGGCAGGATGAGCATGTTTCCAGCAAATTTTTAAAAGTCACTGACATCCACTGCAATTGCATACCTGCCGTGGATCTAAACATAAAAAGCAATGTATAACATGTAACTGCACTAATATCACTAGGTTGTGGTAACTGTGAAATATAACGACTCAATTTCCGAGATTCCTACATAATTACTCTATCCTCAGAAAACCTACCACAACAAATTTTGTCTAGAAATTCGAGTAGTATCCATAATATCTATGATTTGCTCTGAGACAATAGCTAAAATACCTTTCATCTATCGAAAATTTTGAACAAATCTTTTTAAGTTTAGAGAAAAAAAAAGTGGCGGGGGAGAGTTTTGTATGGATATATCCTGGACAAAATGAAGATGATCTTGACAATTAGTGCTTTGTCTTCTATATATCAAAACATTCCATTTAAAGTTAGATGGAAAGTATGAGATTTCATTAATTTTTTTATGTAGTGCAAAGATGAAACACGACTCATAATTTAAAGAGAGTATTCCTTTAATACATCAAATAAACCCATTTGTGTATTTAAATTCAAAAGAGTCTTTGGTACTCCCAAAAACGAAAATATCTCAATATCATTATCTGTAATTAAATACATGGCTTATTGTACATGCATATATATAAAATCATTTTATTAAATCCAGTTTTGATTTCAATCACCATGCAAACAGAACAGATGAATAAAATTCATTTATGCATCAGAATATCAAATGAAAAACATGAAAAACTGTGTTGAAGGACAACAAGCTCATAGCATAGCAAAATGAAAAATCTGTACAGCACAATGAATGAGACACATAAATTTCATTTTGTTCAAATGACAGGTAGTAGAATAAGAACTACAGTAAAATGATTTTATTTTATTTAAAAAGGTATTTTAAAACATACAATTTTTATTAATTGTTTTACACGTAATTTATTAGATTAATTTCTATTAGAGCACTCCAAAGGGAAAATATAAAAATTAATCTTATATAAATCACATAACATTGATAATCATTTGCATAAAAATAAAAGATAAAATGACTTAAACATGTGTGAATCATACAGCATATATACTTACATTATTTTGAAGTTGATAATATAATTAATTTCGTATGCTGATAATGATAATTTATTTTCGTACTTAATAATAGTTGATATAGCTTAATGATATGTTTTTTAACAATAGAAAAAATCCAAGCTTTTAATTTTTCATATTGATAATCAATAATAAACCTTTCCTGAAAACTTATTAAGGCATTTTTATATAAGTTACAATCAAAAGTCTTACTTTTATTATAACTTTTACCTCTTTTAGTTCTTTTTGAGGACTGAGTATCTTCGATTAGATTAGGGTAAATAGGATGAGCTGACACATCAGTAAAATTAAATTTAACTATATTTTTCTGTTTATAAATTTGATTAAGGCCATATGGAAAGAGAGTTTTATGCTTTTGCATATAAATATTTTCATAATATAACCTTTCAGAGGGTAATTTAATTATATCAAGTATGGAGATAACAATATTTTCAAAATTATGTTTTTTGAAGTGAATTCAATGTTTAGTGGTTGACTATTTAGTGTATTATATTTTTTTATATTAGAACAGTGTAAATTTATTCTAATATGTAGTGGATTATAAGTTTGTCCTATATATTCCATATGACAACAACTACAAGTGATTTTGTATATGCAATTATAAGTTTTGCAGAATTTTTTTTTTTTTAAATTTACTTGTATTTGTGAATTATGTGCTAGGGGACAAGTTTTACATTATAGTGCATTTATCAAAAACCAACGTCTTTTGCCGGACTTGATAACTTGGAGAGGGCACAGAGAAAGAGGATGAAGATAATTGGTAATTGTTTGACGATCCATTGATACCCCAATAAGTATCAATGTACCGAGCATTGACATCATTAGTATGATATGTCAATTTGTAAGTCGCTAAAAATGTTTTACTATAACTCATGATAATATTAGAAAGTATAAGTTCAATTGAACCAACACATTAGGTTAATTATAATTAATATATAATAAACCAAAGCATATTGCTAGTATTATAGTAGCTTACTAAAAAGCTTAAGAGAATATATAAAGAACAATTTATGTATCAAATAAAACTAAACAATAGTAGAATATCTTGAGTAAAATAATTTTAAACACCAATAATGTGATTAACTATACTTAGAAAATTAATTTGTTTAACTTGCATTAAATAATTAATGATTATACCTATATACAGTTTACAAATAATATTATCAATTCAATAAAATAATATGCTGATATACATGTGTAAAATAATAAATAAAAATGTATCAATAGAAGATAAAGTGGAAAAATTAATATAGATTAAATGTTTAAACTCATAAACAAAACTATAATTTAATATGTAGATATTCATGAGTAAAATATAAAGTATCAACCAATAAACAAATCAAAAAGATATTGTAGAATAAGCATTATAGAAAAAATAAATAGCTAATAAACAAAACAATAGTATATAATGTTGTAATTCTTGAGTAAAATATAATGTTAAAACCAATATACATAACTATAGATTATATGTTGAAATATTTTAGAAAATATATATATATATAATGTATATATGCCACTTCATGCAACAGTTAGTTGAAAAAATTCAATCTGTCAAATAATATTAATTCATTCACCATAGCTAACAGTAATGATGCTAGGACACTGCTCTACAAACTTAAGCCAAGAGTAGAAATATCAGATTCAAATGAAGTACAAATGCAATTGAAATTGAGAACGATCCTTCAGCATTAAAAAAATCCACACAGATAAGAATCAACAATGCAAATCCAACTGACACTTCCAACACAGTATTTCTATGTGTGCAAAAGCAACTTCTAGAAGAGGCTGGTGATGTAAATTTTGAGATTCTGCAAGACAAAAGGAACTGTCAGAATAACCCATTAAAATAAAATATAAAAGAAATAAAAGCAGATTTTAAAATACAAAACAATCATTTCTATATATACTAAACATTTACTGGCATTTATGAGAGATTCAAAGTTTTCAGGTAACAATGAGTATTTACTGTGCATAATTTTACATGCATTAATTATTTTTTAAAGAATTAATTAAAAGTAAATTTCAAAAACTAATTAACTTACTATAGTAAGATTCAAAACACTTCAGTTAAAAAATTTGTTCTAATGAAATCAGATAAACATAGATTCAAGGGTTAAAAATTAAGTATATTTTTATCCCCAATAGGTTTTCCCCAGGCTTGACATGCAGTCCAAAAATATAATGTGTAAATAAGACAGAATTTGTTTAAATTAAATATTATTTAAGCTGTAATTGATAATTACCTTTCTGTTGCATAGTTAAGAACTGTTCACTTACCTCAGCCAATATTTACATTTGGAGGTAGAGTTGAAGTTGAAGTATGATAGGCATGTGATGTCATTTGATAGCCTGTTAATTACTCATTGGTTCCCAGGTATGAGGTCATCAAATAGTGATTCAGTATTTGGAAGGGAAGTGCACCTCAACTCTGGTTTTAAATTTCTTTTGATCAAATGGCATCACATGCACATATTTTCAGAATATGCAGATTTGTTTTAAATATAATGATATAAAAGCCCAAGTTTGGTCAGTGTAAATGCGGCCAGTAAACTGAAGCAGTCAGGATCAGGATAGATGCCATATTTGATTTTATGTACCCAAGGTGATTATGTTTATTTGTTTGAATATGCTGCTGGACAGTATCGTTATTTCTTTATGTTTGAAACTTTAAATAAAGCTATAAGTAACCCAAGTTCTTTAGCCTGATGAATTCTATATATATGATCCACAAATTAACAGTGTTTCCCCATGAGTGCTCCCTCCAGGCCAGCTGTCTTTTAAGCACTAAGCCAAATTTTATGAAAAATTCCAAAAAAAGTAACAATTTCGGACACATCTGTACATTTAAGCTATATACACATTACATACACATTCATTTATAATTTCTCTAATAACAATTTTTCTTTTACAAATTAAAATATTTTTTATACTATTTAATTAACTATCGGTGGAAAATCAGAAATCTTACAGCATCAGGGTTTGATTGCGACTCAGAACTAAACGGGGAACCAGTATGTCAAACGCTATAATCCCACACCAAATGAAAAACAAAATTACTCCTAAATAAAGAACATGTGCAAAGTTTAATACCCTAAACTGCTGACAGCTAGCGGCATTAAATAGCTCTCTCCATTTGTTTACAAAAAGCTACCACCAGCATTTGAGTCATATCCCTCTTTATTTCAAAAACAAGATCACAACTGTGTGTATTCCAAATTTCATAGACACATGATGCCATCTAGTGCCGCAAAAATTAACTAATAAAATGTTCTGATCTACTGTCACGTATACGTGACAGTCAGTAGCAGAAGTGTTTTCTCTCTCGCACGCCAACGGGACAGCCAGAAGAAAATGAGGATAGTAGCTGGCACGTATACTGACATTTGCCGCGAAAGGGTTAAAACTGTTAACCCAACTGTTATACTGCATTTTCAATCTGCATATATCAACACTATATATCAGAAATAAAAATTACAAACATTGTAAAAGATAAAGAAATTTTCAACATAGCTTCATGTGTAATATCAGCAACACAAATTTTTTTGGCCTAAGGACCATTTGAGAAACAAGAAATTTAACATACAAATAAATATATCACCTTCCGGCAAAAGTAAGGGGACAGCTCAAAAATGGCCATTTTTTGAGTTGTGTATACCTCTGGGTTCACCCTTTAGAAGTCTACATTTCATGGGTACCGGGACTTCTCTAGCTACAATAGGTGCCACGTGAGGTCGCAAGACTCACTATCACACTGACTCTTGGAGGGGAAGATGCTTAACTTTAAGAGTGATTTTTCTCAAAATGGACATTTTTGAGCTGTCCTGTTACTCTTGTCAGAAGGCGATATGTATGTAATTTTTAGTTAGACATTTATGTTTCAAAAACTACAGTCATAAAAAAAAATAAAGTATGTAACATCTTACCTAGAATTGCCCTATTTAGAGCTGCACACACCGGCTCTCTTTGAACAGGATCTAATTAATAACCTACAGGACTTGACCACGGATCAGTATATGCTAGTAAACTACAGGCATCCTGTCAAAAAAATAAACAAACAAACAATAAGAACTCCTATATTCAAAAATTGATTAATTTTGTGATTAAATTACATTGATTTGTAAAATGTATACCTCCAAGTTTCTATTATATAATTTAATAGGTAACATTGCAGAACATTCATAGCTAAATTCTTATCCATGATTGAATATTACAACTTTAAATTACTTGCTGGAAAGATTAACATTATAAAACATAAAAATATTGAAAGAATTTTTCCCTAACTTTACAAGATTTTGAATGCAGATTTATTATTTATAATAACCACAATGTTAAACCACCATTGTTATCTACAATAACCATGATGACATCAAAGAAACATCACTAAACATATTGGTCTACAAAATTTGTCAGAACTTAATCCGAAAGTTAATCTGTTTAACCAGTTGGAATAATGTCTGACATATCATTAACCCATTTAAGACTGGCATTGCGAAAGCGCAACATTAATTTCTGTATTTTTTAAAGGCATGTTATAAGTTTTGTACATCTGAAGTAACATTTTAATTTTATTTTCTATACTTTAATTGATCATAATTTTTTTGTTTCCATATTTGCCGGCTTTTAGCAATTGCAAAAAATTGTTTTTTTCTGGTGTTTTGAATGGAAAAAAAAATGGCTAATTTAAAAAAATTGCCAACTTGGCAATAAGGTGCGTCTAACACATCTGTACCAAATTTTTTTTATAATTTTAACCTTTTATATTTTTTAAATTTTTATACTGCTTTGGACTGATGTTGCGAAAATGCAACATTTTGTAACTCTCGTAAAAATAAATTTAATTTTATGGAAACAACTTATTTGTGTAATTAACGTTCTAAGAAGTGTTAAAAAAATGTTTGGTGCATTTCCAATAAAGGAAACATGGAGCGGTCCTAAATGGATTAATATAGTAATATAACAGCAGATAGATATTAATATATCCTATGTCAGGGTTCTCCAAACTTTTTAGCTTAAGGGCCTCACTGACCCCTCCACTAAAGTTCCATAGAGCCAAGACCTAGCTAGCTAACTCATCATAACAACATACTGTATCATACAAACTACATCATACCATCATATCAACATAATGTCTTCCACTCACACTGTTTCATCAGTTGCATAAATTTGCCTGTAGCTTTTTTTTTTTTTTTTTGCTTTCGGCACTACTTATCTCTGTGTAAAACATTCACCAAAATGAAATATACAAAAAATATTTGCAGATCCAAATAAACTGATGAGCATTTGAAGTTGCAAATAATTTCCACTAGTAAACTTGATCCACAACTGCAAACAAATGTCATTGGAAAGTTACAGCTACATAAATCTCATTAATCATAATTATAATGTTTAATTTCCTTATGAAAATTACTTATTGTAAGTTTTTCAGATAAATCTCATGATTAATTACAGTTAAAATGTTCAATTTCATTATGTATGTCAGTTATTGTGTTCCTTTATTGGTCGTTAAATAAAAAATTTGATTATTTTGTGTGATTTGCTTACATTGTAAATTTTACAGTGTAATCAAAATTAACTATGGCGGGCCCCATACCAGGGTTGTTGGGCCCACTACCACTGGCCAGATTGGTGGTGCTTACGGACCGGTGTTGGCCTGCAGGCCATAGTTTGGAGACCTCTGTCCTATGTAATAAATAACTGAAGATATATGTAAAGTATTGTTAGACTAGCCGGGCTTCACCTAGCTACACTCAAGCCATCCGTGTAACATATTTATGTACTTCGGGCCCCACAAAAGAAAAAAAAGACCTACAAATGTATTAAATTCAAGTGAATAAATTCCTTTCAATTTTCATTCCCGTCGCTGCCGACAGATGGCAGCACCACTGCACCAGATGATTTCATTTCTCAGCAGTGAGTGATTTTAGAATTAAAATATCTCTAAAACTATTGAATTAACAGAATAAGTGTGCACAGAAAAAAATTATTTTTCAATGCTCTTTCCAAATATGTAACATTTATGTACTTTCATGAGAAAAAAAATACACCGATTGTCGGCCATTGCGTTACGCTCACATGATCTCGACGATTGTCGGCCATTGCGTTACGCTCACGTGATCTCGACATCCCCCGCTGTTCCTTTATTAATATAAATGTATGTAAAGTATAGGCGATAACAGTTGTCTCAGCCCAGTATTTATCAGCCGATGGTTTTAAGGTAAATATATGTCATCATTACACATAGTAAATTTCAAAGAAGGTCATTTTACCAGCATGGACTCAACTCAACTCCCTTTAAACACATTTTATTTAAGATATGATTATGAGAGGCTTTTCAAATCTGTAACTTAGCAGAATGATACAAAATACATTAAAACTAAAAGGAACCATTTAATTATGTCAAAACATAAATGCTGCTGAGAAAATTAATTATTTTTCCTTCTCATATATAAATTTAAGTATTCTAGAATAAAGTATAATGGAATATTTGAAAGTTTTGAAAGGTGGTTAAAATACAACCATCAATTAAATTGCATTTTTAATAGCTACTTTTTTCAAATTTCTTAGATACGATACCAAGTTTTAAGCAGTATTTATACATGACTCAATAGTCAGAATATATATAGCTGTTAAATTGACATGTATGATGAATTTTGACAATAGAAAGGTTTATTTTATAATCAAGAGAATAGAACAATTTATAATTAAAACAATTTCATAAGCTGTTAAAAAGTACAAGTATTGAAATTAAATTACTTGAAATAAAGCAGAAGTACTCTTGAGTATATTTTTAAACTTAAGGTAGAGCAGAAAACTTGCATGAGTTTGTTTTTGGTACCTACAGTTATACTTTCAACAACAAACAAAATATACATATACCTGCAGCATTTTTTGTTGAATTTGTACCATAATCTCTATTAAGTTCAACACTCATAGAATGCAAATATCTACCAAATTGTAACATTCTTTCTATTGCAAATTGACTACCTCCACAAACTTGTTTTCTATTATTGCGAGCATCTACATTTGCTAAAAAAAGAAGGAAATATACAACAGAAGCAAAATGCAGATTAATATACCTGTTTGCATGTTAAGAACAATATTTTCAAATTTGTCACAATACTATCAAACCCAATGAGAATTTTGATTTCAATTTTAGAAATTTGTATTCTTATTCAGCAGAAGATAAGGAAAATAAAACATCGGACTACTTACACAAAATACATATACATGTTAGCATACCTACTTATCATAAAAAAAATGAAGACAAATAATAGCACCAGTAAGCGAGAAACCTTAAAATTATAAAAAAATTTGATTCATGTTAGTTTGCAAGACATGCACGTACAAAAAAAGAATTATCTAATATATAATACCATAGTTAATATCAAAGTGAAGGATCAAACTCTTAGATCTTAATTACAATGAATGTAACACTTATTAAAGTTAGTATACCAGTATACATAAGACCACCTGACAGTTAAGCTCCAACGATCTTAACATTTTATAATTTTTGAACATTTACAGAGAGAATAATGACACACATATATATACATATAGGGAAAATTAATTCAAGTTTAGCTAAAATAACCTTATTTTTTCAGATCGCAAAAAAGGAAACTGACCTTTCTCATCTTCAGACATTAGAATTTTTAACAGTAATTCAGTATATTCGGTGGAATCTCGATGTATCGTTTTTCAAGGGACCAACTGAATCGAACGATAAATGCGGGAACATAACGAAAATATGACCATTGTGACTGAATGAAATAAATGATACACAAGGAAAAACTATGATTCAGGAGAACGATAGATCGAGATTCCACTGTATATATATATATATATATATATACACACACAGTAGAATCTCGATCTATCGTTTTTCAAGGGACCGACTGAACTGAATGATAAATGCGGGAACATAACAAAGCAATAAGATTGTTGGGACTGGGTGAAATAAATGACACATACGGGAAAACGATGATTCAGAGAACGATCGATTGTGATTCCACTGTATATACTTTTCATAGTTATATTAGATTGGTTTACTGTATTTTCTACATCTTTAAGCATATGCAGGGTTTTTAATACACCTAATATAAAAAACTTCCTAATATTTAAAATAAAAAAAGAAATTAAAGTTATTAAAATTTTGAACAGGATTTACAGCATGTGTAAGATAAAAATACGAGGTAGTTTTAGAAACGGGGTTGTTATCAGGAGAATCTGTGCCTACAGACTTTCTTTTTCAAAACAGTTTCCCAAGGAAAGTAGTATACATTAGGAGAAATAGGCCAGAAAATTTATGATGCTAACATTATGAATCAAGATCTAAAAAAAAAAAAAAAAAAAAAGGGATATACAGCTAAAAAGTTCCCAATGATAATTTACCATTTAGCCATATTTTCGTTACTGAAAAAACTTTCAAGCTAATTCAAAGTGTGAAAAAAGAGGGAAAATTTTCACACAAGTCTAAGAACAATATGTTATCACACTTTTTGACAAATTGATGTTCAGTGATATTAATGTATAGATAAACAAGCAATTAGTGAGCCAGGAACATTTTAACTGTGTCAAAACCCGAGGAAGGTTCACTGAAAGAATGGGAAACTAATCTTCCAGTAAAATCAAATTTATGAATTAACCACAACCTTAACAGAAGTTTGTTGAAATTAAAAAGCATGTTAATTTCTAAATTTTATTGAAGCAATGGACATATGAGGTACAATAAAGCTAAACAATAAACTGAGCTATGAAGTTAAATCTTGCTATAAAAAAACAAGAAGATTTAAAAAATTTAGACATAGTAGAAAGTGAAAATATAATTTGATATTAGTTTTAAGGCATATATATACAGAAAATATTGTAATACACACATTTATGATAAGCAGGAAACATATCTATATATTTAAGTTGCTAAGCTGATTCTTTGGGCAGTCTGTGAGAGAAAACTACTGCATCAATTTACTTCATTTTGGTCTTAAATGAAAGATTTTAATCTATAGATGTGTCAAATTTGGTATTTGTAACCACAATTTCTATTAATTAGCAAATTGCTTTTGGCACATGCTTAGTGACATGTTTAAATCTGGCTTTAGAAACTTACTAAACACATGGCTGCATAAACACGTTAATTTGTTTATTCTGAAGAATTCCTCTAGCTATCTGTGCCATTTTTGTTTTGAATTATGTTTGTGAGATATAGAATTAAACCTGACTGAAATTGTTTAATCCGTGCTGTTGAGTAACCCTATTTCTTTTTATTGGGTTCAATAGTAATTTTTTAAAGTGTATTTCTTTTCTTAATATTATGATTTTCAACATTTGGCAATGATGTGTTGAGTATCATTTGTGTATTAGTACATTTATTTACTATCTAGCGGTCATGTTTTGATGGGTACCAACTAGTTAATTATAATTATCAATTAACAGTTTAGTAAAAAAAAATTTGAGTTCAAAAATAATAAAAAAAAGTGATAAAATAATTAATGTATTCTCTGCAATAAAAGACAGCAGCACTTTATTCAGAGATGCTTCAAGTTCCTATACAGCAAAGAATCTCAAAATTTTTCACAGACTGTAAAATTTCATTTGGTTTTCAATGCGTTAAGTTAAAATTATTTAAATTATCTAGCCTATTTTGTCTCTTTTGATCAAAAAGACCAAAATATGTTAGATCATTGAAAATAATTGCAAATTATTACATTTGATAACTTTTTTTTAAAAAAGTGAAAACACAGTGCATCAAATTCAATATTTATTTTAAATGGCTTTAAAATTTCATAAAAAAATAACCCTAGTGCTTAGTATAAAATGTTTTCATAACAATAAGTAATAATTAACATACCTTGTAATTAGGCATTTATATACATATAAATGCCTAAAAAGTAAATATGACAGAGGAAACAAAAGGAAGGAATGGATATTTAATATCATATTTCTTTAGGTCTTGATTTTTTAAATTCCTAACCGCATGTTTAGTGACTTTAATTATTTCGTCGATGAGCTACGTCAATTTTTTACAAGCTTTGACCAACAAAGGATTGTCCGGAACTCTTACGGAAAAATCCAATTTCCTCCGACACCTGTCGGCATTCCAGAAAACGCGGCGAATGGCTGGTTTCTTCGGAGTATACTAGTTCCGATAACAAGCGTCTAGAGAAAACAAGCGTCTAGAGAAAGGGTGCTATTTTTCAGTCAAAAGTAACTGCGCTACAGGCGCCATCTATTGACGTAATAACGAACCAAACATAATCAATCTTTTAATACAGCACTATATCCATTTCAATCGTAACTCAGGTTACGTTTGGAGATACTGCAAGAAATTTTTGTCAATGTAAAATGTAAATTATAATCAATATTTCCTAAAAATCAAATTTCTATCATTTCACAAGAATGTAGGGTACAGATGTAGTATACGCAACGAACGCCAAGGGGCGATTTTTCGCCAAATCTGATGGTTATTTGGCGGTTTTCATATTCAGGGAGGATTTTAAGATCGGATGGTATTTTTAAAAATTTTTTTGCGATAAGCTTTGTTTTACTGACCGCTACAGCCAGCGGAAAGTTTTTTTTTACTGTACAACAGCCAGCGGTATGTAGCGAAGCCAGCGGCTGGGGATTTTCTGTAATGTTTTTGGACGGATGCGTAACGGAGCGTAGCGGAGTGAAGCAAGGGTATCTGAGCGAAGCGAAGATCCCGTGTGCACCTACGAGTTTCATAAAGCCAGCAGTAAGTCTATTTTCCAATTTATTGTTTACATTTCACAGTTTAAGCCTAACAGCTCTCCGAACGGGATTTTGGCGCCAAATTGGCGATGGTCCGTTGCGTATACTACATCTGTTCCGAATGTAGGCTACTGAAAGTCAATAAATATTGGAGTCCTGAATTTTTAATAATTTGAAAATTAAAAAACAATTATAGTAACTAACGTTACTTCAAAAATACATCTCTTTTTAAAGAGTTTACAAAATGAAGCGTCTTTAATTGTAGGTGAATAATAATTATAATAATAATAATAATAACGCTTCTCTGACTCCAATATAAATATTATTTATTATATATTAGATGTTGCTTATATAACTAAATAATTAATCTACTTTTTGACATCGAATACATCTAACTGGCACAACCAAAACATTGATTCTTCTTTTTTTATATCACTTATGTTGCCACACATGTTCAACTTATTTAATTAAAATCTTGATGGCCAAACGATAAATTGATGTGGAATAAATTGATGAGGATTTAATTGTCGTCTGCCGAAGCGACACTACACACCCCCTTCCCAGTAACAGCGATTACGGAAGATAATCTTTTAAGTGACTGGGAAACTTCACATGTCGGCCAGTTCTGGTAGTCTTTGAATTTTCTTCGGCAGCCTTAAGCTCAGGTGTTTCGTCAAGTTTTGTTTTCTTGGAATGTGGTTCATGGTAGGGGATATCCGATTCTTTCATTAGAAAACATGGTTTTACTCTGTCGATCGAAACTCTTCTTACTTTTCCCTGGATTTCAATATCGAAATACTTATCCTTTCTTGCCTTTACAGGATAGGGTCCAAAATAGACAGGCTGTAGTGAAGAATTGTTGATGTTGTTGTATAGGAATACGTGAGAACAATTGGAAAGTTGTTTAGAAACAAAAACTTTTCTATTTCCGTGGGTTGTGGTAGGACTTGGCTTAATTTCTCTTATTATTTTCTGAAGGTTTTGAGAAAATTCCGACTGTTTCATGAGAGGTGCTGTTGAAAAGAATTCTCCAGGTAATGCTAAGGCTGTTCCGTATACAAGTTCTGCTGATGAGCAACCCAAATCTTCTTTGATGGCAGATCTTATTCCTAAAAGAACGAAAGGCAATGCTGATAGCCATGACTTTGATTCCAGCAGGTGGCATTTTAGGCTTGCTTTCAAAGTTCTGTGCTGTCTTTCGATCAAACCATTCGCCTGCGGATGATACGCAGTCGTAGTATTCGTATGAAAACCGAGATATTTTCCCAAGGCTTGAAAAAGTTGACTATCAAATTGTCGACCTTGGTCGGATGTTATGCGATTCGGTATTCCGAAGCGTGAAAACCAGGTATGAACCATAGCTTTAGCGATTGATTCTGCTGATTGATCTTCCAACGGCACCGCCTCAATCCATCGAGTATAACGATCGATTATAGTTAGGAGATATTTGAATCCTTTGCAAATAGGTAACGGTCCAACCAAATCTATGTTTAAATGTTGGAATCTATGTGGGGGTATTTTGAATTCTCCCAGAGCTGACTGTGTATGTCTGTGGATTTTGCAACGTTGGCATGATATACATGCTCTAGTCCACATTTGACAGTCTTTTTTCATGTTGGGCCATATAAAACGTTTCGTAATCAATTTTATTGTGGATCTTATTCCGGGATGAGATAAGTTATGGATTGATGAAAATATTTTCTGCCGAAATTTTGCGGGTATGTATGGGCGATTATAATTTGTAGAAGTATCGCAGTAGATTTTCTTGTCGCTGTCCGGCATAGGAATTTGTAAGATTCTTAAGTTTGGGTTGTTTCTCAGTATTTCCAAATCTTCATCTTCTTGAACGTTTGCTATAGTTTGTAAGTCTATTGAAGATGGCACAGAAATGGTGTCTATACGAGAGAGTGTGTCAGCAACGGTATTTTCATCCCCTTGAATGAACTGGATATTAGTTGAGAACTGGCCAATGTATGACAGTTGCCTAGCCTGCCGTGGCGAGGCTTTTTCCAAATCTTGTTGGAAGGCAAATGTTATTGGCTTGTGATCCGTATATATTGTAAAAGATCGACCTTCTAAGACATATTTGAAATGTTTCACTGCTGTGTAGATGGCTAATAGCTCTCTGTCATAGGCACTATATTTTCTCTGTGTTGGCGTGAGAGATCGAGAAAAGAAACTCAAGGGTTGTTTTTCATTATTCAAGATCTGATGTAAAACAGCTCCAATAGCAGTATCGGAGGCATCTGTCGTTAATGATATTTCAGCCTTTTCGGATGGGTGAGTTAAAGTCGTGGCATGACTAAGTGCATCTTTTAAAGCGCGGAAAGCGTTTCTTGTTTCTTCCGTCCAAGTTACTTCTTTTCTGCAGTTCTTTTTGATACCACTGAGCAATGCTGTTAAAGGTTGTTGCAATTTTGCACAATTGGGTATAAATCGGTGATAAAAATTCACCATACCTAAAAAGCGTCTTAAACTAATGAATGTCTTAGGTTCAGGAAAGTTATTGATTGTATCAACTTTCGTTGAAAGAGGTTTAAGCCCTTCAGCTGACACTTCGTACCCAAGAAATGCAAGTTTAGTTTGACCGAATTTACATTTTGCCGCATTAATGCATAGACCATATTCGTTTAGTCTTTCGAGGACTGCTCGTACATGTTGCTGATGAGTTTCTTCATCAGGAGAGGCTATTAGAATGTCATCCAAGTAGCAAAATACAAAATCTAGTCCATACAGCACCGAGTTCATGAAACGTTGGAACGTTTGGGCCGCATTGCGTAGGCCGAACGTCATGAAAGGGAACTCGAATAAACCGAAAGGCGTGAGAATTGCTGTTTTCGGTATATCTTGCTCGCGAACCGGTATTTGTTGGTACGCTCTAATGAGATCAATGGAAGAGAAAATTGTTGTTCCCGCTAAAACATAACTGCAATCCGTTAAAAATGGAAGAGGGTATCTATCAGGGATCGTAACATTGTTTAATGCTCGATAGTCCCCACAAGGTCTCCAATCTCCAGATTTCTTCATAGCCAGATGTAGTGGGCTCGACCAATTACTTTTAGACGGTCTGCATAAACCCATTTGAAGCATAAATTCAAACTCCTTTCTGGCTGCTTTGAGTTTTTCTGCCGATAGCCTCCTAGCCTTAGCGAAAACGGGTGGACCTCTGGTTTCTATGTAATGTTCGATGTTATGATTTTTGACCTTATTGTTAACTACATTCAGTTTTAGCAAATCCGGAAAATCGTTAATAATATTTTTATATGGATCATGTACGGCATTTAGAATAGGAATATTATTATTATTTTGAAAACAAGGAGTTCCTTTACTTACTAACAATGTAGTGTCATCAATCAATTTGCGATTTTTGGAATCTACCAAAAGGTTAAAATTTGCAAGAAAATCTATACCTATTATCGGTCTGTTCACATCCGCAATTACAAAGGGCCAAATGAACAATCGTCTGAGTCCAAGATCAAGCTTGAGTAACTTTTGGCCATATGTTTTAATTTTCGTGCCATTTGCAGCAAATAGTTCTAATTTCGAGACAACTCTTTTATCTGCAGGTAATGGAGGAATAACGGACAGTTCTGCCCCGGTATCTATTAAAAACTGGGTGGCCGATTCTTTGTCGCTGATGAAAAGACGACTCAGCTCTACCCCTTGTCTCCCTGTCGTCAATGAGAGACGGGGGGCTAGTTTTCCGGGTTGTTTGTCTGTGATCCAGATGAGAAGTTACACGGTTGTTTACACTTAAATGACTTGTCGCCGAATTTTTCGTGATAGTAACAGATATTACTGGACCTGTTACCACTGAAACTCCTACCTCTTGATTTGGTTCGGTAACGATAATGCGAACGACTGTGCCGTTGTCTGGATAAAATAGAAACTTGTAAACTAAGTTCATTCATCTGTTTTTGTAAGCTTTCAATCAGCCCCGAGTTTACGGTAATGGACGAAGTAGCAGCTATTTGGGGGGTAATAGGATTTAATTCCCAAATCTTATCAGCCATCGTCGCCACTTTTGACAAATCTTCGCCACTAACAGATATAATGCTGCGCATATTAACAGGTAGACGCTGGAGCCACAATGTTTTTAGGAAAGTATCTGTAACTTTGTCACCTGCCAAATTACGCATTTCACACAGTAACTGAGATGGTTTTTTATCTCCCAGTTCAGGCTCACTCAGTAATTTTTGAGTTTTTTGAGTCTCCGAGTCTGCATATAATGAAATTAATCTGTCCTTGATGGCTTGATATTTGCGATCTTGTGGCGGACTTAGTAGCATATCAGATACGTGTGACAAAATCTCAGGTTCTATGGAACTTATCACATAATCATATTTTGTTTGGTCTTTAGTTATTTTTGCATTTCTAAATTGTGCTTCTAGCTGAAGGAACCATATCTTCGGATCTGGTTTCCAAAAATAAGGAACTTTGACGCTTACCTTGGCGACAGCCGCAGTTGTAGCACTAGGGTCATTTTCATTGCTTGCATCTTCGTCAGCCATAGTAGGATTCTATCACGTACGAGTCCACCAATGAAGCGTCTTTAATTGTAGGTGAATAATAATTATAATAATAATAATAATAACGCTTCTCTGACTCCAATATAAATATTATTTATTATATATTAGATGTTGCTTATATAACTAAATAATTAATCTACTTTTTGACATCGAATACATCTAACTGGCACAACCAAAACATTGATTCTTCTTTTTTTATATCACTTATGTTGCCACACATGTTCAACTTATTTAATTAAAATCTTGATGGCCAAACGATAAATTGATGTGGAATAAATTGATGAGGATTTAATTGTCGTCTGCCGAAGCGACACTACACAAAATGATCAATTTCTGCTAATTCGGAACAGATAAAATATTTTTCTCAGTGCAAAGTGTTTGAATAATTTTTTGCTAAATTTCTAAGAAAAAATAAGTTTTTAAAGAACCATCAATAAGAAACACTTCTAGCCAACTCGGACACAAAATCAATGATACAAGTATCTTTAATATAATACATTATTCTTTTATTTTATATTTTTATTATATTTAATCATTCTTTTGCTACTAAACACATAAATCACTCAAATTTTGAATATTTATAAATTTACGATATATGAGTTATTTTTGAAACTGTACAAGTCCACTTAAAAAAAAGTAAAAAAAGTTAATGGTAATTTTAGTAAGATATAAACACCTTCTCTTCATATTTACAATCATACATTCAATGGAGTACGATTTTTCCATAAAGTAAACAAAAGAAATTTTGACAAAATGTTATCGAATTTTTTTTTTTCTTTTGAAGGTGGAATACGTCCATTTCTAATAATTATAATTAAAACAACTTGCTTCTTAATTAAGGTTTTTCATAATTTTCATGACAACAGAATTTATATGTATGCATGGGAGGAAACTGTAGCATCTAGAGGTGCGGAAGAAATTACATCTTGCTGCCTGAAACTTATTCAGAAGACCATATTACATAATGGCATACAGTGACATGTGTACCGGACAAAATCAAAATATTAAGCTCGTACTGATGTGATTAAGGATTGTTCAATCAGCTGATAATAACATAAATGCTATTGACCCCAAATTTCTATTGTCGGCTCATTCATTTCTCCCAAACGACAGAGATTTTGAAGTTGTAGAAATAGCATTAAAGAAAAAGGATCAATTATATACTCCTCAAGACTGTTATAATGCAATAAAGACTTGCAAAAAAAAAAAAAAAAATAGCTTCATTTTGTATGAAATGAAAAGAGAAGATTTTGTCTCAACCAAATCTCTAGAAGAGGCAATATTAAATGGGAAAAAAATATGGGTGGAGAAATTATAAACTGGCTTAAAATATGCTGGATGAGGTTTAAAAGGGATGAACGGACCAACATTTTTTACATAACTAGTATGGAAGAAAATGCTCTATTAAAAACAATTTTTTTTTTTGAAGAAAAGAAACACCTTAGCAAAATTACTATGCTGCCACTGTATAAAACTTAAAGACCTATAACAAGAGAGAAATACAACGATATGATGAGTTTACTGCCGTACAAACTACCTATTTACCATGAATGCTTCACTGTGTTAACTGCAAATGAGAATTAAGTTTAAAATATAATTTTTTTAAACTTATAATAATTTTAATTTTTAAAACATATAATTTTTTTAGTTACCTTAATAAAGTAATTTACATTTTAGACTTGTTTATCGTCTTCTTAATATAATTAAAATTATTTCTTAAACTTGGTTATTTGTGTATTTACATGTCTACCTTTTAATTATTATTTTTTACATTAAAAATTCCATTTCAGTGAAGCTAATGTCCATTAAAATATGGACTTAAATTTTCTCTTGTTTTTATTTCTTATAATGTTATTTTTGAAAGTGGTATAAGTCCATTTGGAGATAAAAAAATCCTTTATTTTTTAAATAATTTTAATAATTACTATTTCATAATAATATTTAAAAGGTGTATATAGTGTTAAAAACATCACTCGAATTGATCAACGTTTTCCAATATTTTTAAATTAATTCAAATGTAAACCCTTAAATATCTTGAAACATGAAAAAATGGACTTAACCACTTTCAAAAATAACAGCTTATATGACTAATTCTAAGTACAAGAAATAAAACAGTCTACAAATAAAGCACACATTATATTTTAATAAACATTCAGCAAATAATGAATTTGTATAAATACATATTTGTACAACAAGACTGCATGTAATTTACACTATTTATCAATGCCTTCAATGTCCACTTTACCATGGAATGACCTATTTACTGTTAATGACCTAATAATTTATTGTATTTGTTATTCATTATGATTTATTATTCAAAAATATCAACTGTAACTTTATTACATTCATGAAGGAAAGGTAGAATTCTTAAATTTTGTCATATTAGTTATAATATAATACATTTTGTCATATTAATATTAAATAAATCCATTATTTTGCTAAATTTGTGAATGTGGTAAATCAATAATTAAATTTTCTTGTATTTCTAAACTAAACTTTTTTTGAAAAATATATAATAGCTTATACTGAAGCAGATTTAATTACTATGTAGATTATATACACCCTACAAAGAAAGGCCACTCTCCATTTATTCCTCTTGATTGCTGAAAAATGTGGAGTAAGATAAACAAATTTTCTGTCTCTCTTCTTCATCAGGTTTTTTAAAAGAAAATTTTTCTTGCCTTTTTCTTTTTCGAGTTGAAAACAATCTCCTTTGGGGTTCTATGTTTTTATTATGTGGTACTCCTACATTTTTTTGTTCAGCAGTAAGATATTTATTATTTGAAATTCTACTAGCTGCTATGGTTGGTTTAACAGGTTTCACTGCATTCATAAAAATTTTTAACTCTTCCTCATTTGACACATCATCAAGAATATTGAGTAATTTTATTTTAAACTGTTCTTTTTGCTCCTGAAAAGCTAACGAGCTGGCTGAAGACTCATTTTTTTATTTACTTCAGAAATTAAAAATCCAGTTTCCTGAGCCACTGTTTGTTCTTCATCAATATGTAAATTGGTTTGATCATAATCTAGTATATCAACATCTAAAACAGTTTGTTGCGTCTCTGTAAGTCGATAGCGGCAAACTAAATGTATATGTTTACACATATTATATTTGATACTAGAATCTATACAAGAGCAGGAAAAACGATGAATGCAAGTTTTACAGTCAGTACATACAAGTTGACAAGTGCAGTGTTGCTGTTGTTCTTCAACTAAATATGTATATTTTAAAGAAGAAGAGAAAACTGTATATGAATTTTGATTCTTGATCACAAGGTTTGGAGATAATGACTGGCTTTCTTTATGTCGTGATCTGATGTCTTTTAACTTCGAAGTTAATTTGCCTTTATTCAGAACAATCAGGCGATCAAATATTCTATCTCTTACAAACTTCATTAGAGCATGCAAAGTTTTATCAAGTCGTTTTGCTTGTTTTCCTTTCAAGTAAATATATTTTAAAGTTCTATGTAGCCTCTCTATATGCATATTAGTGTTCAATCCAGCCTTCATACGATAACAGAATGCCCATGATTCAACGCATTTGCCATAATTTTCTGAAAAATATTTGCCGAATTCAGCTGTTGAATTGTTTCCAAGCAATTTTTGTATGCAATTTTCATACATAACACAAAATGAATCTTTATCAGTTTCCTGCATTAACGTCCTTATCATTTTGTAAACTTCCAATTGCATATCTCTTGATTGTACTTTTGAAAGGTTTTTCCTCCAAGCTCTGTCTACATGCCAAGTGCAATAAAGTCGATATTTTGGTTTGTTTACAAAAATGTCAGACCATGCATTAAAAAAGGAATCAGCCATATCGGACATGAATACAGAGGGAGAAATTTCTCCCACCCTTTCCTTAATTTTCGAAAAAAATATTCTCAAGAACACACTGTCAGTTTTATTAGAAATTAGGAAGGCACAAGGGACCCTTGTCTCATATCATCTAATACTAACAAAGTAATAAGTTCAAAATTATAGCTATTGGTACCATGAGTACCATCAATGCATATGTGGCTATCATACTTTTTGATCATTTCTCCTTGTGCCTCATTCATAATAATCAAAACAAAGTCCTCTTGATTCAATTCAGTATATTCTTCACAAACAGAGTCTTGAGGTTTGTAAAACAATACGCATGATTCCATGTTTGATTGCATTTCTGCTACCCACGCTTCCACACTAATAGCATCATTCTTGTGTTTTACAGCATCGGATCCCAAATTGAAACTATTTTCAATATTGTATAGGTCCTTTTTTGTCACTAAATGAATTCTCTGTAGTTTTGAGTTAGAGACAGAATCTCGAATTCCATCTAAAATACTGTTGAATGGTGTTTTAGATGCTATTTTTGCTGCTATCATTTGCCGTTCACTATCTGTAAGTGATAAATGTCCTATATCATCTTTATGGCCAATGTGGGTGCAACAAAATTTTACATCACAAATTCCAGTTTCATTTAGTACATTAAGTTTTATTCCAGCAGGACAATAAGAATCAATTCTGCTGCTGCCTTGAGTTTTTAAATGTCTCTGAGTATTTCCTTTAGACATGTAATACCCAGATCTGTAACATATAAAATGGTGAGTCAGAACATTATTGTATGATTTGGCTCCCCATCTTTTTACAAATCTTGATGAAGTTTCTTTCTCAATTTTCTCTTTCCATTCATTAAATGCATCATAATTAGGAAAGCTGAGATCCATGCTTTAAGTTTTAATATCATGTACGGTTTCGAAATGTACATGCATTTCCTTTTTTTCAAATTTAAGCTTGCATAAAGGGCACTCTTTCTGACTTTCTAGTTGTTTATCATTATTGTTTTCATTATGAGTCTTTTTCATATGAAATTTCAAATTTTTTATATCATTATATTGGCATGGACAGACATTGCACTTAAAGGGCTTGTTCTCTCTTAAATTGGGAGCCAACTCATTAAGCTTATCAGGATGTTTCTTCCGTACATGCCTTTTCAGTGATTCATAAGAAGAATAAATACTATCACAAGCATCACAACAGAATATTTTTTTATCATGAAAAGAAGATGCAGTTTCTTCGTGAGCTGCAAACGAATTCACATCTTCCATAGTGAATTATGAATTTAAAATTATAATCTATAATTTCAAGAAAAAAATCAATGAACTATGCAGAGAAAATATCGCCAATAGCACGTGGACATAAATAAAAATTATCCGACTGTAATGAAAATGAAATATGTTTGGTTCACTATTACGTTGGATGCGCCTGTATAGATGGCGCCTGTAGCGCAAATACTTTTGGCTGAAAAATAGCACCCTTCCTCTAGACACTAGTCTAGAGAAAGGATGCTATTTTTCAGCCAAAAGTAACTGCGCTACAGGCGCCATCTATTGACGTAATAACGAACCAAACATAATAAATCTTTTAATACAGCACTATATCCATTTGGATTCTATGGTAACTCAGGTTACGTTTGGAGATACTGCAAGAAATTTTTGTCAATGTAAAATGTAAATTATAATCAATATTTTCTAACAATCAAATTTCTATCATTTCACAAGAATGTAGGCTACTGAAAGTCAATAAATATTGGAGTCCTGAATTTTTAATAATTCGAAAATTTAAAAACAATTATAGTAACTAACGTTACTTCAAAAATACATCTCTTTTTAAAGAGTTTACAAAATGATCAATTTCTGCTAATTCGGTACAGATGAAATATTTTTCTTAGTGCAAAGTGTTTGAATAATTTTTTGTTAAATTTCTAAGAAAAAATAAGTTTTTAATAAGAACCATCAATAAGAAACACTTCTAGCCAACTCGGACACAAAATCCATGATACAAGTATCTTTAATATAATACATTATTCTTTTATTTTATATTTTTATTATATTTAATCATTCTTTTGCTACTAAACACATAAATCACTCAAATTTTGAATATTTATAAATTTACGATATATGAGCTGTTATTTTTGAAAGTGGTACAAGTTCACTTATTAAAAAAAAAGTTAATGGTAATTTTACTAAGATATAGACACCTTCTCTTCATATTTACAATCATACATTCAATGGAGTACGATTTTTCCATAAAGTAAACAAAAGAATTTTTGACATAAAATGTTATCGAATTTTTTTTTTTCTCTTTTGAAAATGGAATAAGTCCATTTCTAATAATTATAATTAAAACAACTTGCTTCTTAATGAAGGCTTTTCATAATTTTCATGACAACAGAATTTATATGTATGCATGGGAGGAAACTGTAGCATCTAGACGTGCGGAAGAAATAGCATCTTGCTGCCTGAAACATATTCAGAAGACCATATTATAGCATACAGTGACATGTGTACCGGACAAAATAAAAGTATCAAGCTTGTACTGATGTGATTAAGGATTGTTCAATCAGCTGATAATAACATAAATGTTATTGACCCCAAATTTCTATTGTCGACTCATTCATTTCTTCCAAACGACAGAGATTTTAAAGTTGTAGAAATAGCATTAAAGAAAAAGGATCAATTATATACTCCTCAAGACTGTTATAATGCAATAAAGACTTGCCAAAAAAAAAAAAAAAAAAAAAAAAAAAGCTTCATTTTGTATGAAATGAAAAGAGAAGATTTTGTCTCAACCAAATCTCTAGAAGAGGCAATATTAAATGGAAAAAAAAAATACGGGTGGGGAAATTATAAACTGGCTTAAAATATGCTAGATGAGGTTTAAAAGGGATGAACGGACCAACATTTTTTACATAACTAGTATGGAAGAAAATGCTCTATTTAAAACAATTTTTTTATTTCGGAAAAAAAGGAAGACCTAAACACCTTAGCAAAATTACTATGCTGCCACTGTATAAAACTTAAAGACCTATAACAAGAGAGAAATACAACGATATGATGAGTTTACTGGCGTACAAACTACCTATTTATCATGAATACTTCACTATGTTAACTGCAAAGGAGAAATAATTTTAAAATATAATTTTTTTTTAACTTATAATAATTTTAATTTTTAAAACATATTTTTTCATCATGAAAAGATGATGCAACTTCTTCGTGAGCTGCAAACGAATTCACATCTTCCATAGTTAATTATGAATTTAAAATTATAATCTATAATTTCAAGAAAAAAATAAATGATTTATGCAGCGAAAATATCGCAAATAACACGTGGACATAAATAAAAATTATCCGATTGTAATGAAAATGTTATATGCTTGGTTCACTATTACGTTAATAGATGGCGCCTGTAGCGCAGTTACTTTTGGCTGAAAAATAGCACCCTTCCTCTAGACGCTAGTGTTCCGATATGATGAATCGACGATACTGTGATTCGTCGTGCCCCTAGAGAATAGACACGAAGCAGAGACGCCTGTGCGAGACAGAGTTGAGTAAATCAGCTCAGAAACGTTCGCTCTGAACGGCTCTTTGAAATGAACGACTGATCCGGATCTCAGTATCTCGGATCTGACGGCTTCCACATCGTTCACCGGAATCGGAAAGACCGATGCAGATCTTCAGATTCGAATCTTTTTGAAGATACAGGTTCTTTCAAAAAGAGCCGTCTCTTTTTGAAGACTTTTCAAAATGAACGGCTCTTTTTGAAGATCTGTTTTCAAAATGACCCGGTTCTCTGAAAGACCGACTTCGGATCTGTAATAGATCTGTTATAGATCTCGTTAGCGAACGACCAGGATCCGGATCTTTGGAGAAACGTTCCGGCAGTGGTGATTGATTTGCTGGCCAGCTGCTGAGTAACGGGGGGAATTAGTCAACGGGGAATTAAGCAGTCTATTGTAATGAATTTCGTTTTCAGAGTTGCGGTTGATATAACGATTGATGTAGAGTGGAAAATACAAATTCATCCATTTAATAATATGTAGTAACGGAGTGTATGTATATACCATGTTTCAGCATCACTCTGGAACGACTGGAGCAATTTCAACCAAACTTGGTACACATATGACTTTTAATATGGGAATAATTACTGGGAGAGGGGGTTGACACCCCTAGAACCCCTAGGGGGGAGGGGGGAGTTGGCCATGTAAAACTAATCGTAAACGACTGATATTAGTGTCGAATCCATAGTTTTCGGGATCGCTGAAATAAATAGTGACACTCTCGAAGCCGTTTAAGGGCAAGTTCAGCCCCCCACTCCAAAAATAAGCATTAGGGGGGGAGGGGGGAAAGGATGAAAAATAAAATGTCCAAAATGACCGAGAGTGGTGTCTAATCAATAGTTTTAGGGGTAGCTGAGAAGAATAGTGACACTCACGATGCCGTTTAACGGCGAGTTCAGCCCCCTATCTTCATTGGGGGGGGGGAGGAGGGAAGGGATGAAAAATGAAATGTCCAAAATGACCGAGAGTAGTGTCGAACCAATAGTTTTCGGTGTCGCTGAGATGATTAGTGACACTCACGATTCCGTTTAAGGACAAGTTCAGCCCCCTTCAGCATTGGGGGAGGGGGAGAGGGAAAAGATGAAAAATAAAACGTCCAAAATGACCGAGAGTGGTGTCTAATCAATAGTTTTAGGGGTAGCTGAGAAGAATAGTGACACTCAAGATGCCGTTTGCGGGCAAGTTCAGCCCCCATTAGCATTGAGGGGGGAGGGGGGAAAGGATAAAAATAAAATGTTCAAAATGACCGAGAGTAGTGTCGAACCAATAGTTTTCGGTGACGCTGAGATGATTAGTGACACTCACGATTCCGTTTAAGGGCAAGTTCAGCCCCCATCAGCATTGGGGGGGGGGAGGGTGTAATGAAGCGCTTTCAAAAGAAAAAATTAAAATTAACAATTTAAAATAAAAAGTTTGAAAGCTTGATTCATTACATTTTGTGTGTAAGGTCGGTAACGACTTTGATGCCGACGTGACTATAGGGCATGGCGTTTGTCGGCGACGTTAGCCAATTTACGAAAGTTTTATGAGCCTAGCGTATGTGGGGTCTGTGATTCCAGACGCAGATAAGCTGTGGATGGCACCACTTGTGACATTATGCAACAATGACACTTTGTGGGAGATTGATAGCGGGGTTCGTTGGTAGACCACGAGGGTTAGCGGTTTGTATTGCGGGTGGTCTGTCAGCTGTTTGGATTATTGCGTAAGAGGGGCGTTTTTGATCAAGAATGAGGGCAGCAAATGAGAGGCTTGTAGGTGTTGGGACTTAACAAATAAAAAAGTCGTGAGTTTCCTGAATGGCTGAAGAAATGGTTTCGGAGGCGGGAACTGTGAGAGAATTAATATAATTGAAGTGAGTTTTTTTAGAGAAGTAAAAAAGTCGGTCCGTCGGAGTCCAGGAGGCCTTTCCTGGGGTCGGCTGAAAAATAACCTGTCCCTGTTTGTTTGCCCCAAGAGTCCGGTGGAATAATCCCGGAGCAAAAATAAAATTAAGGGGGTTTGATGAGACGGAGCTCGGTGGATCCTTTCCCGAGAAAGAAAGCACGTGTGGAGAAACGAGTGATAGCTAAGCCCGAATCCAAAATAAAAAGAGGGATAGCAGAGAAGATTGCCTCCAGTACGCCTACAGTTAAAGTTAACCCCAGCGTGGAGGAGTCACCCATCAAACTAAAGAGAAACTACAGAGTGCAAACTGACGTCACGGAAAGAGTCCCTACCAGTGTTATCACAGAACCCGAAAGTCGCTCTCAGCTGAAAGACGTGAGTGTTTTTATTTGATTTTGTTTAGTTCAGATCCCGCGTTTGCCTTTTGATAGTTAGTGTGAGTTTCACGGATTTGAAGATATCGTGTATTTAATTTGGATAGGAGCTTTTAGAATTTTGTGCAGTTTGTATTTACGCTCCCTGAATGAGAAGTGAAACTAAATTGAACCCTGTTGATAGTGAACAGAGCAGCTATGATATAAATTAAAATTTGAAGAGATGTGATGTAAATATTAGGGCAAATTGTAAATAAATAAGTTTTTTTTGTTTTAAACCTTGTTTCAGTAATTATTTATCTGCTGGGTGTTTTTTTACGTGGAGCAAGGTTGGTGTAGCAGATCCAACTGGGTTAAAAATTTGTTCGTTAATTGCTAAGCGTCCAGACTAAGCGTCCAGACTAAGCGTTACTTGCGTCCAGAGCCTTGGGTAACAAAATAAAATAATTATAACACAACGCACCCAAATACCCCCTGATAGATAATCTTTGTACTACCACCAAATAATCATGCCCTATAATTAAAATGGACGAGCAATACGACAAATGGTATCGTGACCAGGCGTTTTTTGAAAAAAAAAAATTTTTTTTAAATTTTTTTGTTAGGTGAATGGTGCCGGCCAGAATCGTGAAAATTTTTTTGTTATTAGAAATTTTTTTAAGTTGGGTGAATGGTGGCCGTGACTCAGTCTGATGGTGTGTTAGGGACTTTAGAAATAAAATTTTTTTGTTTTTCAAGGTGAAGGGAGCCGCGGGAGCAGTGCGCGAAGTTATGACAAATAGTCTTGTAATTGCCACAATTAATTGTGGCCACAATTAATGTGTATTGGAATTGAGAATTGAAATATGATATTGTGATGTGTGTGAATTTATGTATACGAATGATTTTGAAAAAGAGAGATGAATTAAGACATATGTTCAGAAATTTTTTTTGAATAATTCATATTGAGATTGATATTTTGATGAATTTTAAGTGTTGCATGAAAATATTGTAATATAGCAGTTGAGTTTAAGGATGAGTTAATGAAATGTATTTGCATTAATTTGAAGTAGATGATAGATAAATGGTATGTTAAAGAAATGATTCAATTAAGTAAATGAATAGATAATTATTATTTGAGTAGAATTTGAGAAATGTTTTGAATACCAGTGTTTGATAGTGATCATAAATATACTTTGGCATGGAAATAAAACTTTAAAGCAGTGTTTAATTTATAGATAGATAACATTAAGTGATTTGTGTAAAATTGAAGTAATGAAATAATTTGAAATCAGTGGATAGAGAGTATTGAATGATAAATTGAAAAATACAGTGATTAAATACAAATGTTTGATAGATAGAAAGCAATTGGTTAGATTTTGCAGTTTTAAAAGTGTTTAAATTTAAGTATAGAATTTTCAGATAGTATATTTTGCAAATATAGTTAGAATTTTACTGTGTTTAAATACTTGATTTGGTTTTGCTTATATATTTGATTGATTGATTGATTATTGATTATTATATTTTGATTGGTGAATATGTGCATTTTAGGGGAAAATGTATTGAAAATTCGAATTCTTGGTGATAGTTGTAGTAGTTAGTAAATATTAATACGTGTAAAAGTATGAGTTTCAGAATAGTAAAATTTGGTCAAGATGACAATCATAGTGGAGAATTTAGAAAACTCAGATGTAAATGGGATGCAGAAACAAAATTTTAGGGTCGATAGGGGAATACGTGCACGAATAGTGATGCAACACATAGATTCTCTGATCCCGATGTTTAGCGGTAGTGTGAAAGAGAGTTTTGGGAGTTTTAAGAGAGGTTTTGACTATGTGGCAAGTGAATGTGGGTGGTCTGAAAATGATAAATTGCGTTGGTTCAGATCGAGATTAGCTGGAAAGGCGAGGAAAATTTGGGTTGAATTATATGATACGAATGATAAGAAGGTCAATTTTTTAGACGTAGTAGGCGAATTCAAAGAATTCTTTAAAGTAAAATTAGAAGATGCTAGCTAGATCAATTCCAGTTTTTAGTGGGGATGAAGATGTGGAGAAATTTATGAGAACATTTTATCAGATTGCGAAATTGTGGGACTGGTAGGAAGATAACAAGTCCTTTTAGCTTGAATATAGATTAGCGGGAAAGGCGGAAAGAATTTGGCATTATTTTAACAGCCTAATGAACTATGAAGGTACATTTTCGGTGTTGATTGAGAAATTTGTGGAGTTTTATAGCAAAAGTTTAGATAATGTGAAATCACATAATGCAGAGAACGTTGAGTGACTAAAAGAGTCGAATTGGGAACATATCCCATTAAAAATAGAGAGAATAATTCTATGATATTAAAACCGGAGGAAAAAAATAGTCAGGAGCAGAAAATTAAAACTTTTGAGGGAAAGGGTGAGAGTGTGAACAAAGAAACGACTCAAGCGATTGATTTAGTGACAAAAATTAAACTAGACGAAGGCGAATCAAATAATCATAGGACAGAACACGGTGGAAATTAATAGTGATTGTGAGTCTGAAAAAACCCCAAATGAATTTAATAATAAACAACAAATACAGTCATTGAAGGAAAATAGGATGAAGGCAGATCGAAATTGTAAAATTATCGGTGATCAAAAACCAAATAAAGTAGAGACCAAAAATGAAATTGTTAATTTAGGACAAAGGGGGTCAGTGAAGGAAAATGGGAAGAGTGTAGATCAAACATGTATAGTGATAAGTGATCAAAAGATACAAACAGGAAAATTAGATGCAAAGATGATTAGTGGAGAAAATGAAGTGAGTAAAACTACCGAATATCGCGAATTTGAGGTGAAAATGAAACAAATAAAATTGCAAACTGCGGAGAAAATTAGTAATGAGGATGATTTTCAATTAAAGGATAAAAGATACAAAGCGAAAGTAAAGTGAATTCTTGGGAAAGATTAAAAAAATTATTGATTTCTGAATTTGGTGTAGCGTGTAATTCTGCCGAATTGCATGAAATGTTGACAAAACGTAAAGTAGGTGATCACGAAACATTAGATGAGTATTTTTTGACGATGAAACAATTGTGTAATAAAGGTAATATAGAAGATGCTGCATTAATTCAGTACGTGATTAGTGGAATCCCTGACTCTGTAACTGGAAAATCTATATTATATGGTTGTCAAAATGTTTCAGAATTTAAGCATAAACTTAAAATTTACTGTAAAATGCGAGAAGATATGGCTAAGAGTAAACACTTTAAATCGAAATTCGAAAATTCTAAGCCGAAATACGAAAGTGAGAGCAGAGTCAAATCGAAAACAGAAAACGAAAGTAAAATCAGATTCCAAAAACAAAACTTAGGCATTCGCTGTTAAAATTGTGGGACAAGGGGTACCGTTCTAACGAGTGCAGAAATAAGGTGAAGTGTTTTCGCTGTAACGCATGGGGTCATGTGTCACGTGACTGTAATGTTAAAAACGAAGCATCACATGTAACTGTTGAAAGAAATGTTAATTTTTCAAATTTGTTAACCAAGACTGTAGAAATTTGCAATCTAAATTTATCGGCTCTCATAGATACTGGTAGCGAAAAAACATTGAACATGAAAAAGCATGAAAAAGACCGTTTATTCTAAAGTAATCGACGCTCCAAAACTAGAGAATATAAATGTTACATTAAGTGGTTTGGGAAATACTTCAATTAAACCGTTGGGTACTTTTAAAACAACTCTCAAAATCGATAATACAGAGTATGAAGCTAATATTTACGTAATTGATGATTACGCCCTGCACTTTGGTCTAGTAATAAGTACTGATATTATTCAGCAATGTACATTGACCGTGTCAGAAAACAAATCAAAATGGTGAAAAAATGCGATGATTTCTATGTCATGGGTGTGACAGGATGTTTATTAGAAACGGAAGCGGTAGACCTGTCTCATATCATGAACAGTGAAGTAAAAGCGGAAATGTCAGACCTCATCGAAAATTTTCGCCCTAATAAAACAAAGTCGGTAGACGTAGAAATGAGTATTTCGCTGTCAGATCAAATTCCCGTCGCTTTGCCGCCCAGACGCTTGGCGCCGATGGAGAAACTAATTGTTGAAGAACAGCTGACACAGTAGCTAGAAAATAAAATTATTCGCAAAAGTACATCTGCGTTTTCCTTCCCCGTTGTTTTGGCAAGAAAAAAAGATGGTTCGGCTAGGTTGTGCATAGATTATAGGCAACTAAATAAAAAGATAATACGTGAGCATTTTCCGTTACCATTAATTGAAGACGTCATTGATAGTCTCCAGTCTGCAGCTGTGTTTACGCAGTTAGATCTGAAAAACGATTTCTTTCATGTCAACATAGAGGAAGAGAGCAGGAAATTCACGTCGTTCGTGACTCACGAAGGCCAATATGAATTTTGTAAAGTGCCGTTCGGACTTTCTAACTCACCATCCGTATTTCAGAGATATATTTATAATGTTTTTCGGGACTTGTTAAAGGACAAAACAGTCGTGTTGTATATGGATGACATTTTAATTCCCTCAAAGGATGAGGCAGAAGGAATTCAAAAATTAAAACGCGTTTACAAAACAATTTCGGAATACGGCTTAGAACTGAATATTAAGAAATGTAATTTTTTAAAAAGCGAGATTGAGTTTTTGGGATACAAAATTAAAGATGGAAAATTATACCCTTCTCCATATAAAACGAAAGCCGTTATGAACTTCCAAGAACCAAAATGTGCCAAAGATGTATAGAAATACTTAGAATTAACCGGATATTTCAGGAAGTTTATACGTGAGTATTCCATAATTGCGAAGCCACTTAGTGACTTGTTAAAGAAATATCGCATGTTTCAATTCGGTACAAAAGAAAGACATTCATTTAACGAACTAAAACGTATTCTGTGTTCAGAACCGGTATTGAGTATCTATAACCCTAAAAGTGAAACCGAAATTCACACCGACGCCAGTATTGATGGGTATGGGGCTGTCTTATTCCAGAGATCAATCGTCGATAATCAACTTCATCCAGTTTACTATAAGAGTAGGAAGACGACGGAAACCGAACGTAAATATTCACGCTATGAATTAGAGGTTATGACAGTTATACAAGCTCTGAAGAAATTCAGAACATATGTGCTAGGAATCCCATTTAAGATCGTGACTGACTGTAACACATTTAAATTAACCATGAGCAAGAGAGATATTTCTAGTAAAATTTGCTAGACGGGTTTTAATGTTACAAGATTATAACTATACAATCGAACATAGACAGGGCACTCGTATGAGGCACGTTGATGCTCTCAGCAGAAATCCTATTTGCATGGTCGTCCAAGATTGTGTGTCTTTAAAAATTATGCGCGCGTAAGATACTGATGAAAACATAAAAACGATAAGAGAAATTCTGAAAACAAATCAGTACGAGGATTATTTAGTTAAAGGGAACATTCTTTACAAGTGTGTTAATGGAAATGACTTGTTAGTCGTACCCGAAGATATGCAAATGAATATCATAAAGAATGCGTATGAAAAGGGTCATTTTGCTTGAAAGAAAACAGAAGAAAATTTAAATAAGGAATTTTATATCCCGAGAGTTAAACAAAAAATTGAGAAATATATTGCTAACTGTATAACGTGCATTCTGTCCAATAGAAAGCGGGGTAAACAGGAAGGAGAATTACACCCGTTACCTAAAGATGAAATCCCATTAGAAACGTATCACATTGATCATTTAGGGCCGTTGGAAAGCACGAATAAAAATTACAAACATATCCTATGTATTATTGATTATTTCACAAAGTTCGTTTGGCTCAACCCCATTAAATCTACTACTAGCCGCGAGGTTATTTCAAAATTGGAAATCCAAAAAAGTGTTTTCGGTAACCCTACTCGAATTATATCCGATAAAGGATCCGCGTTCCATTCAAAAGAATTTGACGACTACTGCTTATCTGAAAATATTCAACATGTTTGCGTCACCACAGGTCTTCCCCGAGCGAATGGACAAGTCGAAAGACTGAATTCCATCGTCATATCTGTGATCTCGAAATTATCAAAAGATGACCCTACAAAGTGGTACAAATTTGTCCCGACAGTGCAACAGATAATTAACGCCACTTACCAGCGAAGTATACATTTGACGCCTTTCGAGTTGCTCGTAGGTGTAAAAATGAAGCAGAAATCAGATCTCAAGATTAAAGAAACGGTTGAAGAAGAGGTACGACGAGAATTTTCAGAATCGAGAGAAACGCTCAGAAAAGAAGCAAAGAAGCAAATCTTGAAAGCTCAAGAAAGTAACAAAAAGAATTATAACCTATGAAGAAAATCACCGAGGAAGTATTCAAAGGATGATGTCATAGCCATTAAAAGGACTCAGTACGGCACAGGTCTAAAGTTGAAATCTAAATTTCTTGGACCTTATAAGATCTTAAAAGTAAAGGGCAACGATACATATGACGTAGAAAAAGTTGGCTTTTTTGATGGGCCAATGCACACAAGCACGTGCGCTGAATTGGAATTTCTTTAATTGGAAGTTAACTTGCGTTTAACTTTTCTTTCCAGTCCCGGTCGATAGATAACTGCACCAGTCTACAAAACAAAATTAACTGAAAATGATTTCAATTCTGCTTAAAGATGGCTAAAAGTATCAAAAGAATGCATTGTCATCGTGTTCTGAGCTATTCTAAAAGTTTCAAATGTCTAGCTAGTTAGGAAGTTAGTTAAAAATCGATTGAAAATTTGAAATGGATTAACACACAAACAAACAAGGAAGCGAGTTAATAAAAACATGTAAATTACAAACTTTAATTAATCATGTTTGTCTTACTGAACTACATAGAATGGCGTGGAGTGAATACCGAGTACGTGTTATCTGCTTCGTCCACACCACACTCCAAGAAACGGACAAGGCAAGAAATCATGCGCTATATGATTTATGCCGATTCCTCTTGCTTTTCGAGCTAAAATTGAATATTGTTAGTGCGTGTATGTCGCAAATAAATATTCGAAAATCTGCAACACAGAATATTAATGTTTATTGTGTTGAAAAAATATATCTAAGAATAAAAGTTAATAAGAAGAAAAGTTTTTCAAGACCTTTTTCAATTTCTCTGTTTTAGATTTTCATCAAACGCCGAGGTTTTGATGCGCAAACTACGCTTGCAGATTCGATCGAACTCCTAACACTTTAAGATATCAGTGCACCTCCTGGTTTTTTTTTAATTTTAAAAACTTTGTCTTTTTATCTATTTTTTATGAGATCTAAGTTAAAGCTTTTTTAGATAAAAAAAAATTAGCTGTTAAATTAAAATAACTTTTTTGAGGGGAAAAAATGGAAAAAAATGGGTGCAAGTTTTGACATTTCCGCAAAATATGATAACTCGACAATAAAAAAATATATTATCATTTTATGAATTGGAGAATGAAGATAATAACTTTCTCTAGGGAATAGAGTTTCTCAAGATAACATCTTGTTTATCCCATATGGTGTAACAGTTTAAGTACTGATCCAAAGAAAAAGGTTTAAAATTCCTTGTCATTTAAAATTCATACCAATGTAAACACAAACTAATTAATCTACAATGTGGAGCGTCGTCTATTCCCCCTATAAACATTTCAAGAGCAACTATTCAAAATTTTAAGACATTTCGTGCACAGCTTTTTACTGTAGGATGTTTCGCATAAAGAGAAATCATTAACAAATTCATTTTGAGAAAAAGCTACTTCCGGTTATAAAATTCTTCGCCAACTGATGTTAAAATGGCTGTTACTCGGCTCTTAGTTAAGATAGAAACATATTTCTAACAGATTTAGAAAGATAAAAGATTAGGCTTTGACATTATTGCATAAGTTGAAAACAGATATGGGAATCGAAAATGCAGTTTCAAAGGTGGACGGATACCTTATTTTGATCCTCCGTTTCGATGATGTGAGAATGCTCGATATCATTCACTTCCCCCGGAAGTGAATCTAATACGGCAGGATTATTTCAGCCCCACTTGCTCAAATTGGTTACTTTGATTACGTGGTCACTTTGTTAGTGACCTTGCCCAGGGACGGATTTACATATTTTTATGCCCTAGGCCAAAGCACTATTTTACGCCCCCTTCCTTCCATTTAAATTTTTGACTTATAACATTAGATTTGATATACAGTAAGAGTTTTTGAAAAATATATACTTAATAAACACTTGAATAACATATTTTTTATAAAAATTTTCTACATAATTTCTTCTAATTTATCTAAAAATTACAATTAATTTTTTTCTTCGTGCTTTCGCCCATGAAAATTCTGTAATAGTTTCATTGAAGTCAACAGATCTTGTTAAATCTGCTTCAATGCAAAGAAGTGCCAAGGCATTTAGTTTGTCTTGTTGCAGCAAAGATATTAAATGATCTTTGATTCTTTTTACTGCAGAAAAGATCTTTCTGCAGAGGCATTTGTGGCAGGTGTGCACACAAACATTCTCAATACGATATGAACATTTGAATACATTTTTGAAATCCACTTTCCCGAAGCCACTTGCAAATTGCTAAGGGACTTTTCGAACCAATGCTGCACTCAGTTATGTGAGATTTTAGATGTTGCAGTTCATCACATAATGCAGGCTCCAAATCATCTTTAAAAATTGCCTGAATTTTCTTCCCTCTTCTTCAAGCTCAGGATAAGTCAGTGACCAAATTTCCGTAATTTTTCACCGAGCTCTCTATAAGCTTGTGACCTCTTCTCAAGCTCTGCTTTGAGTTTGTCCACAATCGTGAAATAGATATTAACTCTAAAGATATCACACCCATTTAAATTAACTTCGCCTTTACGTTTTTCGTCAGCTTGTAGTTTTCTGAAAACCTGACGCTTTTCACCACACTCATAAACTTTCTTTTCTGAAATATCCAGAGCTTTGTTTTCATATATATCAAATTGTTCTCGCAGTTCTAACAAGAACTTTACGAGTGACTGAAGAACTGTGGAAACTTCCGAAACACCAAGTTCTACGTTTTGTACATACTTATTGACTTGGTGAAGTCTAATCAGCACCGTTCCCCAAAACTGTGCCATGAATACTGTTTCGAGCCTTTGCAACTTCGTTAGTAAAGCTCTAGCTTCTGCTCTTGTTCCTTATTTTTGACTTTCGTCACTTTCAAAGTATTTTAGAGCTTTTATGACTGCAAACTAATCTTCTTTTAATGCTCTACAAGCATCATATCTTGCCGACCATCGTGTCGTGGAGAGGATTTTTGCGGTAAGGATGCTATTTTTCTTCAATGCTTCCTGTCATAGGGATATGACAATAATGTCACGGCCAGGGCAGCAAAATCGAGAAATACGGACAAAGTAACATAATTGCGAAGTGTAAGAGAGAAGCAGGTCTAAGAAGCAAATGGCTGAGAGTAAATCTAAACTGCTAAAGATAAAACTAAAAGATAAAAGTGCTGTAGAATGAATGGTAACGAAGAGAAGAAAAAAAGAAAGGAAACTGAAAATTTATGAGGGCTATAAAACAGAACACGTGTTTCAGGATGTCGGAGCATGGGAAAAAGTGCATGAAAAAAAAGGAGAATTTTATAAATCCCGCCCTCATTGCGGATTGATGAAAGGGGATGCAGAAAAGGTAGACAGGGACGAATTGTGATGACCTATAATAATAATATGGCCAATGGAATGGAGAAGAGGCGGAGCCGGCAGAAATTAGAGAAAAATAATATGAAATAATATCAGGAAGCAAAAAAGACAGACAGGACACTGAGAGAGTAGAAGTGAGAATCAGAAGTAGCAGCCACCCAGCTAGTAAAAGTACGATGTGCGCCTGATGATGATTTAAGCCGTGACTGATGCCAGCAGAGCTGTAAGACGACTGCGCCCCATTGCCCAATGCCGTGCGCATAGTTTGACTAAAGGAGCCCCGTACTCCACCGTAGACGTATCCAGCACCAGTGAGGTGTGAATGAAAAGACGTCGTTATAGCGCCGTGCCCGATGTCCACAACGACGAGCCAATTATCATCTGTAAAGGTACGGTCCCTTTATTTCCTCTGCATATTATACCGTCATTGCTTCTCGTAGCGTAGCCTTCATTAACTTAATAATATAGAGCGCGGTAGTGAAGTAATCATATAATGGTAGTTAGCAAAAATAAATGATAATTCGTATAATGAATTAATTCGAGTAAAGATCTGGTAGTGAATGAATTAAATGTATGTGTAGATGAAGTATGACCTGTTTTGTAGGAATGTATTATATTATATCATTTATGTTAATCAATAAATTAATTGGTCATATAAAACCAGAGTTGTTTCCTTCATTTGGGGAATCACAATGCAATGAAATGTACAAATTAATTATATTCAGAAAATCATTGACTTATTAAAAGATAAATATTAAAATATAAATAAAATTGCTAATTTCCCACTAATTTTCACCGTCATACTTCCCACCTCGCTGTAGACGACGAGAAAAAATTATAAAGTTCTTGAAGCAAATTAAAAAACGACATGGCTTCAATGCAGCAATCTACAGCATGTGTGCTCACTAAATTTAGTGTCCTGCACAAGGTATGAAGGATGCAAGAGGAGAAACTTCAAGTATCCTAGCCTGAAGACCTGAGTAAACATCAGCCATATTAGCTGCATTGTCATATGATTGACCACTACATTTCAAGATACCAAGGTGGAGATCAGTGACAGTCTTAATAACAGCTTCAAACATTTCATGGGTTTTATGGCCAACGTTAGGTAAAAATTTTATAAATCTCTCAACAGGTTTCTCATTTTCTTTCACATACCGCAAAACAAACGACAGCCGATCCACATGAGAGATGTCAGGAGTTGAATCTACAACATGGGAATAGTACTTTGATGTTTTAACTTCATTAGCAATATGCGTTAGTACTTTTTTAGGTAGGAGATCGATGAACTCATCATAAATAGTAGATGAGAGATAGGATGTCTGTCCAGTACCTGGATTCCCGAATTTCCTGATGTGATCAGCCAAAAATGGATCAAACACTGAAATTGTCTCCAACATCAGCATGTAGTTGCCATTTTTATTAGAACCAAATATTTCATTTCGACCTCTAAAGGGCAAGCCACGCGAAGCAAGAGCTTTAATTACTACAACCACTCTGTGTAACACATTTCTCCAGTATTCAATTTCTTGATCAACCATTTTAGTTAGTTGCCGATCGATTCTTCCAAGTTTAGCTCCTGTATGTTTTAAAAAATGTTTGTAATAATATATACACCTGGCTCCTAGTGACCTGGCATCGAAAGGTTGCATTGTTCAAAGCAGAAATTTGAAAAGATATTTCAACAACACATTTACCCAACACTAAAAATCTAAGTTTTTATAATAATTTATCACAATTATCCCTTATTATTAATATAAAAGTTCATTTTATAAGGAAGATAAAATGCATTTTTGCTTTTGAGCTAAAATTGATTGTTTCATGTTTATTCGGTAGTTTGGCTTAAAAAATAAAATGATAAATTTGTTTATCTTTTATTGCTTTTGATTTTATAGTTATATAAAATATCAATATTTTAAGAATTTATCTCAAAACACAACTCCAGATAAGTATAAGAAAAGGTTACTTTAATCTAACAGACATCGCTTCATTTTGGAAATTCATTTGCAGAGCTTAATTTTAATTTAAAAAATATACTTTGTTTTAAAAGATCTTAAAATGTGATTACAAAAAATTTATATATAAAACTTTTTTTTAAATGAAAACTAGTGATTTTTTAACACATATATTACCCTAGGTTTTGGGAGAAAAACTTGCTCCGGAACGTTATGTCCTTGTTTAAAATATTTGAGTTTAGACGAAGGTAGCCCCGGATTTTCTTCCACATTGTTTCAAAGCTTAAATTTTTCCATTTAAAAACGCAATCAGAAAATTCTAACTTAAACATAGAATATTAGATAGGCCTCGCTAGATAATTATATAAATATGCACACTATTCAAGTATGTGCGAGTAAAAAAATATATGTGTTGTAATACACATATTGTGCATTTCTCAAATATGGATATATATATATATATATAGCAATTGTACGAGTTAGTGTGTTAGAGAAGTAAGTTTTGCGTCTTTCTCGACAAGTTGAATAAAATATCCCATATTCCTGACGCTGTAGCTCGCTTGTTATTGGGTTTAGAAAAAAGATATAAATATAAGATTTGTTAAAAATATTATCCTCTTTAATATTGTAACTGCAATCTAAGCTCTAGAACCAACTATTGCGAGATATTTGAAAAAAAAAACAAAAAAAAAAAAGTAAAAACAATTTGTTGTTTTCGGGCTACAGTAAATTCCGCCGAGGTCTTTCGAATTGGAAAACTCGGTTTTTCACTACTGGACTAAACATATACAAGTAGGAAAAAAAATCTAATACCTGATCTTTTGCATGGTAATATGTACATAGCTACTGGGCTATAAGCTCACAACAACAATTTACGAGTGTTTTGTATACTGCAAAAGGTTGACAAAACACTCAGCCAAAATGATCTTGCAGATCACAGTCTAACGGATAAACAAGTCTCTTTTCGTATCAAAACCAAACACGGGCCTTGCCCTTTAACCCCTTGAGGCTCCATCCGTCCTCTCCTTACTTTTAATTCCCTCTCAACCAGGATTGGTACGCGGTCCCCTTACATGTTCACTTTTGGGAACTCTGATTTGCCCAACTTATGGCTCCTCCCAGGGAAAAATTTAGAAGAAAAGAACTGACAAATATTTCTGTTCCCTTTGACAAAATTAACTGTCTCTTTTCTAATACGACCCACTCAGGTTTCAGACACTCTGGCGGTTTCCATATAATAGTCCATTTTACTTGAAAGAAACACCTTGCACAGAAAGACACCCTAGCCCGGTGTTCACACAATGATTCTTTCACCTTGAAACAGTTTCTAAACCTGGACCTTTGACAACGGGACAGAAATTACTGAACAGATGACGATGGGTTGGGAGTTCAAAAACCATTAGTCTTCTTATCGGACTGCCCCTGGTCTGAAATCTGTTTTTGGAGGAAAAAGCGAGGGCTGTTTTTTGTTTGTCAAATGTATCGAAAGATACAGTGGAAGTTGTCTTTAGTGAGGTTCAAGTCCGACTGCTTTCTGCAATCATTATCCCTTCAAATTGCAAGAATTCTTAACCTGCTTCTCGTTAACTCATAATGGGTGTTTGGAAAAAGAATGAAAAAAAAGAGGAAAAAATTAGTCAGTTGACGAAAAAGTTATTTCAAAATGCGTATATTGCAAATAACATTTTTAGCGATACTAAGAATATATAAATATAAAGGAAAAAGAAAAAAAAATTGAACTTTCTCGTTTTATATCGATAAAATTTTTTTAATTTGGTTGTTACTTCTTCTAAATTTACGCCCTCTTAACGGCTGCGCTCTAGGCCATGGCCTAGGTTGGTCTTATGGGAAATTCGTCCCTGACCTTGCCTGCAGCAGTTGTTCCCGTTTGTTTACCACTGATCCAGCTGATTTTCAGCAGAGCACCTTACTTTTAATCACATCAGTAACTCACTTTATTTTTATTTATAACTAAGCCAGTTATCGATGACAGTATGCAAATGTTCTACCGATTGAAAATTGCTGTACTTTGTTTTTATAAATGGTTATATGATCAATTTTTAGTACCGACAGCATACCTCCCTTCTTTAGCATCAGTAATAACTGCACCATTAATTCTCTGTATTCTTCAGCTTTTTATGCTCCCGACAACATGTCATCTACGTAAAAATCTCTTAAAACTACTACTTTCGATGCATCAAGGAATTGCGCTTCTTCACAGTGAGCCAGAGGCTGCAAGACTCGCGTTGTCAAGAAAGGAGCTTCGGGCCCCTATACACAGTTAGGTATTGATCTAGCTTATTTATTGCCATGCACACATCCGTCATTGAACTTACAAATGACGCTTGATGGCAAGTTTTAATTTTAAACCGAAAGGAATTACTTTCTGAAATGGTTCATTGATTGTACGCTTCAGGTATAATTAGTTCTTGTAATGGAAAATAGTCTAAAATTGACAGTATATTGATATTTTTGAGAGGCTACAACAATATCAAGCAATATGTTTTGAAAATTTACGATTGTCCTAATTGAATGTTACGAACTACAATTACGAAAACCCTCTTTCTCTAAATTTTATTATTGGAATGAGCAGTAATTTCAAGATGTCTGAGCACATTTCGTTTGATAAACATAAATCTAGTCTGGAATTCATAACGTAGTAACAAGTCTGAATAAAACTCTTTTAATGGGTTACACCATTTATTACGCTAATGATGAAGATCATGTATAATACGTGAAAATTAAAATGCAATTATTTGATACAAAGAATATATTACATTACGAGGTGCTAACTTCACTATCGTTAATTATATTTCCTCATTTCCTGTAAGCTTTCAGAAAATATTAACTATGTGAATAGGTTATCATTGGTAATGAATGAGCTAGCGTGATCTTTATACAGTGTGTCCTTAAAATAATGGTGAGGTTTTAAATGGTTATAGCTTCGGAACAAAGCATTCTAGAGAGATGAAATATACGTCAAATTGAAGAGAAAATCTCCAAGTTTCTTATCTGTTCAGCCATTGGCGGCTCCAGGGGGGGGGCAATAGCGGCAATTGCCCCTCCCAAACAAGCTCGGCGTACTTAGTTTTCATAGCCTAAAATTATATAATCGTAGACCGAATACTAAATGATTTTAAATTTAAAATGAGACGATGTTTATTTCTTATATATATATATATATATATATATAGTCACGATGAATTTGTGGAATACAGAAATGAAACGAAGCGTAGCTCAGGACAGGTTTTTATTCACCAGATTGCGGGGAACATTACCTTAAATACACCTCCGGATATTTCCCGACATTCCCCACCGGAAGTGTGAGGAATATTCAGAAACCTCTGGAACCGGAACTGAAATAAATAATAGGTAAATTTACATACAGCTCGCATGCAGAGCAAATTAAAATAAACGATGTTCTGGCACCTGACGGCGGCTGCTTTCGAACCCGGGACCTTCAGATTAGACGTCGGGAGCGATACCGCTGAGCCACCGTTGCTTCGGTGAAATGTGGCAATATATATATACAATAACCACCGCTTATAGTGATCAGTGGTTATAAGTATCAACCGTTTATAAGAATCAATATCGCGAAAACAAAAACAAATGCATTATTTCCATGTTAAAATTTTCGCTTTAAAGAATCAATCCACCGGTTTTAAGAATCAGTTTACACTCTTCGCTTTCCTTTCATTTTTCCAAAAAGCCACTTAAACCCTCAAAAGGCACGAAGTTCTTTTTTTTTTTTCTAAAAAAAGAAAGATTGATAAGATGGGATGGAATATAGTCGTAAAATTCATCCCTTTCTTTGTTAGACATAACATAATAGTTTCCCCTTAAACGCTTTAGCACAACACTGTCCTATTAGCTTGACCCAGGGGCATCTTTATCCGTCCGGGTCCGATTTCACTTTTCTACACTGACAAACAAATATAGGGTCTATTTTTTCCCCTCCTCCCACATCCTAGTTGCGGCTTCCTGGACCCTGAAATACATAAATCACTGGCGAAGTGTCCACTATCACTTAGGCAAACGTGACATTAGTAGATTCAGCACGTTATCAAACCGTGAAACGTAAGCTAGAGGGTGAATCTTCGTCTGAGACTATTAGTATTGAAAGAGGTATTAACAGCCTCCTGAAAACTTCATTACGTCAAACTACCATAGAAAAAATTTTTCTTGCTCCCTTCCTGTAGTTGAAATGTTAAAACTGTTAAGCAGGTATGTGGTAACAAATATTGGATTTTTTTCTTCTCTTACTATAATTATGTGTATCTACTTATAGGTCTAGAAATTAAGTTGTATTTTTAAAATTATAAAAAATAATTTTAATAAAATATAATTAACGTAAATTAAAGAGTATTTTATGGTAAATTATCTAATATATGTATATAGAGGTGTGTATGCATGTGCCTGTGCAAAAACCTAATTTTCGGCTATAAGAATCAACCGCTTATAAGAATCCAAAACAGTAAAAACAAACGTGATTCTTATAAGCGGAAATCACTGTATATATATATATATATATATATATATATATATATATATATATATATATATATATATATATATATATATATATATATATATATATATATATATATATACAGTTGGCTCTCTGTTTAACGACTTTCAAGGGACCGTGAAAAATCGTCCTTAAGTAGAGATCGTCCTTAAACAGAATTTGCGAAAAAATAACATTTGCTTTCACACTTTACAGGCTTAGGACTTTCAATATATTTCTTAATATATTGGCGTGTTTATAAATGTTATTTTTATTATCATTATTATTTTATTCACAAAAAGTTATTTTAAATTACATTGAAAAAAGAGTACAAACAATACAATAAATTAGGTTTTAAAAAAGTTTAAAGTGTTGATTGCTTCATTTTTTGCCTTGTTTTCGTTATTCTCTTTTCCAGATTTTCTAAAATGTGTCCTCTAACATTAAGTGTGTCCTCTTCCATATTCGACGCAATATACCGTCGAAGAACATCTAGAGCAGAAGTTTCATCTGTGTAAGATGATGGCAGTGTCTCGTTTTCCGTGTCTTCAACTTCACCTTCTACGCCTGACACTGTGTTTTCGTTTACTATGTCTTCATAAATTTGCTCTACATTTCTATAATCTGTTGTTAAAACAGATTCATCATAATTATAGAAATCTTGAATTGAAACATCCTCATCTTCAGCAAGACTTCTTCATTCTTCAGAGGTAATGTCATCTTCGTCGATTTCTACATCCGTACTTTGCAGTTCCTCTACAAGTTCTTTGTGAATTCCAGCAACGCGAAAACAGTTTTTTATTGTGGATTAAGAAACTTCTTTCCATGATGATGTTATCATGTACATTGATTCTTCCAAGATCGTAAATTTTCTAGTTTTCATACTGTCAGTCGAATTGTTTATTAATTTCCTAATTAAAGACTTTCTGTAGTATGCTTTCACACTCCGAATGATACCTAGGTCTAATGGCTGTAACTTGCTAGTGCAATTAGCTGGTAAGAAATGAATAGTCAAATTTGTACGTCCTAGGATATTTGGAGTATGTGCAGTGCAATGGTCGATTAAAAGTAAAACTTTTCTATTTTCTTGATGCATTTTTGCATCAAATTTTCTAATCAAGTCAATAAAAATTTGTGATGTCATCCACGCTTTATTGTTATTCTAGTATTCACAAGGTTTCATGGGGATATTCTTAAAACACCTTGATTGCTTTGATTTGCTTATAACTAGTGGTGGAAATTTCTCAGATTCAATCCGAATTAGTGCACATTAAAACAGTCAATCGTTCCTTACTGTGTTTTCCACCAAAGCACTTTTTGCCCGTATACGTTAAAGTTTTATTAAAATTTTATTATTGTAGAATAAGCCCGTCTCATGTGCATTGAATATGTTCTTCCATCATATCCATCTAATATCCCCTTCAGCACTATTTTCCATTCTTCCCCTATTTTTCATCTATGGAGCCCCTTTCGCCAGATATGCTTATAAATGTAGCCTATATCTTTCTTTGAACTTTGCTAGCCAACTAACCGAAGACTGAAAATTTTGCATTCCAAACTTTTCTGCCAGAACAATAGAATTTTCTTTAAATATCACTCCGGAAATTGGAATGTTGGATGATCTTGCTTCATAAAACCACTGCAGGACTGCCTTATCAAAGTCTTCTGATCGGTCACATTGAATTTTCTGCCGTTTGGATTTGGATCCCAAGCAAAATTTTTGTGCTGCTTCAAAAATTTTCTCTTTTCTTGCTAAAATGCCTTTTAGAGTGGATTCGGGTAGCTGAAATTGTCTTGCGAATTGGACTTTTCTTATTACAACACTTTCTTCCCAGTCATCAATAATTTTCACCTTTTCGTGTAGCGTAAGATGCTTTCGCGTTGATGTCATTTTGCCCTGCTCGCCTCGTTTTCGTACTGGAATGAGCTCCTAAACACAACCATGAATTCTCTAAACATGAACACCTGCTTCCCGGAAGGAGTGAGAGAGGGCTGCTATTGGACAGTTCGTAAGTCCCATGACAACAGATGATAGGGACAATAGAGTGATTTAGCTCCCGCACTAAGAGCTCCATGAAAGAATATTCGATCTTCAGAGAAACAGTAATCCCCCCCCCCTGTTTTTCCCACTGCAACAAGTCTATGATTGCAACATTGCAAACATGAAGGAAATTCCAGGTCTGTTATTTCAACCAAACTTGTTTTCCTCCACAGAAGATTCCCTTCCTGCAGATAAAATGTTGAAGAAAAAGTTTATCATGTAAAAAAAATTCGTCGTTAAACGGAAACAACGTCGTCTTTAAATAGAATTTTTTTACGCCGGAGGGGCCGGGACTGGGAAATATCGTCTTTAAATAGAGATCGTCGTTAAGTAGAGCGTTGTTAAACAGAGAGTCAACTGTACTAGCATTATTTCCTGGCGTTGCCCGGGTAGATATATAGATATAAAATTTTTGATGCATTCCATCAAAAAAATACTGGGCTGCAACCCCCCCCCCCCCACTCTTCATGTTCATCTGGCTAGACAGATTGCTCTTAGCGCGTTTCTATGAAATGATATACAAACAATAAGAAAGAAAGAAACTTTGAGCCTGCGGACCTTCGTCTGATTCTGTGATTTTATTGAGAATTAATAACACAGTGTTACGTGATTCGCACGTTTGGATTGAATAAGTTTACTGTTTAATTATATTTGTTAGATACTGTTTAATTAGATTTAATTAGATTTGTTTGATCCACTGTTCAATTAGAAATAAGTTTTATAATTTACATTTGCCTTTATTATTTATTTTTCCCTTAAAAGCTCAGTTTTTTCCATATCACCCAAGAGATAAAGTGCAAGATGCATTATCCCCTTTACTTTTTCAAAGTAAGGCGGGATTCCATATGAAGCCTATTTTCTTTACTTGATTCGGTTTTTTATTGTCGACAGGCCAAAAATCGTATCGGTTTTTAATTTTCCCAAGTCCAAAAACCGTTGAAAAAGCGAATTATAATTCGGTTTTTAATTTTCCTAAGGCCAAAAAGCGTAGGAAAAGCAAATTGTAAATCGGTTCAAGCGATGAGAAAAACTGAAAATAACAAAGGACACAAAGCAGAGCCAGGAAAGTTGTGTTAAAACATACTAATTTGAAATGCATTCTTAAAAAACTCCCATGTCAGTTAGTCTAGTGGTTAAATTTTATCTTTTACCGTATTTTAATATTTCTTTTGTCAATTTATTTCGTTGTTATGCATGTGACGCAAAATTAATTTAAAGTATCACAAAAAGAAAAGAAAGCACGTGATCAGCATTTCATAAATTAAATTCTAAAAATTAATCTTTAAAAATTCACCAAAAATCAGAAAAGGGAGGTAAAGATTCGAAAAACATTTCGTTTTAAAGGATATTTTAGGATCTTTCTTGTGATGTAAATTTTATAACCCTCGAATTATTATTTTAAATGCAAACTTTAAAAAATTAGAAAAACAGCTTAAATATTTAATTTTAAAAAATCGAAGAGGAATTTTTCAAAAATCTTTATCAGTGCACCCCTCCACTATAGACTCCACTATAGAAGAATCGCAATGCAAAATTTCAGCTCTTTATGTCCAACGGTTTGAACTGTGCGTTATCTGTCAGTCAGTCAGTTAGGCAGGGCCAAAGTTTATTTCCATGAAGCTACAGAGCTTCATGGTTATTACAAAACTCCTCTTCCCATGCGCGGTAGAAGAGGGGTTGGTAATGACCGCGCGGGGGAAAGGTTTCGGATTTCACTGATAACATGTCTGAGAAACGGTCTGTATCCACAGAGGGTACGCGCACTAGGGTGGAACGAAAAAAACTTTTTTTGGAATTTCAATATGCTCTAGTTTTCAAAAGTTGCCTTTTAACAAAATAAAGGCCGAAATTAAATATTGGTGTAATTGGTGCATGTTTTCAGTTCGTGCAAGAAGGGCAAATTTTGGTTTTTACTAAATTTTTGACAAATTTTGCAATTATTTTGAAATTGAATACACTTGTAGTACAAGAAAGTAGCAAAATATGTAATTTAAACATTCCTTTTAGTCAAGAGACCTGCTAAACTGATTATATAATACGTTTTACTTCATAAAAATAGTACACATAAAGGCACTTAAGGACGAGGCACTTATAAGACACTCGGACATCACGGTGGAATGAAAAATTTTTTTTCGGAAGTAATGCATTGGGATCAACGATTTTGAGTATGATATTATAAATTTTTCTTTGTTTGTTGTCAAAGATTCATCTCTATTTTTTTATTCTAAAAAAAGTAACTCCCGCTGCCGCTGTCAAAAGCTTGTCACGCTATCTCCTCTGAAACCGCTGGGGGTATGGGCCTCGAGAGCGATACCAATGGACGCTGAAAAATGGGGGGACCAAAGTAAGACATGTCTCATCTTCGTCGGACTTTAAGTTTGTTTTAATTTTATGTTTTGTTGGAAAATATTGACTTTTTAATCTTCAGATTACGATAACTCGCCAAAAAAGGATAGTAAGATTTTGATCTTTTCACAATCTAAGACTACAGACATTTCTCTTTCAAACTAGACCTCATTTGTCTAAAAATATTTCAAAACAGACTAATATTTTCACCAAAAAATGAAACACAGTTTTTCAAGAAATATCGTCCCCTATGTGGATGTATTATTGATGCTCCTCGAGTTTTTATCTTACAAAGAAAATATTTACATCATCTGGAAGCTTAAAGCTTTCTTATTCATATAAACCTCATTTCAAGTCTATATCTTAAATTTTCGATTTTTAATTGAATTTTAAAGCTGATAATTCAACAGTGATGAAACGCCCTTCACATTAAGGGTGACAACAGTAAATGGATGGAAGCTGTTACATTGCCCGAGAATCACCCCTATGTATCTCGCTATTAGCCATAACAGAGGGGCGAAGCCCCTAGTGTTTAAAAATAATGCCCGTTTTTAATATTTTACCGATTGTTCCCATCTCTTTATTTATAGTTCTGCGAGATTGTGTTAAAAAATTACATTCGAGAGTTGTACTTATTAATAAAATTTAGAAAATGGGCCAAAAAGTGAGCTAGTGAACGTTTCATACTATGTTTTTAAATGCAAATAAATTCTGTTGAAGATAATTCATAAAAATTGCCGTTTAAGATATTTGGGGAAGTTCATGCTAATGTTTTATCGGAGTGTTTTAAAACAGATAAAATATACCTTCTGTTAAAAATCTCTAAAAACTATTTTCATGAGATTCATTACATCGTAACGAAGGTAATATTCAAAAAAATTTGTCAGATAAATAAAGAATAAAAGTATTTTTAATATGTCAACGAGAGGTGAAGTGCTATGTAAATAAAAAATAGTGTTTTAAGGGGATGGTGGACATTACAAAGCAATTTTTAAAATTATTACCTCAGAGATATGAAATTTTGCATATATATTCATTAAAGTATAAATATATCAAATAAATTATAACATTTCATAAATATTTAAATTTTTTAATATTTGGAAAATTGAAAGTATTATTTTTTAAATACTTGCAATCCAATTTTTAATTTCTACCCTTAATTTTGCATTTGTATTGCTCATAAATACATTTCGAACAGATTTCTATATTACTTTGTGCTTTTGTTGAATAGTTGATTTTTAGGAAATATTTTTACGCTTGTACTCTGAATTTTCGGGAAATTTTGTTGTACTTATCTACACTTAAAGTAAATTTTGATAATCTGAAAGATGTCGAAACCTGAAATGGATACATAACTTTATTTTAATACATATGTACGATCATTAGAATATTTAAGAATAGAGAAAAATAAAAAGAATAATATTTAAGAATAGAGAAAAATAAAAAGAACAATACACAAAACTTTCCAATTAGTTAAATAAGATTTATTTTGTTAATGGAATTTATAATAATAAAACTGTGGATGGGAATTAATTTTCAATAATAAGCTAGAATTTGCTTACCAAAAATGGTGTGCTTGAATAGTTTAAGGAAATCCATTAGTTTTTGTTTGCCATAAATACTTTTTAAATAAAATGAAATAATGTGATTTTACAAAAAAACCTGGATGTTCCGATTTAAAAAAAAATAATTGGAATTTCTCAAAAGAATGATAGAATAGAATAACAGAATAAATAGCAACAGCGTTTTCAAGAGAAATTCCACCATAAACATAGAGCAACTAAAAAATCAAAAACAATCAGCTTGAAAATTACCCAAAATGAATCAGTCTTTTTTTTCAATGAAGAGAATAAATAATAAAAGTTCTATTAGGTTTAAAGCAGTAAATGTTTAAACAAATTATTCCCAAAATTCTTAAAAATCAAGAAAGAAATTTTCCAATTTAAACATTAATCTTTAAGCCATTAATTCTAAAAAAATAATAAATATAATTTTTAAACAAACAAGCAAAACAATTTTACAGGTGCTGCCATCTTTTGACAGAAAGGTGAAGCAATGCTGAACAACATAAGAGGAGTCTTTATTAAAAATTTTATAAAATTTCGTCAAAAATTATGACACAAGGAGCATTTCAAAGACTAGCAAATCTGGAATCTACTCATTTTGAGATAAAAACCATTTAAAAGATGGTTTTTCACCTACCTTTAATACTTACTTTTCTAAAGTCACCAAATTTTCATTTTACTTTTCACTACATATTTTTAATGCATTTAATTCCAATATTTACATATTTTAAAAATATTAATACACAAAAAATTTCAATTTTTGTTCGATTTTTGGTAATTTGAAAGTCCACCATCCCTTTAAAAATACACCAGTCGAAATACATAGATGGTGAGCAAGCGAAAATATGCTCTTTTAAGAAGTATTTCCCAGACGAAATACATTTTACAAACTCAGTATTTACATTACTGTGTAGAATCAGAGTATCAGACTGAATTTATGGAAAGGAATCCAGTTGTGAATAAATTTATTCACAGTGAATAAGTTTTTGCCACAGCTAGTATCTTTTTTTTTAATGCAGTAAAGATTTCAACCAAACTTTTTTGTGAAATGAAAAAAAGGACAGAACTTTTAGAGAAGATCCCAAAGGACTTTTCTTTAAATGTAGAAATACCGACAAGGTGTTTCAATTTGATTCCCAAGTTGTTAAAATCAGAAAAACTCAAATAACACTTTTCAGTAAGCTGTTTAGTAATATTAGCACTTTAGTTTCTCTTGTTTTAAATATGTTGTGAAGTAATACCCAGTCCAAATAACGTAGAAACAAGCCATCTAAATTCCTTCACTAAGGCGTCTTCATTCAAAAATGCATTATCCAAATCTGCTATCTTTGTATTGAACTTTGCATTTAGCAGCACGCATAAAACTGAATACGCACAAAAAAGAGTGGAATTACTTTTGGATAAGTTTATTCATAGCACGAAAATATTCACTCTGATTCTTGCAATTTTCATCTCCCAAAAGATTTCAATAAAGCCTCAAAATTTTTCTTTAGTGAAAGAAAGACGCTTTAGTAACAATAAAACACAACAATGACAATAAGATAAAATAAAACAATAATACACAAAACGAAATTCCAGAGAAACTAAAGAGATTTGTTTTACAAACAAAGCACTTTTTTAAAATATGTGAATAGTTATTTAATATTATTGTAGTCGGTTATGAAATGCTGGCATCAAAATGTATAGTTAGTGTTTTTTGAATGCATTATTTTCTTCTTTAAAAACACCTTCTTTATAGTCGTGTAGAGACGTGAATATATAAGATAAAAGTTTATAGAAATGAAGGAGGATTGATTTTTTGCTGTTTCGAAGAATTTGAGATCATTGACGAAAAGTTGTGATCAAAACTTTTGATGGCTTTGGGAAAAAGTCTTGAAAAGAATTTCGACAGGAAAGTTAACTTATCCAAAACGAATTAAAATAACCTAGTACATCACAGGATATAAAAAAAATGTATGCAGATTTGAATGTTCACTTGTACAAGAAAGCCGTTAAATACTAAGCATTCGTGCGACCTATATGTTATTCCGATAGTCCTTTTCTTTGGGAAGACTGGCAGCTGTAATGGACCGTAACTTCTAGACAGTAATGGAGTTGTTACGTGGGAAGCAGGCTCATCAAATTTAAATGTCTGACAGTGAAGCTATAGTTGGTAGAGACTGTAGGACAATTGCTTTTAATGCAAAAAAGAGTTTAAAAAGAACCGCTGAGTTCTGGATCACCCACTTGCCGATAAAGCAGACCAAAGCTTAACTAGATTAAGTTAACTCTGCTTCTCACGTTCTGGGCCCACCCTATTTAATATTTATACAACGATATCCCAGAATTTCCAAATTACCACCTTGCAATTGTCGTGGACGATAGTGCCCTTTATAGCGGTAATAGAAATTTTAAATATGCCGTCAGTAACATTAACAAAGCTATGAAAGTAATAGTTTATTGTCTTGGAAAATAGAAAACAAAATTAAACACACATGAATACGTAAATGTCATATTTACCACAAAAATAAAAACTAAATAAATGAAATATCATTCAAAGATCGTTGAAAAATTTAGCTTGCGTTAGAGACAAAGAGGCTCTGGGTAAATTAGCAACTTTAGTAGTAAAAACCATGAAAACGAGTACAGTGCGATTTGAAATAATTCTTTTCTTTTCTACGATGAGTGTACTTTTGTTTATTTGGAAGACTCTACTGTGTGCCTTATTTTGAAATTCTCATATTTAGGAAAAAGTTCCCTTAAATGCAAGATAATAGCAATAATAATAATAATAATAATAATAATAATAATAACAATTTTATCTGTAATACTAATAAAATACTGCATTTTCCATCGTTTATGGTCTTAGAACACATATTCCTCATTCCTTTCAACAACGTCATATATCTCAAAAATCGGCGATTTTTAGTTATGCCTGTTTTCAGAATGTCTTGAAAGAGTAGTATATCCTTGCAAGATCGTCATATCTCGCCCCTCAATATTTAGCCACTAGAGAGCAGAATTAATATTTATTTTTAATGCATTTTATTCTACTTTTAAACTTCAAAATTGCTCTCCTGAAAAATCACGTTTTTTGAGATATGACGTTGTTGAATGGAGTGAGCGATATATATTTAAAAAAAATGAGAAATAAGAAATTTTTTGTTTTTGTCTGTATTTTCAAGGTTTCATCATGAGAAATCGAACCAAAAAAAGGATAAAGTTTCGGCTACTCAGACTCTTTTAACCATTCGCTTAAAATCTGAACTTATTGCCAGTATTTACAAGTATGTTTCATATTTCCGTTACCAGATGGCGGTACATTCCTGCAGATTGTTCGGGAAAAGTTTTTGCCTCATTTTAGCAGAATTTTAGGCTTCTTTAAAAGCGGTCAGGTAAAACTTTTAGTGAACTACACTTAGACTTAGATCCATATGATAGGGTGTTACTGTTATAATGCCTCTTTTGCCGTAGTTTTACCTCTCAACAGAGTGAATCTTAAAATGTTTTTTGGAGAAGGGAATATGATTTATATAAAATTGTTATTAATTATCTTTCAAATTGAGCAGTCGTAACACATTTTGTTACAAAAAATACCAGCAAAAATTCTTTTTTTTGTGTGTTTCATTTTATTAACAATGAACTAACTGAAACTGTAAGTTATAAAATAATCTAAAAGCTTTCTAGGCATATCTTAAAAGCGTACGCTAAAAAAAGTACAGAAAAAATCCACGAAATTATATTCGCGCAGATAAAAAGTTCTCCTAGAAATACATTGTAAAAACTGTCCTCATATTTTACAAAGCTTTTGAACACGAAATTGAACTTTGAAAAAGAAGAGACTCTTCGTAAATAAATTTATTCAAAATAAGCGAATGTCTGGAAAAGGGGTTTTCCTCGCTGTCTGTTTTCCAGGATATTTCTGCAAAAGTTTTGATTTATTTTCTTCCTTCGGGAAGGAAAGTTTTGCGTAAATGGAACACGAATAAAACTTTAGAAAAGACCCTGCAAAGTTTGACTAGTGATAGTAGTATTACAGATGTGCTTTTTATGTGCTGTCTAAATGATATTTACTTAATATCCATGGAACTAATATTTTTCGCTGAGATATTGATGACTTTTTTTTTCTTTTGGTGAAATAAATTTTTGCCTTTTCCTTCAAATATCTTGTTTAATGTAGGGAAAATGTTCAGAGAAGAATAGAGCTGTGCAATAGCGTATGTTTTGTAAGACATGACTATCTCTCACTTCCAGAAAATTGTAACAGATCTAGATTTCGCATTTACACTCATGGACAAAAAAATTTGCGCACGAAGAAATAATCGCGGGATCGTAACGAAACTTGCAATGAAGGTACATGTCGAAGAGATATGCAAATGATTAGAAATGCAGCGTGATTGCGCATTACGTATAGCCGGTAGAGGGCGTTGAACATCGTACTCTGTGGAGTATAAAACAGGTAACCAAAGCTTGTTTGAGTGTGCTGAATCATTTACAAAGGAAGAGCTGAGATAGACATGCCATTACGCCGTGCTCGAAGACAATATAAGCAGTTGTCGCAGTTTGAGAGAGGGAGAATCATCGGGATGATGGAAGCTGGGTGGTCAGCTAGGCGAGTAGCTCGTCAATTAGGCCGCTCTGATTGTGTTGTGAGGAAGTGTTGGGACCAGTGGACCCGAGAGATGTCATGTACACGAAGACCAGGCTCAGGACGCCCTCGACAGACCAGTCGTCGAGAAGACCACCACATCGTAAGAAATGCACGCGTACAGCCAACTGCTTCATCGGCCGTCATCCAGGCACAGGTAGCACCTTCACTAGGGGCCTCTGTGTCTTCTCGAACCATACGAAGGCGCCTGGCTGAAGGACAGTTGGTATCGCAGCGCCCATTACGTGTGCTGCCCTTGACGCCCACCCATCGACGCCTCCGTTTGGAGTTTTGCCGCGCACGAGGAAACTGGACTGCAGCGGAATGGAACCAGGTCGTCTTTAGCGACGAATCCAGATTCAATCTCGGCAGTGATGACAATCGTGTTCGTGTGTGGAGAGTCCGTGGTGAACGCTTCAATCCTGCCTTTGTTGTACAGCGACACATCGCTCCCACAGCTGGTGTGATGGTATGGGGTGCCATTGCCTACAATGCACGGTCACCCCTAGTATTGTTCCGTGGCACCATGACCGCCCAGCGGTATGTTCATGAAATCCTGCAACCACATGTGTTGCCACTCATGCAACGGCTCCCAGGAGCCAATTTTTCAACAAGACAATGCTCGGCCTCATACGGCCAGGGTGTCACAAGACTGTCTCCGCACTGTTACTACCCTTCCTTGGCCTGCCCGATCTCCAGATTTGTCTCCAATCGAGCATATCTGGGATCATTTGGGACGATGCGTTGGGCATCCCACGAGTTTGAACAAACTAGAGGCAAGGTTACAGCAAATATGGAACGAAATGTCTGAAGACATCATACAGAACTTGTATGACTCAATGCCCGATCGTATCGCATCGTGCATTCGCGCTAGAAGGGGTCCAACGGAGTATTAACTCCTTCGTTCTTTTGCCTTTTTCTCTGAAATAAATTATCCTTTTTCTTTGATTTTCTTATCATTTACTTATATCAAAGTAGTCATTTCGTATGTAAAATTTCGTTTCATTTTGACGACTCCTTCTTGGTGCGCTAATTTTTTTGTCTATGAGTGTATTTATGAATTTAAGGATACTATTTAAAAAATTCTGTATATGAATAAAGTTATTGCAACTTGTGAGAAAAATGCTCTTGAAGATTTTTCGTAGTTTTATAGTTTCTTCATTATATATATATATGTATATATATAAATATATATATATATATATATATATATATATATATATATATATATATATATATATATATATATATATATATATATATATATATATGTGATAATAACGGCCCACCATTATAATCTAATGCGTATTTAAAACTATCCTTGTTTCCTCTCAATAAAGCACAGCCCCTTTCTTTTAATTGTGACCTAGTAATTGACCAACTAACCATCTATATTACCCTTTAGTGCACGCGTGTTAAAGATATTTTTAAAACATGATTCAACACCACGTGATGTTTTCACCACGTTGCGGCTTTCGGAACATCATGCGACCAATGAAGATCAGGTAATCAAGTCAGATACCCAATTCTAGCCAATTAAAGAAATGTTAACACCTAGCTTCACATTAGCGCCACCATGGTTTAAAAAGACGGGATAGAGGATTTTTGCTTCCTCGCCTCTCTTATTAAGGGGACAGTGGACTTTCCAATTTGTAAAATTTGTCCAAAAATTCAATTTTTAAAAATTTTACTGAATTTTGAAACTGCGGGCGAGTAGGAATGTGTTGCAAAAAGAATTTTTAATTTCTGTGATTACTTTCCTAGTTATAGGCATTTGTATTTAATTTAGATATTATGTGGTTACTAATAGCAATAACTTTAAATGTGTTTTTCTCAAAATAAAATTTTTCACGTCATATGAATATTCAAACTACTCCAGGCGCATTTCTAATTATCGTATCACTTTGAAATTTAAGTTTTATATACTTAACACTATATCAAATAAATCTTATTGAAAAAAATTATGCTTCGTAGCTCAGAATTTTTAAATTTTGTACTTGAAAAGATGATTTATAGGTATTTTGCGTACTAAAAAGGGTGTTTTCACTATTATTATTTTTTTCCCTTTATATTTTTAATGAATGCTTAAAATAAGCAATAAGTTTCATTGTTATTTCTATAAGGTATCCTGTAAATAAAAATTACCATATTATATGCAAAAGAAATGCGAATGGAACATTTTTAATTAGGCCAATTTTTGATATAATTAATAATTCATAATTCACAAATTATTAATATTTCATCTTTAAATTTTAACCACTTTTACATATCTATGGTACTAATCACATATTCAAATTCCAAGCAAATCCATTCAAAACAAAAAAAGTTAGGTTTGAAGGTCCACTGTCCCCTTAACTTTGTTTTGTTTTCGCGCTGGTTCGATATAACGATGAAAAATCTACCTTCTGAATGCGCCCCGGCAGGGACCGGTGGCGTTGGTATTGTATGTGTCCGGCCTTACATGTACCTGTACTTAGCTGAATGTCCATCAATGCCTCTCCTCTTTGTGGTTACCTCCCCGAGTGTAAACGGCTCTCCTGAAATGGTCTTCATCTCGTCACTCTGGCTACGTCTACAACACTGTCGTGTTTCATCTCAGCTACATAGCTAAAATTTAAAATTTATCGCGTGCGTCCGCCGATGTCATTATATATGTATACACTGGTTATCAAAAATTAAGCAAAAGTCACAAAAATAGCGATTACTCAAAAAGTGACGCGTAGAATTTAATGAAACTTATACACATTTTACAACACATAGGTAGGTATAAAATAGCATAAAAAGAAATCGCCAGACAATTATGGTGTTATAGAAACTAGCATATGTACACAATGAACAAATCGGATGTGCCAGTTTAGTATAGGAAAAGTACCTTTAATAGGGTGCATGATCCACCCGAGAAGCAATACAGCCCATACAGCGATGTGTGATGCTGTCAATTATGCGGTCTACGATTTCGGTAGGAAGTGAAAGCCATTGATCTTGCAAAGCAGTTGAAAGCGGGGCTAGGGTCCTAGGAGGAGGATTGAGAGAAGCTATACGTCGTCCTAAAGCGTCCCAAACATGCTAGATAGAATTCAGGTCCGGTGATCGAGCTGGCCACTCCATGCGTTGAGTTGTTTCCTGCTCATGATAAGCATCCACGATGCGAGCCCTGTGCGGTCTCGCGTTATCGTCCTGTATCGAAAGCATCACCTATTGTCCCGGCATAAGGGCGCACATAAGCATCAAGGATGTCATCTCTATAGGTGTGAGCATTCACATTTCCACGGAGAAAGACATGGAGGTCTGTGCGTCCACCCAAAGAGATACCACCCCAAATACAGACACTGCCTGATCCGTATGCATCTCTTTCACGGATGTGTGATGGATGAAAACGAGTTCCAGGTTCTCTCCAAATCAAAATACGCCTACTATCGCTTTGGAGGCTAAACCTGGACTTATCTGTTAAGAGAACAACCCTCCATTGATCACGCGTCCAGTGGACATGTTGACCCTCCTATGGCGTGACGTGAGCGGGACGCAAATGGCTGGTCACCTCGCAAGAATACCACCTTCGTGAAGCCTTCTACGCACGGTTGACGTTGATACCAAACTTCCGGAGCTTACAGCGAGGGAGGACTGAGTTCAGACGGAGTTGCGGTTCTGTTCCTTCGAGCGCATAATGACAAATATTGGTCATCGGCACTCGTCGTAGCGTATGGCCGTCCTTGGCTGAACCTTCTGGATGCCGAATCCGTGATTAGAAATTGTTGCCAAAGTCTATGAACCACAGACGGATTCACATTTAGCCATCTGGAGACTTCTGTCTGACTTTGTCCTGCCTCTAGTCTCCCAATAGCTTGCCATCGCAGTTCTTCGGTCAAATGATGCCTGGAGGTCATTGTTACAATTTGGCTATGCCAGATGTCTAATCTCAGCCTCGCGACAATTGCCGCCTTGCTCTGAAACATGCACTTTTATGCTCCTCGCAAATGACGTATTACCACTGCAGCGCCACTGTTTTGCATAATGTAGTATTGTTCAGCACCTTTTACTTAACAACATATTCAAATTTTAAACAGATTGGCCTAGTTTTGAACGCGTTATCCCTCCTTTTGTGATTTTCCCTTAATTTTTGATAACTATTGTATATATATATATATATATATATATATATATATATATATATATATATATATATATGTATAAAGTAACGAGTGAAGTATAGCAGATAAAGTATATCCTAGGTAGAATCGCTATATTTTCATTGAGGATGGAAATTATTCTCCTTTATCAGCTCGCGAAGCGTAGGGAGTTGCACAAATACCCCTCGAATAGTAGTTTATACCAAAAAGCTACTCAAGATCTGACAGAAAACACTTAGAGACGATGCATCTGACAGATACCCCCAGGTCAAGCTAATAGGACAGTGTTGTGCTAAAGCGTTTAAGGGGAAACTATTATGTTATGTCTAACAAAGAAAGGGATGAATTTTACGACTATATTCCATTCACATCTTATCAATCGTTCTTTAAAAAAAAAGAAAGAACTTCGTGCCTTTTGAGGGTTTAAGTGGCTTTTTTTGAAAAATGAAAGGATAGCAAAGAGTGTAAACTGATTCTTAAAACCGGTGGATTGATTCTTTAAAGCGAAAATTTTAACATGGAAATAATACATTTGTTTTTGATTTCGCGATATTGATTCTTATAAACGGTTGATTCTTATAACCACTGATCACTATAAGCGGTGGTTACTGTACATCGCATCAGTAGACAGTAAGTGTTTTAGGTACAGGTGGCCCCAACTTGTTCCATTCCACTTTTACGAAACGACATTGTTAATACTTGTTTTCGTCAACGGAAAGAAATGTGTAGAGAAATTTTGCTTTTGCAAAAATGGCAATATGGTAGAACATCGCTCGCGGTTCATTTAGCTGTAAATAAGGGGCAATAATATCCCTATGTGACTTTCCCACATCCAGACGATGAGAAGATGTTGAAAAAAAAGACTCCCTTCCACCCTCTCCTACACTCCAGACACCATTCCGATCTCTGAAGACTGACTCTTACAAACAAAGTGCCATCATCTCTAAGCCTTCTAATGTGTAGGGGAAACCCTTGTACCTAGGGCCATCGTGTACTTAGGGCCACCATGATTTATTTAAATAATTATTATTTTACAGCATTTTTACTCATTGGAGGGAGTGACAACATTGTTTCAAATCATAACAGCCATTTTTAATGAAAGCAAGAAGAAGCTATAGTTAAATAGAAAAGAACGTCTTGATTTGATGATCAAAACTAAATTTTTTCACTTCAATTTGAAGTCTTATTTTGTGAAATTAAGTGCAAACTTATGTTTAAATGTATAGCAGATATATTTTGTAATCATTAAATGAAAAAATGATATAAAAACAAAGTTTGGTTTCTGCAGGAATTTGGCTATGGAAGCCATTTTGCCAAAAACAACAACATCTTGTACGTAGGACCATAATCTTGTCTTGTACCTAGGGCCATGGCCTCTGGTAGAAAAGAGGTGGACGAAAACTTGGCAAGTGTAGAATTCTCACTGATACCCCCGAGAAAAATGAAAATCAAGCACAATTATTGAAAAAGTAATTGATAAAAAAAGGTTACGAAATCTGTGTTTGAAACAGAAAATTTATGTGGGATCATTAAGAAGACAATGGAGAAAAAACATACATTAGAAATTGATGAAATAATAAACATTTCTTCCTTTAATACATTGCCTACAATTAACATTTCTTCCTTACGAAGATTTTAGAAGTTGTGCATGAAAGAAATAATGGATACAAATTGTTTTTTTTTATTGTAAACAACAATTTCAGTGTTTGGAAATACTGGCCCTAGGTACAATAGTGTTATTGTACCTAGGGCCATTTGTAATTTTTTTTAAAATTTTCAATATCATTTACAAGTTTTTTTTTCTACACTTGATTTGATTTTTATTTAAAGAGAATAAAGCACGTAATGTATACAAACTATTTTTATTATTATAAGTTAGCTATAAGTAAAGATATTGCCATTTGAAAACAGCCGGCCCTAAGTACTAGGGTTTCCACTATCCCTATGTGACTTTCCCACATTCAGACGATGAGAAGATGTTGACAAAAGACTCCCTTCCACCTCTCCTACACTCCAGACACCATTCCAAACTCTGAAGACTGACTCTTACAAACAAATTGTCATCATCTCTAAGCCTTCTAATGTGTACTGTAGCGTAATGGAAGTATGAGAACTCACAGAGTGCACGACACACAGCTGCGTGTTTATCAAGATATTTTGCCAGTTCCCACCGAAATTTTGAACAATCAGGGGATTAAAAAACGATACCATCAAATGCCGCCAGAGTTTTTGGCCTGAAAGTTAATCCCAGGCATAGCGGTTTTCTCTAGCAAGCTTTGGGGATAACTGTTTGGAAAACAGAAACGTCTCCCATCACCGTCGTAAAGCTGTCTTTCTTGGCGATAGCTCTATGCGACTTTGTCACTGGAATGTAATAAAGTATCGGCGTTAAGAAGAGCTGTCAGCCGATAATATGCCGGACCTCCCGGTTTTGAGAACAACAATTTCTAAGAAGACGGCCGCCAGCGAAATTTTCAAGCCGAGGTATAGAGAGAGACTTGGTGTTTTTGAGGGAGATACTGGATATGACGCTCCCCGAGCGGACGTGTTTTTTTTAGAAGCTTCTTTTTGAGACCATGGATCCGGAGCGTGTATTGTGAATCTGCACGTAAATTAATTGAATATGTCGTAATTGTTTAATGTTTAATTTTTTTTTGTAAATAAATTTTCATGTTAAGTTTTTGTTTTAAAATTGGCCTTTGTATTTTAATTAGGACTCTGTCTTTCTTAGTCATGAATTCAGAAATAGTAATTTTAATAATGCCTCAGAGATTAGCCTTAAAAACCTACCGTGATGCCACAGTACGTCATATTCACCATTCTGAATGAAAAAACGTCATATGTTAACATCTACATTCATTATTCCGTCTGTATTAATCTTTTCCTTACGGGGTGGGATAGCATGTATCCCAAGAATGAATATATATATATATATATATATATATATATATATATATATATATATATATAAATATATATATATATATATAAATATATATATATATATATATAATATATATATATATATATATATATATATATATATATAAATATATATATATATATATATATATATATATATATATATATATATATATATATATATATATATATATATATATATATATATATATATATATATGAATTATTTGGTATGACTTGATACAATATTTTTTGGGTGGAGTTTCATCAAAATGTTTCATCAAAGGCGTTATCTTTTGAAGAAATACAACAGTCTCGTTATAACAAATTTTCATTTAATGAAATCTATTTTACGAATTTTTTCTGCAATGCCTTTACTTTGATCAAAATTTACAAGTGAGCAAATATTTGAATCATGAAAAACACTTTCGATATATTCTATTCGGAATTTTTTTTTCCAACTTGCAATCAATTATCTCTTTTTATAAGTTCCCTTTATAAGTAATGTTACACTGTCCATGGGGTCTTGTATGCGTAGGCTGTAAGAAATGGTAGACATCTTATAATTTGTTCATAAAAAAGCAGAAATTTTACCGAACGAAACACTTGAAGAGTAACCTGTGCAGAGTAGAATTACAGAATTTTTTAACAGTTTGAGAGCACGTTTAGTATGGACGAAATATGAGAATCTTCAAAAATTCTTGTTAAAATTTCAAAAAATGCCTCTCTTTCAAAGTAAATTTTGGTTGCCTCTTTATGCAATTTATTTTTAAGCAGTCTCTTTCGATTTCTTGTGCATTAAGAAATGCATTCAAGATTTAAAATATCTTGTTACTTGATTACGTTTAGGTTATAGTATTTATTATTTAATCAAATTTGTTTTGTATCATTACAAATCAGTTTTTTCTTTTCCCTCAAACATTTCACGTTTTCACTTAAACATTTGATGTCTCATTATTCTAAAAATAAAAAAAATTGAATTTTCGAAGTTTAGAAATTTAAGGAAGAAAAATAAAATCAAGAAACTTCATTAAACTTAGTTTTCTTAGTCTTTTTAATTAGAGGTCTGCTATCATTTATGACACATTAATTGTAGCTTTTATATATATATATATAGGTATATACATACATACATACATGCATAATATGCTGAATTCTATAATCCAAATACAGAATGAACAAGTTAGTCATTCAAGAAATTTTTACTCGCAGAAAAACCTTCAACGAAACTAGCGTCTTCATTCAGTTTTTTGAGTTCATCACTGAGGAACTGTTATTATGAAAAATGAAATCCTTTCTTGAATGAGTTTATTCACAGTGAGTAAACTGTTTCTTTTACTTCTCATTCCCCCCAAAATTGAAAAGAAACTATAGATTTTTTTCTTCTTATTTCGATATGAATTGAAGTTTTGCATAAATAAACACGAACAGAACTTTAAACAAGATCCTAAAGGGATTCTACTCTGCGAGTGGAACTTTCTTTTTCTCGTGAATACTTATTGAATATTGCGTGAAGTATATTTAAAGTTCTTATATCAAGAAAGAAGTAAAGAAAAATATGTTCAATGCTTCTGGAGTCTTGGACTTTTTTTTAACTATGTTTGCTGACGTGAAAAAACAGAGATACGGAATAAAATTTTCAGAGACGCGTCGCGTGTGTTTATATATTATTTCGGAACCGTAAATTTTTCTGGCATCATTGTAAGGATTTTTTTTGTTTGTGCAAGACATGGATAGTTTAATATTTTTCCATTGACGGGAGAAATAAGTTGAATCTAGAATAAGGGAAAAATATCAATGCTAATATGTAATTTCGGAAGCAGTTTGCAAATAATGAGTTTTTGGCGAAGTGTTGCTGGTATTACGGCTAGGTGTCCATATAGCATAAACCATTGACACTTTTAACATGCCGAACTTAACATTTTATTTAAGCAACAAAAAGCAAACAATTAACAAACATTCAAAGAATTAACGCGAGCCGTAGCTACAAAAATTACAAGATAAAAAGAACCTTTTATAAACCATGTTTTTAAATTTTCTGTTGAATTCATATAAACTTGACAATTCTATGTATTAATAAATACTTAAAATTTTTTTTTGTTGAATTATCCCATCAACTTGAAAGAAAATGAAGTTGATTGGAAGTTAACTTTCGTTTAACTTTTCGTTCCCGTCCCTGCCGATAGATGGCTGCACCAGTCTACAAGACAAAATTAACTGAAAATAATTGAAAATTAATTTAATTCTGCTTAAAGATGGCTAAAAGTATTAAAAAAATGCATTGTCATCGTGTTCTGAGCTATTCTAAAAGTTTCAAATGTCTAGCTAGTCGGGAAGTTAGTTAAAAATCAATTGCAAGATTTGTACTTGACAAACACACACACAAACACACAAACAAGAAAGCAAGTTAATAAAAATATGGTAAAAATGCATTTAAGTTACGTATCTAGCTAGCAAGGTAAAGGAGCTGTGAAAAACCTTGCATGTTACCGCACGATTCCACAGTATTCCACAAGGTGTTGGGTGTCAAGTGCATTACCTGGGCCTAACCCTCCAATTCTGAGTTTTTATTGGTGCTCGCATGTAACAAAATGAAAAACGAACATGGAGAAAACAAGGATAGGAAAGGAAAAAAAAGGACGACATTTTGATCCGGGAGTTCATAACAAACACACACGAAATTAAAGAGAGTTTAAGGATGGATGCTAAAAGAAAGTTTAAAAACAAAAGCAAAAATATTTTACTGTGGTTTAAAAAAAACACAAAATACGCTCTAATTTATATATATAAAACAGTTCCGTAACTGACTGACTGACTGATTGACTGACAGGTAACGCATAGACAAAACCGCTGGACCTAAAGAGCTGAAATTTTGTATGGCGATTCTTCTTATAGTGCAGAGGCTTACTAAGAAAGATATTTGAAAAATTCTTTTAGACTTTTTAAACTTTTAAAATTAAATTTTTAACCTTAATATTTTAGACTTTTTAAATTAAATTTTTAAGCTGTTTTTGTAGCATTCTTTAAAGTTTGCATTCAAAGTAATAATCTGGGTTATAAAATATACACCACGAGAAAGATCATAAAAATTCCTTTAAAATGAAATCTTTTTCGAATCTTTACCCCCCATTTTCTGATTTTTAGTGAAATTTTAAATATTAATTTTTAGAATTTAATTTATTAAATGCTGATCACGTGGTTTCTTTTCTTTTTGTGATACTTTAAGCTAATTTTGCGGCACGTGCGTAACAATGAAATAGACAAAAAAATTATATATTTTTTCCTTCCTAATGTGGCAGACGATTGGACATTATTAAAAAAAATATTAAATACAGTAAAAGAAATGTTCCTCAAACTGTACTATATTAATTGTACTATATTCTTTAGAATGTTCTATTAGATTTAATTTGAATATTTTCTTCTACATTATTTTGTCCATAAAAATATCCGTTACGATTTTTTTTATAAATATATTTTTTCTTTTTTTAAAATTAATTGCATACACTGACCGGTGTATTTATTATAAATCTATATATATATAAAACAGTTCCGTAACTGACTGACTGACTGACTGATTGACTGACTGACATACACCGCACAGACAAAACCGCTGGACCAAAAGGGCTGAAATTTTGCATGGCGATTCTTTTTATAGTGTAGGGGTGCACTAAGAGAGATTTTTGAAAAATTCTTCTTAGATTTTTTAAAATTAAATTTTTAAGCTGTTTTTGTAGCATTCTTTAAAGTTTGCATTTAAAATAATAATCTGGGTTATAAAATTTATATCGCAAGAACGATCATAAAAATTCCTTTAAAATGAAATCTTTTTCGGATCTTTACCTCCATTTTCTGATTTTTGGTGAATTTTTAAAGATTAATTTTTAGAATTTAATTTATTAAATGCTGATCATGTGATTTCTTTTTCTGGTACTTTAAATAAATTTATCGTCACGTGCATAACAACGAAATAAATTGTCAAAAAAATATTACAATACGGCAAAAGATAAAATTTAACCACTAGACTAATTGACATGGAAGTTTTTTAAGAATTTAATTCAAATTTGTATGTTTTATTGATATTAAACATACAAATTAATTGCCTACATTGACCGTTGTATTTAATTTGAATATTTTCTTCTACATTATTTTGTCTGTTAAAATATCCGTTACGATTTTTTTTATAAATATCTTTTTTTGGGGGCATTAATTGCATACATTGACCGTTGTATTTAATTGGAATGTACTCCGTAGCGAAGCACTGGTATTCCGCTAGTCAAGCTTAAATGCTATCAATTAGGTGAGAGATAAATTAAATAACCTAGGTGCCAGCTATTAAACAATAGAAGGAGCACAAAACAAAGAACGTTTGAGATTATGAAATAGTTGGGAGAACACTGAGTTCCTATTCTTTTAAAAATAACATAAAGACACGGGGACAGTGGACAAAGAAACAGAAATCTAAAAATCACGAGAAAGAAAGACACAATGCGGTTTCTCATTTGCAGGGTCTGCTGGGTCGTAGTCAGCAAGATATTCTAGAAGGTCATTATACAAGTTTTGGTGAAATTTAAGGCGACAATGGACCTTCAGATTGACAAAAATATGTCCCCAAAACTATTTTTTTTCCTTTCAGAAAATGATTCTGCAACTCATCAGCTTTAAATAAAAAAAGTATGTTGATCCGATCATTATTAACCGAGTTATAAGTATTTTTTTCAAACGCAAACAATGGAAATATTAGTCAAATTAAAACTTTAAATTCCATTTTCTCAAAACAAGTTTTCATGTCCTTTCGGTAAGTTCAAAATGTTCCATGCGTCATAATTTTTCTTGAATTTTCATAAAATTTCATAAAATGATTATTTATATATGTTAGAATAAAACTTAGTAATCAATTCATTATACTATTTTAAAACAACTTAAAGTTTTTACGATAAAATATTTTTTTTGATAAAATTTTGCATAAAATGACCTATTTTTATCGATTTCTTTTCTAGTTTTTATAAATATGACAGTAAAACAAATATTGCTACTAACTTTTATTATAACTATATAAAGCTAGCTAAAGAGAGAAAATTAGATATCTGAGACAAAAATTAATGCGCAGGGAGCATTTTTAAATTGAATAATTAACAAACTGATTTTAATTAATATCTTAATTAATTACATTGTGATTTTTTTAAAAATTTATAATTTCCATCTCTAAACAAAACTGTATAAGTATACAAAATTTCATACCAATTGGTTAATAAATTAAAAAAAAGTTTTTCATGGTCCATTGTCGCCTTAATAGGCGGTAATTTGGAATAGTATGAAGACAAATTCCCCTGTAAATGTCAACATTTCTGAAGTACCACGTTGAGTTAGTAATTTGCCTAATATTAGCATGATACTAAGGTCTGGTTTGATTGTTTTATAGCAAAATCCAGACATGCGCATCATGAATGCGCATCATGAACCAGAAATCGCATTATGAATATTGATTTTGCATTATAAATATTTTTATCCGTTCATCTCGGCCCCCCCATGCATTATAAATATTTTTATCCGTTCCTCTCGCCCCCCCCCCCCCCCCCCCCAAAGAAAAAATCCTGAGTGTGCCACTGCGCATCATTGACCAAGCGCAACTTTGAATACTGATAAACCGGAATCGAATAAATTGGTAAATTGGAATTTAACAACAGACAATCGCTCATCACAAGGTTTGACGCACGGTAGATATTGCGGGCACCAGAAGTAAATTCATTCAAGACAAGATTTCGTTCCGTTAAAATTTCCTATACATACATTATAGAAAGTAAATTTATGAGCCATTGCATTTCAGCAGCATTCATACCATAGTAAAAATATATTGGTTACGCTCGCACTCAACTAGTGCAAATAATATTTAAGTGCAATTATAGAGGGCTAGATGCTAGAAGACTTGGTTCGTCACCCACTATTATTTACTCACGAAAAATTCAAGCAAATTTAAGTATTGCAAAGGGACGAACATTTAGAAATCCTTTAATTTATTTCAGTTTATTCATTGCATTTGACAACTGAAGCTGATTATTTTTCATAAGTATAATGCAAAGTAACTTCACGTGGTCCAAGACAGAATGCTGCTCAGAAAAAACATTTTTGGTTGACATTTTTCAAGACATTCGAATATTACCCTTTCGTTTTTGCGAAAAAAGTACATTAACTTCATATGTTTTCTTAATAATTTTTCTTAATAATGTTATATAGGCCTAACTATGCAACAAATATTGTGAAGGAGGCTACAGAATGATCGAGTTTTAGAAAATACGTTCCATGGAGTGGTTTTCCATTTCATAAACCCTTTTCTGGTTCTCGTGCTTCCATGGAGAGGGCTCGGTTTCAACTCCCGACATGAAGGTCTTGTGCTGTCCCCTCATAGGGAGGGATGTTGATTCACCTATACCAGCCTTACTCAACATTTTTTGTTCACGGGCCACATGAATATGTTTGCTACATTCCGCGGGTCGCAACATGGTACACTATACGTCATAATACAGGGTTACTACAAAAGAATCATTCATTTTCAAAACTCGGTTTATTCAAAAGTATTATACTTACAAATATGATTGATATATGAAAATAACCACAAAATATTCAAGTTTTATCCTCACTCTACAAATGTTCTACGTGTGCCCCCTTGGTCACTAGTGCTGCTACGCCACCTGGAGTAGAAACTTGAACTAGTGACTTCTTCCTTTGGGGATACATTAAGGACACCCACTACCAAAAACGATAGAAGAGCTGAAGAAACGGATCAGTGATGCATTGAGGAACATTGACGCGATCACGCTACAAAATGTGTGGAATGAATTGACACGTACCGCCTGGACGTGTGTCGTGTGACCAAGGGGGCACACATAGAACATTTGTAGAGTGAGCATAAGACTTGAATATTTTGTGGTTATTTTCATATATCAATCATATTTGTAAGTATAATACTTTTGAATAAATCGGGTTTTGAAAATGAATGATTCTTTTTTAGTAACCCTGTATAATAATGTTAAAAAAAACTCATAAAATTAAGAGACAAAATTTATAGTTAACCTAAATGTATTCAAATGTTTATTTTTTTTATGTTGAAACAACCTATTTTAGACAAATCATGTTAACACTTACTACATGCAATATTATAGCAAGTATTAACATGATTTGTCTAAAATAGTCTAATGTCCATGTCTCAATACGTCATCAAGGTAAAAATCAGTAAGCCAATTTCTATGAAATATGAGTATATTTGTTTACAATAGCGCCTGCCTAATATTGTGTTTGAGTGTCTTGGGCCGCACATAAAAGCTTGGTGGTTCGCAATTTGAGGATTCATGACCTATACGGTTCTCCATTAACCCTTCAGTGGGAACACCTGCCTCTCTTTCAGTTTTGGTTTCTTTATTCAACGCTGCCACCCCCCCCCCCCTTCGACCATGGGTACTGGGAGTCTACACTTGCTTCAGTCAACATCTTGTCTTCACTGTGAAAGCGTGATTCGTGACTCCAGCCTTCTATGGTTCAGGTAAGTGTCATTTGTCTAGAACATTTTTTGTCTACTAGACAGATATTCCCCTCTAAAATATGTTAAAATATCTGATTGTCAGGCAGATATTCTACATACATTTTGTATAAAATGTACAGTTAGGCTGAAAATCTAACAAGCTTTGAAATTTTGAAGGTTCTGAGAACAACTTTGGCCAAACCCTTCATGGAAAAAAAGCTAATTTTTCATAACCTCCCGAATGATTTGTTAATTAAATATAAAAAAACATATTGTTGTTTTCTGCTTTTCTTTTGTCTGAAGTTTAAAATAAAGTATTGTTGAAAATAAAAAGCTGTAACTGCCTATGAGAACCTCAAACTCTAGTTAGGAATACATGGGAAAGAGATATTCCATCTATAGATGTCTTCCAGGCAGATGTTGCCTCTAAACGGGAAAAGAATCATGCTCCCACTGAGTGGTTAATAAAGAAGCAACAAATTCGGGGTGGGGAAGGATTGAAAATTCTATGTCCTGTCATGTTTTTTAAAAGAAGAAAACCTGGCAAAATACCAAAAGGAAATTTTAGTAACAAAGTCGCTAGAGAGAAAACCAGATGGGTATCTGTAACGAGGAATTTCGTTGCAGGTTCCTTTATTTATGTTAACCTTACTAATTTTTATTCTGTAATCAAAACTTTAATAGTAATTTTAATATTAATTTTAATTCTGCAACTATTTTCTGTCCTTCAGGTTAACTCCTAATTCCTTAGCCGTTAACAGTTTAATTTTTACATCTACCCTCACTTTCGTGGGAGGTCTTAAATTGTTTCTCGGCGCTCCTTCATATTTTCCGACTGCTATTGATGCAGAACATCTGAACGGAATACTTATCCGTCGTAAAAATACCTCTCTCTTTTTCTGTGCTTAGTTTAATTGCCCTCTCTTGTGTCCAAAAGATAACAAGCCTTATCTCCCCCGTCCGCCGTTTTGTCCACGTTATAATTGCTTGGACTTAGCTCAGAGGAACTTCCGATTTCAAGATAAAGGCATTTTCCCCATTTTCTCCCCTACTGCGTGAGAATACTTATTTTCGATGCTTTACAGCCAATTTACTTTTTCCGAGAACCCTGGGAAATTCTTCTCCTAGGTTGAAGTTCGCTCTTGCTAGTATCGAACCAGATATGATGGTACTGATCGTATTTATCATCATGTTGAGACGGCAGATGGGATCATGTTGGGGAGGAAGAAAGCTAGGAAAATGTTCGAGTGTATTTGAATGATGGCACATCAATGGAAGAGGTGGTCATCAAAAGTATTCTTGCTTGAGCACAATGAAGGCCTTTCTGTAAACAATGAGTAATAATGCGTTTTAATTCATGAATTACGAGGGACATGAGTAGTTAGAAATATTTAATTAAAGATTCTCAAAATAAACTTCAAATTAATTACAGCCTGTAGATCCAGAAAGATTCAACAAGACATGATCTCGTAAACAATACTTGAAGGTATTTATCTTTCCACAGACAATTGTTGTAATATTGCCTTGAATTTATAGACGACATGTACGAATGCGTTAAACGCATTGATTGGAACAGATATCACTGGGAGGGCATTCACGAGAAAATATTTAAGAGCGAATGCATGAATGAAATTTTTAAGATTGGCATAGTACGAATTTGGCGTCGAGTTCGTCTTAGTTTAAACGTAGTTCGCTAAGACTGGCAGCTTATCGGGAATAAGCTAAACAAAGATTGGAAATCGTTAATTTTCCGTTTAAAATTTCGAGGTAGCATTGATCGAGTAGCTGTTTTAAATCGGATATTCAGAGTATGCAAAAATGTTCAGAGAGTTTATTTCCGATAGTAAAATGCAGCTGAGTATTTTTGCTTCATATTACGTCCCTGCAATTATAAAGTTACGAAAAATGTTTCCATACTGCAATCAATAATTCCTAGTTTCACTAAGCATTAAAATAATAAAATAATAAATACAGGCAGAAATTATATATGTATATATATATATATATATATATATATATATATATATATATATATATATATATATATATATATATATATATATATATATATATATATATATATATACACTGCTGGCCACCCAAATTGCAACACCAAGAAAGACAAGAGATATCACAACAAAATTTATTTTGTAGATAACATGTTGACCAAGTATCAAATGATTAAATTTATAGACTTCTGTGAAGTGTGGTTCCTGCCAAAATCAGTAGCCAGACTAGCCGCCATTGTTGGAGATCACCGCTGCCACACGCCTCGGCATTGATTAAAAGAGACTTTGGATGGGTTCTTGGGGTACAGCAGACCAAGCAGCTTCCACACGTTGCCAAAGTTGATCTGCTGTGGCAGCTGGGGATGGAATCTGGGTGAATCGTAGAGCAACCATGGACCACATGTTTTCTATCGGCGAAATATCCGGAGAGCGAGGCGGCCAGGGAAGCAATTCAATCTGGCGATTGACGAAGAACCGTTGGACAATGCGTGCCACGTGTGGTCGCGCATTATCCTGTTGAAATATGGCTGTGGGCAAGCCCTGAAGGTAAGGAAGGACAACTGGCTCCAACACCTCGGAGATGTAGCGCTGGCTGTTTAAAGTACCGGCAATGCGTACTAGAGGTGTGCGAGAGTGATATCCAATACCGCCCCATACCATAATACCCGGTGCAGGACCAGTGTGGCGGTGCATAACGCAGCTGTTCAGCATCCTCTCTTCACGGTGTCTCCAGACTCGAATGCGACCATCGTGGGGTTGCAGACAGAACCGTGACTCGTCAGTAAAGACAATTTCATTCCATTCTGCCGTCCACATCCTTCTGTCATCGCACCATTGCGGCGGAGACGTCTGTAGTTCTGCGTCAAGGGTAGACAAAGCAATGGACGTCTTGAGGACAGACCACTCTGCTGTAAACGGCGTCGAATGGTACGCGCAGACACTGGATGATGCGTTACAGACTGCATGTGCTGTGCTATGGTTCGTGGTGTGACTGAGCGATCCGTCACTGCCATGCGCACAATTTGCCTGTCATCACGTGAAGTGGTGCGCTGAGGTGGATGCGATCGAACACGCCGGTCCGTCGTACCCTCCTGCATCCAACGATCACATATCCGAATTACAGTTGTTTGGTTTCGTCCAACACGACTACCGATTTCCCTGAAAGATAATCCACAATCTCGGTAGGCCACTATCCTTCCTCTGTCGAACTCGGATACTTGATCAAAAGATGATCGCTGTTTTCGACGAGGCATAATTGATCGTTTTTTTTTTAAAAAACCACAAGAAAAACACAATTGCCGAACTTGAAATCGTCGAAATCTCCAAGCCTTAAATAGCGCTTTGAAGTGGCGCCACAGGCGCGCGTGATGTGCGTCTGCGCTGAAATTCTAATCATTTGCATATCTCACCTCCGCTAATGCATGTTGTAAATTTCATGTTATTTGCATGTTTCCTGCAGGGTGTTGCATTTACAGTGGCCAGCAGTGTAGATAGCATTTATGAATATCTTCTATTTATGAATATAGATAGCATTTATGAATACCTATAGCTTAATGAATATCTTCTCTGAAATTTATGATGCTTATTTGGATAGTGCTTTAATCTTAAAATGTGACTGTATTGATTTATGTAAATTTAATATTTTTGAAAACTACCTCTTTAATGGCTTGAGTTTCTTTAAACAGATAAAAGGTATCCCTATGGTAAATAGCTTTTCTAGCGCCTTTGCCAACATTTTCTTGCATTCTTACGAAACTAAATTTCTTAACTCAAATAATGTTACCGGATTAGGTATACTGATGACCTTATAATTTTTAACTGCAACGATTTGTAATTTCTTAATCAAATCTACTCAAATGAATTAACTTTAAACAGGACTAATGATAATTATCATTTTGCGACTTATCTGGATTTAAAAATTAAAATTCAAAATAGCGAATTAAAAATTGGGATATATGATAAAAGATTAGATTTTAACTTTGAGGTTATCACGTTTGCCAACTTCCATAGCAACTTGAACTGTAAAATTTATTATAATATCTTTTACTCACAACTATACAGAATAAAAAACATATGTAACAACGCTGAAGATTTTTTGAAGGCATGTAACATTTTCGAGGAAAACCTAAGTAAGAACAATTTCCCTAAAAATTTCGGCAATTTGAAAGTTTAAAAAAAAAATGGCATTTTGACTCAGGTATATTTTAAAGTCATTTAGGTTAGGGTTTATGTTTTCATTTGTTTAAACTTCAATGGGGTGTGGCGCTGTGGTTTTCCTACAGTGACATAAGTACTAGGGTAAAATTGGCTGTTGTTTCGCCATAACCGTCACCTACGGTATTAGGGTACGTATGCATCTTTGGCTTTTCATTAGGATTGTATGTGTATTTGCATGTATGGTGCGTTGAGCCCTTACTGTAAGTTGTCTGTGTCTTTTTCATTTTATTTTTACTAAATGTTTCAATGGGGATCTCGGGACCTTGGGATGTCTTTTGGTTATACCTGCATCCTATTCAGAAAGTTCCCCTTGAGGTAACTGATTTGGTTAGGCTCCCAGATGACGAGACCTGTCGGTTACCTCGAATTCTGGTTCAGTTCCGGCACTACTACAGAATCTTGCCTCTGGTGCGTGGAGCCCTGAGTGCTTGATTTCTGTTTGTTTTTTGTCTGCATTCTTCTTATAAACATCTAGCTCTGTTGGATTATTTATTTTAGTTATATTTAAAAAAGGAAGTCTCAAAAAGAAGAAAAAATTAAAGAAGATACTGCGATGAGGCTGATTGCAACCAAATGGGTAGAATTATCAATAGAAGAGTTCTCATGCCCTTGTGTCGTGTGGTTGGACATCGATGATTTCAGTTGAAAAACAGGGCAATTTTTTTAAGCAGGTAAGATACCTATAATTTTCTCCTACTCAAAGATTATCCCTTCAGGCATCCTCCTCACATCGTTTTAGCTTTGTGTTTACTTGACAGTTCGAAAATATGATATATTTGATTTGAGCACGATCTTTCTTCGAAATCCGAAAAAAAAAATTCTTCTCTTACTTTGTTTCACCTAAATGCCCTTTTCCCAAAAGTAAACTTCCCCACGGGGACTTCAATTCATTAAGTAGAATTCAATAAGGGAGATTCCCTTTTCATAGAGTGCTTAGAGGTATATTTACTTATTTCCTTAGCGAAATCATCAATTTAAAAGTTTGTGTTTGGGAAGTATCAGTATCGCCAGAAGGGAAATTTTCATCGGGATTTGAAATTGATAAGTATTTCCACGAAATGGGAATTTCTTCGCAAAGGAAGCGACATCAGTCTCTCGCAGTTGATAAATGGATAGTGTCTGCCACTTTGCGTACATGTATAGACGTTTAGACGCAGGATAAAGTGTTAGGGATAAAAAGAAACATTTTGCATGTGTTCTTTTTTTTTATTTTGCATAAATCTCTGAATATAAATATAGCAAGAGTTCCTCAGTTTCTTTTACTTTCGTTACCTTATTAAGTCTCTGTATACAAATAAAAGAAATGGTAGTATTTGTGGAAAAAAGAGAGTAAGACATTTTCTTTGTTCTCGTCTAATACTTTGTGCGGCTAAATTGCAGAATAAGGACAATTACTCTCTAATTGATTGACTTAAGAATATGTCAAAGGACAAATACTTGCAAACATGTGTCTTTAAATTTTAATTCCACTTCGTAGTCCCTAACAAAGCACACAACTTGATTTCATATTAATATAAATAGAAAATTCGAAATCTTTTCTGCCTTCGCTACCCATCCTCTACCTCGATAACCGAAAAGGACTTTCCTGTCTGTAATCTCCTCTAAGTGTAACTCGACTCTTTTCGAGCTGTTTGGACGAACACGTTTAGTACTCCTCGTGCAACGGCCTTGTATCCGTGCGATACAAGGCAGTGGCCTTGTATCGCACGGATACAAGCAGCAGAATGAATTTTTCCTACAGATGATTAGCGGGCGAAAAATTGATGAAAAACACATTTGAATAATGAACGTGGCTGTAAGGGAAAATACTGGTAATATCAAGGTCATAAGATTGTTGTAATTTGGAAATTCTTCTGACACTTAAGTCCATCATTAAAGCAGTCGATTAGGCTCATTTTGTTTCGCAGCGATGAATAACCAAAGGATATATAGATCTATAAAAGATGGCAGTCAAACGTATCTTTTGAAGGCAAAAGACAATAATACAGCAGTCGTTGTTCAGCGACTATATTTACCAAATCACTTAAACAGTAAGACAGGTAGTTTCAAAGTGCTTTTTGAAGTAACAATAGCCCACATGAAACGCACAGCAGAAATGAATGACTGTTTCGTCAAGAACAATAACTTACGATGAATTTCGCAATTCAGCACTAAACTATGACATAAAGGATTCTGCTTCCCTTTGATTTTGCATGATTCTCATTCAATTCCAACTTTACCCTATGAGAAAGACCATCAGCGCTTTTGTACGGGTTCTTGACGTATTCATTGATGCCCACTTCATATACTATTTTACTATGTATTACTGATAACCAGCTGTTTGAGAGCGGTAAAATGGCAAATGGTATTTAAGTACCATTAATGAAAGGCCAAAATTTCAAGTATCTGTCAGTGGCGCATGAAACATATATCCTTTGTTTGTGTATGATATATAAATATATATATATATATATATATGTGTGTGTGTGTGTGTGTGTGTGTGTGTGTGTACGTGTGTGTCTGTGTGTGTGTGTGTGTGTGTGAGCGTGTGCGTGTGTGTGTGCGGGTGTGTGTGTGTTTATGTGTGTGTGAGTAGATATATATGTGTAAATAATAATAGCGCCACACCAGGTTTAATTCTGCTCTAAGGATTCTCTACTTTTAATAATAGCGCCCTTTACACGTACGCTCTTTCCAGCGTGAAACCACAATCCCGCGCTATTGAGTGCACGTGTGAAGGTGTCGGAGAGGAAGGGAAAGCTGCTTTGGAGCGTGCTGCAAGTTTTCCCGCGTGCAATCCCGTACGCTCCAAGCACTCGCGAAAGAGCGTACATGTAAAGGGCGCTATTGTCTTTCCCGTTATATAACTAACTTCCATTTTTCTGTCTGGCTGTCGGTGGACATATTACATGGCAAATAATCACGTGAACAAGGGAAACTAAATTTTTCTTTTTGCTGGGCTGAGTGTCGAACTTCGCACATAGAGATTGGATATGCATTGAAACGCACGTCACTGTCAATTCTCTCTGGTCTTTGTAAACATGTAACTACTTTCTAGTCTTTTATATTTCTTATAAATTGTTACCTGTTTAAATAACCATAATGTGTGCTGTTAATAAACATTATTTACTATCAATTGGATTATTTGATTGGAGTTGATGCTGCTCAGGTCAGACTACAAAATTTAACCTAAGAAGTCAGTCAGCAAAAGCCGAATGCCCGTTAATATATATATATATATATATATATATATATATATATATATATATCCATCTATATCCATCTATATATCCATCTATATATATATATATATATATATATATATGATGACATTCACATCACGAAGGAGATGGTGCACACTCTAGAGCAGGACACTGGGGAAAAAAAACACTCGGACTCACCGTACTGTAGACACATTAGAGAAGAAACACACGAATGGTATCCATTAAATTGATTTATTCCGGTAGCAAAATGACGACACTACGGAGGACATTTCTGGGGACATCAAAGTACATGTAACTTGACCAAAGGACGCAAACACACAAGTCCGGACCTGCCGGAACTTGAATATACTGTACACAACATAATGGAACGGACACCTGCCGCATACATCGCTCGAAGATTGCAAAGCAAGAGAAGGACGACACCAGGACAATACAAGAAAACAGACAGTAAGCGTACGGGAACAACGTTGGTCTACCTTATATACCCAGGGTTCATAACTCTACCGCTAGGCGGCTAAAATACTTTTAATTGGCTGATTCCGATCATGTGTTACATGAGTAGAAAGTAGCATGATTTTTCGAAGGGGGATCGAGATCACGGGATTCTAACTCATGGCTAAAAATAACTTTACCCGGCGTGCATTGAAGAGAATAGAATATTAGGTTATTTTGATTTCGTTTTTGAAATAGGGCTGTGCTTTATGGAGGTTGAAACAAGGATAATTTAGTATACACGTTAAATTAATAATAGTGGGGCATTATTGTTACATATATATATATATATCTATATATATATATATATATATATATATATATATATATATATATATATATATATATATATATATACCGGGTGTCCCAAAAATGACCGACGATTTGAAAAATCAATTAAAGAAAAACGGAAGGCGATAGAAATGTACGGTTTGCTACATTATGCTTAGGTAACCAGGGAATTTATTCTCACCAATTTTCAAAATTAGTTCCAAAGTTCGTCAACAGATGGCGCTGCTGACTGGGAAAACTATAAAACAATGTTTTCAAAATAACCACCGTTTGAAGCAACAACGTGAAGTGAAGCAGTCTGAGGTCAAAATTCGCAGACGCCCGTGCAAACATTTCAGTTTGAATGTTCTGACAAGCATCAGAGATGTATTTTTCCAGTTCGTGTACAGTTTGTGCATTGTGACGATACACCTGGTCTTTCAAGTACCCCAAAGAAAAAAATCGCATGGCGTCAAATCTTGCGAATAGGGAGGCCAATCCATGCCACTTTGCGTATGTTTCTTGCTTTGAAAACATTGTTTTATAATTTTTCCCAATCAGCAGCGCCATCTGTTGACGAAATTTGTAACTAATTTTTAAAATTGGCGAGAATAAATTCCCTGGTTACCTAAGCAGAATGCAGCAAACCGTACATTTCTATCACCATCCATTTTTCTTTAATTGATTTTTCAAATCGTAGGTCATTTTTGGGACACTCGGTATATATATATTACATATTATATATATGAGCTTGTTCGCATTATGTATAAGTTTACATGTAGAAACATGTTTACGTGTAAATGTGTTTTTATAAAATATATAAAAAGGGAAAAGCAAAATAAAAATCCATAGGTCCTTCTTGAAATATGATAAAAGCCTCTAAAATAACTTACGCTACAACTAAAGGCTTAGCAGCCTGCTATAAAAAGTTTTCCATTTTAACCTTCAAAGTGATTCAGAGTAATAAGACAAAGACGAAATAATGACACGAGGATTAAATATCGTGCCCGGAGATCACATTTGAGAATACTTCCAGGGAAAAAAATCGATCGCAGAGAAATCATTAAATTGTGTTTCGAATGTTCGGTTTCTCTTTTCACTGACAAATGGTTGCACAATCGACTGACTTAATGACGCTTAGTTTCTTTGAAACCGTAAAACGGACCGAATGCGAAAAACTTGGGAGCGTCTTTTGTCAGACGCAATACTGGCGCAAACAAAATTGCATTGGAGTATTAAATTTATTTTCAGTGTGCACACTCAGCGATGAAATAATTGGTTTTTCCATGCAAATTTTGCGCTTCGATTCGCATTTCATTAACACTGATTAGGCCAATTTATTATGAAAATCTGACAATCTCGTGGAAATTAGCTATGACATCACGCATTTGCTGCTAGAGGGTGAGATTGGTATAAAAAAGGATTGCTAGATGATTTTACGGGTAGTTCGATTGTTTTTCTTGCAAAGTAATGGGCAAAAAAGGCGTTTTAAGGGACTTTTGGACGTGGAATAGTTGTGGGTGCTAAAAGCAGTAGAGCGAGTATCAGCGAAGCAGCTTTGCACCTAAAGTGTGAGCAACTGTTGTTCATGTTTTCAAAGCGTGAGCGACCAAACAATATATATAAATATATATATATATGTGTGTGTGTGTGTGTGTGTGTGTGTGTGTGTGTGTGTGTGTGTGTGTGTGTGTGCGTGTGCGTGTGTGTGTGCGTGTGCGTGTGTGTGTGCGTGTGTGTGTGAAATGAATTTCAAACCTTTCCCTTCATTAACTTTGCCTTACCGCAACAGAACTTTATCCCTCATTCAAATTTGACCTAGGAATAACCAAATTGATCTATTAGATCTTCCCCGAAATCCACGTGAGGACAGAAAGCTTATATAAGAAGATTGTTCTAGAAGCTATAACGTGATCTCGTCCGATGCGGCGTGATGAGGTCAGGTGTCATGTTTTAACCAATTAATAGCTCAGCGTGCCTGTGCATTTCGCAAGAATCAGCGTTCCTCGGCAATTCTCTACGCACTTGTGTATTCGCTCCCAAACCATTAACATGTAGTGTCTTAGCTGTCCGTATCGCCTCAGCGTTTGCGCTGCCGGGGCCTTTTTCCCCGTTATCCGCTAGATACATGGAGCTAAGATGTTTGTAATTTCGGCCAAATGATGTCCAGCAACATTTCCAGGAATAAAAAACTGTATTATGACCAGCTGCCTTTTCCTTTCATGGCGTCGGATTTTATTTGTCTGGATATTCTTCTTTGTGCCAGCCACTCGTGTTGCTGAAAACAACCATGACTACAAAACTACGGATTAAATGGGAACTTTCCCGAGTTACCCCGGATTTATTATTACATATATATATATGTGTGTGTGTGTGTGTGTGTGTAATGATCACTAATTTATACACAGGAGAGATGCGGTCGGGGAAGAGATAAATAACTTTTATTAGGTTTCAGCATAATGAAGACAGACTAGCAATACTGGAGATACGTTTAACAGTTGTAGACACATTGAAGAAAACATCAAAGGTTTTCCGGACTTAGCCACGGGAGCGGAAAGGGAAGACGCGCGTTACATTGTAATGTATCCAGAACAAACAGCAGTTGCTTTACTTAGAAGCCAAACGATCAAAAAGCGCAGGAACGTTTTCCGTTCAGTGAATATAAAATGAATATTTCCCCATTTTAACACTAGGGCTTGGAATTATTTAATTGGTTAGAATCAGTCATATGGTCTATACAAGTCAGGTATGATGTAATAGTAGAGTGGTCTTCCCAGGATCATGCGCGCATTATTACGTTCTGTTTGTAAAAGAGAAATTGAAAACAGGCCTTATTTATTATAACATCTCGTACAAACTTAATGACGCCTGCGGGCTCGGACAAGATATGATGATGTTATTGAAATTTTAGTACCCAGTGCAGGGTTGGAATATTCTAGAAAGATCCAGTGGCACTTGCTTTAAGGGATAGTATAAATATCAATTAAGTTATTTTGAGGTCGCATTTTGGAAAAGGGGTTGGGCTTAATTAAGAAGTGAATTTGGAATACGCTTTAAAAGTAATTTAGGAGGACTCGTTTTTTCATTACATTTACATACATATTATATACTTACATATATATATGTATATATATATATACACTGCTGTCCACTGTAAATGCAACACCCTGAAGGAAACATGCAAATAACATGAAATTTACAACATGCATTAGCGGAGGTGAGATATGCAAATGATTAGAATTTCAGCTCAGACGCACATCACGCGCGCCTGTGGCGCCACTTCAAAGCGCTATTTAAGGCTTGGAGATTTCGACGATTTCAAGTTCGGCAATTGTGTTTTTCTTGTGGTTTCTTCAAAAAAACGATCAATTATGCCTCGTCGTTAACAGCGATTATCTTTTGATCAAGTATCCGAGTTCGACAGAGGAAGGATAGTGGCCTACCGAGATTGTGGATTATCTTTCAGGGAAATCGGTAGTCGTGTTGGACGAAACCAAACAACTGTAATTCGGATATGTGATCGTTGGATGCAGGAGGGTACGACGGACCGGCGTGTTCGATCGCATCCACCTCAGCGCACCACTTCACGTGATGACAGACAAATTGTGCGCATGGCAGTGACGGATCGCTCAGTCACATCACGAACCATAGCACAGCACATGCAGTCTGTAACGCATCATCCAGTGACTGCGCGTACCATTCGACGCCGTTTACAGCAGAGTGATTTGTCCGCAAGACGTCCATTGCTTTGTGTACCCTTGACGCAGAACCACAGACGTCTCCGCCTCCAATGGTGCGATGACAGAAGGGTGTGGACGGCAGAATGGAATGAAATTGTCTTTACTGACGAGTCACGCTTCTGTCTGCAACACCTACGATTGACCCAGATTCCATCCCCAGCTGCCACAGCAGATCAACTTTGGCAACGTGTGGAAGCTGCTCGGTCTGCTGTACCCCAAGAACTCATCCAAAGTCTCTTTGAATAAATGCCGAGGCGTGTGGCAGTGGTGATCTCCAACAATGGCGGCTACTCTGGCTACTGATTTTGGCAGGAACCACACTTCACAGAAGTCTATAAATTTAATCATTTGATACTTGGTCAACATGGTATCTACAAAATAAATTTTGTTGTGATATCTCTTGTCTTTCTTGGTGTTGCAATTTGGGTGGCCAGCAGTGTATATTCTTACTTTTAAAAATTGTAGAACATCCTGGTTATTATTTATAATAAAGCTATTTTCGGTAACCCTTATTTTATTTAGAATGATTTTTAAATAGCTAAAAAACTTTTTACTGAACAAAGTGTTATAACAATTCGTACTACACGTAACAAACCTAAATTTAGTAGATACTTTATGGAATTTAATGGTGGGAAAAATGTAAGGGTATTTTAGGCTATTAATCTTAAACTTAAATTTTTTGCTAAAGGCTAAAATCCTATTATCTATTTCTTTCTTGGTAAAGTTAATATTTTGATAGGTATTGTTCGAGTTGTACTCCCTAGAAATTAAATGCTTTAAATAATCCTTACACATAAAACCAAAGTTATTGGCAGGCTTATCCCCAAATGTTATAATTAACTTATTTTTTATCTCTAAGGTGTGTATAATAGTGAAGTACCGTGAGTTAGTCCTGGTGGTAAGACCGATAGGTACGCCTAAGCATTTCCACAGAGTTTCCAGTTCAAAATCCCGTCACGTGAAGTTTCAAGATCCTGAAATAAATTTATCACGGCAACTGGTCTAAGAAATTACGATGACGCCCGAATAAAGTTGGAGGTCCAGTCCGCAAAGATGAGTTATCGGTTTTTTTCTTATTTTTTATTTATTACATGGTGGGTGAATAAGTACAGTGAGGGTTGGCGTACATTTCCGACGTACAGAGTGTACTGGAAAAGTGTTTGTAACCTGGGAAGGTACCGAGTTGAGTCATGTAACGTGAGGACTTTTTAAGTACGTTGAAGAAATCTGATGGAAATCGAATTTATATGGCCTTGCGTTTATGGCCAGCAAAATCGTGACAATACACAAAACGGAACACGATTTGTTATCAAAGGGAAAACGCTTTGAAGACATCCAGGAAAACTGGAAAGACTACAGTCATAAATACCGTATGGAATCAGAGGTAAACTTTAGACTAAAAACTGGACACGATTGCTTGGCAGAACATTTAAATCGAATCGGCACGCTAACCTCAAGTGAATGCCACATCTGTAAAGCAAGCAATATGAATGCAGAACATCTACTATCTTGCCCAGGACTCGACCTAGTGTCCCCAAAAAAGTGGGGACTTTGTCAAACTATATTGGGACGCTAGAAACACAATAAACTCTCTATGAACTTTTTACACCCACAAGTGACCATCTCTATTCCCTGATAAGCATTGTATTTATTTTATTCTTGTTGTTCTCTGTTTTATTGTTACTTGTTCTTCTTTGTTTTATTGTTCCCTGTCCCTTGCTTGTTAATGTTGCCTGTAATTTGTATGGATTGATTTCCAAACATAATCATATGAAAAAAATAATTGCATCAAATATATCTATCTACACATCCTTTAAGACATACCACATTGTAGTAAACTGTAAAGATCCGTTACGACCTTCTGAATAAATCACCCAGACAGCCCGAACTTCCCCCAACAAGTGACTTACGGAAATTCTATAGAGCGGAGCCAAGGTGTCTGGAAGCAGAGAAAAGCGTCGCATCTATCTGCCGCCCCCTGGGTGGACGTGAACTAATGGTTTATTGGACATGAACTAATGAATTTCTGATCAGCTGATGATAAGAGCCGGCAGAATGGCTCCATCGTCAAGCAAATCAGAGCCAACGAACATGACGTCACAAATTTGGCCTGCCAACCTAAAAAATTCCAGTCACGTGATTGGGAGCGCGAGTTCCGGAGCCGGGAGATAAAGCCAGTTTTTTAGTAGACTTGGTCGAGACTCTCATCCAGAGAGAACCTTTCGTCTCAGAGGTCCTTTGAGCGACCGACTGCATCCCGAAGTCATATCTTTTCAGAGAAGCCCGCTCTATAGGCTTCTCTCCAGCACGATATTTCATCCCGAAGTCATATCTATTACAGAGCAGCACGCTCTATAGGCTTTCGCCGAAAACGATACTTCACCCCGAAGTTACTCTATTTTCAGAGCTGTATGCTCTATAGGCTGTGTGCCGAACCTTAAAGTTTTCAGTTCGTGACTGTACTAGCCGACATCTTCTCAGCGAATTTATTTGGCTATTAAGAAGGCCAGTTTCCTCTATGTCTAGAGGTAGATCCACTAAACTGTAAATAGTCTGTAAAAACTCTTCGAATTAACTTTTAATAAATGTGTAAATTAATGTAGTAGACTGACTCTGAATGTTTATTCGCTACCCTGAGTCTTAAGATATTACAAAACCTATGTATTTTGCAAATCCTCCTCATGTTTCGAAAAAAGCATAATTTCTAAGGATTTTAAAGAGATGGAATTCTATAATAAACAGATTTATGTAGAGACAATTCACTGAGAGTTACTTTGTAGAAACATACGAATATCAATCCCAGACTTTTTAAGTTTTTAAAATAAGCTATCCTTAGTTATATAGTGTGAAGTTTAAAATTTGATTACATATTTCTACTGATTTATGATTATCAGACAATTTTTAAAGACTTTATAAGTTAAAAAAATTAAAATGACCTCAGAAAAAATCCCAGATTTAATGAATTTAAAAAAAAATCGAAAAGGATTTACATTCAGAAGTATAGGCAAGAAATCTATTTCTTAAAGTAACGCCGTTGAAATCGAGGAAAAAAAAATTTAAATGTTTCTTTTTGAGTTATGATGCAGAAACTTTTGAATACACCAAAGTGCCAATTCCTTTGAACTACCAAACTTTTGAGGAGAGGATCATGCGTCATTTCCAGAAGTCGCCCTGACCTGATTCATCAAATGGACAGGTGTCCCACTAGATAGATATTCAGAGACATTATTTTAAACAGTAACGACATGGAAAAAATACAATGAAAAATTTTAGAACATTCTCGGATGTTAAAAAAGGAACAAAGTCCAATTATATTCATCTCCATAAAAATAGTCCAACCAAAAACATCTGTTTTAGTAAAACTCAATTAAAAAAGATATCAAATCACTTCATATATGATTCAGAAAAATTCTTCCCACAAAGAGTTCCTGGAAAAAGACCTTCACAATTTGCCTTTAGCTAAAGTGATCAAGCCATTTGCATTTACTTTTGAAAATTTAGAAAGATTAATTTTTCAAAAGAAAAAGGGGAAAACATGTAAAAATTAACAGTAGAGTAAAACCTCGTTTGATCCGGATCAAATTTCTAGACATAATTTTTAATTTAATGTTCATATTAGATAATAATTTTTAACTATGATAGCAAAAACGTAACTACAAGTACGCCAAATATTCGCTTTTAGTTTGATTCAATGTACATTTCCTGCATTGATTGTACAATAAATTATGGTAATAAAAGGCTTTTTGTTGAGTTTAAGAAAGCTTTACTAGACTTACCAATTCTTTGTTAAGAAATGATGCGAAAAGTTATTTTTTTTATATATTTTAATGTCTTGTAAACAATAATATGCAATTTTGTTACAAAACATAGTTTTTTATCGTAATAAACGGTATGTCTGCTTAGTTAGGGAGTTTGTTTTGCCTATTACCAATATTATCCAGATTATTCGGATTTTGATTGTCCGGATTGTCTATGATACCAGTTAGTTCGGATAAATGAAATTTAGTTGTATTACAGAAAGAGTAAAATCACCTAGAAAGAGTAATATCACCAGAAAGGCAATATCACCTAATTTAATTTTCTCAGGTTTCCGAAAAGTAGAAAATACTCCATGGGTACTCATGAACATTAGTTTATTTAATTATTGATTTTCACTAGCTTTTTATTTAATTACTAGCTGAAAACCAGCACTTCGCTATGGAGTACATTCAAATTAAATACAACGGTCAATGTATGCAATTAATGCCAAAAAAAATATATTTATAATAAATGCGACGATCAATGTATACAATTGATGTAAAATATATATATATATATATATATATATATATATATATATATATATATATATATATATATATATATATATATGTATATATATGTATGTATATGTATATATATATATATATATATATATATATATATATATATATATATATATATATATATATATATATATTTATAAAAAAATCGTAAGGGATATTTATTTTTTTTGGAAAATATCTAATCGTCTGCTGCATTAGAAAGAAAAAAATATTTTCTTTGTCTATTTAGTTGTTATCACATGACGCTAAATTTATTTAAAGTACCAGAAAAAGAAATCACGTGATCAGCATTTAATAAATTCAATTCTAAAAATTAATCTTAAAAAATTCACCAAAAATTAGAAAATCGAGATAAAGATTCGAAAAAGATTTCATTTTAAAGGAATTTTTATAATCTTTCTCGTGATATAAATTTTATAACCCTCAAATTATTATTTTAAATGCAAACTTAAAAAAAATACGAAAACAGCTTAAAAATTTAATTTAAAAAAATCTAAGAAGAATTTTTCAAAAATCTTTCTTAGTGCACCCCTAAACCATAAGAAGAATCGCCATGCAAAATTTCAGCCCTTTAGGTCCAGCGGTTTGGTCTGTACGTTGTATGTCAGTGAGTCAGTCAGTTACGGAAATGTTTTATATATATAGATTGATTTTCGCTAGCTATTTTTTTGTTGGTTGGAGTTTGACTCTTACAAAAAGAAGCACGCTCTGAGACCGGATTAAATGTTTTGTAAAAATCAATGTTCGGAAATATTTCCAAACCTTCAGCATAAAAATGCTGCGAAAGATAATATAACTGCTATGAAACGGTCTATTATCAACTTTTTTAAAGAAGTGGAATCGAAGACAAACTTGCTAAAAACTAAAAAATAATATATATAAACATCTTTGTTTAAAGTTTAAAAAGTCGAAACCACAAGAGTGCAATTTAAGTTTAAAATTTTTTTCCGATCCATTCAAAAAATAATACGCATATAAAAAAATGAAACAACGTCTGAAACATTTCAAGCGCAAACTGCTCTTTTTAAAAAACAAAAATTAGGATACAACGAGGCATGGTTAAGAAAGCCGTAAATTGTATTTATTTTCTAAACAGGGGTAAACATTATATGAAAGAAATGTGGTTGGGGAGAGTTTTTTTTTGGCCACTTGCACTTAATATTAAAATCCATACCAACGTCAGACAAAGTTGTGTTTTGATGAAGAATATTGAAATTAACATCTCTACATCGGAATCAGAGATATAGTATATAATAAGACTAATTCATCTGCTTTTATGCATGTAATTTGATTCTCCTAACAACTTATTCAAAAGAAGTGTTTGTTGTACGCCTCTGTTGAAATTATAACGTTTATTTAAAATAAATGAAGCTTTTTGGCAGGGAAAAGTCCCCCCCCTACTTAGAAAGGGAAAAATAATTACAAGATAAAAAGAACTTTTTATACACCATGCTTTTAAATTTTCTGTTGAATCATATAAACTTGACAATTCTATGCATTAATAAGCACTTTTAAAATTTTTTTGAGGAATTATTCCATCAACTTGAAAGAAAATGAAGTTAATTGGAAGTTAAGCTGCATTTAACTTTTCATTCCCGTTCCGGCCGATAGATGGCTGCACCAGTCTACAAAACAAAACTAACTGAAAATAACTGAAAATTAATTTAATTCTGCTTAAAGGTGGCTAAAATTATTAAAAAAATGCATTGTCATCGTGTTCTGAGCTATTCTAAAAGTTTCAAATGTCTAGCTAATCGGGAAGGTAGTTAAAAATCGATTGCAAGATTTGTACGGGACAAACACACACACAAACAAACAAACAAGAAAATGAGTTAATAAAAACATGGTAAAAATCATAGACTTTATCCTGTCCGTTGACGCGTGTTCGTAACAGATTCGGCTACGTAATATGGTATGTGTGAAACTGACAACATATTAATACAACCCAATTATTCAGGTGCCAGTGACAGATCCCAAGAAAAATTTAGGACCCTTTTGAGAACATAAAATTATATGGGAAAGAAGTCATGACCTTTTCAGGATCTTAACATTCAACTACCATAACTAATTTTTTAAAATTCTTCTATCTGTACAAAACTGCATTTTAAAACTGTATACGGTAATACCCCGACTTACGCCTTTTTAGATTTTGCCCTTTTTTACCTTTTTAAATCTTGGAATGAAATTCCCAAAATACTTTAAATGGTGTCTGGAAGAAACTTTGTCCAATATTTTTTTAAAAACGAGACGGAAACAGAGCCTGAAACTGATCATATTGCCAGGTACAGTCCGACCATGGAAGCAAGGTCCCTGGAAGCTGTTACGCATGCGCGAGAAAAGCTAGTCTACTTAGAAAATAGGGGAAAACGTCATATTTTCGGATGTGTTTGTTTATGAAATACGGAATGTATTTCAGACTGCTTTTTGTCCGCAATTTTAAAGTTATTTTTTAAAACTTTATTTTTGATCGAATATGTGAATAATAATTTCAAAATAATAAAAAGAAAGAAGCAAATCTATTTAAAAAATAGGAGTTTTATAGGAGTGGATATTTTCGGATTACATCACAATCAAAATTATCTAAAGCTACGTTTTCGGTGGTTCTTTTTTTCTGAAGTTTCCTCGGAGATTCAAATTTTGGAGTTTCTTCACCCTTTGCTTCTCTGCGTATTCTTTTTACACTGGACATTGATATCCCGGTCATTTCACTAGTTCTCTTTAGGGATTGCGAAAGTGGAACAATAACATTTCCTTCTAGTGCTTCTTTATCACACAATTTAATTACATTGTGTATTATACGTTTACAATCACTACGGAACGGCTTATTCCGAGCAGTTGTGTTGGGTAAAGGATCCAGTAATTTTAATATAATAATCAAAATAACAGACGAGGAAAAAGCAAGCAAGCGCAGTTAGTAACCGATTCTAAAGAATGTCGAGAGAATACGAGACTTTTCCCCCTCCTTCCTCAGCAGCCTTCCCTACAGCGTGAATAGAATCATCTTGGCACTATGCCAACCGTGGTTCTTCGTACTGTGGTCGGACAGTAATTAGACATGGAAGTCGATGGAGATGATGTCATTGAGCTGTTGGATTCTCATCTTATGGAGCTGACAGTCGATGATCTCAGAGAGATGCGCGACCAAAGCATCACTGACGAATCCGACACTTTAGACCAAATTCTACAAGAAAACCTAATGACGATTATAAACTTGACAGAAGGTCTCAATAATTACAAGATAAAATAATTACAAGATAAAAAAGAATTTTTTATATACCACGTTTTTAAATTTTCTGTTGAATCATATAAACTTGACAATTCTCTATTAATTGCACAAACCTTCACTTAATTATTCTTTTTCACTTTCTTTTATTTAGTTTTAATCCCTTTTTAGCCGTTTCCACTATCCAAAGACTTTATAAACTTTAATTTTTATAATTTTTAAAAATTTTTAGCACAATATTTTTGTAAACAAACTAAATTCACATGTATTATGTTTTCAAAATCGTCAAACACCGTTACGCAAAAGTGCAAGTATTGAATTCGATCGAAATGCCACCTTGCGGATGTTTTCGGCTAAAGGTATTAAAAGAATACATTGTCATCGTGTTCTGAGCTATTCTAAAAGTTTCAAATGTCTAGCTAGTCGGGAAGTTAGTTAAAAATCGATTTCAAGATTTGTACTGGACAAACACACACAAACACACACACAAACAAACAAACAAGAAAGCGAGTTAATATAAACATGGTAAAAATCGCATGATCACAACAAATCAGGGAATAATAAAAAAATGTTAGTCTGCTATGAAGAAATTCTTCGCCCATCCCAAAAAAAGAGAGAAAAGGCCTTAATACGACAGACTACTTTATTGGAGTTTTTAAAACCAAAAACATATTTTTTTATATTTTGTACCGATGTATAATATTAATATGTAATACAATATTTTCCCTTTAAATTGGTGTTTTTATAATTTGTTGGTTCTAATAAGTCACAATCAATACGTATTTATATGGAAAGTTGTACCCCAACTTACGCGAATTCGACTTGGCGATCTTTGGTTGGTCCCACCTATCGCATAACTTCAGGGTATTACTGTACTGGATACAACTTGATGTCCCATTTGGATTTCACTATTTTGTTATCAACAATAAAATTTTGTCAAAAGAAGATATCCTAGATCTTAAATATATCTTATGTCTATGTTAAAATTCTAAATCTCCATCTGTGTTTTCGAAAGTACAGTGAATGATATGAATTGTCCTCAGACTCCAATAACATATCAGAATTTTCTTGAATGTGGTCAAAATGTTTTCTGAATCTACTTTTAATCACCTTAAATTTATTTTTAAACTTGCCTAAACCTTTCTTTGAAGGCAACACAAAACATCGACAACCAAAATAGAGCGATTTTAGGGAAATGATTATGAGCAACGAAATTTTTTAATGGGTAACGAAAAAATATAAATTATATATATTTAATTGCAGAATATAGATATATACAAAATATTTACATACCAGTAAATATATACATTATATTTTATATTTAAAGTGAAATGGAAGAATTATGCTAAACATTTAGTTTATTGTAGCAATTTAAAAACTTGTTAAATGTTTGATACTATTTGTCAGTTAGGTACACTTTTAAAAAAATCTGTAGAATTTATGTCTTTCAAATTTGGTATGGTAACATAAATATATTAGTTAATAATAATACGAGGAATATTTTCTAAGTTAGAAAAAAATTAAATTAAAAATTTGTTAGTGGAAAACTTCAAAAACACAAAAAGTTTAGTTACATATTTTTTGTTATTTTCAATTTCCCTACACCTAGAGGCAAAATACTTCGTATTATTGTCAACTGATGTATTGTATGTTACCATACCAAATTTGGAAGAGATAAATTCAATAGATATTTAGAAAAGTCTACCTAACTGACAAATGGTATCAAACATTTAAAAAGTTTTTAAATTGCTACAATAAACTAAATTTTTAACACAATTCTTCCATTTACTTTAAATATGAAATATAATGTATGTATATACTGGTATATAAATATTTTACATCTATCTGTATTCTGCAATTAAATACATGCTCATAAACATTTCGCTAAAATCACTCCATTTTGGTTGTCGAGATGTTCTGTGTGTCCTTGAATTTCAAAATATCTAATATACTGCTTGTAAACTTGTTCAAATACTTGAGACGCAATGTTTTAGTTTCTGATCATAAGAAAATTTCTCCAACCGAAAGTGACATCATTCTGACGTGTATATTTGTACTCCACTGAGACATTTTTCAGCGAGAAATTACAAGGGTTTATACGTCATTTCAAGGGTATGACGTCATTTTCTAGCGATAAAATTTTCGAATCTTTAGGTTCTGGGTATTTAAAGGATCTAGGTAATTAAGAATAATCTAAGGTAAATTAAGGATCTAGGTATTAAAATATTTGTGTAAAATATTGGAGATGTGTCCTTGTTTTCCTTTTATTTTGTACCCCAACAAAAAAAATTCACAAAAAAATCAATCTACAAAATCAATCACAAATCTACAAAAAAAATTCCCCATATTTTGCTTTTGTGTGCTTTCAATCAATAATGAAAATATTTGCGTGGTTCTTGATATACAAAAAAAAGTAACGAAAGTTTAACAATCAATGTTTCAAAACGCATAGAAAAAGAAAAAAAAATATTAAAAATTTAAAAATAAGCAACATATGAAGGAATTTAAACAATCTGAAATTAATTTTATTCTAATCTAAAAAGGACGAAGTTTGAAATTATTTATATGAAATATTTGAAAATATTTTCATATAAAACTATTTTCATATTTTTTATATGAAGTATTTTGAAAGTTATTTATCATCACTGGATATTGCTTAATAAAAAATATATTGATAAAGCTGTGCTTATGAAATACCAAATTATTGAAAAAATTCTGCTTATTTATATTAGTCAATAAAAAATGCAATGTATTAAAAAATTTAATTAGTTGAAATAATTAATTTTTTATCTTTTTTCTCTCTTCAAACTTGCTTATTTCTTTAAATTCAGGCTTATTTCCCAAGATTCCCGGAAATATGCCCATCCCTAAGATTTTGGAGAATTATTCCAAAGGCTGAAAATATTAGTTAGAAGTTGATTAGGCAACCTATTTAGAGAGCCAAGGAAAAGTAACGTAAAATAAACTACCCTTGCGCATGTTTTCAAGTGATTGCTTCATCTTCGATACCAGATTAATTTTTTTTCTATGTAAGAATATTTTTCTAATTTTTTTGGGAGACTTTTTAATGGGTTATAACAATTCAATCTAAGTTGTACCAAGAAAATATTTCTTTAAGGGAGGGGAAAAAAGCTATTTCAAAAAGGGAATTTTTTCTTCTAATAAATATTTTGCTAGAACACCATCGAGTTTGAGTTTAAATAACGAGATATAAAATCGACTAAAAATAAAACAAAGGGAAAATATTATGAAAGTTTATTCTGAGGATTACTTTAGATAAATGGAAATTTCAAATATTACTTGTAACGTGAGATATGTGAAGAGTTAACAAGGCAAGAAAAATACTTTTAAATTATAATTTTACATTGCTCAAAACAACTAGTGTGTGCAACATGTATTTAAACTGAAGGTTAAAAGCAAAATTATGCAAACTTAACATCGTGGGCTCTCTTGAAAGAAATTATTTTGCATCTGAAGTAAGGTTAGATTTCCTTATTATTTTACTAAGTACATAATTGGAAGTTAAATATTTTTACATTATGAAAAATTTTCACAATGCTCTCAAATTATTAATTCTCCAAATATACGTTGTCTAAAAGAAACTTTTTCTGAATCGTAAAAACAGAAACTGTACTACCTTTTCTATCATTTGATTCTGGAATCACGTTGAAATCAGAAGAATATAAATGTTACGATTAAAAATCATAGGCCTCTAAGATTTTGGAATTTATGAGCTCAAGAGCTCTTCAGCATCACATAGCAGCTGATTACGCAAGCTATTCTGAACAAAGAATTACTCCATATTTTTTAGAGTAAAAGCTTGAAAAAGACCATGGATAAATTCTATTTTCTCTAACAACAATTAGGTAGATGGTGTGGCAGGACCTTTATTTTAACTGCGGTATTACTAAAATTTCTGGTTAAATAGTCAGTTCCTTATTTCCACAATCACTTTTCTTCTGATGAGATTTTGGTAAGTTAATTTGGAATTTTCTGTTTTTGTTTTTATAATACTGTGTTTTCATTTTCATGCATCTTCTGTATTATACTGAAAAGCATTTTTTGACCAACACAAAGGACTTCCTTTTCTTATTGGTGATGAATAATTAATTTTCATGCTTTAATTACAAGTAACGCAGTTGGAATGAAATAGTTTATTGAATGTTCTTTAAAAAAATCTTCCTTTCAGTTCACCATTGGGGTTTGCTTAATTCTGATAACGTATGAATAGAGGGTTACCAAAGGGTGTACGAATTAATAAATAAACAATGCAATCCGGTAAAAGACTCTAAATAAATTTATGAATAGACAAAATGAAATAGAAACATATCATTTTACGACCTGCGTGTTACGTTAGTAGCGTAATATTTCGCTGTAGTTCAGTGTTTGTTTCATAGCTACAATCCGAACATGGAAAATTTCAAATGCGTTTACAGGACTCAACTTTTTTTTAGGACCACTTCAGTAGGTTTATTTCAACGAATTTAAAAATACACCACTATTTCGTTAATCTAAGAGATTAAAAGCTTTTTAAAGAATATTCTTCAATTCTTTACTTATTACTGCGTTTATTTTTTTCTCTCATGATTGCATTTAATGAATTAAAAAATATTCTACTGTTGTAACGTAGGAATACTTTCCTCCATAACGGTCCTCCGGAAAGCAAAATTTCAGACACTAAAGCCATTCGTCCGTGTCTCACGAGTTATAATTTTGACAACGCGCCAAACGCAGTCTGTATCGCTTGGACAAGCAGTAAACAGTTAAACAGAAAAGTACCAAAATGTGTCAAAATTTTTACATACATATATGTATATATATACATACGTAGATATATATAGATACATATATACACAACACATACATATATACATACAAAAGAGGTAACCAACAATAAGTAATCCTATGTCAATAACCCGCGGTAGTTTCGTTAGAAAAAAAACCTGAAATTTTTCTTAATTTAAGAGATTAAAAGATTTAAAAAAATATTCTTCAATGAACTTTCTTTTTTTATTGATCACTGAAGTTTTATGCATTGCTATATCATCCTACAGTGGAGGGCCCGGCCCATGTACTGTAGTTACCATTACTCTTCCTAAAGCTTCCTGAAGTTCTTCAATTATTTACTTATTGCGTTTATTTTTCTTCTCTTGACTTTATTTAATGAATTAAAAAGTATTCTACTGTTTTTTAATTTATGAGATTAAAAGCTTTTTAAAGAATATTCTTCAATTATTTACTTATTACTGTGTTGATTTTTTCTCTCATGACTGCATTTAATGAATTAAAAACATTCCACTGTTTCAATAATTTAAGCGATTAAAAGATTTTTAAAGAATATTCTTCAATTATTTGCTTATTACTGCGTTGATTTTTTCTCTAGTGACTGCATTTAATGAATTAAAATATTCTACTGTTTCTTTAATTTAAGCGATTAAAAGCTTTTTAAAGAATATTCTTCAATAATTTACTTATTACTGCGTTGATTTTTTCTCTCGTGACTGCATTTAATGAATTAAAATATTCTACTGTTTCTTTAATTTGAGTGATTAAAAGCTTTTTAAAGAATGTTCTGCAATTATTTACTTATTACTGCGTTGATGTTTTCTCTCATGACTGTATTTAACGAATTAAAAAATATTCTACTGTTTTTTAATTTATGAGATTAAAAGCCTTTTCAAGAATATTCTTCTACTTAGGGTTTCCAAAACGGATAAATTCGTATCCTTTGCAAGCGTTTTTTAAATTCTTAACCATATCCGATATCCTTCCAATATTTTCCGGATATCTGCAAGTTACATTTTAAAAATATTCCATGTAAAGTAAGCGGTGAAATTTGAATTTCGACGCATTATTTTTTAATTTGTGAAATATCCGTGAAATCAGTTTTCGAAATTTATTCAAGAATACACATTGTGTATTTAAAACAAAAGTTTAAAACAAAAGTTTGCATTAAATTCGTATAAAGTTGGAAACAAAGGGAGGATGAAGACGACATTTTATGTGGAGAATTCACATATCCTGGTGAACCAGAAAAGAAATTACATGAAGAACTAAATTCATACATTTCAAACGCGTCCAACGTTAAAAATGTAGGAATATCAACTGATAGTGGCACTTTAAATCAAGAATTCAACATATTCAAGAAAACACAAAAACTGGAATTTCCGTATAACGCACTGAAAACGGCAAAACCGACTTCATTAGATTCGGAGAGAGCCTTTACTGTTTCTGGAAATTTCTGTACAAAAATTAGATCTAGGCTTTCTTGCGCATCTCTGAATGCTTTAGTATTTTTGAAATACTATTATTTAAATAACAAAATGAATAAAATTTTGAATTTTAAAATTTAAGAGGGTCCGGGGCACAAATTCTTCAAATTTTCGAAAAAAAATTTATTGCATTAAAGAATTCTATGTTCTTTTCCGCTTAAAATGACGTTCCGATCATGTTTCTATCTTAATTAGAACAGGATATATTAATTTTTTTTGCAACATTCCAGTAGTAGCCATTCTGTGTTTAAACCTGTAAATGCATTTTTCTGCGTCATGGGTCTTTTCACCATTTCTCGTCTTTAAATTGTTATAAGACAAGAACCGTTATAGATAAATGGTTTAAACTTGGAATATGTCTTTTTTCAATTATTTTACCTTAATTTTGATTCAGCAAATTTGAAAAAATAATTACTTTTGAAAATATGATTTTTAAAAATAAGTTGCATAATTAAAAAAAAATGCTTCAAATATTTTTTTTTTAAGAAATAAAATACTTTAAATATGGGAGGCAATGTTACTCGCGTCCGTGATATTCCTTAAATCACACATGACTCCTGGGTGGTGCTAAATGAGTAACAACTCTTTGGCAATTTAGAGAGGTAAGCAACTCCGATATGGTGGAAAAATTGAAAGGTAAAACCTGGCAGAACATCCAGGACTGTTGGACACCGTATGGCCACAAACCCCGCAAGGAAGCAGTAGCAAATTTCAGGCTACAGACTGGACATGACTGCTTGGCAGAACATCTGTTTAAAATGGGTATATTTCCCACCAACGTTTGCCCGCTCTGCAGGTCAGGCGGTATGAATTCGGATCACCTCCTAGCTTGCCATGGACTTGACAGAATGTCCCAGAGAAACGGACACATCAGCAAATCGTATTGGGATGTTGTTGTTGTTGTTGTTGCTTATGCTCCTTGACAGACAGTAATATCAGATCAAGACCCAAAGGCTATGGACGATGAAGGTACGGCTCCTCTTTTGAATTAGCGCCTCAAGGGTCGGAGTCCGACTTGGCTAAATGACCGGTCCCGTAATTTTGAACCGAGTCAAGTGACGAGACCGGAAAACTTGATCCCGCACCTCCAGAGGTAAATTTGAGAACTTGGAGGACATTGCAGCCACGCCATGTTTTACATGCCCCGGCCACCATTAGTGAACACGGCGGTAGATTTGCACGAACAAGGGACGTTCAGATCACTGGCCCGCTGCTCTTGCCAACTGGGCCACCACGCCCGTGTATTGGGATGTGTGTGTGTGGCTAATGTCCCTGGGGGATGACGACATTACACCCCAGTCCGGTGTACATATGAATACAAGACATAGAAACAGACAAATGACACAATCACAGGAGAATTTTATTGACAAACGATGACACCGGCGATGGACGATGGGTTGCAGCTTCCCTTTGTAGACGGGGCTCCATTTGCAGGCGGAAGACTGACCGGTTCCCCAGAATACAGCCAAGTCTTACGCGGGAATCGAACCCGCACCCCCCGAGTGGCAGGCTGATGCCTTTAACCACTTAGCCACTGGGCGACGTATTGGGATGTAAGGACCAGTATGAACTTGTAAGGTATACATAAGATTCGATTCACAAGAATCGAACTTTTGAGTGAATCAAAGAAGCTGCTTTAGATATGCTAATTTCGGCATACGCGCTTAGTATAAATACCACGCAGCGTCATTAATAAAAAAGGGGAGGTTGTTAAGGTTGAAAAGGTGTTATCCTGCGCTAGTGCTTAGCGGGCCAGAAGTTTACATGGCAGTACTGCTGGTTTGACTTACTGTTCGTGAGTATAGAAAATATATTGTTCTTGAAAGCTGTATTTATATTCCGTACAAGTGTACGTATGCTTATTGCTGTAAAAGCCAATTATATGTGCAACGAATTCAATAAACATTGTTTCATGTATAAACTGTGTTTGTTTCAAATTCAGATAGAGTGCCACTTCAAATTATATACACCCAAGTCTGGGTAGAAGTGAGTATAGAATCTCTATACTGGCGCCCGAAATTATATATACCCTGGTAGTTAGCGTTACATTTGTAACGAACAACAAAATTGAAATTAAACTGTGTACTGTGAACTTATATTGATAAAATTGTTGCAAGTACTTATATACTATTTAAAAATGAGTGTTGTAGAACAAAATCTTGCTGGAAATTTTCCTCGGGTAATTATGGTTCAGCAAATTGCGCCATTCGAAGCCACATTCAATGGCGGCCCCTCGAGCCAATTCCTAAAGAAAATTGAGCATTACTTTCAGCAACAATGCACCCCAGAGGGGGATAAACTTAAAATTGCTCTAGCCGCTTTAAGAGGTAGTGCATATCAGTGGTACACGTGTATGAAAAGCAGTAATCTGATTTTTGACTATTCGTCATTCAAGCAACAGTTTCTTAGTGTTTTTCCAAAGACCTTTAATCAAGGTTAAATTGAAGCGGAAATTTATTCGCTAAGGCAACGTGAAGGTCAGTCTGCGTTAGATTTTGCTACGGAAAAGATTTCCAAGTGTGAGGAATATTTAGAAGGGGTAACGGAAGCGGTAATCTTAAAAATAGTTATCCAACGTTTGAAGCCAAGTGTTCAAGATTTTTTAGATAATCAAACAATTACAATCAAGGTTACCCTCCTTCAAGCTTTAGCTAAATATGACAATAGGCATTTCTTCGCTACCCCGTACCGTCATTCAGGTACGAGAAGTTTTATACAGCCGCGCCAAAATTTTTCGCGAGTTTCAAACCAGCAGCGTAAGCAGTACCGCAGGCAAAATAATAGAAGCGCACGGCGTTATAATGAAATTAGTGCACTTAAAGAAAATAATATGCAAGCACCTTACTTGCACTGGCAAGTTGATTCACATGATATGGTTCAACCTGTTGAAACTGTTTGGTCAAATGTATTATTTTGTCTGAGTAGTAATCATTATTTTGAGAATAGTGAAAGTCAGGGTATTTTTGTGGCTTATAAAGAAAGTGAGTCTAGCTGGAATGATGAGGTAATTCCAGTACAAATTTCTGAAAATAGTGCCGATACTAATGCTAGTGGTTTAGAAAATAAATCATCGGACACTTCTATTAATGCTATACCTGATATTATTAATGCTATACCTGATATTATTGATGCTATACCTGATATTTTAGATGATATTCACACATCTGTTAATGAAGGAAATTTAGTAGATGACGAAGTATGCGTTACGGAAGTTAGTGAATACTTATTAGTTGACGACAATAAAAATTCTTTAAACAATAGTAGGAACTCGCTAGGTAATGATGATATTATTTCAAGTTTCCATCCGAATGAGGATGCTGTAGACCAGGTTGATAATATGGTTTTAAATAAAGTACATGAAAACCATACTGAGAGTCAGGATGAAAAGTTGACACAGAGTTATACTGTAAGTAGTTTAGCTGATGCTTCGGAAGTTATAGACGCAGGTTGCATTAAAACGCACCAGTACGAAAAGCTTAATCTTCCTAAAACTGAAGCAGTGTTAAAGAATTTAAATGATAACGATTCTGATATCGCAAGTTTCAAAGAGACTTTTTCGTCAAAAGAGGATAAAATTAAAGTTAAGGGGGATAAAAAACGAGAAAAAGCGCCTTCCGGTTCCAGCATTAAAACTGCAAATACTGAAGTAATTAAGGCGGTAAACAAGAAGTCGTATAAGCACAAATACGAAAAGCAGAGTCAGGTTGTTGAAAAAATAGAATCTGCATTAAAATCTAATACCGATACAAGCAAAAGTACGAAGCAATGTAACGTGTGCACTACAAAAACTCTATCAAAGGATGAAAGTGGCACACATAAGGTACACAAGGTTATCAAAAGGAAGAATGACAATTTTAAAGTTCCTTTGCATAAGTACAGGAAACGGAAGATTTCTGCCGCCCAGCAAGGTTGGCCTCCTCCCAAGAGACCTCCTGTCCATCGTCAAGCCGGACCAGCGCCTCAGGACCTACGACCTGCTACACGAAGGATGCCCACACCGTCAACGAACCCCTTTACTAGGACTGCGACCATCAAGAGAGGTTCCACGGATTGGACAGACTGGTGCAAGGTAGTTGCTACATTCATGAGGAACAAGTCTTGTATCAATTCTCTTATTCTAACTCCCACCCTTTAATAAAACCGAACCAAATTGGTTTGAAGTTCCCCATTGTATATACTGTGTAAACATTTTGAGGGGAAGGAGTGAGCCACTGAAAAAAAACGGCATACTGTTGTTTTATAAATTTTTGAAGGGGACATGTAGTGACTAGAAAAAAAAATACATACTGCACAATATACCAATTAACCACTAATGTACTAACTTCACAAAAAAATAACACATGTACATTATAAATTGGGGGAGAGCAGATACAGTCAAGAAATGTCATGCTGTGCAATTGTGTTGTCACTTTTAATTAAAATAGTTATTCTAGGGTGCAGTTGGCCATCCCAGTATCCGCAACTCTGGAAATCCACTGTTTGATGGTCTCACCTGGACCCTTCGGGGTTAGTTTTGTAAAATGGTAGTGGCGTTTTTCCTCCACACAACGTGTGGAAGGTTTTTTGACTTTGCCACCCATTATGTAAAAAGTCAGACCAGCACGCGTTTTCAATTAGTTAACTGAAGCCGTTCAGACCTCAGTTACCTAATTTTTTTTTTCGAGGGAAGCCAGTGTAAGGTATACACAAGATTCGATTCACAAGAATCGAACTTTTGAGTGAATCAAAGAAGCTGCTTTAGATATGCTAATTTCGGCATACGCGCTTAGTATAAATACCACGCAGCGTCATTAATAAAAAAGGGGAGGTTGTTAAGGTTGAAAAGGTGTTATCCTGCGCTAGTGCTTAGCGGGCCAGAAGTTTACATGGCAGTACTGCTGGTTTGACTTACTGTTCGTGAGTATAGAAAATATATTGTTCTTGAAAGCTGTATTTATATTCCGTACAAGTGTACGTATGCTTATTGCTGTAAAAGCCAATTATATGTGCAACGAATTCAATAAACATTGTTTCATGTATAAACTGTGTTTGTTTCAAATTCAGATAGAGTGCCACTTCAAATTATATACACCCAAGTCTGGGTAGAAGTGAGTATAGATTCTCTATAAACTCTCTTTGTGAATGAACTTTTTGATTGTGTATATTTTTCTAGTTTACTTTGTTTCTAGTTATTATTGTTGGTTTCTAGTTTATATTGCTGTTTTGTTTTGTTTCCTGATCTTTTGTAATGTTGTGGGCTGCCTGATCTGTATGGATTAATTTCCGGAATAAATCCATATGTAACATCAACTTTAAATATTTTTAAATAAAAAATTAATATATAAAAAATGCTGAATCAAAATTAAAACAAATATTTCTATTTAATTAAAGGGAAAAAAATTGTAACTTGACAAATAATATTTCGAGTTAAAACGATTTTAAATTTCCCCGCTTTTTAAAAAAATTAAATTTTAAATTAAAAAAAATTATAAGAAGTTTTATGATGTGATTTTCTTTACAAATTATATGATTAACCATCACAAAAAATTTCAAAATTCTAACTCAATAAATAAAAAAGTATTTAAAATGTGTCCCGGACACCCTTAAGGCTGCTATGTACTAACCCCATTGGATTCGCTCCCCTCAATGTTAACCTATGGAGAAAATTTGCCCACGGATTACCGACTTGGATTCAAAGATTTAAAAAAAATTGTACTCCGTCATAGAGAAAGAAATTTTACATTTGTGTACATTTTTCGTTTTTTTAAAAAATGCAATTAATATTTTAAAATTTAAATTATTCGAGGAAAATCTGGTATAGTGTGTTTTAAGCGCTCATAAATTCCTTCGGTGGACGAAATTTATGAAATGAATCCTGTAGCGCTTTGCAGAAAAGTTCAGGCTATCTGACAATACCAATTTTATTTGATTATCAGCATTTATGTACCTGTAAATAGTTGACAAAAATATATTTTAAATAAAAATTTGGGGGTAGCGCTGAACCCCCCTATAGAGAGAGACCCATTACTATCCCTCAAAATGTCAATCCTAAGAGGGGTGGAATTCTCGAACTGTCAACTGGACTCCTCCCACCACAAGAGTCTGCAAGAAGAGAAAAAGGGAAATACGATATTTTTTCTTAGTACATAGCATCCTTAAAAGCAATAAAAGTAATATTCTTAAAGTTTAGTAATATTTATTTTTATTCGGTTATCTGGTATCCACGGGATAATTTAAAAATTACTTTTCGATAACCTAGTTTACAGAAAATCCGGGTATTTAGAAACCATACTTCAACTCTTTTATCAATGTTGTTTTTTTCCTTATAACTGCGTGTATATAAATTGTATTTGTAAACAAAGAACCTATTTCATCCCAGAATAATACATAATGCCAACAAAACAAAAATAATGACTGAATATTTATTACTCTCATAACTAACAGGATTATAAAGGAAGCATGAAAATCTAATAAATAAGTTTATATGTGATAGTTTCAGCATGATACCTCCAGATGCCTCTATTCTATAAAAGTCGGAGAGAATGCAGGAAGCTCAAGTTTAGTTTTAATACAAATTAATGTTGCTCTGAAATATTCAATTAATTTTTAATAAAAACAGAGTATTATAAACCAAACTTCTTTGATGTCGGTTTCTTGATGCTCTTTCTTGTTTCGTTATTAACAAAATCCCTATAAATGCCCGGTCTCGTTTTAATTAAATTTTCTTTTTTACTTGTTTTTGCAAAAACTGATGAATTGAAAGGAAAAATTAGTTTTGAGGCGCCTAACATTTTTCCGTTGTTGTCGGGAGGAAAATCCTCAGGTTGATAAATTTAAAAATTAAAATTAATATTCAATTTTTCATTTCTCGCGACAAAAATTTATTAACAGCCTAATCCTGTGAGGGATGTTTATTTATATATTAAAGCTAAAAAATTAATGTCAGCGTTAAAGGGCGAGAAAACATAAATTCATTTGCGCAACAATTTTTGCGCTGCTCTGAAAATGGCGAAGAAACAACATATTTCGTTCCCTCGTGATAGATAATTTGAATTTAAAATGTGAGTGGAAGTATTATGCTTATTCAAAACATGATATGATGATATTTTTTTGAGTAATAAATTATTTTTGTATAATCACTTTATCTCATAGGGTTAATTTCTCAGAAAGTAACAATTATTTTTCAGGAAAACGTTATCATAAAAGGCACGCATTTGTCGCGGCTAAAATATTTCTGGTCACAAGAGCCAAATAAAAAAATATTAACTTCCTGGAAAACAGACGTATTCAAATTTGTATTGTCAGTGGGGAGGATAAAAGAACTTAAGACCGATATAGTTTACATCAGGCCGCACAGCGAGAAGAATGTAATAAACCAAGATGGCATCTCATAAACGTCCAGATTGTAATAAAAAACCCAGCTTTTAAAACAATATATTTTTATAATTAAAAATGATAAAAAAATTACAAATAAGATAATACACACACCATTTTCTAAATTTAGTTGAAATTAAAGTTATTTTTTTAAATTTCTAATGGCAAGTCTAAAGACAACTGAGCCGAAAAACGTAACAAAAAATTTCAGGTAGTGTCTTCTAACGAAATTACCACGGTTTATTAACGTAGGATTACTTATCGTTGCTTGCCTCTTTTGTGTGTATATATGTATGTATCTGTTATGTATATATGTATCTATGCATATCTATATGTATCTATGTGGTATGTATATATGTATATATGTGTTATGTATCTATGTATCTATCTATCTATCTATCTATCTCTCTCTCTATATATATATGTATGTCAAAATTTTGACGCATTTTGGTACTTTTCTGTTTAACTGTTTACTGCTTGCCCAAGCGATGCAGACTGGGTTTGGCGCACTGCCAATGTTATAACTCGTGACGCAGGACATCTGAAATTGCTTTTCGGAAAACCGTTATGGAGGAACGTAATCCTACGATAAAAAGAGAACAAAACATGACACAACAAAAGTCGGCCACAGTAATCATACAATATATGGACGACATCATGGACGACATCATCATCTCTGCTAGAGGTGAACATGACGGGTTAATAAAACTTAAACAAGTCTTTGATACTGCATCATAATATGGATTAGAATTAAATTTCAAGAAATGCAAATTTTTACAACACGAAATTCAGTTTCTTGGACACATTATTGAAAATGGAAGAATCCGCCCATCTCCCACCAAATCAGCTGCAGTCTTTAATTTCCCGTAGCCCACAACTCCCAAACAAATCCAAACGTTTTAGGCTTGACGGGCTACTTCCGTAAATTCATAAAAGATTATGCTATCATCGCCTGACCGCTCAGTGATCTCTTACGAGACGGCACACAGTGGAGTATTTGTAGCAAAACCCTGGCCAAAAATATTTTTCATGTGTTTTAAAGTTAAAACCATTGCTTTTGACCTTTAACTTACTTTGTAATAGTAAATACTCACTTTTTTGTAAAGAATAATTTTAAAAAAAAAATTTAAAAATTTAAAATTCTTTAAATTTAAATTTTTTAAAAATAAATTAAAAAAAATAAAATTAGCTTTATAAATCCATCTTTATCATATATATATATATATATATATATATATATATATATATATATATATTTGCATTTAATAGTTACCAAAGTTTAGTAACTATAGGGATCTTAGTTCTCTAGTGACTACAGAAGCTTAACTTTTTCAATCTGATTCTCCTGAAGTCTGACCTTCGTCATCTTCTTCAAATTCATCTTCTTCATCACTCTTATATCTTAAAACTTATTTTTTTTGTCTCAAAGGCTTAAGAAGAAAAAAAGTTTTATATGTTAACAAGATTTATACAGATTACATCTATAGTTGTAAGTCATTTTCAAATCCTACCCGTCAAGAAATTATCATGAAAATAAAAAAAGGGTTCTTTATAAAAAAAATTCTATATAAAAATGGCAGCTGTTTGCGGAACATTTTTTCTTTGAAATAGACTCTCAATACTATAACTATGACGATTCTAATTGAAATTAGGTCCGACAAGCGCCGACACACCTTTATAAAGCTTTAAAAAACTTAAATTACAGCTAAATTGATTTTAAAAAAACATTTTTCAAGTTTTCAATTTTTTTAATATGTTAATAATAAAACTAAGTAAATTATTATATATTTTAAAGCAAAGATCTTACCTTTTTTTTAACACGTAAACCTGATTTAATTTCAAAACATTAATTCTTAACGTCACAAAAAAAATATCGATTTAAACTAACAACAAAGCTGAAACGCAATCAAATGACACGTTCATTCGCTAAGAAATCTGTTATTCAACTGAGGCTAGAAACTGTTGAGTGTGTACTTATTCTGCTGGAAATTATGTGATTCACTCAGCAGTTTGTTCGAAATGATAAAATTCACTTTTTACAATTATTGCGCAATTTTTAATTTTTACACTTTTGGCCAGGTTTTTGCGTCAAATACTCCAATGTGCGGCACTTCTTTTCAATTTGGTCCAGATCAACAACGGGCTTTTCTTGCCCATAAGCAAGCCATATCCACGGAACCCGTTCTGAGACTTTATCAACAAGGTTCACCTTTACAATTGCATTGTGACGCTAGTAGTCTATGAAATGACTACTAGCGTCCCTTGCTTCCCAATAACGATCGGAAAGGGAAATCTTTCGAAGAGCAGCTGAGCGAAACAGGCGAGTCTGTCTCATCCACATCTCCTGAAGATTCGACAGCCCGCAGAAAGGATCAGCGACGATTTTGAAGTGATACAGATATTTTGATAAAAATTCGTGGCCGGTGGCCAGGCGAAATTCAGCAACAGCTCTATTCCTTGGCCACTTAGGGATGTCTTTGATTCGAATCCACCAGGGCTGCTGATAGTTGTTTTCAAGGAGCTGTTGTCGGGTGGAATCAGTGACTGAGTTACGGATAAGGCGTTTGATGCTACTACAGTTAAAGTTGATTTATATAATTGTAGCCATATTGAATTCCTTTCATCATTCACCTCCAAATTAATTTGCCTAAATTCTTTTCTCTTCTTCTTATAATGCGTACTTCTGATAGTGTAGAACAGTGATTCTCAACCTTTTTTTTCGTCACGGTACACTTTTGATAATTAAAACATTTGGCGGCACACTAACATTAAGATAAATTAAAAATAATTTTACTTGGATAATTGATTTATGTATCGATAATATATTTTGTAAAAATAGCATACGAAATAATTTTCATTGGTATATAAAATGAAATTGTATTACAATGTAAACAAAATGTTTATTTAACAACAAATTACATTTAATACGAAATTTGAACATTTTTTTTATAACTTTATTTTTATTTTGGGGTAAAAATGATAATGCTACTCTCATTTCGTGACCCAGATTTAAAAGTTCAGAACTGTAATAGTCGAGAGCTACCAGTTACCAGTCCAGAACTCTAATAGTCATGCGCAATAGTTCCGCCAGTCCCCGCTAGGAAGATAGAACTGATTGAACTACTCGTCTGACGTCGCTTATGTATGGGTATTCGAAGCGGCGGTATACTTCAAGAATCTCACGGCACATTAAAGTGCCGTGACTCAGTGGTTGAGAATTTTTGTTTTATAGTGTAGAACTTGCTCCTTCTGTTACGTGTTTTATCAGTTCACTTTTAGGTATCCAAAACGATAAATTTGATGATACCTATCTATTTATTCTGCCATCATACGATCGTTTACAGTTTCAGTTTTTAGAGAATGTGTGTGTTTTGTTATGACTTTATTAACTGATGAAAAAACTCTCTCTACGCACTCAGAAGATTGAGGTAAGAAGAGTCAAATGGATCATGAAGAGTGATAAGATTCCATTTTTGGAATTATCGAATCCATCTTTGATATTACGTAGCAAATATTAAAATTCTGGGATTGTTTCTTGAAAGAGATATATATCACGATTCAGTCGAAATGATATGCACTTGTATCATTTTAGAACCATTAATTTATACAGTGTGACAATTATTCAGCTATATGAAAAAATAATTTCAAGATAAAAAGAACTTTTTATATACCACGTTTTTAAATTTTCTGTTGAATCATATAAATTTGACAATTCTATGTATAAATAAATACTTTTTAAATTTTTTGATGAATTATCCCATCAACTTGAAAGAAAATTATTAAATGCGTAATCAATTGCGTTTAACTTTTCATTCACGTCCCGGCCGATAGATGGCTGCACCATTCTACAAAACAAAATTAACTGAAAATGAATTCAATCCTGCTTAAAGATGGCTAAAAGTATCATAAGAATGCATTGTCATCGTGTTCTGAGCTATTCTAAAAGTTTCAAATGTTTAGCTACTCGGGGAGTTAGTTAAAAATCGATTGCAAGATTTGTACTGGACAGACACGCAAACACACAAACAAACAAACAAGAAAGCGAGCTAATAAAAACATGGTAATAAATAAAAAAAAACTTGAATCATTGGCGATACTTTGGCTTGACAACTTTTGAATCATTCAATGAAAACTTGGCGGTTGAATGCAGGGCATGTAGGGATGTTTTTGAGCATGCGCTCTCGTATTGTTGTTCATTTTTCGTTGAAAATGTCAAAATACAGCATTTCTGAGAGTATATACATCGTCAAGGCCTACAATTAGAGCAAAAATTATTGCAGAATTTCGCTCTTCGTCTGCGCCACATCATAGTCATTGAGGGCAAGTACCAGGTGCGTCATAAATTCGTGCAAAGTTCAAAAATTCATAATAAAAGAAGTAATGCTCGGAAACATTTTCTGTTTGCGCCAATAAGATCAGAGGGACATTGGATTTTTTTCCATGTAAAAAAAAAAGTTTCTAAAAGTAACCGAAAGAGGGCGCTCACACGTCATACTGAGACGTTTTAAGCAAATCAGGCAAACGCAAACAGAAAATCCAACAGATCACAATAACATGAGACTGTGCATTTATTTTAAAGTAACAGATGTTCAACATTTCTACCAGCACAAGGTAATAGGCAAGCGAGGCGCGTTACTAAGCCCATTATAGCGGTTTGTAGCATCGATGGCAGCGACTGTCTGTCGAATGACATTTTTCAGTTCCACCAAAGTGGTTGGGGAGTCCCGGTTCACATGAGACTTTAAGTATCCCCGCAACTAAAACTTTGCCGGGATCAAGTCTGGTGATCGTGAGAGCCACTGAACCTTACAACCGCGACTTATAGAACTCGGTCTTCAGTGAAAGATTCCAACAGGAACGTCTTGATATCACATGAAATGTGGTGCGGGGTACCATCCTGCATGAGGGTGACAACAGTTAAAGCATGTCTTTCCTGCAATGCAGGCTTAAAGTGGTCACGCAAAAGCACCCTCTTTCGGTTACCTTTCGAAACTTTTTTTTTCCACGGAAAAAAAATCCAATTTCCCCCTGATCCTATTCGCGCAAACAGAATATTTTTCCGAGCATTATTTCTTTTAATACGAATTTTTTAACTTTGCACGAATTTATGACGCACCTCGTATATCGAACATGTCATAAACTAAATCCGATTATCTGTAGTTACTTTCCAAATTTGAATAAAATTTTTTAACTCAGTAGTTTTCTTAAAATTTGATTTTTTATTTCATATAGCTACATCAAATTACGTAATTACTTTTACATACCTTATTGTGCTTAGAATGACAAAAAATTATTAATTTTTTGCTGTACACTCAAACCTGTATCTGCGCGGTCTTTTTTTGTGCTATTGTTTTTGTGAGAATTTTTTGTGCGGTATATGCAAAAAAAAAGTCCATGAAAATACATAATGAGTAAAAAGTAATAAAAAGTAAGAAATTAACTAAATTAACTGAATGGGAATTTTAAGTTATTTTAAGCGATTTTTTGTGCGGTTTTTTTCATGCGGTCTATATCCATCGCACAAAAACAAGCTTTAGTGTATTGTTCCGTTTTCCGGGGTTCGATAGGATCGTAAAAAATCTCTTCAGAAAGTGCACACAAAATAAAATTTATTATTCTGTAAATTTTTCAGGCGTATACACAAATTCAAACAGAAAAACATGTAACAACTGTTTTCTATACAACAGAAAACTATAAAAACACAAGTCAGGATAACAGAGACTTCAATACAATATACGCTTAACACATTTTCAATACATTCAATACGCAGCAGAAAAGAGCACTGGGTTCCATTGCCAATGTCAGGTATATTTATAGACTTCCAAAGCGCCCCCTATCGACCGGCCAGCTAGAAATTTCCAATTTTTTAACTTGAGCTTCTGACAGCCAAGTGGTTAGTTGGAATTCGACATTTATGCCCGTATCACACTAAAGATTTAGCACAAGCTTTTAGCGCAACTGTTTCACTAAACCTGTTCTACCTGCAACTGTTGCACTAAAATACTGTGTGATAGAGTGTTTTTCTATCAATCTTTATCTGCAACTTTTCCCATTCTACATGGGAAAAGTTTCACGAAAAGCTTGTGTTGCACATAATTGTCCAATAGCAGGGCAGGTTTTTGGCTCACGTGACTCGCGATCGAGCAAGGAATAAAATATGGCCGCCAACACGGATCCGTGGACTAAAGAAGAAATTTTAAATTATTTCATCGACGAAGTTACAATTCGTGAAATCTGTGGAACCACAGTCATTACAGTTACAAGAACAGGACGTTAAAGCGGTTGACTTGTAAAGAGATAGGGGAGATAATGAGTGAGAAATGGCCTCATTACCAATCTTCTTTTACTAGCGGTAAGTAAGATTTTGCATGTCTTTTATACATTTCTTATCCGTAACAACTTAATAATTATTTATAGTATTGCCACGTTTGATATAATTTCAAAATAATTCTATTTAATTGTGGATCTTTCGGAACTTTTCGGATCATTGATATGGATTCATATCAATTGTCATTTTTATCGCCAAACTTCGCCATTGTTTGTCAACAGAAATAATCTTCGTGCATAGGATATTGCACTGAAACAAGTTACAATTTTTTTTTCTGTATTCGGAAAACAATCAATCAGAATTTTTAATCATGTAGTAATAACTTCTTATTTAACAAAGTTAATTGTATTGAAAGCCATTAATAGTCTACCCTGCTTTATCATTATTGTTCAATAATGCAAGAGATATTTTTAATGCTAAGATTTTAAGTATTGTGGTTGCATTGATTTACTGTACTGACACTAGTATTTATGGTAAGCTAAATTTACGAACTTATGGATCACTTATGATAGTAAACATTCAGTTTACATGCAACTGAATAACAACAATAATAACACTTACATTTTTGTTTAAATTTTTGAACAAAAATAAATAAATTTCATTTTGTGTTTAAAGTTTTGTTAAAGAAATAAAACATTCTTAAAATTTGAGAGTTTTATAATTTGTGTTTTGAAAGAGAAAAATGTTTAACTTAAAATTTTGTTACGAGTGCTTTAAAAAAAAGAAAAAAAAAATTTTATTTATAATTATATATATAAAATTAAGTACTATTTTATATTAGAATAATGTTTTATATTAGTTTATATATAATGTGTAATATGTATTGGTGTTTAAGTTGTATTAAATCTGTAAATATTTATCATCAGCAATAAGTTGACAATTTTGAAAATATTGGATATATATCAAAATATCGGATATTTTCGATATTTTGGAACCCTGATCACAGCTCTCATTTTTTAATTTATTATTACATTTCAATATTCCATTTTAATGTCTATTTTTTACAGGATACAGAAAGTGAATTTGGGGAATTTACCCAAGAATCGGTTACTGCAGTCAATGAAAATGCAGTAATGAATAGCCCCCAGACCAATAAAAGGAAAGTGATGGAAACTTCATTAATTCCCCCTAAAAAAAAGGGGGGAAAGTGTGGATAAGCAAATATCCAGCACGTTGGAGCAAGTCAAGAAATTAATGGCATCTATAAATGAGGATAAAGACAATGTCGATGATGCCTTTTTTAATTATCTGAGATGTACATTTAAAAGTTTAAAAGATGTAAACTTAAAAGAAAAGGCAAGAGTTGAAATCCAAGGTGTTATCAATAAATATTGCATAGCAGACTTGAATAATAAATAATTTTTTAATAATAATAAATAATTTTTTAAATAAATTTTTTACTTCATGTTTCATTTCATTGATTTCGTTGACCATAATTTAATTTTACAAATAGCTGGTATGTTGCATATAACTGGTATTTATAGGTATTTTGGCATTTGAAAAATATATAGCAGTAGCATACAGCTCAGATTCAAAAAATTATAATATCTGAGAAAAAGTAATAAGAAATTATTTTCCATTTATTTATTTATGATACTATTCCAAAATTTATTGATATATCTGAGAGTTAACCTTTTCGTAGATGTCCATTTTTTTAATATTATGTTAGTATTTTATGTAATGTAATTATTCTAATATTTTGAATATGAGCTGTACTAAAATATGAATGTAATTTATCTGAATTTTTTTTATTTCACACTTTTTTGTGCTAAGAATGTTGCTAGAAACTAATCTTTCCATTTGTACCACAAAAGATCAGATCCATATGGGTAACCCAATTTATATGGGTACAGAAAAAAGAAATCAAATTATTTTGGTACTTGGCAAAGTTATGTTCTAACATAAAATAATAATGGTCGTTCTAACCCCTCTTTTGAGACTAAGTTTTCGTATGCTGTTTTCATAATTGAAACCAGTGTAGTTATTATTTACAAGTTATACAGAACAAAAAAATTTTCAATCTTAACTTTGAACAAGGTACATTTATTAAAAATTAAATTCAATGTAAATTGCACATTTGCTCTTGCCATGGAACAGGTTCCACATTCTATTGAAGTCAGCAGCTAATGCTTTCCATTCAGTTTCATTACTGGGGCAATTTAGATAATCATCTTTTAAAACTGTAAAAATTGCCTTGCATACTAGTGGCAAGATTCCAGAAATGGTGTTTTGAGCAATGCGAAAGTGAAAACTTAATGATTGCCACGTTTCACCTGAAAAATAAAGATAAATACTGTCAGTAAAGAATCAGACACAGGTAATGCTTAAAAGAAAAACATTTTAGCAGTTCTCTTTTAATGATCCATAGGTGTATTTTTTCATCTAAAGATCTGTCATAGTAATTTTGTTCAAAACAGAATAGTACAGAAAACATAAACAATAAAACATCAGTTTCTAATGTGCCTAACATGCCAAATCTAACATCTAATTACAGTAGGCTCTCTGTAATCGACACAGCTTGGGACCAATGCTAGTGTAGATTATAGGTCATTCTATTGTTTATGTTTTGAAAATTGTAAGTAAAACCAATCAACAGTTTTTTTTACAATTAATGACAAATTAAAATAACAGAAATATTATAATAAATATTGTACAATGATTTTATTTGAATTTATTTAAATATACAATTAATGATTTTTAAAAAAATGTCACAATATATATTTTTACATGCTAGCTATTGAATTGTCAATGATTGGCATTGAAACTTAACATCAAATTTCAATGTTTACATCTGTTATGATGTGTGGATTATAGGTGCTTGAGAATTAAAGAGAGTCTACTATATTATATTAATTAACTATCAAATATAATATTTTCAATTTTTGCACAGTAAGCACCCACATAATAAAATGTTTATTTTAATGCAAATACATTTGTCAATTTCATGATTATAGATTTTGTGTGACCGACTTGGTCACTTCTGGGGTAATTATCGATCAGCAACAAATTTGATTAAAATAGATTGCCATAATATATATTATATAAATCAAAGTATTAAAACCGAAATACACTAGAATATGTAAAAGTACATGTGTATGTTAGTATCGACCATATTTATACTACCTAAAATAATTAATCCTACTTATACTTTATTGTATGCGACTGTGTTTATATTCTACAGTCCTGCCCATCATATTCATTAAATCATGATAATGATAATCTTGTACTAGTCTTTAATATCAATATTAAGATTTTAAAAAAAAGCAATGTTTATAAAAAGTCTATATCTTTACCTGTAGCTAAATATCTGAGAGTGAGTGCCAAACGTTCGCCAGGAGGAATACTGTGTCTCATTTGTGTATTTCTTTTTTGTATCAAAGGTAATACTTTTTCAAGCAAATACTCAAAAGATGCTGTATCCATCCTAATCCACCTTCTATAGCCTTCAGTATCCTAGTATTAAAAAAATAAGATATGTTTAATTTTTCATAATTGTATTTCATGTATAGAAAATTTCTATGAGCAAGATATTACAGCAACCTTTTCAAACATTTCACTAAAACCAAACAGTTGGGGGGAAAAGAAATAATCCTCTTTTAGGGGACTTAAAGAAGGGTCAAATATTCTGCATAATAATTCTATAAATATTATTTCTATAATAATTTATTAATTCTAGCAAAATTTGAAAGAAAATATCTTACCTGAAGTGCCAGTTCCCTCATCAAATTCTCATAACATCCTAGTTTATTTCTTTTTTTTAACCATTCCCTTGTCCAAATTTTTCTTTCAGATTTTTTTCTTCTTGCAATTAATGCTGCTGTAAGGCAAATTATTTTAGCACATATCGTTTTTTTAGATGATATGCTCATAAAATTGGATGGAGCCATGATTTGAATAGGTTATGTCCGAGTGAGCAATCGATTCGTAATGCATGCGCTAAGAAATTTGTATGCTATGCCTAAAGCCTAATGGTCGATAACAGGATTGGTACGGTAACCCGTCCGCTTCGGTTTGCGAATCCGTTTGTCAAACTCCAGCAACCCTTCACAGACACTCCGCGAGGAGAAATGCTTGACGAAAAGCTTAAAGTTTCACCAAATTCTTCAGTGTGATACGGGTTTAAGGGTTTCTTGGTTCAAATCCCGACAAGCGCCATTGTATACAGAGGCTGTTCACACATTTTTTAGACGATGCATATTGTATTCACAAAACTAAATTACACAAAATTCTTGTGTTTTAAATGTTTTATTTGACATCCCTTATTCTGAACTATCTTTCGACACCGCAATTTCCAGGATAATAATGACTTTGGAAGTGTCAGAAGAGGTATTCTATCCCATTCCTCCTGAATAGCTTTCCAGAGTCCTGTAAGGGTTTTGGGACGACGTTTGGATAATGCAGATTTTAAAAGTCCGAAAGCACAAAAATCCATAGGTGATACATCGGGAGATTTAGTAGGGATATCAGTGAAGGGTATGCCCTTGATACCAGTTTTTTGTTCCATTTCTTTTAGGAAATTTACAGTGGATTTTGATGAGTGACTGCTAGCTTTGTCCTGATGGAGTCTCACAGATTGATGGCACTGTGGGCAAAGCGATGGTATTTCATTCAGAAAAATTGGCGATAAAATATATGTTCCTGATAGTATTTGGAGTTAATCTTGACATTTTTTCCACTCTCTTTATTTTTAACTTGCCATTATAAGAAAAACCAGCAACAATCATGAATCCCTTAGAAAAACTTTCTTTCGATTCTTGAACCATGTACTTAAATTTTTTCTCCCCTTTTATGATAATAAATGGCTTTTTTTTTTGTTGCAATCATTTAAATACACCCATGATTCATCTATTGTGACAATTGTTTTCCATTTTTCTTTGGATAAGTGTTTCTCATATAGAATTCTGCAGCATGTCAAGCGTTCAGCGATATGATTTGGAAGAAGACGATGCACATTGCGTTTTTTCGCTTTCTTAAGATTTAAATCAACGTTTATCATTTTGTTTACAGTGGACACCGAGCATTTTAATGATTTTGAAACTGTCCTTTGACTAGGGGGATTTTCTTTTAACATTAAGCAACGTTCCTTTGCAATAGTCGAAGATGTCCGTTTTTTCCTTGGATACTTGTTTGGAATTTTTGCCCCACTTGAGGCTCCAATTTGACGTTTTTTTTCCTTTCTTGTTGACGATATTACCTATCGACGCTTTAGATATCACAAAACCATGACTCTCACATCGTTTTTGGATAACGGAGTATGCATATTTCTCTTCGGAAAGAGCATAAATGTAGCCTTCGAACCGCTGCTTTGTTAAAAACGCCATTTTGAATAAAACAAAACTTTCAAGCCGCAGACGATAAGTTTGACTTTTAAAAACACAGTACAATTGCAATTATTTCTTTTGCAGCAAACGATTTTTTATTACCGCTTACCAAAATCGTCTAAAAAATGTGCGAACAGCCTCTGTACGTTCGTGTCTAAGCCGGGTATGGACATGTAAAATCCGTAGGCCTGAAAATACCTTCTAGCGGTGTGTGTATGGGTCTAAATCAGTGGTTCTCAAACTGTGCGCCCCAGAGCTTTTCCAGGTGCGCTCCGTAGTATTCCTAAAAAATCTATCCAGATATGAAAAGCAAATGTATACTAAGTTACTATATTATACCATATCTTTACGAACACTCGGCTTGTTTCGTTGTGACATTATTATGATAGTTATAAGTTAATTTTCTTGCAACTAGCTTCTGACTGCAATTTCTTACGCGTTTAAAACACGTAACAAACGTGGCTGGAACGGCATGTTAACATCGGCACTAGCTTTCATCACGTTGCAACTGGCATTGTTGCATGACAAAACTAAATTACTTGGCTTGGTGAGTGGGCGTGTCGTATCTTGTGAACTGCCGTCAAGAGCAAACTTACTGTGCCTTTTACAACTTTCAGAATAACTACCGTTGATATAATTGTCTTTGTTAAAAATAATTCACCCATAAAAATGGATAAGTTTCTTAACCAATTGCTTCTCACCAAGACTCAGAACTGATCGCACAAATATGAAAGCTCATACTTTGGGTGAGTCACTTATTTTGCCTGCTTGCCAAAAGATTGTCAGTACGATGCTAGGAAATGAAGCAGCTATGAAAATAAGCAAGATACCTCTGTCCAATGATACTGTCAACAGGCGTATTTTGGAAAAATCTTCTGATATTGAGAAAATTGTATGTGGTAATAAACTCCAGTGCTCTGATTTTGCACTGCAAGTTGACGAGTCAATCGACATTACCATCAAGGCGCAACTCATAGCATTCATTCGTTTCATTAACGAAAATCAAACAACAAATCAGTTTCGTTTTTGCAAAGAATTAAGCCTGATTACAAAAGGTGAGGTTATTTTTAACATCCTGAATAACTCCCTTGATAAATGGCAGTTATCGTGGAAATCGTGTGTAGGCATTTGCACTGATGGAGCTCCTTCTATGATAGGCTGCAACAAGGGTCTTGTATCTTTTATAAAGGAACAAAACGAAAATGTTATTGTAACTCATTGCTTCATTCATAGAGAGGCCTTGATGTCAAGAACATTAGGAGGGGATTTAAGAGAGGTCTTAGATCAAGTTGTTAAAATGGTGAACTTTATTAAAACAAGACCAGTTAAATCACGCCAATTTGAACAGATTTACACCAAATTATAACATATTAGTCCTATTTTGTATACAGTACGCCAGCAAGTATCTGTAGTATTGTAAGTGCGCTCAGACTGTGTAAAGTTTGAGAACCACTGGTCTAAATTGATACCCCATTACAAGAAACCAACAAATATCGCGGTATAGTTTGCAAATTGTCGAAAGACAATGTGCATGTCATGCTGGAAATTTCTTTTGTTATCATTTTGACTTGATGATAATCAAATTTGACTTAAGGTTGTTGTGTACCAACCCTATTGGATTCCCTGATTTCAATGCTAACCAATGGAGAAAATTTGTCTCCTGTTTATAGCCACATAAATGCTGATAATACAATAAAAATGGTATTTTCAGGTCGCCTGAACTTTTCTGCACCTTGAAACAGGATTCATTTTAGAAATTTCGCCCACCAAAGGAATTTAGGAGCGTTTAAAACTCACTATACCAGACTTTTCCCTCCGAAGAAATTAAATTTTAAAAGATTATTTGCATTTTTTTTAAACGAAAAATGCCCCAAGGTGTGAAATTTCTTTCTCTATTACAGAGCACAATTAATGCTGCTATGTACTAATCCCATTGGATTCGCTCACCTCAATGTTAACCTATGGAGAAAATGTGTCCACGGATTGCAGACTTGGATTAAAAGATTTTAAAAAAAAAATTGTACTCCGTCATAGAGATAGAAATTTTACATTTGTGTAGATTTTTCGTTTCTTTTTAAATGCAATTAATATTTTAAAATTTAAATTATTCGGGGAAAAATCTGGTATAGTTTGTTTTAAACGCTCATAAATTCCTTCGGTGGACGAAATTTATCAAATGAATCCTGTAGCGCTTTGCAGAAAAGTTCAGGCTATCTGACAATACCAATTTTATTGGATTATCAGCATTTATGTACCTGTAAATAGTTGACAAAAATATATTTTAAATAAAAAATTTGGGGGCAGCGCTTAACCCCCCTAGAGAGAGAGAGCCATTACAATCCTTCAAAATGTCAATCCTAAGGGGGGTAGAATTCTCGAACTGTCAACTGGACTCCTCCTACCACAAGAGTCTGCAAGAAGAGGAAAAGGGAAATACGATTTTTTTCTTAGTACATAGAAGCCTTAAAAAAATCTTTAATTCCAAGTAGGCAATACTTGGACAAATTTTCTCTAAACGTTAACATGTAGGTGAACGAATCTAATAGGGTTAGTACACAGCAGCCTTAAACGGATGCGATACATATATCAAAAGGAAAAAAATAATATTCCAAATCTAGAAAAACTTATGACGTTTATAAATATTTTCTGGTAGTTGTTATATTTCATCTTAACTCCCTTTCTGAAATTCTCTTACGAGTCAACTTTTCAAACAGTCGATCACGGCTGTAGTTCTACCGGCAAAGAATATTTTATGTAAAATTTTGTTGATTCCCATGTCGCCAAGGTAAATATTCCCCGCCCAAAACTAGAACTAGAACTAAATTATTTTTAGTATAGATTCTGTCAGAAACTTTTCTGTTAGAATTTTTTTTCCGTAACTGAAACAAAATACTCAGAATTTCGGTTCTTATATGAAAACTATTACTAAAAGTTTGTAATAGTTTGAAAATGTAACCAGAAGTAATAGGCTTCATTTCAAACACTTGTCTTAAAGTTTAAATGCATTATAATGATATATCATTTTTATTCCAGGAATTATTAACTTTAAAAAAGATTTCGATATATGGCCGTTTAAAGTTTTTGTTATTATTTCTCTTGCTTTTTGTTTGTGTCTTGTAACAAAAACATATGGAATTGCTAGTGATTTTGTTATTATTTGATTTGTGATTACTTTAAATGCGATTGTGAATCTGCATTTATAAGAATTAGGTATGTCTGGACACGAAAGAATATCTGAATCGTTGTTTCATATTTATTATGGAAGTTGTTTAAGGATTAATTGGAAGCTTTAATTAGAAGTTAACTTGCGTTTAACTTTTGGTTCTCGCTCCGGCTGATAGATGGCTGCACTAGTCTACAAAACAAAATTAACTGAAAATAACTGAAAATTAATTTAATTCTGCTTAAAGATGGCTAAAAACATTAAAAAAATACATTGTCATTGTGTTTTGAGCTATTCCAAAAGTTTCAAATGCCTAGCTAGTCGGGAAATTAGTTAAAAATCGATTGCAAGATTTTTAAGGGAGAAACATACAAACAAACAAGAAAGCAAGTTAATAAAAACATAGTAAAAATGGTTTTAAGTTGTGTTTACAATAAATATGAGGAGGGAATGAATGATGAAAAATCCATATTCAAGTAAAATTAAACTAGAAAGGCGGAAATTTTTTCTTACTAAAAAGACTGAACGCTGTCATTTTGACGGTTAAAATTAAATCAAGAATTTAAAATATTTAATGTTTTTTAAAGGGTTAAATACTTTAAATTTTGAACTATTTCATACGAATATATAATAAATTAGTATATATAGATATATTTTTATGCAGGTAGGTCGAGCTGACAACCTGGTATGGTTTATCCGCAAAAATATATGCATGTTTAGTGCAGTCCTTATTTTTCAATACCAATATTTTCGAAGAGCCAATATTTCTGTTATTTGCAAAAGAGGGAAGAGACGAAAAGTAACAACCATTTTTCCGGTATTATTTTAAATATTTCTGCCTGATTTCTATATTGCCGTCAAATCTACGGCTTTCAGTCTTGGTAGCTAAACAACACACTTTCTCCCCCTATTTACTATCGAATATAGTTTTGTGAATGTGTGTGCATATATCGCTTAAAATTAGAAAGAGTCATGAAATTTCAGAAGCCTGAGGACATAAATACAGACATAACGCTCAGTAATATGTCCGAAAGTATCAAAATGACGGCAGCCGTGTTTCTAGTGTTAAGCAATTAACGTACTTGTCTTTGAAACTGTATAAAAATGTCCCGTAAGAATTAATTGTAATCTGCTCCTTTTATTTCATTTATGTAATTTTTTAATAGTTTTATAGTAATGATTTATGTAATTTATTTAATACTTTAATAGTAATACTTTTTACCATGTTTTTATTAACTTGCTTTCTTGTTTGTGTGTTTGTCCCTTACAAATCTTGCAATCCATTTTCAACTAACTTCCCGACTAGCTAGACATTTGAAACTTTTAGAATAGCTCAGAACACGATGACAATGCATTTTTTAATACTTTTAGCCATATTTAAGCAGAATTAAATTAATTTTCATTTATTTTCAGCTAATTTTGTTTTGTAGACTGGTGCAGCCATCTATCGGCCTGAACGGGAACGAAAAGTTAAATGCAAGTTAACTTCCAATTCATTTTCTTTCAAGTTGATCGGATAATTCATCAAAAAAATTTAAAAAAGTATTTATTAATACATAGTATTGTTAAGTTTATATGATTCAACAGAAAAAAAAGATTTCTAAAAAGTTCTTTTTATCTTGTAATTATTGTAATTTATTTCATAGTTTTAAAATGATCCTTCTATTTGAAATGACTCTCCATCTTACCATTTAAAAAATTAGTGTACTTTAGTTATGAGCTGAAATAAAAATTCCGTTTATAAATGTTAGGTGCTTTCAAATTAATTATAGCTTTTCTCTGAAAGACAATGCTAGAAGGAGACGACCATTATTACGAAGAGGAGTCTTTATAAATGGATAACTTTAATCATTTTTACACTTTATTTTTTACATTATTATGTAACTATACAAACTATCCTTAACCCTCAAACGGCAGAGTGGTTTGAGACGAAATAGATGGCACGGTCGGGTCGGATCCGACCCAATTTTTTTGATGAGGTTTTTGGTAGTGTGAAGAATAGGAAATTCTTCAAGCAGTCAGTCGTGTGAATATTTGATGTGTTTTTGTCACCCCTGTCCTTGGCAACAGAGGGGGGGCGTGAACTAGGTTGAACTCTGGTGTCAAGCTAACTGACTGATGGTCATCGCCGGGCTGAGGGCGGTATTCCTCTCCTTGTCTACTGGCAAGAGGGTGTCAGCTGGCGACAAAGGCCACACACTGAGAGTCCGACATTCTTCATGCACAAAAGGGCTGTTCGTTACGCTAAAACCCTCTGCGTGGGAAATTCTCGAATGTTGGAGATAGCTGATGTGACTGATTTCAACAAATCAGCTTCTAAGCACAAAAACCAACGCATGATAGGACGAAATATGTTCCAGGGAGGTGCTTAGAGTTTTCGTGGAGAACCTCGGACCGAAAAAGAATCAGATAGACTTGAGATCTACTCTCAGAAGGTGATTGATACCTGCGGCCTTGGGCCAGATTACATTTTTGGGAACTTGAATCCCGGGCTTAGTGCCGTTTCACGTAGTCAGTGGACTCTGACTGTTTGGGGAAGAACTTTAACTCCCCGGTGTCTTAGTGCGGTTATGACTGTAAAATTTGATGTTACTGAAGTGTAAATATTGTACATAATTAAATACATAATTTTTAATCCTAAACTCCGCAATTTGAATTAATCTATGTCCAGCTATCTGGGAGGAAGTGTGCATATCGTCACAGTAGAAACAAGTACACAACAAGCATTTTTGTTGTACAATAACATTTAGTGATAATATTTTACATGAAATAAAAACATTTTTTGTAGAAAAATTGACCAACGCTAAACAAAGAAAATCTCTCTGGCATTTACATAGAATGTTGTATATATTGGGTCTAATATTTAATTTAGTCTTGTACCTAGTTTTAGATGTTAGTGAAACCAAATTTCCGAGCACAAAAATAGGAAAATTAATATATACTGACATATTTGGCCTTCAAAATCAAAATTAAAAATTAAAAAATCTAAAACAATATAATTACAAGATAAAAATAACTTTTTATACACCATGTTTTTAAATTTTCTGTTGAATCATATAAACTTGACAATTCTATGTATTACTAAATACTTTTTAAATTTTTTTTGATGAATTATCCCATAAACTTGAAAGGAAATGAATTTAATTGGAAGTTAACTTGCGTTTAACTTTTCGCTCCCGTCCCGGCCGATAGATGGCTGCACCAGTCTACAAAACAAAATTAACTGAAAATGAATTCAATTCTGCTTAAAGATGGCTAAAAGTATTAAAATAATGCATTGTCATCGTGTTCTGAGCTATTCTAAAAGTTTCAAATGTCTAGCTAGTCGGGAAGTTAGTTAAAAATCGATTGAATATTTGTACCGGACAAACAGACAGACACACACACACACAAACAAACAAGCAAGAAAGCGAGTTAATAAAAACATGGTAATAAAAAAATGACTAGTGATCCTGAATAATATTTTTCAACAAATGCACTCGTATTTACTACAAACGTATGCACTGCAAACGCTCCAAGACTGGCTGGTAGGGTTCCTTGTCTTCTCGACTCTTGCAATGAGAGGGGAGAGTGCGGGAAGGGGAAGACACACTCTTGGGTCGGATACGACCCCTATCGTACCGTTTGAGTGTTAAATCCATAAAACACTCTATATTTAGAAATTCAGATTTAAAGAGCTATTTGAATAAAGACATAAGGATTTAGCCTAAAACCAAGACTGACAGCCTTTAATATTTACATAATGCTTTATTGGCATTCTAGAATAAATATAGGATAATTTACAAAGATTAAAATTAAAAATTATCTACAAAAAAAAACTCGTTGGTTCAGGATGTCATTATTGATGAACCGGCTCGACTCGCGTTCTCTGGCGAGGCACGCGTCCGTCTCAGAAGGTCGTCTAACACCTCCAAAGAACTGCCTTCATTCAGCGCTAGGTGGCAAGTGTATCTTCGCTCATTCTTCCTGGGGGAGGGGGTCGAGTGTCGCACTCCCTTTAGCCCCTTCAAGTCTGCCATCAAAGTCATCCCGCGGCTTCAGCTAACCTGCGAGGCGATTGTCCTTGGATCTCCTTTGTCTGTAAACAGGGGGGAGATTTCTAAAGGTGTCTATTCCTAAATGTCCAGCAGGCGCCTCAGTGTCTGTACCGTTTTGTTGACAAAGCGACTGTCACTGATGAATAGAGTCAATTATAAAGGGAGTCTGCCCGTTAGGCTCTCGAGAATTTACGCGTGGGAAAAGAACGTAAGTCAATACAGGCTCTATGTAACTGATGTCGCTCCTGTTCGAAAACAGTCCTGCGATGGGTCTCAAGCATGAGAGCAAGTGGGTCTGCATACCAAGGAAACCAAGCGGTCGTTTACGGAACATTAAAACACGTGGAAATGTGCAACGAGTCTATGAATACGCTATTCCGGAGGAAGTTTCCCTTCCCCAGAAATTATCAACAGAGTGTTCGAAAACTTTATTGAACGGCTTCGGAGGTGCATCGTAAATAATGGGCGATACGTGAGTGATGTTGTTGGGAAGTGAGTCATGATAGTATAGTTAAAAACAGTAGTTATAGGCAAAGACATACCTGTAGCAATTTCTTTTATTTAAGGGGGTCCAGGACACAAAATTGGTCGAATTTTCGAAAAACATTTTATTGCATTAAAAATTTCTGTGTTCTTTTACGCTTAAAATGACGTTTAAATCATGTTTCTATCTTAATTAGAACAGGAGAAATTATTATTTTTTTTTGCAACATTCTAATAGTAGCAAACCGTTGTTTAAACCTGTAAGTCCGTTTTTCTGTACGATAGATTTTCCACATTTCTCGTCTTTAAATTGTTATAAGTCAAGAACTGTAAAAGATAAATGGCTGAAATTTGGAACATGTCTTTTTCAACTATATTTTATTTTGATTCAGCAAATTTGAAAAAAATATTTTCTTTTGAAAATATGATTTTTTAAAAATAAGTTACATCATTTTTTTTGTAATTTTTAATATAAATATTTTTAATTTAAAAAAAATAATATTTAAAAAATGCTGAATGAAAATTAAAACTTATATATTTCTGTTTAATTAAATGAAAAAATTTTGAAATTCGACAAATAATATTTCGAGTTATAACAATTTTAAATTATCCCACTTTTTAAAAAAATTTTAAATTTTAAATTTTTTAAAAAAAAATTTGAGAATTTTTATGATGTAATTTTGTTTACAAATTATATGGTTAACCATCACAAAAGATTGAAAATTTTTACTCAATAAATAAAAAAAATTTTGAAATTTGTCCTGGCCCCCTTAAGAAGAACACATTACTTTGTGGGATTAGAGAGTCTGTCGCATAAAGAAGGTTAGGCCTATTTATTTCAGCATATCAAACACGTGGGGCTTATCGTGTAAGTGCATCAGGATCCAAAAATATGCACATCCATCTCTTTAGATGCCCTGCAATCGAAACTTGAAATTCGTGCCCATAAGAAAAGGGGAAAACTCTCGCCAATTTGGCGCTCGCCACACGATGACTCCCAGACGAGAATAAAACCCATTCTGGTAGAATAACGCAATACAAGTGGTTAGCGGTGACAGTTTGTCTGCGGCGATAAAATGGATAAATGAACCTCGCCAAATATGCCAAGTGATTAATTCTTTTAACTACACCAAAAGACGCTGGAAAGAAATGGCGAAAATAATGAAAATTCCAAATTGTGTAGCTTTATGCTACAGACGTTATTTTCAAAACCTAGTGGGAATAAAACTAGATTATAAGTACTTTTCGAAAATATAAAATTTTTTTTCTGTAAATTGTTTCGTCCGTTTTTTTACTACCCTTTGAAAATTTGAAGACCATTCTGTCGCACCCTGTATTTGAAACAAGCAACAGCCAAAGGTGTGTTCACCAGAATCGCATTTTCCAATAAAAACAAAGCTATCAATTATAAAAAGATAACATTTTGGGAAAAAAAACAATCCTTAAATTATTCTTGAAACACAGGTGAGGTATTAAAAATATTGCTATAAATTTTCACCTTATTTTTTGATAACTTGTAACGACTTTTTAAATTTATTTATAAAAGATCTATTTATAAGGAGGAAATTAGGTGTAACAAATTCACAACGACTCTTTATTAAAGAGTTTATTTTTGCGTGTATGTTGTTGAAAGTTTTATGCATCTATAGGGAGCTCACGTTTAAAGATCTCTTCTTTCTGTTAAAGTTCACGCAAATTTCTATTATTCATTCATGCTAAAAATAAATTTCAATTTATTTTTAAAGAGTACTTGTTCGAGGTGCCTAAATAATTGCAGGCGTTTCCTCACTGTTGGATATTTGGATCTTCTGTGCAGATAGGAAATCGAGTTTTGTTGCTGTGAGTTTTAAAATTTACTCACTCGTAAAATATTCATATCTTAGAACTATCTTAAAACGTTCAAATAGTTATTCTCACAAAAATACTCTGTGCTTATTATGTTGTAGGTAGTTAAGGTAATATATTTATAACAGGTCGTATAGCAGTATTAATACTGCTTGAAAACTTGTAGTATGGTTTCTAAAACACAAATCAAAGAAATAACTTTATCAAGGCATTAAAATATGACGATTATGAATAATAACACGACATATTTAGCTATACAATTATAACTTAATGAAAGTTGAAATGTTTGACTAAAATATTTCTATTTTCAGTGAAAAAAATGTATTCAGAACATCGTCATCAGGCTCTAATGCTCTCAGAATGCATTCAAAGCATATCATAAGCTTTGTCGCACTCAAAGAGTATTTAGGTTTAGGAAAAATTCTTTACGGTAAACTGAGCTATTGTTTTAAGGCAATAAAAAAGAGATTAGAGTAAAAAATAAAATCTTTCATAATCCTGAACTTGATATGTTTCAACAGTTAAATATAGCCAAACCGTTGAAAAAAACTTTTTACTGGTCTTTTAGGAGAATATTTCGATTCCGTTACAAAATTGAATCTTACAGAAAAACAAGTATTCTGGCTGAACTGTACTGCTACGTTGCGTAAAGAATAAGAAAATAATGTCATTACAACATTAGAAATGTTTGACTAAATTGTAAACTCTTGGCAAAATACTAGGGAAAAAATGTTGTTAATGGTATAAAAAAATTTATTCAGTATCATTAGACACATATTCTCTCCCCATTTCTGAATTTTGTCAAATTCTTTAATTAAATTAGAAAGATATATAGAGAACGACAATAAGTAAAACTTTCCAAGATCTTTGATCTTATTAAAAAAGATCTAGAGTTAGATACTAAATTATAGAAACACATAATTGGTATGACTACTCGCACATAAATTGATGTGTGCAGGTGCACAAATAAATGGATTCCCTGACCCATTTAACAAACATTTTTTCAATGCTGCAGGCACATTGGCCCACGAAGAAAAGCGTAGTTTTGCTGGCTACTTCATTATGGGAGCACCGTTTAGGTGAGCCACCATTGGTCCTGTAAGAATCCGTTACGACCTTCCGAATAAATCACCCAGACAGCCCGACTTCCCCCAACAGGTGACCTGCGAACATTCTATAGATCGGCGCCAAGGTGTCTAGAAGCAGAGAAAAGCGTCGCATCTATATGGTGCCCTTTGGAGGACGTAAACTAATGGATTAGTAGACATAAACTAATGATTTTCTTATCAGCTGATTATAAGAGACGGTAACGGGGCGTCGTCGTCAAGCGAATGACAGCCAATGAACATGACGTCACAAATTCGGCCAGCAAACCTAAAAATTTGCAGTCACGTGACCGGAAGCGTGAGTTCCTGAGCCGGGAGAAGAAATTCAATTTTTTAGCAGACTTCGTCGAGACTCTCATCCAGAGAGCACCTTTCGTCTCAGAGGTCCTTTATCGTTTCAGAGCAGCCCGCTCAATAAGCTTCTCGCTAGCAAGATACTTCATCCAGAAGTTACTCTATTTTCAGAGCTGTATGCTCTAGAGACTGTGTGCCGACCTTATAGTTTTCAGTTCGTGACTGTACTTGCCGACATCTTCTCACCGAAATTATTTTGCTATTAAGAAGGCCAGTTCCCTCTATGTCTAGAGGTAGATCAACCAATCTGTAAATAGTCTGTAAAAATTCTCCGAATTAATTTTTAATAGACGTGTATTGACGTAGTAGACCGACTCTGAATATTTAATCGCTACCCTGAGTCTCAAGTTATCACAGTCCCTATGAGGCAACAACACGGAAACGACCAAGCCTTACTCGGGGTTTGAACCCAGACTACTGCTTTGAAGCTCAGAACGCTAACAGTTATACCGCGTGAACTGCTATTTAGCAGATATTTTTGAGGCGTTAAAAAATAGACAAGTTAATGTAAAATTTATGTTTAATTTCCTGAAAATTGCGTACGGCAAAATTAACAAAATATTCATTCAATAACTCTGTACCACTTCCCACTTTCCTATTATAGAATAACCTATAACATCAAAGAGATTGTGGAGGTTGAATTTTCAAAAGTTTCAACTGTATTTACATAACCATACACTGGTGCTGAAAATAATTTTTTCATAATTTTTTAATCTTCTTCAATAGCTGATATCTACGTCACAGATTATCAGCAGCAAAAGTAGGGATAAAAAAAATTTCAGGTTGTCTCTTCTAACGAAACTACCACGGGTTATTAGCGTATGATTACTTATCGTTGTTTATCTCTTTTGTATGTGTATATGTATGTATGTGTTATGTATATATGTATCCATATATATGTACGTATGTATACATATACATATATTTATGTCAAAATTTTAGCGTATTTTGGTGCTTTTATGATAAATTATTTACTGATTGTTGAAGCGATACAGACTGGGTTTGGCACGCTGCCAAAATTATAACTCGCGAGGATGGACGGACGGACGGTATTAGCATCTGAAATTTTGCTTTCCGAAGGACCGTTATGGACGAACGTAATCCTACGTTAAAAGTCTCCAGGAGTGGTCTTTAGTGGCTAGTCCTTTGCCTGTTAGGAAGACCCAAGTCTTTGTTGAAATATAATTTCCCTAAAAACTTTGGTAATCTAAAACTATTAAAAATTGGTGTTTAGACTTGGGTATATTTTATGGCCAGTTAAAAGTCGGGTTTTTTACCTTTTCTTTCAATTCTTATTTCTTTGCATATCAATTAGGTAAGTGGCGCTGTAGTTGTACTGCGGTGCTGCATTTTTAAGGATAAATAGCTGGTTCTTTGTTTCAACCGTCACTTCTCAAATTATCAGGATAGGGTGAATTTGCCCATGAATTTCTGTTCTATTCTTTTGCGCAATGTTATGTTGTAATTTCTAATACTTTTGACTCTGTTTTACAATGTGGGGTTATCGAGCCTTGGGATGATTTTTGGTAAGACCTAAGTCCTATTCAGAAGGACCCCCATGGGGTAACCGACTCGGTTAGGCCTCCTGATGAAGAGATCTCGATATATATATATATATATATATATATATAATAATGGGTGTTTATGTTTGTGGAGAATATTCCGCAATAACTAAAATTGTTAATCTTGCTCATTAAATGATTAGTATCAAGGTAGTTAAATTTGGGGTGTATTGCCAATATATAAAAATTATTTAACATACTACCTGATTGTTTGATCGATTAATCCCATATTCTTGAATTGCGTTGTGTTTTTAAAAATAATCTAATCATCTGATTGAAATTGTAAATGGATAGATTTATTGAACATAGCAACACACATAAATACATTACAATACATGTCATACCATTATCCTAACTACCTTATTTAATTCTTCTAATTTTTTAACATCTATACGTGGACTTCATTGTACTCAACCACATATAGTTAAGTTATCACTGAGGTATTATTTAAATAGTTAATGGATGAGTTATAGATAGGCACACACGGTGTTATAGAATCAATGAATGATTGCCACACGTACCTTTACTGAGGCTTCATTTGTAGATATGAGCACGAGTCTGGAATCAAGATGAACCTTGCACGGTAATAGCTTAGGCGTGGGGTCAAGCAGATAGTTGATGGCGGAGCGTCCTTCATTAGGTCCCCTGGGAGCGTGTAGCCATTCAATCGTCTATCGGCCAGTTCTCGGGATTCGATCTGTCATCCGTCGGGTCAGGGCGCACGTCTCGTAGCAGGACTCCCAGTTCTGGTTCACGTTCACTGTCCATGGGTCAAACCGTCGGGCATAGCCTCTTTCCAATATCGCTCTTTCATTCATCTGGAGAGGGCTTTCGTTACGTATCTGAACATTCGGTCATCTTTCTTAGGAAAAACAAAATCTCTATGTCTGATCTTTATCCCTCTTCTTTTTTTATATCTGTCTCTTCTTCCGCTAACTCCTCCTATGTTTTCTTGATTGGGCCCTTATTTTTTCTGGGAGTTTCCATCCCGCCCTGCTGAAGGCGTTGTTTATCATCTCATTATTGGTACCTTTCCCGGGGACCGCATTTGATCTATGCCGCTATCCTCTTACTTCCGGCCTCCTATTATTTCGGCTAAGTCATTCTTCTTCCGTCTCTGATGCCTCTCTATTCATATTCTCCCTTCTTAAAGACCTATTTTTCTTTTTAACCGTTTCCCCATCTGTCATCGATTTTCAGTGCCATAATTGCTTCGTTCCACCTTAATTATCTGGCGTCTCCTCGTGGCGTTTCTTTTCATACCCTAATGACCTTTTTACTTCTTCAGGATCTAGCTACCTTCACCGCCTATTGTATCCATCAATATTCTCTTTTTACCCTGGTTTTCTATGGACTATTATTTTCCCCAGTTCACTTCATCTTCCGACATTTTTAAAGGTTCATTCATTATTCTTTTTACTCTATATAATGTCACCCTTTAACCGTGACATATATATATATGAAATAAATTACAAAACTTTCCGTTATCGTTAAAAACGTCAGTCCAAATTCTTTCACCCTTTTGCAATAAAGCATTACCCCTCAATTTGATCCGAAATAACCTAGTAGATTTTCCCCGGAATCCACGTGCGGACAGAGAGATTACGTAATGCAGAAAGTTCGAGAAACATCATCCCATATGACGCGATATAGTCAGGTGTCAGTTTCTGAGCAATTAAAAGTTCAGCGCGCCCCTACCTTGGAGATTTGAGCGTCTCTTTCCGCAGCCTTTGTGTGTTTGCCACGGGACTGGTAAGATGTAAGAATTTGGGCGCGCTACGTCCTTTTGTCTTTTGTTTTATCCTGTGCTTTTCCGGCAGCATCATGCCTGTTTTTAATTATGAGAGTGTTGTGGTGAGCAAAAATGTACTACAATACGAACTGTAACTCCAGCCAGAAGAACTGATCCAAAAGTAAAACGAGTTATTTCATCAACCGTTTGGATTTGTGATTCGCCCTTTGCCTGTTTTCTTCTTTGGAACGACTACAAAGATGATACGGGACGTTAAGAGTTTACCGGCCTGTTTTCCATCGTGATTCAGTGAATGTCCTCATATATATATATATATATATATATTTGTATTTTATTTTTGATTCTATTATTGAAATACTTATTAAACCTAACTGTTAATTTAACTGTATTGTGCATCTTTTCTATAGCGTTCAAAATTTGATTAAAATTACCAATACTTCAAACTGGATGCATAAAGTTTAGTAACGTGTCATTAAAATTTTGCTTTTCTGAATAGGAAAAAAACATTGCATGAAATGTTTAAATAAAATCAAAAATTACGTTTATTTTTAGAGTCTTTTAGATATAAAGGTTTGCTTCATATAATCTTGAATCGTAACATTGTGGGAATATGCTTGTTGGAATATCTTGAAATACTATGACCTCAAGGATGGCCTTTAATACACAGAAGTGTAAGGAGTATTTTACACAGATAAGATAATTGACTTTCTATACCTAGAATGGGAACCGAAAACTAGGCACTACCGAACTAGGGTAGTCATATACCTTGATTTTTTGCGTCTAACTGGCCAGTTATAAATTATATGTACAGTGCTGATTTCGTCTCAAAAATTTCTTGAAATTTCTTTATTTATAAGCTAAATGTAAAACTCATGGCTTTTTTATGAAAAATACTCATTGGGGTATCTTATGTTTGTTTCCAGGTAGTTCCAAATGCCGTATCACAGTAAATATCGACTATTTTACTGTTGTTGTTTCTAATTGCACCACATGGGTTGGAGTCCGATTTAGCCAGTAGCACCAAAATTTTGACTGAATGACCCCATTACCGGCATTTGGGGGATCGTATTCTCTCTCACCCTCTCCGACCTCATAGACTGACTTTCCTGTCAACGGATTTAACTTGCCCATATCCGACCTAGACACGGATATCAATCTATATATATAAATAAAACAGTTCCGTAACTGACTGACTCACTGACATGCAACGCACAGACCAAACCGCTGGACTAAAGGGCTGAAATTTTGCAGGGCGATTCTTCGTATGGTGTAGGGGTGCACTAAGAAAGATTTTTGAAAAATTCTTCTGAGAATTTTTTAAATTAAATTTTTAAGCTGTTTTTGTAACTTTTTTAAGTCTGCATTTAACATAATAATTTGAGGGTTATAAAATTTATATCACAAGAAAGATCATAAAAATTCCTTTGAAATGAAATCTTTTTCGAATCTTTAACTCAATTTTCTGATTTTTGGTGAATTTTTAAAGATTAATTTTTAGAATTTAATTTATTAAATGCTGATTAAGTGATTTCTTTTTCTGGTACTTTAAAAAAAGTTATCGTCACGTGCATATCAACTAAATAGACAAAAATTTTTTTTCCTTTCTAATGCAGCAGACGATTGGATATTATCCAAAAAAAAAATAAGTATCCCTTACGATTTATATATATATATATATATATATATATATATATATATATGTTTTACATCAATTGTATACATTGATCGTCGTAATTATTATAAATGTATATGTTTTATTTTTTGGATAATTAAAGCCAATGACCGTTGTATTTAATTTCAATGACCGTTGTATTTAATTTCAATGTACTCCCTAGCGAAGTGTGGGTTTTCAGCTAGTTGTTTTATACGACGGTTGTAAAATGTCGGAAATAAAGCGAAATTGTTTGTTTAATTTCATGGGGAGAATTGATCATTTTATCTATGTTCCTCGGTTCTACTATGCAAAGGTCATAAACATCGCTGATCACGAATGTGGAACAAATCTGGCAAATAGCTGCCTGACGAACGCAATTTATTGTACAATAATAAAGATTTATATGCTTTAAAATACATCCTTTTTTCATCCTGTTAGAAGTTAATAAGTTTTTTAATGAAATTTGCTGTTATCAACTAGAGTAGGGGACCGCGCACTTGTCATAATTTATCAGCCTGAACGAAATTCTGATTTCCTGGCAATTGTAAAATTCCTGTTACGCTCTTATGACCCAATTCTTTTAGCGCATTATGTTTAGTGGTCATAAAGATAGGAAATTTGTTGGGTGTGGTGCCCATTATCATAAAGATCTAAAAGCATGCAGAGAGGAATCTACAACAATCATTTGTCACGAGATTGCTTCACCTTGAAATTGTTCAGCTGAAAAAAGGACTGATAATATTCTTTTCAGACTCGTTTTACACGAATTTGTAACTGATATACTGGCTCGTATGAATTTTGAGAGTGCTGAAAATTAATATCTTTCCCTTTCCACTAATTTTGCTGTATAAATAGATAGAAATGAATTCCTGGCTTGATAATTATTAGCTATCACAAAGAGGTTTTGACGCATAAGGGTTATTTTTCTTATTTATATTTTGGATATCGTGCGGTAATGAACTACGAAGATCACATGAACTAACTAACACATAACGAGTATAGATAAATGAGTTTAAGGAAAGCACTTAATATTAAGTATTACTGTATAAATAGATAGAAATGAATTCCTGGCTTGATAATTATTAGCTATCACAAAGAGGTTTTGACGCATAAGGGTTATTTTTCTTATTTATATTTTGGATATCGTGCGGTAATGAACTACGAAGATCACATGAACTAACTAACACATAACGAGTATAGATAAATGAGTTTAAGGAAAGCACTTAATATTAAATTCAAAAAGTGAAGCTGTCAGAAAAATGATAATGTTTAAAATCACAACATTAAGAGGGGCAATAGTAGTTTTTAAAGGAGCTATATGCGTTTGCCTAGCTATTTCTTCGATGACTTTCGTAGGCTATGTAGTAAGAAATATAAACTGTATAAAGTACAAATAAGAAAACTAATTCCCACTCTCGTTTTACATGAATTTGTTACTGATAGATTGGCTCGTAGGAATTTCGAGAGTGCTGTAAATTAATATCTTTCCCTTTTTGCTAATATTGCTGTTATAAATAGATACAAATGCATTCCTGGCTTGATAATTATTAGCTCTCAGAAAGCGGTTTTGACGCATAAGGGCTATTTTTCTTATCGTGCGGTAATAAACTATGAAGATAACATGAACTAACTAACACATAACGAGTATAGATAAATGAGTTTAAGGAAAGCACTTAATATTAAATTAAAAAAGTGAAGCTGTCAGAAAAATGATAATGTTTAAAATCACAACATTAAGAGGGGCAATAGTAGTTTTTAAAGGAGCTATATGCGTTTGCCTAGCTATTTCTTCGATGACTTTCGTAGGCTATGTAGTAAGAAATATAAACTGTATAAAGTACAAATAGGAAAAATTATTCCCACTCTCGTTCTACATGAATTTGTTACTGATAGATTGGCTCGTAGGAATTTCGAGAGTGCTGTAAATCAATATCTTTCCCTTTCCGCTATTATTGCTGTTATAAATAGATACAAATGAATTCCTGGTTTGAAAATTATTAGCTCTCAGAAAGCGATTTTGTCGCATAAGGGCTATTTTTACCATGTTTTTATTAACTTGCTTTCTTGCTTGTTTGTGTGTTTGTTTGCGTGTGTGTTTGTCCAGTACAAATCTTGCAATCTATTTTTAACTAACTTCCCGACTAGCTAGACATTTGAAACTTTTAGAATAGCTCAGAACACGATGACAATGCATTTTTTAATTCATTTAGCCATCTTTAAGCATAATTAAATTAATTTTCAGTTATTTTCAGTTAATTTTGTTTTGTAGACTGGTGCAGCCATCTATCGCCGGAACGGGAACGAAAAGTTAAATGCAAGTTAACTTACAATTAACTTCATTTTCTTACAAGTTGATGGGATAAATCATCAAAAAAATTTTAAAAAAGTATTTATTAATACATAGAATTGTCAAGTTTATATAATTCAACAGAAAATTTAAAAACATGGTATATAAAAAGTTCTTTTTATCTTAAAATTATTCTTATTAATCTTTTGAAATTATTCTTATTAATCTTTTCGTGCGGTAACGAACTACGAAGATGACATGAACCAACGAGTATACACATAACGAGTATAGATAAATGAGTACTAACACATAACGAGTATAGATAAATGAGTTTATGGAAAGCACTTCATATTAAATTCAAAAAATGAAGCTATCAAACAATAATGCTCGAAACCGTAATATTAAAAGAGGCCATAATAGATTTTAAAGAATCTGTATGCATTTGCCTAACTAGTTGCCCGATAACCTCCATAGGTTATGGTGATATTTTTCGTGTTTATCTTTTTAGATATCACTCAGTAATGAACTACGAAGATCGCATAAACCAGGGATTCCCAATGGGGTCCAGGTGGACCCCTTGGGGGTCAATGGAAGTTTAAAAGGGTCTATAGTATTCCAGGGGTCTATTGAGGGTCGATGATAAATTTTTCTGTTTTAAAATTTAATTTAATTTTTTAGGAATGTAATTATTAGATAATAAAACATTTAATATTAAATTCAAAAAGTGAAGCTGTCAGAAAAATGATAATGTTTAAAATCAAAATATTAAGAGGCCAAGGGACTTTGAACCCCATTTAAAAAAAAAAAATTCTACATTTTACTATATATAACAAAATGAGAATATTTAATATTTTTTGTACTACAATGAATGCACTTAGAATTCACAAATAAGTATTTTGGGGAAGAATAAGACCTACGAATCAAATAATTCTTCAAAATAACTAGAATTTTTCAAAAAGCTTCATCTGCCTTAATTTTCTTCTGATTTCTTCCGAATTCTCACGATTGTTTATTACAGTGTTTGTCACAAAACTGTGCATTATCCTTTGAAAACATACTTTTTAAAATTTGAAAGACCATGAAATAAAGTAGAGATATACAAAAACATAAAAAAAAATAACAGGCACATTTTGACTTTTGATTTACTCAAAAAAAATTCAATCCACAATTGTGTTTATATGTATATGATAAACCTATATTAAAAAATTGAAGGTTTTTAAATTATATGGGATGCGCATGGAGCATTTTGAAAAGGAGACAGCATTTTTGAAAGGTTTTTTGAAAAAAAGGCATTTTTCTGCCAAAAATGCCTTATTTTGAATTATAAGATCTTAATTTTAGTAAAAGAAAATATTAATTATTCCCTTTCTGATTATAGAGTTGAAAATTAAAAAATTCGAGGTTGAAGGTCCCTTGTCCCCTTAAGAGGGGTTATTATAGTTTTTAAAGGAGCTTTATGCGTTTGCCTAACTAGTTGTTCGATGATTTCCGTAGGCTATGTAGGAAGAAATATAAACTGTATAAAGTAGAAATAAGAAAATTAATTCCCATTCTCGTTTTACATGAATTTGTTACTGATAGATTGGCTTGTAGGAATTTCGAGAGTGCTGTAAATTAATATCTTTCCCTCTACTCTAATTTTGCTGTTATAAATACTAGAAACAAAGGAATTCCTGGCTTGATAATTATTAGCATTCACAAAGACGTTTTGACGCATAAAGACTATTTTTCGTATTAAATACGAAACGAATTACGTATCTACGAAGATCATATAAATTAACTAACAAATAGCGAGTATAGATCACGTTGACCACGGCTCTCGCCTATACGCCCTGTTCACACTGAAGACCGGGGCTGCGTAGCAATTCCTGCAAACTCAGCCGAAGCTTGATTTTCCCTGTTCGTGGATGTCTCTTATAAGCCTGGGCGCCGAATGGACAGTACAGATGTGCCGACCAATTTGGGCAACCCGGGGCCCCTAACGAGTACAGATAAATTAGCCTAAGGAAAAGCACTTCATATTCTAAAGGTGATTGTGTCAGAAAAATAGTTTATGTTTCAAAGAATAATATTAAAAGAGGCAATTGTACTTTTTATAGAATCTATATGTGTTATCCCAGGCTTATGGTGGCCCTGTGGTACAGCGCGCTGACTTTCGGTGCTGAGGGTGCTCGGATCGAATCCTGACGTCGCGCCACTAAAATACCTTCGTTTGTGTCGTCCTTTCATTGGGGGTAATGCTGGTCCGCTATACGGTGCCCCCATAATAAAATGGCCAGCAAACTGCGGTGAATTATAGGGGAATATCTACACGGCGAGTGCCTCCACTAGAAAAAAAAATATGTGTTAGCCTAATTAGTTGCTCGATGACTTCGATAGGTTATGTAGTAAAAAAATATATACCTTATAAAAGAAAAATAATTACCAGTCTGGTTTCATATGAATTTGAAACTGATGGATTGGGTCTTATGAGTCGATAATGCTTGAAAATTAATATCTTTCCCTTTCCACTAATCTTGCCGTAATAAATAGATACAAATGAATTCCTGGCTTGATAATTATTAGCTTTCCGAAGAAATTTTGACGCATAAGGGGCTATTTTTCTTATTTCTCTTTTTGGATATGTGCAGTAATGAACGACGAAGATCATATGAATTAACTAACACTTAATGAGTATAGATAAACGAATTTAAGGAAAGCAATTCAAGGGATAGCGTCAGAAAAATAGTAATGTTTAAACCCATAATATTAATGAGGCAAAAGTACTTTTTAAAGATGCTATATGTGTTAGCCTAATTAGTTGCTCGATGATTTCCATAGGTTACGTAGTAAGAAATATAAACCGTATAAAGTAAAGATAAGAAAAATAATTTAAAATTAATAATGAATGTCTGTTTTACATTAATTTGCTACTGATAGCTCTTATGAGTTTCGAAAGTGCTGGTTTATTAATATCTTTCCCTCTCCGCTAATGTTGCTGTTATCTTTACTTATATAAAAGCCTAGAGTAGAAAAAGTGTAGATAACCATTCCGGGACGGACCAAGTCAGGAACATCTTATCATTGCGATGCCATTTTCTGAAAATTTTCTTGAAAAATAATACCACAAAAGTTACATATTTGGAAAGCCCTTTAAAAAATATGGAAATTTCAAGTGAACACCCTACCCCAAAACCTTTTAGTTTTGGAAATATCTTCAAATTAAAATATCCATTGAAAAGAATCATTTATTCAATTGAGTCATTCACTTGAATTTCGAATTCATTCTACTCCATGGTTTTTCATATTCCCTTTAAATAACTGCATTTTTAATGTTTAATTTTAATTTTAATGAAATTGTGTTTCACGTTTTATTTTTGCTTTATTTTATTGTTGTTTGCTGCTGTTTAAGTATCGTTTTCAGCAATGCCTGCTGTGTGGTGAGTCATTCCCTTTTGAAACAGTTTTAGTTTAGTTTTGATTTAGTTTAGTTTTGTTTTGTTGTTAACTGCTGTTTAAGTACAGTTTTCAGCAATGCCCGATGAAAATGATGAATCATCTTTTGAAACGCTGATCAACATTCCGTCATTTTTGACGGGGGTTATATACTAGTAAATAAATACAAATGTGATGGGAAAATTGCTTTGTATTGAAGCAAAGCAATTGCTTCAAATTGCTTTGTCAGACGCGTATCCGTTGGCGAAAAGTTGGCGTCAAAATTTTTTTGCGCCAACGCACGTCCGTGGTGCCAACGTTTCCAATTCCGCACACCTGTTAGTCTGAAAGTGCTAAATGTAAACAAAAAAAAATCAATAGAGACCAAGAAATAACAAATAAGTTGAAAACAAACTTCCTACTGCTGGCTGTATAAATCTTTCCAAAACATTACAGAAATTCCCAGCCGGTTATTTGGGTACAGATGTGTTTCACGCACCTTTTCCAATTTGGCGATTTTTTTTTATGTTTGGCGATTTTTTTATTTTTAGCGATTTTTTTTTGTTTGGTCTGGCAGCCATGCGATTTGGCGTGATGTTTGTTTTTTGTTGCAACCCTGAATAGGTGTTGTGGTATTGTGTAGTGTTTTTGGAAGTTTAATATACCGGTGTTCGATATTTTTGTTGGCGTTTCATAGTAGCGGTTTAGGATTTCTGTAATGTTTTTGGAAGTTTAATGTCTTCGTTTTTTGATATATTTGCGTATGTTTTAAAGTAGCGGTTGAGCATTTCTGTTTAGGTTTTGAATTTTAATATAGCCGTTTTTAGATATATTTGCGTATGTTTTAAATAAGTGGTTGAGTATTTCTGCTGAGGTTTTGAAGTTTAATACAGCTGTTTTTAGATATTTTTGCGTGTTTTAAAGTAGCGGTTGAGCATTTCTGTTTAGGTTTTGAATTTTAATACAGCCGTTTTTAGATATATTCGTGTATGTTTTAAAGTAGCTGTTGTGGTTTTGTGACATGTTTTTGAAAGTTTATTATTGCCATTGGTAAGTTTGTTTTGAATTTATTTTTATATTTGAGTTGTTATCGATATTTTGTGTATATTTGTTAATTTAAGTGTAAAATGTCCGCGTAGGCCTGTTTTGGCGACAAAATTTTTTTGACGAGTATTTGGCGTCAAAAAAATTTTGTCGCCAAATTGTCGCCAAGGGAGGTGCGTGTAATACATCTTTCCCAGCCGGTTATTTGTAATCATAAACACAAATTCTCCACACACAAACATATTACACACTTGTTTCCCATAAAATACAAATTGGTACAGATGTGTTTCACGCACCTTTTTCAATTTGGTGATTTTTTGTATGTTTGGCGATTTTTTTGTTTGGTCTGGCAGCCATGCGATTTGGCGTGATGTTTGTTTTTTGTTGCAACCCTGAATAGGTGTTGTGGTATTGTGTAGTGTTTTTGGAAGTTTAATATACCGGTGTTCGATATTTTTGTTGGCGTTTCATAGTAGCGGTTTAGGATTTCTGTAATGTTTTTGGAAGTTTAATGTCTTCGTTTTTTGATATATCTGCGTATGTTTTAAATAGATGTTGCGGATATGTGTAATGTTTTTGGAAGTTTAATGTCTTCGTTTTTTGATATATTTACGTATGTTTTAAAGTAGCGGTTGAGCATTTCTGTTTAGGTTTTGAATTTTAATATAGCCGTTTTTAGATATATTTGCGTATGTTTTAAATAAGTGGTTGAGTATTTCTGCTGAGGTTTTGAAGTTTAATACAGCTGTTTTTAGATATTTTTGCGTGTTTTAAAGTAGCGGTTGAGCATTTCTGTTTAGGTTTTGAATTTTAATACAGCCGTTTTTAGATATATTCGTGTATGTTTTAAAGTAGCTGTTGTGGTTTTGTGACATGTTTTTGAAAGTTTATTATTGCCATTGGTAAGTTTGTTTTGAATTTATTTTTATATTTGAGTTGTTATTGATATTTTGTGTATATTTGTTATTTTAAGTGTAAAATGTCCGCGTAGGCCTGTTTTGGCGACAAGTTGGAGACAAAATTTTTTTGACGAGTATTTGGCGTCAAAAAAATTTTGTCGCCAAGGGAGGTGCGTGTAATACATCTGTTCCTACAAATTAAACAACAACCTCAATTCAATCATGTCACTCATTTTGCCACAAACTATACTCTAGAAGACACAAAACAACATTTCACTTGAAAGGGTTAAAAATTCATGAATCTAATTTCGGGAAAAGGAAATTACCACTGGCTGTATTAAACTTCCAAAAACATTTCAGAAATCTCCAGCTAACCTCAGTTAGCAAATACATTTCCTACATTACAAAATAGCAATAACGCATCCGCGAAAAAAACCCCAGCAGAAATAGCAAAAATTAACAAACAAAATACAAAACATACTCAACCCTGCGCTAATGTTAAAAAATTAAGAAAACAATCAAAATTATAAATCTCATTATTTATAATTAAATTTAAACTCTCAATATAATTACTGCCACAACCGCACATTACTAAATCCCTCCCCCCCCCACAAAAAAAACTCGCCAAAATCGCATGGTTACCACGCCATAAGCAAAATCGCCAAACTTGGCAGGGAGGTGCGTCTGACAAAGCTGTACCTAAAGAAATACAAATGTGATGGAAACATTGCACACCTGCTTAACGTGGCGATATTTGCCTTGTTTACTTTTATCTTGTCACATCCTAATATGAGGTTGAGGTGTCAGCCTTTTAAACATCGCTGCAACGCGATGGTATTCAGCTTGTCAGCTGTTGCAAATATGACGTCATACTTTTTTTTCTCATACGTATTTGCCATAAGAAACTATTTTTTTTTTAGCGGACCATGTTTGGCCGTATGTAACTGTAGACTGTATCCCTTATGCAAATGCTTAATTGTATACAAAAACAGGTCTGTTAATGTGCCAGTCAGTCTGTAGCATTTGTTAATCCTCTGTCAGTTAGAAGTGAGGAGAGAGTATCTTTTCGTGACCCACGAATATTATTTTCGTTATGAGCAGTTGGCTCACTATTATGTCTTATATTTAGTTTGTTATTCATCTCTACATATGATCATCGCATATATAATTAAAGGATTTTTACTTATACGAATTGTGTCATCATTTAAAAGTCCCTATTCTACTGCGCGCCCTGAACAGCATAAATAAATAGAAATGAATTACTTGCTTGATAATTCTTAGCATTCACAAAGAAGTTTTGACGCATAAAGACTATATTTCTTATTTTTTCTTTTTGGGTATCACACAATAATGAACTACGAAGATTATATGAACAAGCACATAACGAGTAGAGATAAATGAGTTTGAGGAAACCTCTTAATATTAAATTCAAAAGATGAAAATGTTAGAAAAATAATCTATATATTTAAGTTGCTAAGCCGACTTTTTGGGCAGTCCGTGAGAGAAAATTACTGCATCAATTTACTTCATTTTGGTCTTAAACGAAAGATTGTAGATTTGTCAAATTTGGTTTTTGTAACCGCAATTTCTATTAATTAGTGATAATTTACAATTAAAAATTGATTTTTGAGCATGCTCAGTGGCATGTTTAAATCTGGCTTTAGAAACTCTGTTTCTGCGCATGCTCAGTGAAATGTTTTAATGATAAACACGTTTATTCCGAGAAGTTTCTCTAGGCCTCTCTCTGCCATTTTTATTTTGAGGATAATTATGTTTGTGAAATATAAGATTAAACCTGCTAGAAATTGCTTATTTTACGCTGTTTGACTAGCAATAGTTTACAATTAAAAAATTGCTTTCTGCGCATGCTCAGTGACATTTTTAAATCTAGCTTTAGATACTCACTAAGAATTATACCGCTTAAACACATTAATTTGTTTCTGCTCATTATTATGATTTTCAACATTTGGCAATGATGTGTTGAGTATAATTTGTGTATTACTATATTTATTTACTATCTAGCCGTCATGGTTTGACGGGTACCAACTAGTGATTTTTGAAACTGTATTATTAAAAGAGGCAATAGTAGATTTTAAGAACCTATACGCGTTTGCCTAGCTAATTGTTTGCTAACTTCCATAGGTTATGTGATGAGAAATATAAACCATATAAAGTCAAAATAATATAAATAATACCCCTCTGTACTTGAGCGTGTATACAATAAAGGAGATTAAAAAAATAATAATTACAAGATAAAAATAATTTTTTATATACCATGTTTTTAAATTTTCTGTTGAATCATATGAACTTGACAATTCTATGTATTAAGAAACACTTTTTAAAAATTATTTTTGATGAATTATCCCATCAACTTGAAAGAAAATGAAGTTAATTGGAAGTTAACTTGCGTTTAACTTTTCGTTCCCGTCCCGGCCGATAGATGGCTGCACCAGTCTACAAAACAAAATTAACTGAAAATGACTGAAAATGAATTCAATTTTGCTTAAATATGGTTAAAAGTATTAAAATAATGCATTTTCATCGTGTTCTGAGCTATCCTAAAAGTTTCAAAAGACTAGCTAGTCGGGAAGTTAGTTAAAAATCGATTGCAATATTTGTACGGGACAAACACACAAACACACAAACAAACAAGAAAGCGAGTTAATAAAAAAATGGTAGAAATAACGTCTCCAAACTATCCAAGAGGTTCCTAACAGAAGATTAGACCAATAAACAAATCCTTTAAGTTAGACATTTTGATACCACTTACTACTAATGGTAACATACCCATAATTATTAAGATTATGGAACTAAGCTGTATTAAATATATCCCACCATTCTCTCAGATCGTTTAAATTGAACTTTGTTACGGTTCTAGTTAACCTCCTTCAGTTCCGCTGACTTATTGTAAAGCTGGTTTTACCATGTCCCACTTAGAAAAATATATCGTTTTACTAGCTGAAAACCCGTACTACGCTACGGAGTACATTCAAATTAAATACAACGGCCAATGTATGCAATTAATGCAATATATATATATATATATATTTATATATATATATTTATAATAAATACAACGATCAATGTATACAATTGATGTAAAAAAAAATATATATATATTTATAAAAAAATTGTAAGTTATATATAAAGTTGGCCGTTTTTAAATTTCACTTATAAATAGTTCAGTGTCCAGCGACATGTTTACACCGAGTACTGAAGCAAACTGGTGATCTTCAACTTTGCCAACTCCTCGTGAATCGGACTAGCAGAACACGCCTTCGACGATTTGCATCGATCAGATCCATAGACGTAGCGTCGAGGGGGGGGGCACGTTCCCCCCAACTTAACTTGATTAAATTAAAACGTTAATAGAAGTTCAGCTAAAATAGGAAAATTGTAGAAAACTTTTAAGAAAGTTGTTTTTTTCCGCTTTTTCAAACTATGAAACTAAAGATTCCGATTATGTCTTTTACCTTAACATAGTTTTTAACAATGATATGACCGCCAGACGGTTCTTAAAATATGAAATATGATATTTTCAAATTCAATAACAATAGAATTGATGTTTGAATAGTATTCAAAAGTTATACAATGAGAAAAATAAATATAATATAAATAAAATGAGAAAAAAAATAGCATTGAATTTTTGTTATGGATCATATCATTGTTAAAAACTATGTTAAGGCTAAACACATAATCGGAATCTTTCGTTTCATAGTTTGAAAAAGCGGAAAACAAAACAACTTTCTTAAAAGTTTTCTACAATTTTCCGATTTTAGCTGAACTTCTATTAACATTTTAATTTATTTCAAGTTTAGTTGGGGGGCACGGTTCCAAAATGTACATTCTACCAGTCTGTGGGACTTTTGTTAATCTTTAATTAATCATACGTTGTTTTACGGACAGATTTCTGGTGGTATATGGTCGTAATACAAACTGTGAAAGAGCAAATGCATCATCCCCCACTAGATTAAATGGCATTGCCATTCCATTGTCGTCATTAGGGAGACAACTTTGTTCTGGAATTTTTAATTGGTTTCTTTCACGCAACCTTGAAAATGCTGACTGTTTAAAAATATTAGAATCACTTGATGAACCGTATGCTCCAACTTATACATAAATGAACTTGTAATCGCAATCCACTATTGCTAGAAGCACAGTCGAAAAAAATTTTTACAAAAAAATGTTTGTAATATGTATTTTATTTCAATAAACTTGCAAATTTTTAAGAAAATCTTATTTCTTACCTTAAAGTCATAGCTAATCTTTCCTGCGGTGGTATAGCCAAACGTAATCTTGCATTTTGGTAAGAAATACTGGGCCCCACTAATAACAACAGGTTCTCGAAACTTTCAACGCTATTCCGAAAGTAATTGAAAAATTTTGTTGGGTGTACTCTTAAATCTTTACATCATTTATAAAACTGCCCGTCAAATAATCTCCTACTTATTATTGGATGGACCCAAAATCTTCTGCGGCTTTGTTCACGTTTTCGCCGATGAGCGAGGGCTCAAACACATGCAGCTTCCACGAAATCCATTTTCAAACTGAGTGCAACGCAACTATTTAGTTGCCAGTAGGCGCTTGTCGAAGGTATTCGGCAACTTTCAAGTGACTAAACTGTTTAGTTGACGAAATTAAAAGTTACCAGTGGGCGCCTGGCCTTAAGTAACAGAAAAAGAAATTACGTGATCAGCATTTAATAAATTAAATTAAAAAGTTGATCTTTAAAAATTTACCAAAAATCAAAAAATGGAGGTAAAGATTCGAACAAGATTTCATTTTAAAGGAATGTTTATGATCTTTCTTGTGATATAAATTTTATAACCCTCAGAGTATTATTTAAAATGCAAACTTAAAAAAAGTTACAAAAACAGATTGAAAATTTAATTTAAAAAATCTAAGAAGAATTTTCAAAAATCTTTCTTAGTGCACCCCTACACTATAAGAAGAATCGTCATGCAAAATTTCAGCCCATTAGGTCCAACGGTTTGGTCTGTGCGTTGTATGTCAGTCAGTCAGTGTGTCAGTTACGGAACTGTTTTATATATATAGATAATGCAATAAAAACTATACTTAAGGGCAATGAAAAATTCTTGCGGATATCACTTAGAGTTTATTTTCTTTTTCTTTATTTACATAAGTTCTTAACTTTTCACTATGTTTACATTAAAGGAAACTTATAAATCCGTACTTCCGCCATTTTTGTGCTCATTTTATCCATATTTACCTGTTTTAATAAAGTATATAATCAGCTCTCTGCTGATGTTTCATATGCATGGTCCATATATATCAGATTTAAATTTATTTTTAAGCAATTTAAGCATAAGTATAAAAAAATTTCGTTTGAAATTCCGCATCAGCGATAGAGTTTAATTATAAACACGGTTGAGTTATTTGCTTTAGATCTTTATTTAATACTTAGAGAGAAAATTCAGGAGACAAGAAAGAAGTTTTAAAAGCACTGAAATATAATGCTTGAATCTATATGGTGGAAAAAAAGAGGAAAAAAAACTTTTTTTTATTTAGTGAAAAACTTTTTTTTATCTGCTGTTATAGAAAAACGCAAAAACAAAACCGATGAAAGGAGTTTACAAAGAAAATCCGTAAACATGATTGCCAAATTGTTAAAAGGATTTAAGCGTAGCGATATGAAAAGATGTAAAAAAACAAGAACAATAACAAGGAAAAAGATTAAATAAATTTTAGAAAAATCCTGAGACAATATATATTTATATACAGTGGTACCTCGGTTTACGAACTTAGGGGACTCACGACTCTTAAGTCGAGGAAATAAGGCATATTTTCATATTTTTTAACTCTGTGTAACTATTTCAATTTACTCCCAATTTTTCCAAATTTTATGTATATGATAAATTGATATATTTATTTTAATAAACAAATTTTCAACCCCCCAAAAAATTTTAAATAATTTTTTTAAAATGCTTTAGATATACCTTCTTTTTAAAGCAATTTTATTGTATACTGGCTTGCGCGCAGAAGTATGAAATTAATTTTACTCTTAAATGAATAATTCCTGTTTTATATTTAAAATAAATAATTGAAAATACAATTGAACATAAAACATTCAACATTAAAATATTTTTTCAATTTTTTTAAAACTATTAAAAATATACTTAACATTTCCTTAAATTTTTGCATTAATTTACCCTTGAAAAAATAACAAAACGTGCAGTGATTGCAATAATTATAGTTCAGACGCAATAAAATAACATGATTATGCTGTGATAAAAATTTCATGAAATTACGTTTCATAGTTTTTGAGATATCAGTTGCGGAATGATGTAAAATTACATTTTGAGAAAAATGAGTTTAAAATTTTTCTTACCATAAACTTGATCAGTAATTAAATATTTAGAATATCAATATCTCTGGAACTAAGCGGAATATTTTCATGCGGTTTGCTTTATTTTGTTCAGAAATGATCAGGATTTAACATATATTTTTCTCAAAAAATCGAATGTTTTAAAGATTTTAAGGGTAGTGAGTCCCCTTAATACGTTCCGAGACTTGGTTCGTAAACCGAAGCAGTTTTTACCATATAAATTAACGGATGAAGAATTAATCCGTTCACCCCTAAAATATAGTTAATTTTACCTTGTTTTTGTGGGTTCAGTTAGAAAGGAATGGTGAATATAAATTAAAACAGTCTTTATTATGAAGAACTAACGCATGATAATTGTTCAGTACAACATTTTAGCTTTGTAGTGGATAATTTCTGGAGCGGATGGTTAATTGTTAAAAAGTAAGGGAGGACTACAGATACTACTGCTTGGAAGGTAAGTCATCTTCCGTAATATCACTAGGCAATTCTGAATTTATTGTTTTTTTTTCTCTTCGTCTACTTTCAATATCACTAGCTGATTTTCACACAAGAAACGAACGCAAAGGAATTGGTCTTTTGCAATTCCGAAGAATTTCCCAGAAGTGGGACATCACATTGTCATTTAGAATATTAACTGCTCTGTTGGTCACATATTTATTATGGTGATGCTTTTTCAATAAATGCCTGCACTTCATCCCACTTGCTGCAAATTTCATTTATCATGGCAATGGAAACTTTATCCCTATCACTGTCTTTCTTTTATAAATACTCTTCCTGGATAGCATTCACCTGTTGACTTTGCAGCTGAACAAGTTCGTCTGTGGTGAGTTCTTCCACCAGCTCCTCCACATCTTTACAGTCGACCTCCAAGCCCACACTTTTGCCCATGGACAAAATCTCATCCGCATCTTTGACTTCCGCGTCTTCATTAGCAAAGCAAAATGATCGAAGTCTCTCTCTGGCGCACAAGTTGGCTGAATTTTCTTCCAGGCAGACTGCAAGGTACGACAAGAACCCTCACCCTCCTCCAGACTTTATCAATAATGTTGATGCAGTTGAGCTTATGAGGATGCAGGAGGACGCTTTGCTCCTTTAAAAATCTCTCAGGGTCAAATAAGTGTCATTTGTGACGTGAAAACACCTTGGAAAGAGTGTCATGATATACAATTTTTTAAAATTAGAAATAACCTGCTGGTCCATAAACTGAAGCTAAGGGTGTTGGATGGTAGAAATTTGACGTTAATGAAGTTATATTTGATATCCAGGTCTTTATCGAAATTTGGAGGCTGAGCAGGAGCGTTATCCATGGCGAGAATATTCTTCAAGGGCAAACCATTCTCCTCCAGATATTTCTTGACAGCTGGTGAGAAGACCTCAACAATCCACTCCATGAAAATTACTCTTGTTACCCTGGCCTTAGCATTTGCTCTCCACATTACAGGCAGTTTAGCCTTAGCCTTTATCACATTATTTTTCTTGAATGCACGAGGATTTTCAGAGTGGTAAACTAAAAGTGGCCTGAATTTCCAATCACCACTTGCATTAACACACAATAAAAGGTGTAAGCCTGTCCTTCATAGGTAGGGCCTTTTCCTCTTTGGTGATGTAGGTTCTTGACATTATCCCCTAAATAATCCTGTTTCATCACAGTTAAAAACATATTTTGGCATGTAGACTTCACTCTCCACAAACATTTTGAATTTATTAACATACGAGTATTCATCTGGAAGCCTTTTATCAGAACTAGCAGTCTCTCCATGCCTAAAGACACTATGAATTCCATTTCGCTAGCGGAATTTCTCAAACTGCCTTCTACTGGCTTAAAATCTTCACATTCAACACCATTTGTACTCGGTGGTTTAGCTACCAAATTACTGTGCAACTTCTTAGACTTTTCGCATATTAAAGCCTCACTAATACTATCACCAGCAAGCTCTTTTACACGTATCCACTCAAAGAATAATTTTTCTACCTTTTCCATAGCTTGAGGCCTTTGCTACGTTAAAACACTCACTCCTTTAGCCACATCAGCTGCATTTATTGCTCTTTGGTTTTGAGGATAGCACAAATGGCCAGCTGAACTTCAACCCAAACTGCGTAGCGAGATTAGAAACACGCACAACATTCTCATGTTTAGCTATTATTTCATTCTTTTTCTCAATAGTTAGGTTAGGTTTCCTGTAAGCAATATCACTTGCTCTTGCCCTTTTCTTGGGAGCCATATTGAGGGTTATTTATGCAAAAAAATTCGCACAAAAAACCTTAAGTACATGGGCAACCAATGTTAAATGTGTGCTAGAGAAAATCCAACTGAGCTTTACATGTGGACTGTTCGCTAACCGAAGCAAGTGTGGCGAATACCTGCATCGCATATCACCAGATGACAGCACATTTCCTGCGCTTGTTCGTAAACCGAGATACCACTGTATATATGTATATATATATATATATATATATATATATATATATATATATATATATATATATATATATATATATATATCATAACATTACTGAACTGTCAAAATATAGTGGAGAAGTACGGGGAAAGGGGGCTTAAAATAATAAGAATCTAACATTTCATTTACAAAGCGCGCGTATTTTGCTGTGGGGAAAACCATCTTTTAAAAGCGACTTGAGCACAAAGCGAATAATTCTAGATTAGAGGATTTATTTTTAGAAGTGTAAAGGTTTTGGGTGCGAAGTTAAAATGCAAGATCAGCGATATTGAGGGTCCAGACGACCAAGGTTAAGGTCTGCACATGCGCCGTGCAGCAGGAGCTCGGAGGGAATTGAGTTTTTGGCGGCAGATTGGATGCGATTTTCGTTGAGAGCGGGAGCTCGCGGCGTTCGTGCCGGGTAGATTAGAAAATGGTGAAGCGCGGAAATCAACCTGGAGAGTGGTCAACTTATGAAGTCTAATAAATATGGAATTATTACGAATTGGACTACTTCCTTCATGGCCTCGCCACTAGCCCAATTATTTAATGTACGTATTGACTGCATAACATCGAATCAAACACAGGAGCAAAACAATTCGTGCCATAAATATATATATATATATATATATATATATATATATTCTTTTAATAAACTGAGTGGTAAGCAAATATTTATTCACAAGGAAATAGAAAGTATAGACAAAATATATAACAAGCTTATTTGGAGAAGTCCCATCTGCAGTTACTTGCAGGAGGATTACTGTTTGCATTTTCTGAAAGATAAAGAGTTTTTAAGGAAGTAATAGATAGGTTTTCTTTCAAGTGTATCTTTATAGATGCAATATACAGGTTGTTTCGAAAAGGGATATATAAATTTGCAGATGAATAGAGAATATATAACTTCGAAGATGTGCAGAAGCCGAGTGTGTTTTAATATTGTAAAACACATCAGTTTGGTCACATACCTTATTAACAGTGAGCACAGTGAGGAATTTGGCTTAGAAAACTGCAACATTAATTCAGATGAAAATTCCCATGCAATGCTATTGATGAACCCCGACAAGGCACATGGTGTGCACATGGTAGCAAGTCCACGACAGACAGTGTCGTTGTGAAGTTTGACAGAAACCCAAGAAAGTTAAACAGACGTAAGTCTCGGTAATCGAATCAGAAAATAAAATTCCAACTATTAAGGATTTTGTTTTAGCTAAATTAGATGAGCAATACTTCGGAATAACTGAATCCATCGCTAAAGTAATTACGCTAAATAAGCTTTGCCTCATGTAGCAGATATGATTCCTTATAGACGTTTGCAGCATTACTAGAAGGCAGGCACATCAAACTTTAACCGTGTATCTCGAAACATCAAGTGCTAAACAGCCCAAATAAAAGTGTCCATTTATCGCTATTAACCTTCTATTATTTTTTTAAAAATTTCCAATGGCAAGGCATTACAAAAGAAAGAAGTACAAAATAGCACAACAAAAAATGACCGAAGTAATTGCCTTAAGTGTTCTCCAGCTTGCCAGTACCTCGCCGTCGCAGAGTCGCCATGAAGTGACAAGCGACGGTGGAGGTGGGCTCTGTTCAGTGGTTCTGCCATATTACAAAGAGTGCAGTTTGGTTGGTCGAAAATCCAAATGCGATGGAAATGTTCTACCAGGCAGTCGTGACCCACCAAGAGGCGAAACTGAGCAGCAGCTTCACGACGAAGGGCCATTGGGAATAGTGAGATCCCCAACTTTCAATCGCTTTTTCTGTATTCGCTGAAGCAGCTGTAATTAAAAATTTCCAGTCATAATCTGTTTAATATACAGTTTTATGGAATGATAGATAATGTTGAACATCTTGATGAACAATCCCAAACTCTTCCTTGCAAGGAAATCAGCTTGTTCGTTCCCAGTAACTCCACAATGCCCAGGTATCCGCCGCAGCGCTACATGCTTCTTTAGAGCCAACTTCAGCAAATAATCCCGACATTGAAGGTGTTTGGTCTTGAAGGGTCAGATGGTGTGGGTGACCTCGGCTCAGGCAGTCTGTATGACGTCAGGTGCCAGTATTGATCCACCTGGGTTCGTTCCGACCCAGATCCACGTTGGATCGCCTGCCGTTATGCAGATTGCTTGGCTAAGCTGTTCCCACCAGACGGATTTAAAGGCCAGGCAGAGAGACAGGCAGTGTGACTCGACAAAGCTCCAGTGTGCCAGCTGCGCGAAGCAAATACTTGAAGCAGAGCAATGTCTCATCAAACTTTAATTGTGTTTCAATAAAACCAATGTACAATTGCATCGGTGGGATTATTGGTTCAATACAGTCCATCTACCTTTCGACGGTTTAGAAGGATTTCATCCGATGAAGGGGGGTTAGTTGAGGCAATGGCCTGAATTGAGGCTTGGGAATCGGAAAGCAGAACCACTCTATCAAATTTATCTTCAAAGACCAATAACTGCTTTAGAGCGATTCAAATGACTTCCACCACTCCCTCGAAAGCTGTTTTGTATTTTCACCTTCTATTAACATTAAAAAGTATAAATATAATACCCTTTTGAAACATCCTGTCTGTTCCATATCTGACCATGTGATCATTTGAAGAGTTGTAGTTGAATCTGAGGTAGCGTACATAGAGTGCTGCAATTTAATTTAGCCTCATAAAATTGGATACCTTTAACTGGTCTGTACGTAACTCTAACAGAAAAAAAATGTTCCAAAATTTTTCTGAACATAAGAAGTGTCACAGAGCGTGCTTATTTCGAGCTTCGTGGACTTTAAAGACCTGAATGAAACTTATCTAGCAAAAGAGGTTAGCAACATAGAAAACCTTTAGATTACAGAAACCTTGGACTCTACATTATGAGGAGGAAGAAAGTCATAGAAAAACGGGGATAGGTTCAGTCAACTTAGCTCCGAAAAAAAAGAGACGAAAATCTTTTGTTTGGAACGCGAAACACTTCCAGAAAGACACTTGGGAAGTATCGGGATAGATAAAAGACTGTGCTGCGTATAATATTCAGCGGCACCAACAGACACTATTTTATCAATTTTTAACAATATTGAAAATAATTTCATTCTCGAATATATAGGGACAAATATCTTTTCTATTGAAAACTTTTCCAGTTGATTTCTAGATCAGTTAAACCTATATTTGTGAGGAAAAAAATCCATAGCCAACTAGGTAAAACAATAAAGTAACGGTAGTATTTTTTAAGGGAAGTTAAATTAGTATCGTCACAGTATAGTATAATATTTGCATCTCATTGGGTAACGTTCAGTTAAGATTGAGAGGTTCTTAACACTCCATTACTATCCTAAAAAAACTTACTTCATTGTTGTCGTCGTATCTGTGAGATACATGACGTAAAAACCATGATATATCAATTTTTGCACTATTATTTCAAGGAAAAGGGGGGTAAATAACTAGAGGTATGCATTGTTTTGCCTTTTATTTACGGGAAAATTTTCTGATAGGGTTTGGAGCAGAAAGACATCACTGAACCAATTATCCGCAGCGACTTTACGTCCGGTGTTAGTGATTGGAGTAATCAATCTTTCTACTATTTCCGTGCTCTTGTTGCTCAGTTGGTATGGCCCTCCGTTTGCTTTCCAGCATAAATTTCCAAATTGGTTGAATAAAACATTGCATAAATTTCCAAATTGGTTGAATAAAACATTGCAAAAATTTCCAAAGTGGTTGAATAAAACATTTTGGAATCAACAACAATCCGCAAAAATACAGCTACAAAACAAAAAATAAGATTGATCAAAAATACTTACGAATCTGCTTTCGTCGTATCTGAGATAAAAGGCTTGTGATGTCAATAACCTTTACTTTATAAGAACGAAAACTAAACTGACATCTAGCAACCCTCCTGCTAGAAAGATAGGCTGGGGAAGCAGCCTCCCTCTATATGGATGGACTTGCAGTCAGTAAAAATAGTTACCGTGTATCTCATGGATACAAGGTTAGTCATCGAGAATTAAAGAAAGAATACGGCTTAACTTGATTATATTGGGATGAGTACATATTGTCAGAAAGCAAGAGGTTCAAAGATTCCCAGATTAAATAAAAAAAATCTTTCACTTTTACTTCCTCCTGATTAAAAAGTCTCTTTGTAAAGGTGAACGGAAAATGTAAGACTGGAAGAGCAGCCGACATTATATTGGTTTGGTTCGGTTTAGAGCGCTACGATAATTTTTTGCTACACGAGGGCTAATTAGACAGAGACCTACTGCTTAAAGCAGATTCCGAACGGCTACAAACGTCCATGCCAAGAGTGGGACTTGAACCTACAGACTCCGGTACTGCAACGTCAGCACCCTAGCCGTTCAACCATCGTCCGGCTAAACTTTATATTAGTGGCTCATGACTAACGAAGTTACATTGACAAGGGACCAGTGCATCCCCGATCTCATTCTGGTGGTAAGTGTACAAAGTATTGTTTTTCAAGGAAGAAATGGTCAAATACTTAAAAATAACCTAATTTTATTTTACATCTTTGGATAGAGATGAACATATCTATCCGGAGAGTAAAAGGATCTATGTTACATTCCCTAGCCAGTTTTTTTCAAGAATTAGAAAAACTGGGGGAAAGCTTAGGCCAGAACTATCGATGTGAGAAATCGTTGTGATATGGTTTAACTACGTTTCAGAAGAAATAAATGCTTTTTTCCGACCTACTTGTAGATTATTAAATGGTTTTCTCCTCCATTAAACTTTTTTCAGACTCTTGTTACCTTAACTTAATGTTTCTGTCATCCGGAAACACGTTTTACTAACTCTTCGAAATCCCTGCTCATTTACCTGACAGTTACACCAAAGAATGCTTTCACAGGATAAGTCTAATTAGAATTGCAATAATATTTAGACTCCCATGAATATTTAGAAAATCTTGTTGGTTTCAAACATCGATGAAAGATGTTGGATTTTACCAAAAAAACTAAATTATAATTCGTAATTTATTTGGTCAGCAGAATATTTAATTTCGTTATATACACAATATCATGACATCTACAGCTGCTTTTTATGTGAGCTAAATTTCACACTACATAAAAACATATTTCACTGTAAAGAAATTTCCTCTTTAACCATTTTCTCTGAAGTTATTACATTGTTTCCTTTCGATAATTTTAGGAGTTGAAATACCTGTATCGACCTCAAATTTTACAAAGGCAAATGTTCTTGCCCTCCAGGCCTAAAAGAAATATTTTTTGGAGTTCCTGGTTTCATCTCCTAATCTCCTTTTTCATTCTTTACCGATAAAAGAAATATTTTTCCTTAATGCCACTGTATCTGAAAAAGCTTAATCTATAAGAAAATTCGTGAGTTTATTCATTCAAGGAATCCGTATATTTAGTTTTTTCGAAACTAAATATACTGTTTAAAAGGCGGAAGGGAAATAGTTTGCGATTTTGAGCTCTCAGTGCATTATTGGAACTGAAGTTAAAATCTGTTACATGCATTGTCAGTGGTTACATTTTGGTTTATTAAGTAGTGTCCTGAGGTAGATTAAGTTTTGTTTTCTTACGATGAAAAATGTGTTTAGATTCATTTTAAAATTTTCTTCATTCTTGTATTTTAATTTAATCTGTTGCGTTACCAGAATTTGTTTTAACTTGCTTTTAGAAAATTTATGCGGAAACGAAGAGAATAATTTATAGGATAAGTTTGACTTTTCCCATACAATGTCCCTGCTTTTGTATTTAGATTAATTCCATTAATTCAAAAGTTTTGAAAAATCTACCTCTTAAAAGATGTAGAAGTTAAAAAAAATTATGCATTCTAGCGAGTGGCTAGCTCACGGTATGTTGCTTAACTATAAGACATCAAAAGATTTATAGTTTTATTAGTGTTTTTTTTATCGTAGAGTATGAAACTTTCTAGGTTCTCCCTTTCGCATTTAAATTTGCCGAGGGCGGTGCTTCAGTTGACATCGCTGATCTACCCTTCCCATGTTTAGCTACGAACAAGTTTTCTCTCAGTATTTATCAAATCACGGATTAGGTAATGCATAATTCTGAATTCTGTTTTCTGCGTTTAAATAAAGATCATTAATGTGATACGTGTATTTTTGGAAATTTAGAATTTTTTTTCTGTAGTTCAATTTTTACAGGGCATTAAATTATTCATGGCTATAACTACAAAATGGCCAGAAAAATTGTGATAAAAGCTCAAATGCGCGAAATGAACTCTAAAGTTTAATATTCTAGATTTTTTAAAGACTTATCAATCAACAATGCTAGCGTGGAAAGTATTCTTAGATGAACACAAGAAGATGACTTCTCAAAATAACGAGAAGAGAGTAATTCTTGAATTATTAATACACGAATAGGTGGAAATAAGTGAAATTATACCTAATAAGTGAAATTATACCTAATACTGCTGCTTTACGGTGTATTATTGAAATTCTTTAACTTCTCCTAACCTACGGATATGACTCGTAGGATACCCATCAATGGATGTAGACTAATATGAGCTGTTATATTTGAAAGTGGTTTAAGTCCACTTTTACAAAAAATGATTTAAGGCTGCTATGTACTAACCCCATTGGATTCGCTCACCTCAATGTTAACCTATGGAGAAAATTTGTCCACGGATTGCCGACTTAGATTCAAAGTTTTTTTTTAAAAATTGATATCCGTCATAGAGAAAGAAATTTTACATTTGTGTATATGTTTCGTTTTTTTAAATGCAATTAATATTTTAAAATTTAAATTATTCCTGGAAAAATCTGGTATAGTGTGTTTTAAATGCTCATAAATTCCTTCAGTGGACAAAATTTATAAAATGAATCCTGTAGCGCTTTGCAGAAAAGTTCAGGCTATCTGATAATACCAATTTTATTTGATTATCAGCATTTATGTACCTGTAAATAGTTGACAAACATATATTTAAAATAAAAAATTTGGGGGCAACGCTTAACCCCCCTATGGAGAGAGAGCCATTACTATCCCTCAAAATGTCAATCCTAAGGGGGGTGGAATTCTGGAACTGTCAACTGAACTCCTCCTACCACAAGAGTCTGCAAGAGGAAAAGGGAAATAAGATTTTTTTTCTTAGTACACAGCAGCCTTAACGGTTATTTTCATAAGATATAGACACCTTCTCTTCATATTTATAATCATACATTCAATGGAGTACAATTTTTCATTAAGTAAACAAAAGAATTTTGGCTATAAAATGTTATCGCAAAAATATTTTTTTTGAAAGTGGAATAAGTCCATTCCTAATAATTCTAATTAAAACAACTTGCTTATTGCAATCTATATAATAACTGCTGAAGGTAAACAAATGTTAGCTAGTTAGTCAGCAGACACGGGGACGGGCTAATCTCGCGAACCGAGCATAGCAGGATATCGCAACTGGTACCGCTGGCCGAAGACGGACGAGACGCGTGCACTGATATTATCCTCAACTTTCAAACTTTAAACTTTTTAAATTATTAAATTAAAACCGCCGAACAAAGAAAAGAAACGGGCAATAGAAACAGCTGTCATTCCCGGTGGGTCAGCTCCTTTCCGTTTCGCAAGTTTCCACTATTTTCATGCATGCAAAATTAAACTTTTCTGCCCACCAGTCGACAATTTTTTTATTTCCATGTGTTCTACAACTCTTCATCTTTAAGGATATGCACATTTTCAAAAAGTTAAAAATGTTTTTTACTGCAAACGAAACTTTTTCCCCAAAGCAGTTTTCCAAATTTCACGAAATCGACAATTTTGATGGACAAATACACTCATGGACAAAAAAATTAGCGCACCAAGAAATAATTGCGGGATCGTAACGAAACTTGCAATGAAGGTACATGTCGAGGAGATATGCAAATGATTAGAAATGCAGCGTGATTGCGCTTTACATATAGCCGGTAGAGGGCGTTGAACATCGTACTCTGTGGAGTATAAAACATGTAACCAAAGCTTGTTTGAGTGTGGTGAATCATTTACAAAGGAAATCATTTCCTCATCCGTACGAATCGGATGAGGAAAGCAGTTTGAGCAATATTAATTCAAGATTGCTAAAAACTAAAAAGAAGATTAGAATTTTAGAACTAACTGATACAACAACTGACAAAGACGACGTTACAAATTTTCGATCACATTATAAATAAATAATGATCAGTTGATTAGGAAATGCAAAAGAAATAAAGGCGAAAAATATACAAAAACTGGAAATATTATTCCTGCAAAAAAATTCCAAAATAAGGATTGCAAATGTGTGAAAGTGTGCAAGAATGGTATTACAGAGAAAGATCGAATATCCCTTTTTAATTTTTTGGGGAAATTATTAACAAACAAAATACATTCTTGTGTGTACCTACTCAGCGTACGCCAGTAAAAACAAGACGAGGTAGAAATTTTAAGGGATCAGCCATAGATTGTAGTTATAAATACTTTTTAAATATTGAAAAGGAAAGCGTTGCGGTATGTAAAATGTTGTTTATAGGAACATTTGATATATCTATAGGCAGACTACATAAGGCTCTCAAAGCAAAGGTAATTAGAAAAGACTTATTTGAAAGGATCTTGCAGAATGAGTGATGAGGAACTTGTATATGCCGTAAAAGATCATATAAAAAAATTTCCACTCTCTGAAAGTCATTACACGCGTTCAAATAATCCAAACTGAAAATAACATGAGTTCTAATTTGAACTTAAGAAAAATGTACAACTTGTATGTCAAAAAGTGGGAAGAGAACAATACAACATTTCTCAGCGAGAAAATATATAGCAACAGTTTTAAGAATAATTTTAATTTAAGTTTTCATCACCCACATAAAGATACGTGTCAAAAATGAGATTTACTAAATATGAAAATTAAAGCTACCTTATTGAAAAAAACAGCCTTTTAGAAGAACATACCATACATTTATGGAGTAATGGAGAACTGGCTAGAAAAACTTTAAAAGAAGATCAAAACTTAGCATCAACGAAACCAGATAAATACACTGCTGGCCACTGTAAATGCAACACCCTGAAGGAAACATGCAAATAACATGAAATTTACAACATGCATTAGCGGAGGTGAGATATGCAAATGATTAGAATTTCAGCGCAGACGCACATCACGCGCGCCTGTGGCAAAGCCCTATTTAAGCGCTTTGCCACAGGCGCTTAAATAGCGCTATTTAAGGCTTTTTACTTCAAAGCGCTATTTAAGGCTTAGAGATTTCGACGATTTCAAGTTCGGCAATTGAGTTTTTCTTGTGGTTATTTAAAAAAAAAACTATCAATTATGCCTCGTCGAAAACATCGATCATCTTTTGATCAAGTATCCGAGTTCGACAGAGGAAAGATAGTGGCCTACCGAGATTGTGGATTATCTTTCAGGGAAATCGGTAGTCGTGTTGGACGAAACCAAACAACTGTAATGCGGATATGTGATCGTTGGATGCAGGAGGGTACGACGGACCGGCGTGTTCGATCGCATCCACCTCAGCGCACCACTTCACGTGATGACAGGCAAATTGTGCGCATGGCAGTGACGGATCGCTTAGTCACATCACGAACCATAGCACAGCACATGCAGTCTGTAACGCATCATCCAGTGTCTGCGCGTACCATTCGACGCCGTTTACAGCAGAGTGGTCTGTCCGCAAGAAGTCCATTACTTTGTCTACCCTTGAAGCAGAACCACAGACGTCTCCGCCGCCAATGGTGCGATGACAGAAGGATGTGGACGGCAGAATGGAATGAAATTGTCTTTACTGACGAGTCACGCTTCTGTCTGCAACACCACGATGGTCGTATTCGAGTCTGGAGACACCGTGAAGAGAGGATGCTGAACAGCTGCGTTATGCACCGCCACACTGGTCCTGCACCGGGTATTATGGTATGGGGCAGTATTGGATATCACTCTCGCACACCTCTAGTACGCATTGCCGGTACTTTAAACAGCCTGCGCTACATCTCCGAGGTGTTAGAGCCAGTTGTCCTTCCTTACCTTCAGGGCTTGCCCACAGTAATATTTCAACAGGATAATGAACGACCACACGTGGCACGCATTGTCCAACGGTTCTTCGTCATTCGCCAGATTGAATTGCTTCCCTGGCCGCCTCGCTCTCTGGATCTTTCGCCGATAGAAAACATGTGGTCCATGGTTGCTCTACGATTGACCCAGATTCCATCCCCAGCTGCCACAGCAGATCAACTTTGGCAACGTGTGGAAGCTGCTTGGTCTGCTGTACCCCAAGAACTCATCCAAAGTCTCTTTGAATCAATGCCGAGGCGTGTGGCAGCGGTGATCTCCAACAATGGCGGCTACTCTGGCTACTGATTTTGGCAGGAACCACACTTCACAGAAGTCTATAAATTTAATCATTTGATACTTGGTCAACATGTTATCTACAAAATAAATTTTGTTGTGATATCTCTTGTCTTTCTTAGTGTTGCAATTTGGGTGGCCAGCAGTGTATTTCATTTTCGTTTGATCTACAAAAGGCCCTTCCATATCCCAAACGAAGTAATTTACAGTTTAGACTTGTTTATTTAAATAACCTTTTTAATATAACTAAAATTATTTGTTAAAAAACTTGGTTATTCATTTATTTACGTCTTTATTTTAGTTATTATTTTTTACATTAAAAAATCCATTTCAATGAAGCTAATATCTATAAAAATATGGACTTATATCTCCTGTTGTTTTTATTTCTTATAATATGTTATTTTTGAAAGTGGTATAAGTCCATTTGGAGCTAAAGAAATTATTTATTTTTTTATATAATTTTAATAATTATTTCATAATAAAATTTTAAAGGTGTATAGCGTTAAAAACCTCACTCGAATTGATTAACGTTTGCTAATATTTTTAAATTAATTCAAATGCAAACCCTTCAATATCTCGAAGCATGAAAAAATGGGCTTAAAATAATGAGCCACTTTCAAAATTAACAGCTCATATAATTATTTCTTAACCTCACGATTTTCAAAAATGCAACAAAAGTTTCCTTTTAGATTCTTTAAAACAAATATTTATTCCGCGGCTGTCCACATGGTGTAGTGGTTAGTGTCGTAAGCTTCCACGAAGTGGGCTTTGGTTCAAATCTCGAATACGCCTTAATCATTATTGTGTATTTCCTTCGCAGGGAGTAATGCTGGCTCACGCTCACCTAAAGTAACCAGCAAGACTTAGCGGTGAATAACAAAAGACAAACGTCTCACGACAAGTTCCTCCGCATTAGAAGGGAAAAAAACCCTTTCTCGATTTATTGAAGTGTACTTCATTTTGTAAAAACAAATTTTCTCGAGACATGTTTCTTCATTTAGCCTATTTCTAAAAAGTGAAATTTTATACCATGATTAAAAATAAGGATTTATTTATAATCTGAGAAGGCTGTATAAACACTTTTATATAATACACAAATATTTGCTGTCAACAAGAAACAAAATATTTCATTGAGTGATGGCATTGAAAGGAACTTTGCCATTAGCTATTTCTTCATTTCCTAATCTTGGTTACCTTTGATGTATGCAAAAACAAGAAATGTTTCAATGTCACCTTCTAACACCTTAAGTTTGAGAAATAGTTCTCCTAATTTTTTTAACTAATGCAATTTTTCTATTAACATTAGAAAAACTATAAAGAAATAATTTATGCAGTTAAAGGAGTTTTATTCAATTAATTATCAATTAGTTTTTTTCATCAGACGTTTATTTCCAAACAAGAGCCTAATATACAGCTAACTTAATTATTCTATCACGCAATGTTAGATTTGTGTAAATATTACTTAGGTTTTATCATGTTGCAACCAATCAGTTTAATTAGCTGATAACTAATCTATTTGGCAATAATTTTTTGTGCTGTTGGGTTTTTAATGTAGTTTTCTTAAGCGCTTACAAATCTTTCATTTTCCTTTTACCTTATGGCACTTTTACTTATCGTATGTTTTTATATGTACTTTGGAGCTTTGAATTTTTAGATAAATTTATTAATAAAACATCGCTAATACAATATCAACATGTTTCATTTTAAGTGGTAGAAAAAACGGACACTTAATTTTGAGGGTATATTAATTGAAACACATGATAGTAAGTAAACTGAAAACGGGTATTCATATTCAGTTAAAAATTTAGGATATATCCCTCTCTCTCTCTCTATTTATATATATATATATATCTATATTTCTATGGTGCCCGGTATAAAAGGCTTAAGTAAAAAAAAAAGTGATTTTTAGATATTTGTTAATATTAATAAAAAAACAAAAATCTTTTGACTTGTATAAAAGGCTTAAGTCTATCAATTTTGTATACAAAAGTACATTTCTTTGTACAAAAGATTCAAGTCGAAATTATATTTCTGCGATTGGTTTAAAAGCCAATAACTTGGTATATTTAAATCACTGTTTTTGACTTAAGCCCTTTATACCGGGCACCATAGATTTATGAACAAATGTAAGTGGCTATGAACAGAAAAAAATAATCTGAATTCTAGCTGCTTTTTAAATTTTTCTTTCCTTAAAAGACAAAGTATTTGCAGTTCTATATATGAAAGTGTCAGAAAATTACTAGATCATTAGTAACCCACTCACGATTAATTGGTTTTGAGAAGATTTGAAACTAATTTCGATATTGAGTCAAAATGAAGGCTTATTTTGAGAGGAATTAATCAAATACTTTAATTTATTCCTTGGTTTTATATTTTAAGAATCGGAATTTATTGTTCAACGTTTTTTAAGAAGTATTTTGTGGGTGTTGAAGGGAAAAGACTTTTGATGGCAGCTTTGGAAAATTTGCCATCTTTTAAGAAGTACTTCAGTGCTTTTTGTTTGCCTACTGCCACATTCTCAACTTTTGTGCAATTATTCTGAAATGAAGATAGATTTGCTAGAAATAATCGATTCTATACTCAGAGAACATATCCTGTTAATCCTTTGATGGGCGCCGTTTGCACAGTGAAAATGCCTAAATCTAGTCTTCTTTTTCACTTGCATTCAGTTTAGTCCAGTTAAATGAGCAGAAAAATGGTTAGTACTGCCATCTGTTACCAGTTTAAAGCAGTAAAAACATTTTGCAACCTTTAATTGGAAAAATTTTCAAGATTCTTTAGGTTAAAAAAATCTGGAAAAAATATCCTCACTGTGCAAATGGGGGAGGTTGCTGCCCCTGGAAGGGTTAAAGAAATATATTTCTCAACTTTTGTCTAAACTTAATGGTGACCATAGTGTGAAGTATTATTACGGGCTTTAGTGCCGAGTAAATGCTATTTATTTTTGACAACTTTTAAAAAGAAGTTAAGGATGTTTATTAGCTTTATTCTGAATTGGTTTGTTTAAAATTAATAATTAACTGAATTATCGTTTGCAAAATAAGGCTTGCGAGATATTTCTTACTGAATCTTGAACTTTCTAAATTTTACTTTTGTTTCAAATAGCATTTTTTTATATATCGGACATTTGAAAAATGTCTGATAGAGTTAGAGTAAATATATTAAAATCCCCAATTAAAAGCTAATCGGAACTTCACCTTTAATTTGACAGTAATTTAGGAACCCTTTGCTATAATTCTCCAAATTCTGTTTTATTCTATTTCTGATCACTTGAAGAGCACTGTCAATTTAAAGATATAAAGCTATTGTAAGCTGTTTCTTCTATATTAATTTTCAGCTAAACAAAGTAGGAGTCTAAGAGTTATACTAGACCACCTGTGATCTGTTTTGGTCATCCACTATTCTTATATCATAATAAATTCAAGCTAATTTCAATGTCTCACCGACATGGAGATTTTGTTTGAGGTAATATTTCTATTTATTCGTGTTATGGATAATATAATCGGAATGATTTTTACCATGTTTTTATTAACTCGCTTTCTTGTTTGTGTGTGTGTTTGTCCAGTACAAACCTTGCAATCGAATTTTAACGAACTTCCCGACTAGCTAGGCATTTGAAACTTTTAGAACAGCTCAGAACATGATGACAATGCATTATTTTAATATTTTTAGCCATGTTTAAGCAGATTTTTACCATGTTATTATTATTTTCAGTTAATTTTGTTTTGTAGACTGGTTCAGCCATCTGTCGGCCCTGACGGGTACGAAAAGTTAAACGCAAGTTAACTTCCAATTAAGTTAATTTTCTTTCAAGTTGATGGGATAATTCATCAAAAAAATTTTCAAAAAAGGTATTTATTAATACAGTAGAACCCCGATTTTACGTTGTCCGTTTCGTACGTTATCCCGCTTCCTACGCCATTTTCTGCTGGTCCGTGAAAATTGCCTATACCGATAATGTTAAAATATCCCGGATTTTACGTTACCCCTTTCCAGAAAATCCCGCTTAATACGTTTTTTCCAAAGACAAGATCAAAATCATTTTTCCTCTATTAGGCTCACACAAACTTTTTCGAGTTCTTTCTTTCAAGAAAAACTTGTTTCTTACCAGTTTGAAGCGTTCTGGCATTCTTTCAGCCCCGTCTTACTGTCCTTTTGTGTGTGTGTGGTAGGCTGGAGGGGTTTCCCCCCCCCCCCCCCCAGTGTCAAAATCAGAAGGGTGGGGGATTAACAAAAGGATGGACACCCGCAAGTGGAGAAGAATCACCGCAATGCCTTTTGATTCTTCGATCACTCTATGTCAACAAAAGAGAAAGAGGTGATGGATCTCTCTTGGTTAGATTGTCCAATGTACGCACTTCACATGGAAAGCGGGGGGGGGGGGAACTATGACCAGACCATGCAACCCACTAAATGTAGAACTGGTTTCAGCTGGCCTGTAAAAGTTCGTTTGAGCACCGTAACCATTTTTCTCATTGCCGAGCGTTCTTAACCTGAAGGAAGGATGTCTAAACGAAAATGTTTCTTTCTAGCCAAAAAGGCCGAAATCGTCGAAAAAGCTAAAGAATTTCATGGCACTAAAATTGATCTTGCTAAATTTTTGGGTATTGCATATTCAACTTTGCAAACGATTTTAAAGCAAGAAGCTTCAGTAGAGTTAAGTGCTGAAAAATTCAGAAAATCTGCAAAGAAACGAAAAACTCTTAAGACATCTCCGTATGATGATTTGGAAAAAAATTTAATGGAATGGTTCAAGGAAGCCCGGGCGTCAAAAATTCCAATAAACGGATCCATCGTTAAAGAAAGTGCGCTTGAAATTGCTGAAAGGCTTTAACTCCAAGGCTTCTCTGGATCGAATGGCTGGATCGACAGATTTTATAAAAGGAACAATTTATGTTTAAAATCTATCTGTGGAGAATCCGATGGTGTGGATATTGCAACTGTGCCGCAGTGGAAAGAGAACACTTTGTCAAATTTTGTAAAGGAGTACAATCCAAGAGACGCATTCAACGCCGACGGGGCGGGACTATTTTTCAACTTGTTACCCGACAAAACATTAACAGTCAAAGGTGAAAATTGCCACGGGGGAAATCTTTCAAAAATGCGTTTAACTGTTTTATTATGTACTAATGCCGACGGAAGTGAGAAATTAACGCCTCTTGTGATCGGTAGAGGAAAGAAACCACGGTGTTTCAAAAATGTGAAAAGTTTACCCACGGATTACGCTTCGAATAAAAAGGCATGGATGACTCAATCGCTGTTTGAAGATTTTCTTCGGAAACTGGAAAAAATATGCGACTACAGAAGCGAAAAATCATTATTTTTATTCATAACTGCGCCTCTCATTTGGATCTTAAATTGAAAAATGTGCCAGTAGAATTTTTTCCAGCAAACCGCACCAGTCAACTTCAACCTTTGTATCTAGGAATTATCCGATCACTTAAATCACATTACAGAAAACAACTGGTTAGGAAATCACTTCTTTTTATTGGTTCCGGTGACCTGCATGATGCTTCTACAGCAAAGATAAATGTTCTGGAAGCTCTGAATTTGATTTCTGCAGCGAGGGACAGTGTCGACAAAAAATGCGTTACCAATGTGCTTAATAAAGCAGGTTTCTCGAAATCCAACAATGAAATTAGCCCTTCACCTTCAGATTACAATGAAACGGAAGAAGAAGATTGCTTGGCTGAAGGTGAAAATCTTCCGGAAGGCGATGACGCGTATATCGACTGCGACGGACATCTCATCACTTCACAAATTCCTTCGATATCTAATTTAATGCCCGCTTCCGATGATAGTGGTGATGAAGATGAAGATGAAGAAGAAATAACGGAGGTTGTAGTACTCACAGCTGATCAAGCAATTCAAAGCATAAAAACTCTGAAACAATTTTTAGTTTCGAATGTAAACCAAGAAGGAAATTTGTAAAAAATTGTTAGTATTGAACGTGCTGTAGTTGAAATTGTATCTAAACGCAAAAAACAAGTAGAGATTACACATTTTTTCCGATAGTTCATCCGGTAAGTGTCAATTTTTGAACAATATGCTCAGATTTTTTTTAACCCCGATTTTACGTTTTCCCCGTTTCATACGTTTTTTACCGCTGGTACCATGAAAAACGTAAAATCGGGGTTCCACTGTACATAGAATTGTCAAGTTTATATGATTCAACAGAAAATTTAAAAACATGGTATATAAAAAGTTCTTTTTATCTTGTAATTATTTTCAACATATTTTAAAATATAATTTATTTGTGATCCTCAGATGAGGCTTTCGATGATAGTTTTTTTTGGATGATACACCAATTTTCAAACATTCCCGAGCACTATTAATTTATTTTGCATTAGTTAAAAATCACATAAATTGCGCTCGATGTCTTTTCGCGTGCGAAAAAAAAAAAAATTATTGCCACAAAAGGTCATAATGGAGCAAACTCCACGAGAAAGCCCTGAAGATGATTACATTTTATATATGGGAAAATAATTTGCAATTATCAGTAAAAATGGAATTTCTAAAGAAATTAAAAGAAGAAATGGAAGTTGTTCACGTATTTCAATTTTTAATTCAAAGTATCGCGCATTGCGGAGAATACAGAGTAATTGAAAGTAAAAATATCATTTGATAACTTTACGCTCTAGTGGGTGTTAGAAATGAAGCAGGAGTTATTAAAAATAGAACATTAACTTCCGCGTCACTTGTTAGCTTCAGAAAGTTTCGATATTGACAGCCTGACGGAAATTCAAAGATTAATGCTTCGGGATAAACTTGGCGTTATTAGAACAAGCAGCTTTCTGACTTAACATTTATTGGAAGACTAATGAAGCTTTTAATGATAAAAACGCAATTATTTTTGTATAGTTCATGTCGTGCAGCAGAATGTTAGGTTATTAGGAGATATGCATCCGGTAAATCAATTTCCAGTTTGAATATCGGACATTTGGGGAAAGTTCTGTTAAATATCTCGGTCTATGGAACTAGGCAATTTTTATGATTGGGTTCCTTTCTTCGTTTTGTCAGTTCAGCCGACCGAAAAAATGTGTCATGTTACGTAATTTGCAAAATATCAAAGTTTTTCTGTGTTTTGACTTTAGCCCAATGAGTGGATTGTTCAGATCCGCATAGAATTATCGTTTTTTTGTCTGATTTGGAAGAAACTAACTTTTATTTTATAGTTACATTTCGGATCGATAGATGCTGCTGTTTTGGAAACTTCATTGTAAAAATGGCAAAGTAATAGAGCGTAAAAGATGCTGCAGTTTACGGTTAGTTTACCGTATTTTTCGAACCATAAGACGCACCTTTTTACATAAAAAAATTGATTTGAAATTAGGTTGTGTCGTATGGTCCGAAGTAACATTAAAATACGTAAAATAAATATTTTATTACATATTATATATATACATATATATATACAAGGTGCACCCATAAAGTAACCAGACAATTTTTTATACATACGAAAAATATTACTCACCTTCAAATAAATTTATCCCCTTCAAAATAATCCCCAAAAGAGTCTATACAATTTTTCCAACGTTTATTCAAGTCATCGAAACACTGTTTATAGGCGTTGGAACTAACCGTTCACAAAATTCGCGTAACATTTGATTTAATATCCGTTTTCAAATCTCTGTCCTTTCATGGCCATCTTAAGCTTCGGAAAAAGGAAAAAATCAGCTGGCGATAAGTCGGTAGAATATGGTGGGTTATTTATCACTGTAATTGAATGCTTAGCAAGATATTGTTGTACAGAAATTGTTGTACGGGGCCTAGCATTATCGCGTAAAAGAAACCATCGCCCAAAATCAAACAGTTCCTTCCTAACTCGCCTTATTCTGTTTCTTAATCAAAAAAGCACTTCCTTGTAAAAAATACTGATTCATTCTTCGATTTTCAGGAGCAAATTCGTGGTGAATAAGTCCTTTGTAATGAAAAAATGCAATCTGCATCACCTTAGTCTTTGATTTTGACATCCGTGCTTTTTTTCTATGGGAGAAGTCTGTCCTTTCCACTGTGCACTTTGTCTTTTTGTTTCTGGGTCGTATTGTAGACAGCAGGCCTCATCTCCTGATATAATACCCTTTAAGAAATTCTTATCCTGTTGCGCAGTTGTCAGCAAATCTTAACAGCAAGCTTTTCTGTCTTCTTTTTGCTGTTCTGTCAAAATCCGAGGCACAAATCGAGCACAAACTCTTTTCATTTTCAGATTTTCAATTAAAATTAATCTACAGTTTTCTTTGCTTATCCCAAGCATGTCTGAAAGTTGCTAAGTTGTTACTTATCGACAGCTGATTGTTTCCTCGAAGCTTAAGATGTCCATAAAAGGACAGAGATTTGAAGACGTCCCGGATATTAAATCCAAATGTTACGAATATTTTGCGAACGGTTAGTTTCAACGCCTATAAACAGTGTTTCGATGACTTGAAGAAACGCTGGAAAAATTGTATAGACTTCTTTAGCGATAATTTTGAAGGAGATAAATTTATTTGAAGACGAGCAATATATTTCTTAATTTTAAAAAAATTAATTGTTCGGTTACTTTATGGGCACACCTTGTATAAGTAAGAACCGTTTTTTGTAATGGAGTAAGAGAAACTTTAGTTATGAACGTAAATTGTATCACAAACCAAAATATGAACATTTTTTCACTTTTCAACATAGTCACCATTAACATTTAAACATTTGTCAAGTGGTGTCACCAACTTTTGGATCCCATCACAAAGAACTCTGCCGCCGAACCGTTAAACCAGTTAGTAACAGTTTCTTTAAACATGTCATCATTTTCCAAGCACTTTCCACCAAGAAATTCCTTATGTTTTGGAAACAGATGAAAGTCTGATGGTGCTAAGTGTATGGTGGATAATCCAGTAATTCCCAATGAAAATTATCCAGTTGCGTCTTTGTTCTTGCCGCAACGTGAGGCCGAGCTTTGTCGTGCAGCAGAACGACGCCGCTAAAGAGCAGTCCCCGCCGTCGATTTTGACAATTATCATTGGGAATTACTGGATCATCAACCATACACTTAGCCCCATCAGACTAATAATCAATCTCCATCCAGGTAGCGATCACAGCAGGAATCACATTCGTTATTGTAGCAGTGTTTCTGTCTGATAAATGGCGTAGTCCCGGATATTCTCAGCGTACACAATGTTTTTCAGGTAACCCCATAGAAAAAGTCTAGAGGGGTCAGTCAAATATGGGGCTTCTTGGTGGCCAAAAAATTGGATCGTCCCTTCCTATCCAACGTCAAAACCCATGTTGGAGAAAGCGCGACGTCAAAGCGTCGGCGTATGCCTCCAGGGCAGTCGCAGTTACCATGATGTGGAAAAACAAAACTCCCAGAATTAACATACCATCTTCTGCTTCGGAAAATCCATCTGTCGAATGTTGTTCCTGGTGTGCTCTGTTCAGTATCCATAAAAGACTTACTATTTTTATTTTAATTTTTAAATAATTCATTTTAATAATTGTTTCATTTTATTCATCATATTGTTTGTAATTTGTATTCTAATTGTGTTTCTGGTCAATAGATGGCATCACTATGCAACTTTCTTTTCTTACTTCAAGCTAAAATGTTTTTTATTCTGTTGTTGCACATTCGATTCTGAGCAATGGCAAGAAAATGGCTAAGAAATGTTTAATCTGTTGTGGTGTATATTCTATTCTAAGCAATGTCATGTAAGAATTCAAAAATCGCTATGTTGGATGCGATTCCGTTTATTCTGTTTTTGTTAAAGATTCTGTGCAGATTATTGTTCAAACTGTTGGTATTTTGCAGCCAATTATTCATTTTGTAAAACCTAATTCCGAAGAGTTATTCAGTGTGTCATGAATTCAACAGTTATGTGGTAAAATGAAGTCAATTATTAAATGCATTTTAAGGATACATGCATGGAACTAAATTTTTTAGTGTTGACTTATATTTAAAGTATTATTCAGGTGATAATAAATGTAAGACATTCCAGTATTATCTTTATTAAAAGAAGTAAGACGATTGATTAGTTGCACTTAAACAAGAAGATGAAATATTTTTGTTAATGTGTTCTTATACAGTCCACTAAGATATAAAGATATATTAATAAAATAAATGACCCCACATGCTCAATTGAAATCACGGACACTTTTTTTGATAATCCTGCATAATTTATTAAATTTATTTTCAAATATACCACGATGAAAAGGATTTTACTGACGAAGCCGACACTTTGATAAATTTTAAAATATTTGATTGATTGATTTTATTTTAATATTCAAATCAAACGTAACTAATATTCGTAAAAAATACTTGATTTCAAATAAATGGTCTGTTTACTATAAATGAGATTACGCAAGGCAAGCAAAAAACATTAAGATGTCTAGAAAATGATTAAAAGTCAAAGTTTTTCATTTCATTCAAAGAATTAAAAATCCCGTCTCGGGTTTACCTCAGAAAAAAAAATTAAGATCCTATGGGTATAAATGCTTTTTCCCTTTAGCTTCATGAAAATTTTATGTTGAATTATTCTCCCCATAACCCCACGATTTTACGTGGATTCACAACAAGTAGAAACAGTCGTATCTTGTAAAACCAGAATTAAAGTGAAAGTAACAAAGTGTTTATAAAGTAAAATCGGCTTTATCCTGATAAATTGGTGTGTTTCTCATGGGAAATTTTCTCTTCACATGAATTTACGATTATTCTTTCCCCAGATGCATTAAAGTATTTTTTATACTTTGCTTTAGCTATTATCTTTTATTTTCTCGTTACATCTAAGACTTATCGTATAAATCTAAACTGTATGGGTTGAAGGCGTACAACAATTTGAAAAATCCAATGAAATATTTAGCCCATATATTTCTGTTTTGTTTGTTAAAAAACAATACTTAAAGCGCCTTTTTTTTACATACGATACAGCATCTGTGTTTCGAAATTGATGCTATCCAGCAGAGTTTTAAAATAATCACATTGGTTATATATTAGAAATTTTTTCTGTAGTTTTTCATACTACGTAGATAGAACTAGCTAAACTTTTAAGGCTAATACATAAGGAATCAAGCTTTGAAATACGTTATCAGTATGAAATCTGATCTCACCAATAAAATTTAACTTTACAATAGCTAGAAAAATAAGGATTAAATAAAAACCTTCAGTGATGGCTTATATCACGATATATTTAACTAGTTTTAACTACCATACCAAGCATCAAGGATTTTGGAAATGAAATTCAAATAATAACACTTTGAAATTAATTGAAGGCTATATATATTACAAACATATAATGTTTATAACTTTGTTCAGCCAAAATAATTACAAACAAGATTTTTAGATCATGAACAGTTCATTATACTATTGCCTTTCGATCAGCGTTAAGGCTGCTATGTACTAACCTCATTGGATTCGCATGGAGAAAATTTGTCCACGGATTGCCGACTTGGATTCAAAAATTTTTTAAAAACAATTGTACTCCGTCATAGAGAAAGAAATTTTGCATTTGTGTACATTTTTCGTTATTTTTAAAAATGGAATTAATATTTTAAAAATTTAAATTATTCGGGGAAAGAATCTGGTATAGTATGTTTTAAATGCTCATAAATTCATTCGGTGGACGAAATTTATAAAATGAATCCTGTAGCGCTTTGCAGAAAAGTTCGGGCTATCTGACAATACGAATTTTATTTGATTATCAGCATTTATGTACCTGTAAATAGTCGACAAAAATATATTTTAAATAAAAAATTTGGGGTCAGCGCTTTACCCCCCCCTATAGAGAGAGAGCCATTACAATCCCTCAAAATGTCAATCCTAAGGGGGGTGGAATTCTCGAACTGTCAACTGTACTCCTCCCACCACAAGAGTCTGCAAGAAGAGGAAAAGGGAAATACGATTTTTTTCTTAGTACATAGCAGCCTCAATTTATGAATATGCACAGACGTTACTACTCCAGAAATTCGTAATAAAATCATAAGAAGGTAATCCTGAGGAAACAAATCATAGGCAAGATCAGAATTTAATAATGACGTCCACAAAATGCCGCGGGAGAAGTAGTAGAATGACCCTACTTTACGGTAGCTTACATTTCCAAAAACGCCCTATAGACTGTATATGAAACTGGTTCAAGTTAGTTTAAGGATTTCTACTGATTTACGGATGAAGGCTTAAGGAAAATAGCAGTGAGAATATCAATCCAATACATATACAGGGTGATACCAAATTCATGGTACAAACTTTAACCCTCCGTTAGGCGCGTGGACTACGATCGTAGACCAGGTATATTTTAAGTAACATAATTTCTTACACGCTGCCTTCTCAGTAGCTGCTCGAAATATATTGTTTTATGCAACTAGTATCGTTTTGTTTCTCAACGGTTGCGTACACGTGTGGTTTATTTGGTTGGTCTACATTTGTAGACCACGCGCCTGATAACGCTACGTTTTGTTAAATACAAATTACATATATATATATAATACATACAAAATGCAATACATTGTCTATTTCGTTAAATAAAAGATGATATTTGTAAGTATTATCTGTTTATATAAATTTAGTACTATAAAATTTAATTTTTGCTTACTTGTGTTGTTTTTATTTTAGTTTTGCCTTTGTATGCAAAATAATCATTCAAAAGTATGAACAAATTTTCATTGTTCCTAACAACTGCTAGATACGTTATTAAAGTTTCTTAAATTCTATTATTACTGCTTAAAATACTTAAAAGAAAGGAACGCAACAGTTTTTATAGAAGAAATTTTTTGTTCATTTTAAACAGTAATAAATCTTGGTCTACGAATGTTGACCACGCTCCTGAACATGTTAGTAAATGTCACGCGCCTAACGGAGTGTTAAGGCTTGGTACAGAACAGTCTAATAATCATTTACTATATAGGAATATATGGGAGCAAGTGACGCGTTGAGGGACAAACACAAGAAAGAGGCTTGAAAGGAATGAAACATGGAGTGATTGGTTAGTTCCGTTGCCGGTAAAGAGCAGAAGGTGGCTTGCCGCCCATCAACATTATGCATCTGCGGGAATACACTATTCTCAATTGGGATGTCGTCCGTGATGGGAGACTTTACGTATGTCGAAAAAGCAGACATTAATTTCATGTACGGCCGTGGTAATTGTAACGGTTGAGCTGTGCTACGAATGTATCAGAAGTGCTTTCCTTATAGACGAATGCCAGACCAACTGTGATTCCAGCATGATGGGGCGCCAGTCATTTTCAGCACTGTTGTGCACAATGACCTGGATGCCAGTTTTGGGGCGTGGATATACGAATTCGAATTAACGACTTAAGATTTAACGAATGAGAATTACATAATAATAAAAACGAAACTAGCTTACCTTTGCTCTCTCCCTCATTTTCCGCCAGAACTAAAGAACAGAGGCTACCACTGCAAATTCGCAAAAAACAGAAAACTACGATTTAAAACGGATATTACTCATTACTAGAGATTTATTTTTACAACGAATTCAGATCTGTAGAGCCTATACGACTTCAGAAAGGCACTAAGTATATGCCAAAACAACGAATTACATCACTTCAGTTGAATGGTTCGAAATGGAATCGAAGAATGTCTCTGTCCTAACCACCGAAGGAAAAGCACGATTTGAGTTCTTTTTGATTTCCGGTGGGGAAGAAGCGCCATCTATTGGCAATGTCGTCTCGCACCAAGTCTTAATCTCCAGGTCGCGATGGATTGGGCTTTCTAGATAAGTCCCTTGGCCACCCCGATCTCCTGATTTATCGAGTGTCCATTATTTCTTATGGGGGCATCTGAAGAGTCGCGTTTATATAACACCAGTTGACTCTGTTGAGGATCTCTTCGGTCGAATATCCTTTGCTGCTGCACGCGCGCGCGAAATATCCGTATCTTTGAAACTGTACACCAATTGCTCCATCGACACTGCTTAACATGCATTACTGTTGGTGGACGCAATTTTGAACACTTATTTTACACATAGCAGTTGTCAAAGACGCTGTCAATAAACAATGTTTCTTTCCTTTCATATCTTCGACGGGCATATCTTTCCTGTGTTTGTGCCTTAACCCGTCATTTCCACCCATACATTCCTGTACAATAAATGATTGTTACAGTGTCCTGTACCAACCCTTTAAATTTGTACCATGAATTTGGAATCACCCTGTATACACTGCTGTCCATTAAAATTGCAACAACAGGAAGGAAAGCAATAACAAAACTTGACTTATCGTACGTATACAGCATAGTAGGAAGATAACATGATTAGATTTGAAGGCAATTTGGGAGTATACAGGGTCCGAAATTAGTACACAGAGCTGCCGCTTCCGGCAGCTATAACGGCTCTAACCCGGTTAGACATCGAGTCGAACTTGACTTGGATGACAGATAAGGGCAAGTCATTCCATGCTGCTTCAAGTCTATGTAGTGGCATCAATCGTAGTGGCTGGAGAGCGGTGGCGACCCAGTCTCTCAGCAACCCATGACCAGATGTTTTCATCGAGTAAGGGATCTGGAGAACGTTCTGGCCAGGGCAACAGTCAAACACCCTCTTTATTGAGTAGGTCAGGACACGACGGGTAACATGCGGTCTTGTGTTATCTTGTTGAAAGATGGCGTCTCCGAGTCGTCGAAGATAGAGCACAGACACCGGTCTTAATATCTGAGAAATGTAACGCTGGCTGGTCAGATTACCGATGACGCGAACAAGAGATATTCGTGTTGTGTACCCAATGGCTGCCCATACCATCACATTAGGTTCAGGTCTCGTATGTCGATATCAAAACCAAACAAACATACAAAACCAAAAACCTTTTCTAATTTCCAAATTCTTTTCAATTTCCTTTAAAATTACTTGGGCGTAAGCAAACTAATTTCTTTTTAAAGAACAAAGGAATTGTGAGTGACCTAAAAACAACAGTAGGCAATTGATATACCGTCCTTTGCCCCAGTCTCATGGGCACCTAAAAATTCATAACAAGACCTGGGATTCCTATGCCCAGATAACTGGGTCGGCCAATAAATGCAAGTTGCACGGGTCATGTGACAGGACCTCATGAAGCTTATTTAAGCTCAAACACGCTTTGAAGAGCGGGTTTTTTGCGTGACTTTCAGGTCTAGTTAAAGTGCTGTAACCCTACTGTTAAAATGTAAATAATATAATTCCTTAGAAGACTGGAGTTTTTACTCGACAGCGACGGCCCGAGACCATGGATATTCACCTCTCCGCCTAGCGCCCCCAGCGCCCCAGGAGTGCTTCACGGACGCCGGCGTAGCGAACCTTCAAAGGTACGATTTCCTTACCAGGGCCCATCAGGCTTGCAAAGCGCCCTGGCTGCGTCTACAGTGACATGACCGTGCTCAGAAAACACCCCATCCACGGCGGGTAACTACGGCATGTTACATGTACACACTATGTAGTTTTGGTGTGTTTGGAAGACAAAGTTTGAGATGTTTATAAAATGATTTTCAGAAGACAGCACGAAAAACGGATTAAATATGAAAATTCTTCTCACCATCCCTCGATCCAATAATCAATACGCAGTTATCAAAGTCCACAGACGTTGATAACTGCGTCCAATACCTGATTTCAGCAGGGTGTCGTCGCAGCGGTGTTTAACTGTGTGAAAGAACAAAAATGGACCATTAAACAAAAATCATAGAATAAAATTTTACATAGGAAAGTAAAACCCCCTCTGCAGAGGTAAAAAAAAGTGGAGCCAATGTTCTTTGTCGTTAGTGGGAAAAGGCCAAATTCTTATGAATTGGCATAAAAATATACATAGATGAGGATGTGAGAAATATAATTTACAAAATGGTAGTTTGGTTGCTTTTAGAGCGTTACAGTCATTTTTCGTTGCACAAGGGCTTATTTGACGGGGACCTAGGTACCGAAAGCCAGCGGCCAAGCATTTCGGCTATCGTCCAGCTGAGTTCACACTAGGAGATTGTCTTTTACGCTGGAATGGTCTAATAGTTAGAAGGCTCACTTTGAAGTCCACAGCTAGGGGCTGCACTTTCATTCCTAACAGACGGTCGTTAAACTTAAAGGGGTTTTCTTCTTTTCAATGAATATCTTGCTAATATGATAAATTTCTTAAAAAGAAAGTTAAAAAACACTTGTATAAACTGTATCTGAACTACACGAAACCAAATTTATCACATTTTTATGAGGTAGTTTCTTATATTCAGTTAAGGTCTCAAGGACAATGGCCTGTGAGATATTTGGATTTGATGCATGGAATATTTGGATTTGATGCCCTGTTGCTTGCGCCATTCATGTTTATTTTGTTTTTGTCTTGAAATGGGATACGTGAAAGCCTCATGGAAAAAATTTCTTCGTTTTGAGATTCTGTAAGCAATTTTAATCATGCAAACGGCCAATTGAAAGTTCTGTATATACCATGTAAATAATTTCGGATTAATTAATAAACTCTTTTCAGTTTTATCGAGTTCGTCTTCGTGTAAAGTATTTCTTTTTTTGTGGCCTACTGCAGTTACCAAAAAATGGTATTCATTACAATAAACCTTGTCAAAGCCAGTATAGAAGAATCTACCATGCCTACTTTCAGAATGAGCATATTCATTTCAAGATAAATTGTAATTAGATGTCAAAAGTATTTCTCATAATTTTAAGTAGTTTTAATTCCATCCATTACAGAATAAAGTAGGAAAAAGTCCCATAAACTACAGCCAGAGCATAGTTCTTTTTTCATGAGCACCTATAAACAACATATTTTCGACATTATCTATGAAATTCAGTCTCGCATTATTACCCGATCATTTTTACAAAAATTTATTTGTTCCCTTCAACTTAAGGAGATTATTGGAAATATGTAGAAACCTCAAAATATTGACTTATCGAGAGAGGAAAGGCATTGTGCGACGTGATAAAATTTGTTACAGCCGTTTACGTTGCCTACGAAGTGTGTGATATTGCATTATTGAAACTGTGAAGGTGTTATTTATGGTTCTGAGTCAAAGGAAAAGACTTAGGTATAAATCATAATGATAGCCGAAAAGAAATTGTTTTACTTTATGAGATTTGAGAGTAGAAATATTTAGCAAAGTTTATATCTTATTCTTTAGCAGTGGGTGTGTTTAATCTTTTGTTATTTAAAACTTTGCAGTTTTACTTTCATGTGACGAGCTGTAGTTAGGAAAACTGTTGAAAATAGGTCATTCTTTTAAAGGCTATCTTCTTTTAAATATTTTAAGAGGCATTGCATTGCTTTTAGATTCTAAGTAGTTTTGCCTATATTTCCTTTGTTTTTCGCAACAGTAGCCAAAGCAGAAATTTTTAACGACCAGTTTTAAAATGAAATTTGTCGACAAATCACCTCTCAGATTTGATGATTTGATGACAAATAATAAACCGCGGTTTAGACTAGAAAAAAAAATTCTTACAGAAAAATTAAAAGTTTGAACATATTAGCATTCTCAAAATGTTTTTTTCCGGAATCGAAAATGACATTCTATTTTTCAAAGGAACCAGCAGAGACTTTTGTGTGAAAGACTATAAAAGAAAAGTGTGGTATAATTTTAATATTCATTTTAAATTTAATAATATAACTAAATATTCCTTGGTGTTTGACAACTTAGTTCGCAGACCTGATTATATTTCAGCAGTCGGTATTCTGCAGAAAGGCCCAATCCCAATTACATTCGCTGTTACCAGAGCATGGAAGTTCGAGTTCCACTACTGACATCGATATATTTAGTTTGGATTAAAGAAATTTATTTCACAATTTAAAATTTTCCTTTTAACACTTTGTAAGAAACTACATTATTACCATTTTTATCATGTTTTTATTAATTCGCTTTCTTGTTTGTTTGTTTGTTTGTGTGTGTGTTTGTCCAGTAAAAATCTTGCAATCGATTTTTAACTAACTTACCGACTAGCTAGACATGTGAAACTTTTAGAATAGATCAGAACACGATGAAAATGCATTCTTTTAATACTTTCAGCCGAAAAATCCGCAAGGTGGCGCTCCGATCGAATTCAATGCTTGCACTTTCGCGTAACGGCGTTTGACGATTTTGAAAACAGAATACATGTGAATTTAGTTTGTTTACAAAAATATTGTGCAAAAAAAAAATTATAAAAATTGAAGTTTATAAAGTCTGTGGATAGTGGAAACGACTAAAAAGTGATTACAATTAAATAAAAGAAAGTGAAAAAGAATAATTAAGTGAAGGTTTGTGCAATTAAGAGAGAATTGTCAAGTTTTTATGATTCAACAGAAAATTTAAAAACGTGGTACATAAAAAGTTCTTTTTATCTTGTAATTATTTAAATTTTTGACCTGTTTTCTTTAAGTGCACATTCTCTGCCCAATTTATTCATTACGGGTGTCCGGGACACATTTAAAAAAAAGTTATTTATTGAGTTAAAATTTTGAATTTTTTTGTGATGGTTAACCATATAATTTTTAAACAAAATCACATCCTACAACTTCTCAAAAAGTTTTTAAAAAATTAAAAAAAAATTTTAAATAAGGGGATAATTTAAAATCGTTATAACTTGAAATATTATTTATCGAATTTCAAAATTTTTTCATTTAATTAAACAGAAATATATAAGTTTTGATTTTTAATCAGAATCTTTAAAATATCAATTTCTAAAAAATTAAAAAATTTAGAGTAAAAATTATGTAACTTATTTTTTAAAAAATCATATTTTCAAAAAGTAAATATTTTTTTCAAATTTTCTGAATTAAAATTAAAGTAAACTAATTGAAAAAGACATGTTTCAAGTTTGAACCCTTTATCTTTAAGGGTTCTCGACTTATAACAATTTAAAGACGAGAAAAATGGTGAAAAAACCCATCATGAAGGAAAACGCATTTACAGGTTTAAATAACGATTGGCTGCTATTAAAATGTTGCCAAAAAAACATTAATTTCTCCTGTTCTAATTAAGATAGAAACATGATTTAAATGTCATTTTAAGCGGAAAAGAACACGAAAATTTTTAATGCAACAAAATTTGAAGAATTTTGTGTCCTGGATCCCTTAAAACGTAGCAGAACTCTCATCCAAACCGAAGGAGTGTGGGCATATCAATTAAGAAGAATGACTCAAACACCTGCATTAACTACTTAATAATAAAAAAAATCATCAAAAGATAACTAAACCGTATTATTGCATTTCGATTTTAAGCAAATGAGATATATTCATAAAAGAAATGTTTTCTGGTGTGTTTTCTTGTTCTAAATGTTCATAAAGTATGTATTATTATTATTATTCTGCTGATTAATTTGTAAGGTATTATATTATCAGGACTCGCATAGTAATGAAATACCTTCCAATCGACAGTTCTGTGTTTGCTGTGCAAAGGGTGTTAAGTCCAAAATAGGCTAAAAGGAGTTACCAAACCAGGCATATTTGAAAAATCAAGCGCAGGGTACAGAAAGCTAAGTACAATTCCACTCCTAAATATTTTTATTCCTCAGTGAAAATTTGGGATATATGAAACAAAACACAAACAAGTTAGTGTTGAAGGGGTTATATCCCAATCCAAGGACTTCTTTACTCAACAAAAATAAAATTAGAAAAACATTACTCAAAAAAATTAAAAACGAAAGATAAAAGAAAGTGGTTAAGATAAAAGAAACAAACAAAAAATCTTATAAAATTAATAAAACAAAAACTTATAAAATTAATGTTTTAAAAATTAATTAGAAACGACAATAAATTTTTTGTTTAAAATTTCAAGAGAGAATGCGAGTTTTATTGAAATTTTGCTTTAAAATAAAATTTAAAAACCTGACTTCACAAAAGCCGTTTTTTTTCAATCCTATTGTTCTCAAAACAACGATTTTGGACTTGACACTCTTTACACAGCAAACACAGAATTTTCTTTTAGACCAGAGTAATCAAAAAGGAAGCAAGACTGACTAAAGCCACAAGTAGTGATGTTAACAATCGAAAATTAGTTGGGTTAGTACTTTATAAATTAGGTTTCATTAGGTGGATAGACATCTAGTTCGAACTGAAGTCTACATTCGTTTGTTTGATACTTCATTGATTTTCTCTAGGTGTGTATTTAAAACGGTGGTGATAAATCTTATATGATAATTAATCTTACACTATTTGATATTTTGGATTCACATTTTAGTGTCTTATCCACGAATCATTGAAAATAAGTAACTAGTTAGATAAAAATTTAAAAATGATTTTTTTATAACATTTACTATCTAACAACATTAAGGTTGCTATGTACTAATCCCATTGGATTCGCCCATCTCAATGATAACCAATGGATAAAATTTGTCCACGGATTGCCGACTTGGATTCAAAGAGTTTTTAAAAAAAATTGTACACCTTCATAGAGAAAGAAATTTAACATTTATGTACATTTTTTTTTGTTTTATAAAATGAAATTAATATTTTAAAATTAAAATTATTCGGAGAAAAATCTGGTATAGCGTGTTTTAAACGCTCATAAATTCTTTCGGTGGACGAAATTTATAAAATGAATCCTGTAGCACTTTGCAGAAAAGTTCAGGCTATCTGACAATACCAATTTTATTTGATTATCGGAATTTATGTACCTGTAAACAGTTGACAAAAATATATTTTGAATAAATAATTTGGGAGCAGCGCTTAGCCCCCCTATAGAGAGAGAGCCATTACAATCCCTCAAAATGCCAATCCTACGGAGGGTGGAATTCTGGAACTGTCAACTCGACTCCTCCCACCACAAGAGTCAGCAAGAAGAGGAAAAGGGAAATATGATTCTTTTCTTAGTACATAGCAGCCTTAACTACTCAAGTTACGTTAAAAAAAACCCTGTTAGACCATTTTTCAAATATTCCATCAAAGCGTATTAAGATTATTTTTGGAACGGAAAAGAAGTACAAACTTCTCAGTTAAATTCTCAAACTTTCGCGTTTCCCTTTTACGAAACAATGGATTCTCAAAAGCTTCGAAATTTTTTTTGAAGCACTTGAAACTTTTCACCTAAAAATTGTTCACTTCTGAAAGTTTTTCTAAAAATTACTGTAATTAATCGAGATGTCTACTGAAACAACTTCTGACATGAAAAAAAATTCCGAGCTTTCAATCTTTCGACTAAAATAACCGAATAAGCTTATTTTTCTGCATATATTACTATCATAATAATATGAATTAAAAGTTGATGCTCGTTATATATTGTTGAAATACAAAAAGAGTAAATTCATGAATACTTATGAAAGTTAACTGTTGTTAAATAAATTACCTATTAATTTATGGTTTCTTAACTTTCCAAAGAATCTTGCACTGAGTTATTTCAAAATTTTTCTAATATTATGTTTAAAGTTTCCGGCATTGAAAATTTTAAATTTAACACTCCGCAAAAAGCTCTTATAAAATTAAAATTTAAAAAAATTTGAAACGGTAATACATTTTTTGTTTAAAATTTAAAGAGAGAATGCAAGTTTTATTGAAAAAAGTTTTTTTTTGGTGAAATTTATTAATTCCCCTTCATCAATTCCTCGAGTAATAATTGTTTGGATAAGATAAAAGAAACAAGGAAAAAATCTTATAAAATTAATAAAACAAAAAACTCTTAAATTTAATATTTTACAAAATCAGAAACTATAATAATTTTTTGTTTGAAATTTCAAGAGAGAATGTAAGTTTTATTGAAAAAAGGTTTTATTTAATTTATAAATTCCTCTTTATCAATTCCTTCAGTAAAAATTGTTTGGTTAAGATAAAAGAAAAAAACAAAAAATCTTATAAAATTAATGAAACAAAATGACTTATAAAATTAATATTTTGCAAAATAATAAGAAGCTATAATAAATTTTTTGTTTAAAATTTCAAGAGAGAATGTAAGTTTTATTGAAAAAAAGTTTTAAAAACATTTATCAATTTTTCCTTTATCAAATCCTCGAGTAATAATTGTTTGGTTCAGATAAAAGAAAGAAACAAAAAATCTTATAAAATTAATGAAACAAAAACCTATAAAATTAATATTTTACAAAATAATTATAAACGATAATAAAATTTAGTTTAAAATTTCAAGGGAAAATGCAAGTTTTACTCAAAAAAAGTTTTTTTAAAAAATTACAATTCCTCGAGAAATAATTGTTTGATTAAGATAAAGGAAACAAACAAAATAAAAACAAATTTGCCATTTTAGAAGTATTGTTATAAATCAACAGTGAATGGATCAACCATGCATATAAATGTAAAAAGCTTGGAATTGGTAACTTCTAGATCATATTTTTTAATAAAATATGCCGCTTCATTGAATATGTTCTTAATTCAAAGTTTTGATAGAAACGTGATAATACACAAACGAGCTAGTTAGAGAGCAGATACAAGAATCTTAACATGCTTATACACCAAATTAGGTTCTGCTAGTTTCAAGTTTCTGTTAAAAATTGAAAGTAAAAAAATACACAACGAAGAACAACGGGTTTATTCAGACTTTTCATTTAAAGAAAAAGCACCTTCAAAAATATCGATGATGAATATTTTTACAATTACTGAACTTTCCAGTGACTCCAAAACGGAATTAATAAAAACACAACAAATTAGTTAAATTTTTTTTTATCTTAACAAAGATGCATAAATGAATGAAATTTGCTTTAAATAGAATGCAGATTTAGAGCTTCTTGGGAAGAAATTCATAAGCAGTGAGGTCTTTCCTAGGATTATTTTAAATATTTTCAACTTGACAAAGGCATTCAGGTTCAGGTATTTCAACTTGTCGGAGCTCCAAGGTCTGAAGGACTTTATCTCCAATTGTAAACTAATGCATCAGAAATATATTTGCTCAGCAGGTAATTAAATATCATAAATAGGCCCTTATCAGTAAAAACATAATTCAAGTAAAATAAGTAATAGTAAAATAAAAGCAAACGCCGGGAATCACACCCGGGAGAAAAAATTCCAACGCGTACGCGCATCCACAGGGCCAGAGTTGCCACAGTTATTTAAGAGAAATGAGGAAGATATTCGCACTCAGATTATAGTAAAGCTCAAGGGGGTTGGTAAAAATACAAGAGGGAGGAATATAAAAATAAGAATAAGTAAGCAAGATAGAAGAGACAGTGTTAGCTCTTAAGAAGACACGCCCGAGGGCGTTTGCGGTTAACACAATGGGAGTAGTCTTAGTCGGGAAACTCAGCTATAATCTCATTGCGAATGTTAGGAATATTATCAAAAACATTCTTAGAGAGTTTAAGTGCAGTTTCCTTGAAGGAAAGGATGCTGAAGTCTCGTCGAATGGGAAGAAGGCATCTTATCGAAAGCCTACATTTTATTTCTTTTGGTTTTTCCTCTATATTCTACAAGTATTAGTATTAGTAACAAATTTAGATGTTTTTAGATTAGTAAGTGTTGCGTCATTAAAAGTATGACTATGATATAAAAAGTTATTCTTAAACTTAATATTATTCTAAAGGTTGCGTCGATCCGCCGCTAGGCATACAAGAACGTAAGACTGAACATGTTGGTGGCTGCGTGCGATCCATGCCCGCCTAGAGTAACGCAAATTCCGAGTAAGAACTATTTCCCTAATAATTTTGGTAATCTAAAAGCATTAAAAGATAGCATTTAGACTCGGGTATATTTTAAGGACTTTTAAGATAGGGTCTTCTGATTTCATACTTTCTTTATTTTTTTGTGGCTTAAGATCTTCAATGGGGTGTGGCGCTGTAGTTTTGCTACAGCAGTGTAACTTTTAGGGTATAAAATGGCTGCTATTTGACTATAACTGTTACTCATTGGATTAGGGAGAGTGCGCTTCTTTGCATTTCTGCATTGTCATTTGTATTCTTTAGGATTGCATGTGTACTTGCATTTATGGTGCGTCGAGCCCTAAGTGCAAGATGTCTGTGTATTTTTCATTTGATTTGACTGTCTGTTTCAATGGGGATCTCGGGGCATTGGGATGTCTTTTGGTAAGACCTGCATCCTATTCAGAAAGTTTCCCCTTGAGGTAAAGGATTTGGTTAGACCTCCTGATGACGAGACCAATCGGTTACCACGATATATGGTTTAGTTCCGTTACTGCTACAGAACCTTGCATTATGGTGCGTTGAGTCCTAAGTGCGTGATTTCAGGTTTATTTTTTACTATATTCATTCTGCTAATAACTACCTTGCTTTGTTGAATTATTTTACTTTAGGTTATATTTGTCCATTTTGCAGTATGAGTATTTGTTGCAACTGCGCCGTATTTTATTGAAAAGGTAAAATTTCCAACGCTAGGGTAGGTCTCCTGATAATTTGTTTGGCAGTCTATGCCATCTTTATATGTTTTATTTCACGTTGAATTATTTACATTGTATGTCTTATTAGTAACGAATTTAGATGTTTTGAGATTAGTAAGTATTGCGTCATTAAAAGTATGACTATGATATAAAAAGTGATTCTTAAACTTAATATTATTCCAAAGGTTACGTCGATCCACCACTAGGCATACAACAAAGTAAGTCTGAAGATGTTGGTCTGTCGTTGGTTCCATACTGTCGTTTTTATTTTTCCTATTTTTTAGTTTCCGTCTTGTGTTTGGCACTTTACGTCCTATTTTGGACCTTGCACCATAAAATCTCAACCAACCAACCAACCAACCAGCCAACTTGAAGATGTTGGTGGCTGCGTGAGATCCATACCCGCACAGAGTAACGCAAAGTCCGAGTTAATTTAGGATCAACGGAACTACTAGTACTAGCGCCCTATGGTGCTAGACTAGGTTCCCGACCCATTACCTCTCTTAGCCTGGGTGTAACCCAATTACTAGTTGAGCCACGTGGAAGTGGAGGCAACCGACTTACAGTGGAGTAATTGAGGCAAAAACCTGGCTAAAAGTGTAAAAATTAGAAAACTGCACAACAATTGTAAAAAGTGGATTTTATCATTGCTGACTAACTGGTGCGTTAATCACATCATTTCCAGGACCACAAGTAACATCCAGCAGCTCCTAGCCTCAGTTGAAGAACAGGTTTCTTTGCGAGTGGACATGTCATTTGATTACTTAACAGCTTTGATGTCAGTTTAAATCTATATTTTTCGTGGCGTTAAGAATGAATGTTTTGAAATTGAACTAGGTTTACGTGTTAAAAAAGGGCATCACCTTTGTTTTAAAATATACAACAATTTACTTAGTTTTATCATTAACATATTAAAAAAATTTAAAGTTTAAAAAATGTTATTTTTAAGTCTTTTTAAATGTAAGTTAGATTTCTTAAATGCTTTATGAAGGTGTGTCAGGGCTTGTCGGACCTAAATTGAATAGTAATCGTAATGGTTACAGTACTGAGAGTCTATTTAAAAAAAAATTGTGCGGTCGGGGGACCCCGTCAGGAACGAAGTTCTTTACGTTATTTTTTCAACTCTAGACGTGATTTAATGTGTAGATTTCTATTGATTATATACATGTATATATATATATATAAATATATATATATATATATATATATATATATATACATATATATAAATATATATATATACATATATATATATATATATATATATATATATATATATATATATACATATATATACATATATATATATATATATATATATATATATACATATATATATATATATATATATATATATATATATATATACATATATATATATATACATATATATATATATATATATGCATATACATATACATATATATATATATACATACATATATATATACATATATACATATATACATATATATATATACATATATATATATACATATATATATATATATATATATATATATATATATATATATATATATATATATATATATATATATATATATATATATATATATATATATATATAAAGATTGATTTATACAGATAATTTTTAAAAGTTTAATTTAAAAAAAATTAAATTTTAAAAACTTAAAATTTTTAAAATTTAAATAACTTTTTTTTAAAAAGTAGTATTTAATTTTACAAAGTAAGTCAAAAGTCAAAAGCAATGGTTTTAACTTTAAAAAACAATGAAAAATAATTTTGGCCAGGTGTTTGCTACAAATACTCCACTGTGCGACGCCGAGGCCGAGCTACAGCAACTCCCTCGGGAGATAAAACTCCCCCAGGAGAGTCGCAGCTGCTAAATCCATTACCGCCCCTCCCCATGATATTCTAATGTAAGAACTTTGATGCCAGAGAAAGAGCCACACTGCCCGTACGCAGGAACCCAGCCTTAAACCTAATGTAAATAAATATTTTGCAACTAGCTCTCAGGACAATATTTTGCTGTTCATTAGCCCATTTAAGACCGCTCCGTATTTACTTTATTGGAAATTCACCAAACAGTTTTTTAACACTTTTTAGAACATTAATAACACAAATAAGTTGTTTTCATAAAATTAAATTTATTTTTACGAGAGTTACAAACTGTTGCTTTTCGGAACATCAGTCCAAAACGGTATAATTATTTTTTTTAATTTTAAAAGTCTTTGAAGCATCACGCATGAAGAGGTACATTACACTTATTACACACAGTAATTGTTTGACTTTTGCAGGGTTTACATCTTTTTTGTTTATTTTCACTATTGTTAGTAATAAATATGGCCCATACGGTCTTTCCGAGTTTCGTTGAGAATTAGATTTTGAATTGAAGATGGTCTTCCAATATGTGAAGTTTCGAGTACAACAGAATTCATCTGCATTTCTTCAAGCCTTTTTATCAAAGATATGGCTCTCTCAAAAATATAGATCTCTTAAACTCTAATAAACTTATTTTAGAATTCATTACACCCATGTAGAGTCTCCATTTTTCCCATACAATATGCTCCTTTTTTTTACTATATTGCTTACTTTTACATTTATTAGAAAAAAAATGTCGATTTCACCTGCAGTGTCTTTAGGTGATTCGACATTTTCACATAAAATATCATCATCAATAGCTTCTTCCTCCGTAAAATCACCCGGTTCTGGATGGATAATGACGAATTATGGTTCATCATTATCTTCTTTTCATGACGATTCCATAATATCATCATCATCTAGCTCATAAAAGTACTCCAATGCCTCTTCCAATGTCAAAAATTGCTTTTTTCTAGAGACAAACTTATCCGAAATACAAAGAATACCAATTTACAGCATAAAAAATTAGGCAGCACTACTAATATACATTGGAATTAAGTAATACACATTTGGACTGATGTTGCGTTTTCGTAACTTTTTAAAAATATGAATTGAGAAACATAAAGACAAAAATTATGCCTTACCTGTTGAAGCCATTTTGTTCTTTAGTCTGTAGTTAACTCGGAACAAGCATCAAATCAGAAATTTAACATGTGCTGCTATCTACAGTTACTATTTTAAATTAATAATTTTTTCCCTTTCAAAACACCAGAAAAAAAAACAATTTTTTGCAAGTACTAAACGCGGAAAAATGGGGAAACAAAAAATTTATTATGAGTAATTAAAGTATAGAGAATAAAATAAAAATGTTACTTCAGGCGTACAAAACTTAGAACATGCCTTTAAAAAATATGAAATTAATGTTGCGTTTTCGCAACACCAGTCTTAAATGGGTTAGGTACGAGGATACTTGCTGTGATGTTGTTGCTAATGCCACCTGGTTGGAGGTTCCATTCACCAAGTCCTAATAGGCTATTGGGCTTAGAGGGGAGGCTCCTGTTTTGAATGAGTGCCTGAAGGGTCGGAGTCCGACTTGGCTAAATGACCGGTCTAGTAATTTTGAACGAAGTCAAGTGACGAGACCGGAACACTTGACCCCTCACCTCCAGTGGTAAATTTGAGAACTTGAACATTGTAACCACGACCTATTTTACGTTCCTCGGCCACCATTAGTGATCTCGGCGGGGGATTTACAGCAACGAGCATCAAAAAAGGGGCGTTGAGATCCCTGTCCCGCTGCTTTTGCCAACTGGACCACCGCGCCTCTGGATACTTATTGTAAACGCAACAAGAATCGCGAATAGTAAATGAATTCGAAATTTTATTTTTGATTCTGGTACTGCAATATGAGAAACGAATAATTCAAATGAATGATTCAAAACTGGCTGATGATGCAGAGATTATGAGTCTTAAAATCGTTCGAATGGTTATACCGGGGCAAAAGTTTTTCTTGCATTTACAGAAGCACACGTATATATATATGTATATGTTGTATGACAGATAGCGGGGGTGGGTGGGATAGATATTTGATTAATTTTTAAATGTACTTTTACTACTATTTATAAAGCTTTAATAATATCTGCCCTCAACGTATAGTGGTTAGCGTGGCATGCTTCCCCAAAGTAGGCACGGGTTTGAATCCCGGGGATGAAACATGAACGTACTTGTGCTGTTTCCCCATAGGAGCTAGTATTGGTTCACCTATAGCTATGGTGCTCCTATAAAACCGTAGCTAACAGAATCACGGTGTGGATAGGTGAATGTTCTCAAGACAAAGTACCTGCCATGATGGAAAATAAAAGTATTTGCAATACTTTGCAGACTTTCAAGTACTTTACAGAATACGAATGTAATGAATTGTCTGAATAAACATGTATGTTAATAGGCCACAGCTTGTACACTTATAACAGAATGCCCAGGAAGGCTTCAGGATTACATATATTAGCTCTTGTGCATATTTAATAATTCAGCCCTTCAGAAGAATTTTGAAATTTGTTATCTAAACTGAATATTAGCTGGACCAAGTAACATGACGTGACTGAGCGCTATTCAAAGTTAGATGAACAGAGATTCATAATGACGAGCTCTTGTATATTATCGAAAACAAATGCAGCACCTTGGGCATTGCCACACTCCAGTCCTGAATAGATAGATGCACATGCAGGTTATAAATTATATTCCGCTTATAATAATTTATAATGTGTGTTTCAATTACAGCCTCAGTATTCTGTTCATATCCAACTGAAATGCGTGCTGGGTGGCAATTACACTCTTGAATAACTCTCAAATTTTGCTTATTGCAAAGCACCGTATCTGCCTTAAATAAATATTCAACGCCTGCATCAGTTTTGAATAAAGTTTGTTTGGTGAACGAGAAACACACCCGATGCTCTGAATTTAAGTGCAAAGGTTTTCCCCTTTAATTTCCTTTTATAAATAGAAACTAGATTGCATGAAAGATCCCGTATCTGAGTATTTCATTTGAATTCTAATAACGGAGAACAAAACTGCAGCGATACCAAAATGTTTCTCTCTATATATTCACCATTAATTAAAATCTTGTCTAAGTATCTGAGATATTTTCCCATTAGTTATGCCAATATAAGCATTGAAAGATCAGGAAATGAGTATAAAATGATTGATATCTTTATTATATATCGAATAAGTATCTCATCGAAAATCACAAAAAATCAAGATAGTACAGCAGTCATGTATTCAAGAATCTAAATTATCGAAGCAAAATGTTTTGGATTTAGGAGTGTAAAATATACAAAGAACTTAAGGGGGGCCCCGACACAAATAATGCATATAATATTTTAAAATTTCAATTATTTTGGGAAAAAACTCGTATAGTATGTGTTAAAAGCTTATAAATTTCTTTGGTGGACAAAATACTTTATAAAATGAATCCAGTTGCAAGGTGCAGGAAATTCCAGGCTATCTAAAAATTAAATTTGATTTGAATGTACTCCGTAGTGAAGTGCGGGTTTTCAACTAGTGTTTAAATACAGAACATCTATGGAAAATGCTAAACAGGAGCTCACAGCTTTTAAATATCGACACGAAAAAAAAAATGAAATGCAAGCAACCAGTTTCGAAATTAATTATTAATTCACCAGCAGTTCAAGAAACATTAGATCTGATTGTCTCAATCAATTGACAAACGCAAGGATCATCCTCTTTGATTTAAATAGAGGAGACAACAGAATGTCGGGGGGGGGGGGAAGAAGGTGGCGGTAGAATTGGATACATGAAAAGGGAAACACTAAAGTGTGGAAACAATTTCTCCCCCGAGAAATTTAATGTGCACCAGCCCTCACAAGGGACACACCCGTTAACGAAGTTAACAAACAAGGCAGGAAATTTGCGAGAAAGACTGGAAATAGAACCGAGAAGGCAGAAAAATGGAATGGAATTAAGAAATAAAAGAAAAATATCAGATGATTAGACGGAGGAAATGATTAGACCTGAAAAATAAATTAATGCAAATAGTTTTCCAGGCAATAGATAAAGATAACTTAGACATGTCTTTGACTAAAACGGGGGAATCATTACAAATAGCGAAAGATTTCTAGAAATCTAATTCAGAGGCAGAGCTAGCATGATGAATAATTTTCACGTCAATAAATTTAAGTTTATATTAAGTAAGTGTGTGTTCTTGTATTTCAACAGTTATATTATTTTGAGAAGAAGTTGTAAAGAAAGCTGTAAGTTGTAAGATGCAGTTGTAAGCTGCATCTATTTTTGAATGTAAGGAACAAAAACGTAAGTAAACGTAAACCAAGGCTCAGTGACGAGAACGTATTCAGACAAATTCAAGTATGAAATAGAATTTAATATTCCGGGTGAGCTTGAAGTAAAAAAGAATGGTGTAAGTGGATGTTTTAAATTTATATTCTTAACCTGTCTATCTATTCTAAATGGAATTAAGAATATAAATTTAAAACATCCACTTACAAATCAAACTAGATGAAATATCAAATGAAGAAATATCATTTGATTACTTCATCTTGGCTCTCGATGCTAAGTTAGGTTAAGAAATATGAACAACTTTCTTTTTAATTTCAAGTTCATTTCGGCTAAATTAAAATTTTTTCTTCATTTTCTCATTTTACTTTCTCTTCTCTTGCTTTGTAGCTATCTACATTTATCTATTCAGGCTTTAGAAATGAGTAATTTTAGTTTTTTCCTGATTTTCTCCTTACACATTCTTACCACTTAACTCCATTTAGAATAGATTGACAGGTTAATTGGTGAGAATGTGTAAGGAGAAAATGAGGGAAACACTAAAATTACTCATTTCTAAAGCCTGAATAGATAAATGTAGATAGCTACAAAGCAAGAGAGGAGAAAGTAAAATGAGAAAATGAAGGAAAATTTTTAATTTAGCCCAAATGAACTTGAAAAGAAAGTTGTTCATATTTCTTAACCTAACTTAGCATCGAGAGCCAAGATGAAGTAATCAAATGATATTTCTTCATTTGATATTTCATCTAGTTGGCTTTATTGGCTATGTAGAAGAAGGCTGAGGCGATCGCAAACGTCTTAGATTAAGTATTGCTTTTGGAGGAGTCCCTCGCTGGATAAGGAGAAACTCATGCACTTTGGCCCGTCACCATATCGTGTAAGTTGCTTGTGTGATGCGAACGTCATTTTACCTAATTAGCATACGGAGTGTGGCTTCTTTATCCTGCATTTATTGAGTAGAGTACAATGTTGCTGCGAGTTGTAGCGGACTGTAAATAACATGCGAATTGGTTAAAAATCCAACCGTATTCACATTTCCCATTACGGGAATTCTGGCTTACAACTACTGAAGGATACATTTATACAATAGGAGTGCTGACGTCGGCGCAGCCACCTGGGAGCAGGCATTCTGACGTTGCATAGGCGCAGCGATGTAGGAACAGAAATGCTGACGTCAAGTCGGCGTAAACATACAAGATTATTGAAGAATTGGAAATCACAGATTTCAATGGCAAACTATAGATAATTTATTTAGAATGAGTTCGAAATTGTAAAGAAAGTTATTACTTGAAGGGGAAAGGTATTTTTGCTTCTAAGAACACAAATCACTATAGAAAACCAACAGCTATCTAGAATTGATAAAATCAATTCAAGTTTTCCATTTTAAAAAGTCAACAGAAATATACCAATGCACCTGGATTAGAAATCGAACTCTTTCCGAGGCTATCATCACATATTAACTACTCGTCATAGAATGTCTCATGTCCAATCTAACTTATACATATAAATTTATACACTGAAAAATAACATTTACAATACACTAATTATCGTTTCTTGTTGGCTATAACGGCTACGCAGAAGGCCAAGGCGGTCGCCAACGTCTTAGAGTAAATATTGCTATGAGCGGTGTCATTCTCCAGATAGGAGAAACTCACGCACTTCCTAATTAGCATACGGCGTGTGGCTTCTTTACCCTGCACTCAGAGAGTAGAGTACAAGATTATTGAAGAACTGGCAATCATAGATTTCGTCAAGTGGGAAAGTACACTTAAAAACACTGGTTATCTTACAGAAACCAATAATGCTGTGTTATACTAGGTACCAATAAATGTTTGGAGTCAAGCATTTATTAGTACCTTGTGAATTTAGTACATTTATTGGACCCTAAACAAAGTCCTAACACAGGAATGAATCATGTCTCATGTATTTTATTTTGTACTAAATAGCAAAGAAGGTAGCCGATAGACCCGTGCTGAATCGTGTCAGTAATTGGAATAATCTCGTGGGAGATAGCTGGAGACCTGCAAACCAATCCCACTGTTTCTACAGGCTCCACGTCTTAGCTTGAAACCATTTCAATAAGTACTGATACAGCTTGAGTTACACAAAACAATTTTATTAATTTCTAACTCCAATGTTACAAGACTATGTTACTGTACTTAACTGACAGTTATATTAAAACTTTAGTTACAAACACAAGATATATTTGCACACACACAATTACAGGTTAACTTTCCTGCTTAAAAGGGTCGGACTCTGCACCACTCATGGCTGTCTAAAATGAAAGTGCGAACTGCTCCTGTAAACAGGTGTTCTACCCATCTCGAGCTCCGAGCTTGTCAAGTCGCTGGCGAAATGACTTTCATACCTGAGAGCACGGCACCCAGTTGCGTGGGCAAGCCCTCAAGTTGTTTGCTTCTTCGACAGCATATCGCGCTCGCCACAATCTTGTTCAATGGCAAAGAGACTTGTTAATGGCGATTAAAAAAATTGTTCAATGGCAAAGAGACTTGTTAATGGCGATTAAAAAAATTGTTCAATCGCAAAGAGACTTGTTAACGGCGATTAAAAAAATTGTTCACTGGCAAAGAGACTTGTTAATGGCGATTAAAAAATTGTTCAATGGCAAAGAGACTTGTTAATGGCGATTAAAAAAATTGTTCAATGGCAAAGATACTTGTTAATGGCAATTAAAAAAATGGTTCAATGGCACAGAGACTTGTTAATGGCGATTAAAAAAATTCGAGGTACTCATAGTGACGGGGAATGCTATATCAGAGTGGGGAATACTCATTAGATAATAAAAACCAATGATGCTATTGGTTTAATTTTCTTGATTATGATATGTTAAGCATGACAAAGTTTCCTTGCGAACTTCTCTGGAAAGAAAAATCCCCGCCAATTTAGAATTTGAAGTTTGAGTAAAGGTCAGCTCTATTATAAGAATTTGCTACTGAAAAGTGCTGGTCTTCAAGAGGAGAACAGAATCTGTCTCTCTCTATATATTATTTCCAAAAGGTGCTTTTTTGTTTTATCCCTTTTTCTCCCTTAACCAAAATCGACAAATAAGGTATCATTTTAAAGATTAAGATCTCCGCTTCGTGCGAATTGTTAATTTAGAATTATACATCTTATTGTTTGTTTGAAAATCGAAGTATAAACATTATAAACAATTTTTCTTACCTTAAATGGTGCCAACGCTATCTTCTTCTATTTTACCACCAGCTGAAGTACCCGGCGTTGCCCGATTTTCAAAAAATAATATGCCTATGATTTAATCTGTACTATCAACTATATCTATACAAAATGTCTGCTCAATTGAAGCAATACTTTTTCTCTTATAAAGGAACAAACATAGGCCTATTCGAAATAATCAATAAATTTCACAGTTTCAATAAAACACACTGATTTTTAAATAAAGTTCAATAATTCAAGTTCGATTTACGCAAATTGTGCATAAAATTGTACATATATTCAAAAATATAAAGTTTATAAGTTAAATAAAGTTCTGCAATATTATACCAATACATTTCCAGTTGATAGCCAATAAATTGTAAATCTTTTTTACCTTAAATGTCCAATAAAAAGCGTGGGTCCAAATGTAATTTTCCTCAATAAACCCTTACACATTGCCAATTTCAAAAATCTATTTTGTATTTATCAATACCTACTCCACTTGAATCTTTAAAATATTAAATGTTTTACTGATAATAAATGAAAATGTAGTTTGATGTGTGGCTATGGTTACTTAACTATGGTTGACAAAGAAAATTCAAATGTTAAATGTTTTACTGATAATAAATCAAAAATATCGTTTGATGTGTTGCTATGGTTACTTAACTATGGTTGACAAAGGAAAAGTCGTAAAGGTGAAGCATCAGCTCAACATTTAGGACCCTAACTTTCTTTCTACTGATCAGATATACATAATATATAGCATATGTCCATCTGGAATAATGTGTCTTTCAAATAGTGAAAGAATTTTTCAAATAGGTTCAGTGGTTCCGGAGACCACAAACACATACAAAATCCGCTCTCTTTATTTATATATTAGTATACATTATCAATCGCACTGAACTTATAAATTTAAAAATCGTTTGCTTTTATTATCATTCTGAGATTTCATTAATGAGTTTCTTTATTGGCAACTTTCCCGTAGGTACACATTATTCTTTTCGCATGGAAAAAACCTTTATATTATTTCTAGAAGGTGATTTTTTGCGACGATCCCATCCTCTCCCTTCATACTTAACCCAAATCGATAAATGAGGTACCATTTTAAAGATTAAGTTCTCCGCGTTTGACGAATTGTTAATTCAGAATGACAAACTGTAGTGTTTATTTAAAAATCGAAGAGGAAAATTGACGTTTGGCCCTAAAGTTTGGCCCGGATGCGTCGAAACCGCATGGTCAAATAGTGTACACAGAGGTTTTGTAATGTAAATATCACATTTTCCACGAGTTTGTATCATATTTAACTTTCAATATTGTCTACAATGGTGTTTTGACGTGTACGTATCTCATGTTCCCCTGTTTTGTCTTATGCTTCACCTCCAATATTGTGGCCAAATGCATTTTGTAATCGGTTTTACGTTATCCTTACGCACCATTGTTATTTGACAAATAAACAATTGCTACAAACGAACCGGTTCTTCTTTCATCCAACAAGAAATCACCAACCTCGCTATAAAATCTATATATATATATATATAACAGTTCCGTAACTGACTGATTCACTGACATACAACGCACAGACCAAACCGCTGGACCTAAAGGGCTGAAATTTTGCATGGCGATTCTTCTTATGGTGTAGGGGTGCACTAAGAAAGATTTTTGAAAAATTCTTCTTATATTTTTTACATTAAATTTTTAAGCTGTTTTTGTAACTTTTTTTAAGTTTGAATTTGAAATAATAATTTGAGGGTTAAAAATTTATATCACGAGAAAGACCATAAAATTTCTTTTAAAATGATATCTTTTTCGAACCTTTACCTCGATTTTATAATTTTTCGGGAATTTTTAAAGATTAATTTTTAGAATTTAATTTATTAAATGATGATCACGTGATTTCTTTTTCTGGTACTTGAAATAAATTTATCGTCACGTGCATAACAACTAAATAGACAAAAAAAATATTTTTTTTCTTTCTAATGCAGCAGACCATTGGATATTATCCCAAAAAATAAATATCCCTTACGATTTTTTTATAAATATATACACACATATATATATATATATTACATCAATTGTATACATTGATCGTCAAATTTATTATAAATTTATATATATATATTTGGCATTAATTGCATACATTGACCGTTGTATTTAATTTGAATGTACTCTGTAGGGAAGCGCGGGTTTTCACCTAGTTTATCATATTTTAATCGCATGCGAAATGGCTGCACGGGCTACCTAGTTTATTGATACAGAGGTTGTTCACACATTTTTTAGACGATGTATATTGTATTCACAAAACTAAATTACATAAAATTCTTGTGTTTTAAATGTTCTATTTGACATTCCTTAATCTGAACTATCTTTCGACACCGCAATGTCCAGGATAATAATGCCTTTTGAAGTGTCAGAAGAGGTATTTTATCCCATTCCTCCTGAACAGCTTTCCAGAGTCCTGTAAGGGTTTTGGGACGACGTTTGGATAATGCAGATTTTAAAAGTCCGAAAGCACAAAAATCCATAGGTGATACAATGGGAGATTTAGTAGGGATATCAGTGAAGGGTATGTCCTTGATACCAGTTTTTTGTTCCATTTCTTTTAGGAAATTTACAGTGGATTTTGATGTGTGACTGCTAGCTTTGTCCTGATGGAGTCTCACAGATTGATGACACTGTGGGTTAAGCGATGGTATTTCATTCAGAAAAATTGGCGATAAAATATGTTACTGATAGTATTTGGAGTTAATCTTGACATTTTTTCCACTCTCTTTATTTTTAACTTGCCATTATAAGAAAAACCAGTAACAATCATGAATCCCTTAGAAAAACGTTCTTTCGATTCTTTGAACCATGTACTTAAATTTTTTTCTCACCTTTTATGATAATAAATGGCTCTTTTTTTGTTGCAATCATTTAAATACACCCATGATTAATCTATTGTGACAATTGTTTTCCATTTTTCTTTGGATAAGTGTTTTTCACATAGAATTCTGCAGCGTGTCCTGCGTTCAGCGATATGATTTGGAAGAAGACGATGCACATTGCGTTTTTTCGCTTTCTTAAGATTTAAATCAACGTTTATCATTTTGTTTACAGTGGACACCGAACATTTTAATGATTTTGCAAATGTCCTTTGACTAGGGGGATTTTCTTTTAACATTAAACGACGTACCTTTGCAGTAGTCGAAGATGTCCGTTTTTTCCTTGGATACTTGTTAGGAATTTTTGTCCCACTTGAGGCTCCAATTTGACTTTTTTTCCTTTCTTGTTGACGATATTACCTATCGACGCTTTAGATATCACAAAACCATGACTCTCACATCGTTTTTGGATAACGGAGTATGCATATTTCTCTTCGGAAAGAGCATAAATGTAGCCTTCGAACCACTGCTTTGTTAAAAACGCCATTTTGAATAAAAACAAAACTTTCAAGCCGCAGACTATAATTTTGACTTTTAAAAACGAAGTACAATTGCAATTATTTCTTTTGCAGCAAACGAATTTTTATTACCGCTTGCCAAAATCGTCTAAAAAATGTGCGAACAGCCTCTGTAGAATTTAAAACGAATTAATGTTTCAGTGGTTAAAATAAGTTATTTTTATAAAGAAATTTTGCAAGATTTTTATACTGAATTTAATATTTCCATCCATATAACACTGGCACTTGACAACTTGCGATCCATTTGGATAGAAAAAAAATTCTGCAATATTGCATCATATAACTTTTAGTTGCAGAGGAATCGCTTCTTGAAAGTATCGTCAGATTTCAGATTATGCTTAAATTGGTAGTCCGGTTAGATTAAAATTTACAAAAGTTTGATAGAGTTTTATGGACAGTGTTAATTAAACTTTGCTGGAAATATAATCCAGATATGAGTTTCGTTATCACTTTGCCTTTCGAAGAAGGTTATTGCGGTGATGGAGAGTTGTCTGGAACGTTAGAAAACTTTGCAAGACTGTACTAACTTATACTGCCCCCATATTCATTACGCATTCAAAGGTAGTGTTCTAAATATTATACTAAACTGTATATTTAAACGTAACTATTTTAATGTTACCATGAAACGCCTTTACGTAGCTATGAAGATTAATTTTATAATGTAACATATATCTAAATTTATTCCCGATGTTGCACATAGATGGTGTTATACTTTGTCTATCATCATTCAAACACTTTAAGAGACAGCTTTAAGGAGATAACTTTCATATATTTTTCACGAATAATTTGTTTAGAAGCTTCCTTTATGTAGTGTTTTGAAGACAGTATCTTAAAAACATGTAAAAGATGCTTTGACATAGACTATAGTACTTAAATTTATGCAACATTACCCATATAGGGATATAATTGTTTAGTGTGGTCATTAATTTCTCAAATTCACTATGAGCCATGATTATTCTAACGCTATTTGAAATATTCAAAACATATTTGTACATGCATAATTGGAAAAATTAACTTTATTATGCTTTTATTCTATTTATAAATAGATAGCCTAATATTAGATATTAGGCCACAATGTAATGAAGATTCGTAGTTATTTAAACTGCATCTATGATGTTGATATCAGATGTGTGTGCTTAAAAATTAATACTTGAAAATTAAACTTCTTTATAGCATACAATATCAAAATCTATATGCTATACTAGCTGAAAACCCGTACTTTGCTATGGAGTGCATTTAAATTAAATACAACGGTCAATGTATGCAATTGATGTAAAAAAAAAAGAAAAAAATATATTTATAAAAGAAAATAGTAACGGATATTTTTGTAGACAAAATAATGTAGAAGAAAATATTCAAATTAAATCTAATAGAAAATACTAAAGAATATAGTACAGTTAATATAGTACAGTTTGAGGAACATATCTTTTACTGTATTTTAATATTTTTTTGGATAATTTCCAATCGTGTGCCGCATTTGCAAGAAAAAAATCTTTTTTTGTCTATTTCGTTGCAATGAACGTGACGATAAATTAATTTTAAGTAACAGAAAAAAAAATCACGTGATCAGCATTTAATAAATTAAATTCTAAAAATTAATCTTTAAAAATTCATCAAAAATTAGAAAATGGAGGTAAAGATTCGAAAAAGATTTCATTTTAAAGGAATTTTTATGGTCTTTCTCGTGATTTAAATTTTATAACCCTCAAATTATTATTTAGAATGCAAACTTAAAAAAATATACTAAAACAGCTTAAAAATTTAATTTAAAAAAATATAAGAAGAATTTTTCAAAAATCTTTCTTAGTGCACCCTTACACTATAAAAAGAATCGCCATGCAAAATTTCAGCCCTTTAGGTTTAACGGTTTGATTTGTGCGTTGTATGTCAGTCAGTGAGTCAGTTAGTTACGGAACTGGTTTATATATATTTTAACAAATAAACCTATGTCTATTGTACGGTGTCTAATATAATAAAACTTTAGCTGCGGACCCGGATTTGAATCCCGGTAAAGAAGTGGATATACATTTAGCACCCGATAAAAAACGCAATGTGTTTGGTAATGTCTTTGGGATTAGAACTTGCTGCACTTAGAAAAAAAACTTCACATATAGGGCGACTTATTTTGTCCCTCTTTGTTTGTTGCCACTTCTGTTCCTGTGTTACACGAGCGAGACTCCTAGTTCGGTGTCCCTGAGAAGATAGCACAGTGAACAGAAGAAAACACCCACCGACAGAAGAAACATTTATTTACAGAGCAAACAAACCGATGGACAGTAGGATTTTGCAGTTCCTCTTGAGGGGATCCTTCTTTTCAGGAAGAAGACCGACTTTAAAACCCTTCGAGGGGCACCGTTTGTACCGTGCAAAAGCTTAAACCTAGTCTTTTTTTCACTTGCATTCAATGTAGTCCAGTTAAACGAGCAGAAAAATGGTTAGTACTGCCATCTGTTATCAGATTAAAGAAGTAAAAACATTTTGAAACCTTTCACTGGAAAATTTTCCAAGATTTTTTAGATTAAAAAAAATCGGGAAAAAAAATCTGCCCCTGGAAACGGGGAAGGTTTCTGCCTATGGAAGGGTTAATCCCAACATTATGCTGGACAATAGTACTGTTGGGGGCATGTCCCAACAGTATGCCTCCACCATTACATATCCATGCCTAATTCGGGAATGGACCCCGTGCCCCCGTCATGGCAGGTTGATGCCTTAGCCACTTTGCCACTGGGAGTCCCCTCTGAGTCCCCTCTGTGTTTAAATTCTATGAGCAATGTCGAAATGAAATGCCAGTGAAAACACGAATGTCCTGTTCTTAAAAATTATTAATGAAACAATAGTATAACATCTTTATGAATTTCTGAAACAGCTGTGTCTTTGGCAAAAAGTTTGCTCCAAAAACTTTTGGAGTGAAAATCCAGTTTTCGCAGACCTGTTTGATATAGAGTGCGAAATGTAAACAAAAACTTCAATAGCGACCAAGAAAGAACAAATAAGTTGGTAAAACAAACAAACTGTAGGCTGTAAGTTCGTAGGTGCACATGGGACTTTCACTTCGATCAGATACCCTACTCTGCTCCGCTTGGCTGCTCACCTTACCAAAACCATCACTGAAATCCCCAACCGACGGCTTCGCCATGAATATACTGGCTGTAGCGGTCAGTAAAACAAACCTACCGCTGGCTGTATGAAGTCGTAGGCGTAAACGACAATTCTCCATACAAAAATTTATTACACACCTGTTTCCCATAAAATCCTTCTTAAACAACAATCTAAATTCAATAATGTCACTCATTTTGCCACAAGGTTTCACTCTAAAAGACACAACATTTAACTTCAAGCACCATTCAAAATCAACCGCCACGTTATCAAAAACTCAAACGTAGAAACACAACCAAAATGTTAGAAAATCTAACGAAAACTAACTTAACAGTTTAAATTAACAGTTAATTTTAGATAAACCGCTAACTTCACCTCAATTAGCCAATAAATATGCTAGATTACAAAATAGCAATAACGCATGCGAGTCCAATATCATTCCACGGCTTCAAAATATAAAGGTTGCCATATTTTGCACATTTTTACGTTTGGCACCAAATGTTTTCGTTCTATTTCTTATCTTTAGTTGTTTAAAATCCCTTTGTGAAGCTCGAATGGAATTTTCTTATGTAGTTGCAACTAAATCTACAGCAGCATAATATCTAAATTTATACTTCATGTTTATACATACAGAGCCTTATAGTTTCGGTTCTTTATTTATATAAAAAGCATTAGAGATATGTAATTTTTATTTTTATTAACAATAAGCTTTGTATAGCAAGAGTATGTTATTTAAATTTTTGAGTAATGTTATTCGTTTATGACACTATTTATATCATTAATCATTTTATTTCTAAAAGTATTTTTATTGTCAGATACATTTGTGTATTTTCCTGAAATGTTATACTGGTCTAAGTTCAAGCATTTTAGACAAAATTACTTAATTATTCATATATCATTAGTAACATAAATAAGGTATTCCTTGTTTATTCAGTAATAAATTTGATTTTCAAAACAGTACTACCGTATGTAAATATTTAAATCATACCGAAACTTTTAATTTGCTAGTCTGTAATTCAGTCCTAGAAAAACATAGCATAATAGCCTCAATGATGTAGGAATCAGTTCTTATTGAGTTGGAGGAAGTTTTAGTTGTTTTTATACAGTTGTTCATAGTTAAATTTGAATAAAAGTTAGTTTTAGTTCCCAAAGTTATTGATACCATCCACCGTTCGTTTTGTACACTAGAAAACCTTTTTCAGAAATTCAGAATATTTTCAGAAAAATGTCCCAAAGTATGCGAGGTGGATCTGTCTCGGCTCTAAACAGAGAATGGATGATGAAAGCCTTTGATTTATTTTTGAAAGAGAGCAAATTAAGAAAAACGTTGAAAACATAAAAATATTTTGTTAAGCCTAAAAAAGACTCATTAAAAAATAAAGGAATTATAATGGCCAGAGGTAGTCAATTGATACAGTGTCGGCTTTCGTTACTGAGGGCGCTTGGGTCGAATCCCGACAAGTGCGATAAAATACCTTTGTCTAGGCTGGATATGAGCATGTTAAATCTGTAGATTGGAAAGTTCTTCTATGATGTCAGTGGGTGGGGAAGGTACGATCCCCTAAGATGTCACTCCTGGCCGGGGGGGGGCGGTGCTCGGTCAAAATTGTGGAGGAACTTAACCAAGTCGGACTTGTGGTACTTTTATAAACCAGAACCGCACTACCGAGACCGCAAAGCCTGTATGGACCTGGTCTGAAACTTAAGGGCCATGGATCACCATGCCATGGGATATTAGGGTACCGGCCATGGGATACATGGATTCCGGCCATAGAATATTAGGAACAACAACAAAAAACAATAAAGGAATTATAATTTCCGGTTATGAATGCGTTAAAATATTCATAAATAATCTGAAAATAAACCGTCATTTCTGTGCAAAATTTAAACAAGAATAAATACTTTCTAACCCATGAGTTGTCTGCGGTGTAGTATATACATTCTACTCATATAATGCGCTTTAATTACCATGTTTTTATTAACTCGCTTTCTTGTTTGTGTGTGTGTTTGTGTGTTTGTCCCGTACAAATCTTGCAATCGATTTTTAACTAATTTCCCGACTAGCTAGACATTTGAAACTTTTAGAATACCTCAGAACACGATGACAATACATTATTTTAATACTTTTAGCCCTCTTTAAGCAGAATTAAATTCATTTTCAGTTATTTTCATTTAATTTTGTTTTGTAGACTGTTGCAGCCATCTATTGACCGGGACTGGATCGAAAAGTTAAACGCAAGTTAACTTCCAATTAACTTCATTTTCTTTCAAGTTGATGGGATAATTCATCAAAAAAAATTTCAAAAAGTATTTATTAATACATAGAATTGTCAAGTTTATATGATTCAATAGAAAATTTAAAAACATAGTATATAAAAAGTTCTTTTTATCTTGTAATTATTTTATGTATTATTTCATTTTTTTAAAATCTCCGATGCGTTTCAAATAAGATGTCTCAAATATACCTATCATGAGAAACTAAATGTTTAAAGATATAGTACATTACGTAAATCCAAATGCATAATTTAACCCACCAGAGGGACTGAACAGCATGTCCTTAATTATTCTCATAACTTCAATAGTATGGTGTTCAAATAAGACGTCTCTTATAAAACTGCTGCAGTTAAATCTGTAAACATAATTTCACATGCCTAGATTTCGGTGTGTTTAAATAATTCAAACACTACATTAAAATTGTTAACCTTTGTGTATTTGTTATATCTAGTCATATTATGTGTTTCAGACTTATGTACTGCTCTTAATTCAATTTCTAACAAATCCATTGGGTATATTAGTTTGCCTTTAATGAGCAAATAAAATTCAGTTACTTCTGCCGCATTACAACACATTAGAAGTAGCTTTGTAAAAGAGTATGAGTAATGCTCAAACAACGTGTACTGCTATAAAGTCACCAAGAATAAATATCTTTATAACTCCCCACATTAGGAATGTTAGTTTAGTATATTCATTAAAGCGTAAAATAACATGGATAAACTCCATCTTTAACATCGGATAAATATAAGTACACTTACGGAAATAATGCTTATATTCGTATTTCTTCAAAAAATATGATCTGAGGATTTCAGTGAAATATTTCAAGAAGGTATAAGATGACCTTTTTAATGGATAATCTAATGCAGTGGTTCCCTACCTTGGGTACGCGTACCAGTACCGGTACGCGGACAAGCAGCTACCGGTACGCGAATGATTTTACAATTAAAAAAAATCTATTAAAAATCTGTATTACAAAAATAGAAAAGAAATGACTATAATAACTAATAATCCATACGTTTTAATATTTTAGTTTGGAATTTCTTATCCATTGTTTATGTTGTAATAGTACTTTATTAGGATTTACCTAATCTCAAAAGATGCCGTCTACACCTGAATGTGTTATCTATGACCGCTTCATAAAAATTTGGCACTCGCCTGCGAATTATAACTGTGTCTATAACTGTGTTTGCGAATTATAACTGTGTCTGAGAAGTTTCTTTCCAAGCAATAAAATTTTTAATGCCATTTGCGACCACATATTTATGTGAAAAAGGAATTTTCTGCAATGACTGCGGTGAAAACCAAATATAGAGCTTTTCTGGACATTGAATCGAATCTTCGCCTTAAACTGACAAACACTGAGCCCGATATTACTTCTTTAGTTAATAATAAACAGGCCCAACCTTCTCACTAATTATATATATTTTTAAACTGATTATTATATTTTATGCATATGTTTAGCAATAAAAATATATCCCAAGTTAAATGTCTTTATTACAAATGTTCTCCATTGCATTTTATTCCCCATTTCAAAATTTTTGGTCTACCGATACGTCATCAAATTGTTTACAACGTACAGGTACGGTACTATAAAAAGGTTGGGAACCCCTGATCTAATGGATAAGATATTTTATTTAAGGACCTTGAAGGAAAAACACTAACACGTTGGGCTACAGAAATAGCTCATTATGGAATAGCGATGTATGTTTAGTATTCACATTTAACTTTAATTTACCATGTTTTTATTAACTTGCTTTCTTGTTTGTGTGTGTGTTTATGTGTTTGTCCAGTACAAATCTTGCAACCGATTTTTAACTAACTTCCCAACTATCTAGACATTTGAAACTTTTAGAATAGCTCAGAACACGATGACAATGCATTTTTTTATACTTTTAGCCATCTTTAAGCAGATTTTTACCATGTAATAATTATTTTCAGTTAATTTTGTTTTGTAGAATGGTGCAGTCATCTGTCGGCCGGGACGGGAACGAAAAGTTAAATGCAAGTTAATTTCCAATTAACTTCATTTTCTTTCAAGTTGATGGGATAATTCATCAAAAATTTTTTAAAAAGTGTTTATTAATACATAGAATTATCAAGTTTATATGATTCAAAAGAAAAATTTAAAAACATGGTATATAAAAAGTTTTTTTATCCTGTAATTATTTTAGCTTTCTTTGAATTTTAGTAAAAATGTCCTCTTAAAACTTAGAGGTAAATTTTCAAGAAAGCATTTCATTCAGGGAAGTCGAATATAGTAAAACAACAGACGTAATACTGTAGGCAAACCTTTTACTTGCCGTCACTTTTCAGCATGTACATGCTGAGGAAAAAAACCTTTTAATTTCTTAATTATAAGATTCATTCTTAGTCATAATTCAATAAAAATTTTGAGATATTTTATGTTATCATTGAAATTTAGAAGGTGTGGGATGTTTTATATGGACTTAATTACAAGATATCAACATAAAGTAGATCACTTGTAGCTTTTCTAGTTACATTATAATCCTCTCAAAAACCATTTTAATGTGGGAGTTTCATCTGTTTCAAAGATAATCCATGCATCGCTTAAGAATATACATATACATACATACATATTTATATATCTATATCTATATCTATATCTATATCTATATCTATATCTATATATATATATATATATATCTATATCTATATATATATATATATATATCTATATATCTATATCTATATATATATATATATATATCTATATATATATATATATATATATATATATATATATATATATATATATATATATATATATATATATATATATATATATATATATATATATATATATATATATATATATATATATATATATATACCGGAAACTTTGAAGGCGCGGAGTGCCCAGATTAATTAAAAAATGCAAGTCTATTTTAATAAAAGTTTGCTTACTTTCAAAGTTTAGGAATAGGTCTTAACTGATAATTTTTCTTGATGGTTAGAAGGATCATCTTCCATTTAGAGAATGTTTCGATTAATGTATTTCTTTGTTTAACTATAAACAATCATGTTACTGGCTATTTACTTCAAAGAAAGATGTTTTCAAAGCTAACATAACACAGTTTTTCTCTACGTTCTAGATGTCGCTGCTCCCAGATCTTTTCTGCTATTGGATAAATTCAATGTAGAGTTTCTCATTTTTCCTCTTTCACATAAATATCATTGCAGTCGTGACATTGGTCGGAATGGAATAGAATTTAAATTAATTCAGTCCCTTTTGAACTGATGACTAAAACCAGAGAACCTCTGCCCGAGGTAGCCTATATGTATCGTGTTGGCTTTCGGTACCGAGGGTACTCGGATCGAATCCCGACAAGCTCCATTAAAATACCTTCGTGTCTGGGTCGGATATGGCCACTTTAAATCAGTAGACCGGAAAGTCCTTCTATGAGGTCAGTGGGTGGGAGAAGTACGATCCCCCCATATGTCACCCCTGGGGATGCTCGGTCAAAATTGTTGTGGTACCTAGCCAAGGCAGACTTCTACCCTTGTGGTGCTATCTATATATATAAAACGCGTAGGTATGCGGCACAAAAATCGACGATATTTCTACACTCCGAATGGCAACGGCTGCAACTACCAGATGTAAACATTAGCGACCGTCTGCAATTTGCAACCGCGAGTCAACATGGATTTACGCAATGAAATCAGGAATGCTCGAGAGCGAGCTGCACGATCAAGTGAAAATTGGGAACAGTCTCAAAAAAGAAAGCGAAGAAGAAATAATTCTTTAAGAGAGAGGCGTGAAAGAGAGAGCATAAATGATCGCGAGGTTAGGCTTAACCGTCGCCGGCATAACAACCTACAGCCAGTAATAGTTAATTTTCTACACTTTTTTCAGTACTTGCTGAAATTTTACTCCATTTTATAAGTTGATTAGTGGAAGAAATTTTCACAACAATTTATTATTTGATATGATTAAGTGTAGATTTCTGAATTGTGAACAATAGTACATATAGAGAGAGATGTAATCCACACTATATTTTAGTACTTGCTGAATTCTTACTCCATTTTTAAAGTGAAAAAAATTTTCCCCAACAATTTCTTATTTTATGTAATGATAAAGTGTAGATATATTAATTTTGAAAATATAGTACATACAGAGAGGGATGAAATTTTAAAAATCATTGGTGTTGGGTTTCTCAGTCTTATCTTTAACTCTGATCTGAAGTAATGGAAATTCATATTTTTTAATCATGATGTTTCAGAATCATCCTTATGAAGAATACCCCTTAACAACGTATATTCATGATGACAGGTAATGGTAACATTCCTTACATATGTTATTTTCAGTTGAGTTGTTTTGCAAAAGCGACCATGCTGGTTACGAAGCGGCTAGTTAGGAAAAAACCCGGAGCCGAACTCCTTACCCCATAGAAGCCTTAAGCGATAGCCACAAAATACGGCTGATGCTTAATGAAATAGCCACAAGGTTTAACCGATGTTTTAATCAATAACCATCAGATACAGGGAATATGTAAATACACGAACAGCTTATGATATTTAGGACTAACAGTGTAGTTAAGAATACTATTTAATGATTAAAAGTATCAAAAATGATAGCTATAGTATCTAAGTATTGTTCCGTTTTTTCTGGGTTCGTTAGGATTGAATAAAATCCCTTCATAAACTGCACACAAAATAAAATTTGTTATTCTGTAAATTCTTCAGGCGCATACACGAATTCAAACAGAAAACACGTAACAACTGTCTTCTATACAGCAGAAAACTCTAAAAACCCAAGTCAGGATACCATAGTCATCAATACAATACACGCCTAATGTACTTTCAACACATTCAATTCTCAGTAGAAAAGAACTGAGTTCCAGGTTCCAGGTATTTCAACTTGTCGGAGCTCCAAGGTCTGTAGGACTTTATCTCCAATTGTAACATTATTGATCAGAAATATATTTCCTCAGCAGGTAATTAAATATCATAAATAGGTCCTTATCAGTAAAAACATAATACAAGTAAAATAAGTAATAGTAAAATAAAAGCAAACGCCGGGAATCTCACCCGGCAGAAAAAATTCCAACGCGCATTCCAATCCACAGGGCCAGAGTTGCCACAGTTATTTGAGAGAAACGAGGAAGATAATCGTCCTGAGATCATAGTGAAGTTCTAGGGGGTTGGTATTTAATGTCAATGTCAGGTATATTTATAGACTCCCAAAGCGCCCTCTACCGGTCAATCAGCTAGATATCTCTAGAAGCTTCCAGAAAAGTCTAGACGGCAAGTTGCCCACCATTTGACGTCATATCGCCAAATGTGGCGAAATATCGCCAAATTTGGTGACCAAAATAAGTCACCCAAATCCATCGCCAATTTGGAAATAACTCTCATATTTGGATAGATTACCATAAACTCGTAAAATTCGTAACAATATAGTATCTAGAAAGCTATAAACTATAGTAAAGCTAAAAGCTATAGTAAAGCTATATACTATAGTAAAGTTGAAAGCTATAGTCTCTAAAAAGATAGCTTCGCAAACACAATGGTTCTGTCTCTGCTGTTTTCAATCGCAATATCAGTCAGGAAACAGCCCGTATTACCAATACTGAAGATTATTTTATGTGTGTAACACATAGGAAAAATTTCAGCATTTGTTTTATTTATGGACCACGTAATTTAGTATTGTAACATCATTTTATTGAATATTGTATAAGCATTTCTATCTGTGGCAAACTGCGTTGTTACTGCATATTCAGTATTTTCATATTACAGTGAAGAAAGATTTCGGCCCTTTCGTCCGAAGATAAATTTAAAGATATTTTCATGATTTTAAAACGATAATGATTGCTTATTATAAGATCATCGTGTAATATTCTTCACATAAAGCGATAGCAAACAAATTAGAAAATCCCTTTAATTACTGACTTCCTACCTGAATCGATAAATAATCGTATTTCAACTTACAACCCTTCTCTCATACATAAATGCAGTCGTATACAGTTATTAAATTTTCCCATGACGTTTCAATTAATCCTGTTCATCAAATTGCATCAAACGTGCTTGCATCTCATGATAATTTGACTGCAAACATTTTGAAACCCTAACTCAGCATGGCCTATTCATCTGAAAATGCAGACATTGTGTAAAAGGGAAAGAGTACACGTTGCTCGAGAGATTCTTAATCACGTTATGGCTGGAAAAGTTTCAGAGATCGATGATTTCACGAGGCCGAGTCAGATAATTTGTGATATACACAGATTATACACGTCTGTTTATATAGTTAAAAAGACTTGAAATTTGAGCGCAAGACTATTTCATAGTGGTATTTCATTAGTGAAAATCACGAAGAGTGATAAATTAATCGTAATAGGCAGTAATAAATTCTAGTACATACAGGACGGGGCTGAATCAATTATCAATTACGAATGTGATATTACATAATAAAACTTCTAAGCTGTATTTTGAATACTGAAAGAAAGCTATTTGATAAAGGGTTGTTAATTAGACTTTAAGTTTACTACACAGTGGGTTTATTCTCCCCATAAGATTTAAACTCGCGACAGTACAACTCTGCATATAAATGCATATAAATTTTGCCTAATTGGGACTAAGAAATTATAAAAACACCGGTTTAAAGGAAAAATACTGTATAAAAATTAAAATATTATATTACATATTAATATTATACATATATTCAAGATATTAACAAACTCATGTTATGGTTTTAAAAAGTCCATTAAAGTAGTCTGCAGTATTCGAGCCTTTTTTCGCAAAGAATTTCTTCATAGCAGACTAGCACTTTTTATTATTCCCTGCTTTGTCATGATCACGCTATCTTTCTTAGAGTCTATATTGTACCAAATCCCAGCGACTGGTAGATATTCTAAAAAGCAAATTTCAAACGCAGAAATAAATATGCCAGTTACCGCAATTGAATAACAGAAATTTATATGACATTAAATCTTCAGTAACCTTTTTAACAACTTGCAGAAGAGTAGACAAAATAAAAAGGTTGAATTTTCGCTGGAAGCTAACAATTCCAGCACCTAAGAACTTTTCTTAAAATAGAGGAATTCAGACACATTGTAAAATTAATACAATATAGCAATTATTTATAAGTTGCATACGACCTTTAACTTCATTCCTTCTAAGGAGCTCGTTTTATACCAACCAAGAATAAAACTTTTTACAAGAAGAATGTCACCTGTTGAAAAACCTCAACCGATCGCATCCAAACAAATTTTAGAACTGAACTTTTTATTCCAGACTCTTATTCACCTAGGAAACAAAACCCGTGTTGCCACACCGCTCAACCAAACCATTTACCACAAATAAGATTTAGACAAAAGGGCAGGATTTATTAATTTATGGTTTAGCACAGTAACCATACCGTGCTACCATGGAGTTATCATGGTAGACGCGTGAACGTGCTAACCATTGTTTTTATTTATCGTGGACTCCAAAACATAGCATGCTGGCGATAACACGCGAAGTTGGCCATAAACTCATAACAATACTCTCTAAAATCTGCAACCTTTTCTCAATTGCGCTGATACCCTCTGTCAAGTTTATGAATGTCATTAAGCTTTTTTTTGTGGAATTGGGTCTGAAGTGTCGGATTCTTCAATGATGACTTGGTCGCGCATCTCTGCGAGACTGTCAGCTCCTCAAGATGAGAATCCAACAGCTCGTTGACATCTCTATTGACTTCCGTATCTAATTGCCTGACAAGATGAGACAACTTCTTCTATCACACGAGCAATATGGCCAATTTCAGACGTTGTTTCCGTCTCGTTTTAAAAAAATATTGGACAAAGGTTCTTCCAGACATAATTTAAAGTTTTTTTTGAAACTTCATTCTAAAATTTAAAAAGGGGAAGAAGGGTAAAATAAAAGACCGCGTAACTCCGAGTTCGCCTAAGTTGGAGTATTATTGTATGTACACACACACACGTATATATTATGCATATATATATATATATATATATATATATATATATATATATATATGTAATGAAATAAGATCAGATTACAGAAATATTAGAAAAATAAATTTATTTCCGAGTGGCTAAACAGACATCTTATCTAATGGAAAGCCAACACCCGAGTGATTCCCGGGGTTTGCGTATAGAGGTATCTGCGGTTGAAGAATTTGCTGACCAAAGATGTTTCTTGCAAGCTGCATCAGTTGTGCAGGACGATTGCCTTATTTGGGCATGCCCAGTGTGGCTTGCCCAGGGATTGCTGACGCTATGAAAACTATTCCTGGGTTCTTGAAAACAGAATTTGGTAATGCCATCTTAAGCATGGAAAGAGAAGAAAATTTACAGGGGATCAACTTAAATTTTATATCTTTCATATCCCCCCATTTTAAAAACGTTGTCTACCCGGGTGGAGGCTCTCATACATAACATAAAAAATAAACTACAAAATTTTACAATTATACAGAATATAACATAAGATTACAAAAAAATCTGGCAAACTCCACAATGATTCCTCCAGATAGCAGGTCCATGCGGTTTCCCTACTATCCTTCATATTATTTGCTTCGTATGCACTTAACCATAAATACAGTATAAATTCAAAATATAAGACTTGCATTCAAAATATAAGATGATAACATAAAATTCTATGATTACATGACATATTATGTTGATATATTTGATATGAATAAAACACAATATAAACATTTACACTACCTGAAACTATCTCTTAACATTGTCCACATATTGTATTATTAGTTCTCACCTTATATTCTATTAATACTGACATTGTTTATATAACAATCAAAATTTACTCTATTATATTATTTAACTTCCTTGGGTACTCTTATATTCATTACAATTCTCTATTCGTGCAAAATTACAATATTATAAATTTTTACATTCATTTCATATCAATATCTCTTCTTTTTCTTCAAAGTACTGTTACATTAATAAAACAACTTCATTACATCAAAATTCGTTTCAATAGAAATACACATTTTATACCTTAAAACATACCTTACTTCTTATACACAAATCACATCTCTCTCAAACAACCGTGTATCCTCACGTTTGCTGAGGAATGCTTACTATGAAGTTGGAAAGGAGGTTAAAACAAATTCCTCCCGCCACTTCAAAAGAAAATTTTTGTGGATGAACAAATGTAGATAAATGGATTCAGTTTCTCAACTATAGTTGCTCTCAAAGGAAAACCCCAAGATCCAAAAATAAAAATTTTGCCGAATGAAAAAAGAATGTTTTCGAGTTGTGTGGCCATCACAACCCGACAATTTTATTAAAAAAAATAGAATTTCATATATATATATATATATATATATATATATATATATATATATATATATATATATATTCATTATAAACGGACCCCAGTCACAGAAGAAGTAAGTCGAAACTTGTATTCTCGGGAATTTTATTGGTCCTCATATGCTCCTATGACATTTCTTTTCATTGGTTTTAGCACTTCATCAATGATCTATGAATGCATCTGATTTCTATTTAAAAAATAACAAGAACGAGTTCTGCGTATGCATAAATGTAGCACTCATATTAAGAACTGATTTTAGAGCCTCCTGGGGTAACATAATATTTAGACTGCTTTTTCGCTTCACTTTCTATCGTTACAATGATGCACTATCTGAAGAACCTTGTTTGGAGAGAACATATTAGTCTTCAATGAAATGGTTCTTCAATGGAAGTCTACAGTGAAGTTCGTTCCATTATCAGCACTGAGGTTTTCAAGTATGACACCCTCACATACCACCCACCCACACACCCACACATACATACATAAGTGGATTTATAAAGGAATACAGAACAGAGAAGGAAAGTTATAAATATAATAATTATTTAAACTCACAATATGCATATACATGTATAAGATAGGTTTTACATCATTTCTATTGAAATGCAAGTATATTAGTTGAAATTACTCAAGAATTATGATGGTCTTGTGCCTGGATACAGCTGAATTTTGAAACAAGAATGCGGTTATGTATGAAGGGCACTAGCTACAACTTAAATCACATGAAAACGATTTTAAGGGACAATAAAACGATGTTGGAAGAAAACCCAAATATTACAAAAAATGGTCAAAGAACTTTAAATGAACGATGAAAAAAAATCTGACTATGTGCAAATGCGGTTAAAATTATTTCATCATTTCCTCTTAGTTTAAGAGATCTTAAAACATCACCAGAATAGGATTTAATTGGGTTCTCTACGTATCTAAATGGAGTTAAATATGCCTATAAACATACCTACCGAATCATTTATTTTTCTTGAGCGCAGTCATTTGCTTCATTATGAGATCCTGGAGCCTTTTGAATAATAACCTGTAATAATAAATTTATAACATATTCAAGTATTTAATTAAAAATATATACTTTAAATTTTCCTTAATTACAAATTTTTAACTTTAAAAAAAATGGTTTATATCACATGATATTCTTTCTAAACGTACAATCCATTCGGACCCAATAATCTAATCTAAATCTGAACTTTATAGAGATTTTGCACTTCTTTTCTACCTTTGGATATGTATATCTTGAAGTGGCACTCTAAATAATTTCATTCAACCTCATTCTTGAATGAGTATAACTACTCATTCAAGAAAAATACACTTTGCAATACTCACAGATACTTTGAAAGTCAACCAGAAGTGCTGCCACGTAAACTTTGGGCATAACAAGAACTCGCGTAGGTTTGAAGCAACCTAGCTATGCCTCCAGTGGCTGCTCGCAAAACTCAACTATTATTAAACCAGACTCTAAGCCTAGCTCCTGCTCGATACTTCGTTTCTCCAGCACTACTCCTCCTTTCACCTCCTCTTACTTCCTTTCGCTTCATCTCTTTAATCTAGCTTTTATTTATACCAACCTCGTATGCCGCAATTAGCATATCTTAAGCGGCTTCTTTAACTTTATTCACCTAAAAGTTCGATTATTGTGAATCGAATCTTGTGTAAACCTTACAACTTTAAAAACATTCAATTACAAAAACGACGTATTTTAGTTTTAATCTCTTCGAGGTTGAGTAAGGCAGCTCTGCAAGTTTTTAGTAAATGGTTTTTAGCCAATTTGAAGCGTGTATAAATTCACGCCCACTCTATCCTATATTAGCTGATCTTAAGGACTTTCAACTATTGACGCCCGGCCATTTCTTGATCGGTTGTCCTCTCCTTAAACTTCCTGAACCTCAAAGTAATAATTACGTTCATAGTTTTCATTCCAGATGGTCTTTGATCCTCCTCATGAAGGCAAAATTCTAGCAGCGCTGGCAAACATCCTATCTCCACACTCTCCAACCGTGTGCCAAATGGATGAATCGTCCTCATCATCAACTTCAACCTGGAAACCTCCTCCTTGTGAAGGAGCCCTCCTCCATCGCCTCTCTTTGGACGGTTGCTCGCATTACCGTCATTCATCCTGGGACCGATGGGATTACCCGAGTATTATGCATGCAGACAGCCAAAGGACTTCTTTCCAGACCTGTGTTCCAGGTGGCTATCCTGCAGGTTGAAGATCCGAGTACTTCCCCCCCGCGGGAGTATGTCGGAAACGGGATAGTTGTAATTTTCAACATTAGATGGCAGAAAGACATCGTTACCAGGACTACGCGCTTATACGAAAACGAGAACACTATACTGGTGGTTATCAAAATAATGGAAACACTAAGAAACATCATGAAATCCTTTATTAATACGGCGCACGATCACCTTTGTCATGTAATACAACCTGATTCACCTTGGAATTGGATTATACAAGTCATGAATAGTAGTTTGGAATATATTATACCATTCTTCAGGGAAAAATCATGAAAGTTCCTGTAGAGATGCTGTGGTGGATATCGATACCTGGCTCTATCCGCTTATAGTGGTTCGATGATATATAGTCGGGGGGATTGTACAGGGCAAGACAAGATATTTGACTTCTTTTTCATGCTCTACAAACCAATACTTAATAGATTTAGCTGTATGTATAGGGAGATTATCATCCTGGAGAATGCCATCTCTTGCGAGAAACAATGTTTGCACCATAGGATGGACGAGGGAGCTAACATTTTGACATAGTCCTTCCCATTCAATCTCCACTTTTAGGTTACAATAGGGTCTGAAGAAAACCATGAGACGCCATCCCAAACCCTGATAGATCTACCTCCATGACAGACAGTTGAGATGAGACAGCCAGAATCTTACGTTGTGTAAGTGTTCTCCAGATATACACACGTCCTGTTGTGAGGAACAATGTGAACAATGATTCGACGGACCAAATGCCGTTTCTCGACATATAACTCGACCAGGATTTGCGCTCGTGGCACCATTGTGGACGATATTTTGTATCTGCATCTATTACAAGTGGCTTGGGAATAGCTACTCTTCTGTGAATGGTTTGTTTGTAAAGTTTCCTTCTACCTCTGATGGTTGATACCGGAACATGGAGATGCAGATTGAGCTCTTCGGTCATTTTAGTTGGAGTTGTTTTATTTCTTCATGTCACAATCCGCTTCAATACCTCGTCCGTCTCTTTCACTCAGCTCTCCCTTTCGTACACAATTCTGTTTGGCAAAGGATGTTTTTCCGTGCACTCTGTATGCTATCATGACTTTCGATACCATAGCTCGAAAAGCACCCATTAGCCTGGGGGTTGCAGTAGTAACAGAGAATCCAATTGAAACGCGCTCCGACAATTTGCCCTTTTCGCAAGGTCTGCAAGGTTTGATATTTTACGCTGTTCTCCCCAAAAGCACGATGCCCTTAGCTTCATTACATGCTACCTGACAGTAATATAATATAGACACTATATTATATAAAAATGACCGGTGGCCAGGCTTGTTTTATAAGGAATACGAAGCACACTCATAAACACCACAAATATTGATAGGTGTTTCCATTGTTTTGATAATCACCTGTAGTTTAAAAAGAAGTCGTTTTTTTCTGTTTTTGAATTTACTGTTCTTATTACTTCGTATTCTATTCTACATGTAGTCAACATTTTATTATATTCATTCATCATTAAAAAATAATTAAAATTGCCAGTCTACATTCGAGTTACTCATGTGTATGAAGTTATTAAACCACTAGTTTTAAAATTTTATCTACAACCTTGAGAAGAATGGTAAGCCTAACTTTTCATTCTTTTATATCCGATTCTTAAAGTATTCTTCATGAAGTTTTGACCCGTTGGTTTTGTATCACCTTCTACGATAATCCTCAAAATCCTTTTACAAGACTTATGGAAAGCCAACCTGGATTGGGATGATCAGTTGTCAACAGATATTCTTGAAAGATGACGTAGATTTCAGTCAGAAATCAATTACTTCAAAGAAATTAAAAATCCAAGATATATCCACACATTAAATGCTCAAAGATGCGAGTTTCAAGGTTTCTGTGAGGCATCCTCAAAGGCATATTCTGCAGATATATACCTTCGGGTTATATAAGATTCATCAAAAATATTCTTAGTCGCTTCTAAACCTCGAGTCGCGGCTGTGCAACCTGTGACCCTGCCACGTCTGGAACTTTGTGGTGCTCATCTCCTCGCTGAACTAATGGTCACTGTCAAGAGTTCAGTCGACTTTCCCATCCATAACACATTCCTGTCGTGTGATTCAACTATTACTTTGAGTTGGATAAGTAATACTCCAACAAAAGGTATTCAATTTCTCCAACACAAAGCTGGAAAAATACATTCGTTAACCGAAAAACACTCTTGACATCACGTTCCAGGGAAATCAAACCCTGCCGATTGCGCTACTCGTGGTCTCTTTACAAAGCAACTCAAGGAAACTCCAGAATGGTTCACCGGCCCTAAATGTCTCTATGTCTTAAATGATTCTTTTTGTACATTATCTGATCCAACCACTGAAGAACCTGATATATTCACGCGTGATATTCAGTCTGATTCATGCATAGAAAGTGCTAGCATTCCCACTCAAGTTGATATAGATTTTGTATTATTATAGAATCTATATATCCACGATACATTGCGAATTAATTTTAGGTAAGAGGAAGCTTTTGTCAGTATATCAATCAAATAAGCATCTATCACAAGTCTCACCATAAGAAGACAAAACTTTTTTAGAAATTTCCATTGTAATCCTCTATACTGAAACTCATAACTATTTTTGAAATTGTATTAATATATACTATTGGGGTGTTTGTTATTTATATATCTCAGTAAATGAATGAAATCCGCAATGGAGAAAGTGTTTATTTGAACTTAAATTTGACTTGTTCCTGATATACATTCCACTTTGATTAATATGTAAAAAAAATTAAAAATTGAAATTCTAAAGTTCTAATCTTATTCCCAAGGGTTTCGCAGACATAAAAAGGTTGGTAATCCTTAGCCAATTAATTTGCATCTCCTTTACTTTAGTGGAGAGAATAAACGTCATAAGACTAAGGGTAAATATCTGTGAAAAATTTGCGAATAATTTCGAATTGGCTGAAGCATGGTTTACCGGGATTTGGACTCAGCTGTAATTACAATATACATTTTGTTTAATAGGAATAGTAGTAAAACATAAAATCCCAAATGAAAGCTTCGTAGATATTAGAGTAAGACGTAACTACAAAAGGAAACGATGTCTACTAATCAGGATCTAATATGAAGTAGGTCCTTGAACTGTTTAATATAAAAAGTGGTATAACGAGGGCCAAATTTAGACTTGCTGAGGCCCTAAGCTATAAAAACCCCAGAGGCCCCCTGCTGTTTTAAATTACATCAGCTGGTGTTGGAAAATATTTAAATATGTACGCTTTTTTAATGTATAATAATATATTTCTTTTAATTTTTATTAAAAGATAAAAAAGGATGTGTTTACACATAAGTCACAGAAATAATTATATAATTAAAGTGTTTTAAAAACGACAAATAAAGATCATAAAGCAGAAAGTTTTAAATTAACCTATTAAAATAAAAGTCAAAAATTAAATTAATATAACATAATTGGTAGTATATAAAAACTTAATATTTTATTCAGGGGAAAATTTAGCCAATGAATTTTACAATGCGATAAATTATTTTAATGTTGTATTTTGCATATTTAAAATTATTTAGAAATTATCGTGATATGTCTGACTTCATTTGAGTGATTTTTCTACGAGATATTTTTATATCAATTTTAATCTATTTTTTGTTTTTTTTACTTGAGGCCCCGGCAGATTGCGAGGCCCTAAGCTGTAGCATTTTTAGCTTATACGTAAATACGGCCCTGGGTATAACAATAATATTTCATAATATATTGGGTTAATTCTTAAAGAATATTCTCGAGTTTGTCTAGAAAATGCTGCTCTGTTGTTTCTTCTGTTAGTATCAAAGAGTGACATCAAGAAATACTACTTGTGTTTGAACCAAACAAGATATATTGTTGCTGTTGTGGTTTCTAATGCCCCCTGGCAGGAAGTTTCAGTCCAGGTTCATATGGACTTCGGACCGAGGTGTGCAGATCCTGTTTATGTAGCACCACAACGTTCGGAGTCCGTCTTAGCTATTTGATACCTCAGTTTTGACCGAGCACCCCCAAAATCGATATCTGGGAAATCGTACACTCTGCCCCCTCTCTGACATCATAGACAGGGCCCGATTTCGAAATTTCTTGATTACAGGCACAACTCGGGATGGAGGCCCCCTAACACTCATGTGGGCGTAAAATTTCCAAAACTGACACATAAAAAATATTAATGAATCATTGAGAAAGTACCATTTTACCACCAATTGGCTATTTGAAGCTTAGGAGCCTAGAACATTATCAAATAACAAAAAGCAATACAACATATTAACTTCATCATTAAAACATAAATACAGAGCAACCAGAAAAACTTATTTATCCCTTATATACACTATAACATACATATGATGAACTATACATATAACTATACATATGATGAACCAATCAATCAATCAAATTTGAAAGCATATATAAAAAAATTGCTATTAAAAAAGGTAAAATAAAAAAATTTGAATTGGGAATTTTTTCTTTTTTTCCTTTTAAAATTAAAATTTTTGGAGGGACCCCAACATTCCCGGGGGCCTCTAGGCCCGGGCCTACTGGACCTAATGGAAAATCAGGGCCTAATCATAGAGGGACTTTCCGGCCTACGGACAGAAAGTGCCCATATCAGGTTTAGACACGGAGGAATTTAATGGCACGTGTCGATGTTCGATCCGAGCACTCTCAGCACCGAAAGTCGGCTGACTAACAGAAGGCTACCCAGAGCCCTGATATCTTTTTTTTTGCGCAAAACTTTAGGACCCCAGATTGCCCAAATTGGTCGGAAGATCTGTACTTTCCGTCCAGCGCCCAGGCCTATATGAAATATAACCCGAACAGGGATAATAAACTCTCGGTTGAGTTTGCAGGTTTCGCAACGCAGCGTCTGGTCTTCAGGTTTTTGATGGCCGATACGCACTAGCGGAGGGGGCCGAAGTGGATTTGATTTATGCAAAACTTTGCTGTAAGTTTTAAGAAGCTGCTATAAAGGCTGCTATGTACTAACCCCATTGGATTCGCTCACCTCAATGTTAACCTATGGAGAAAATTTGTCCACGGATTGCCGACTTGATTCAAAGATTTTTTTTTTTTAAATTGTACTCCGTCATAGAGAAAGAAATTTTACATTTGTGTACATTTTTCTTTAAAAAATGCAATTAATATTTTAAAATTTAAATTATTCGGGGAAAAATCTGGTATAGTGTGTTTTAAACGCTCATAAATTCCTTCGGTGGACGAAATTTATCAAATGAATCCTGTAGCGCTTTGCAGAAAAGTTCAGGCTATCTGACAATACCAATGGCAGCGCTTAACACCCCTGTAGAGAGAGAGCCATTACAATCCCTCAAAATGTCAATCCTAAGGGGTGGTGGAATTCTCGAACTGTCAGCTGGACTCCTCCCACCATAAGAGTCTGCAAGAAGAGGAAAATGGAAATACGATTTTTCTTCTTAGTACATAGCAGCCTTAAGGATTTTACATGCCTGTTAATGAAGAAGAGAAATTTTCCCCAAGATGCACAGAACGAAAATCATATGAGCAGGATATATTACAATCAGCGAATATTAATGCATTAGTTATTAAGAGCATTAAATATGCAGAAAAGTGATGGTTGAAATACAAAAGGAAAGTTGAAATGGAAAAGGAAAGATTCCAATCGATAAAGGAAAAATCAAAACATCCAAAATGAAATGCAAGCTATGCTTGTAAATATTCATTCATGCCAAATATTGAGCGTGTAAGTTTTAACAGACATGCATGCACACACACACATATATGCATATATATATATCGAACTCTGCCCTCATTTAAACATTCTCCGAAGTTCATATGTAAAGCTGCTAAATATTTCGTTTCAAACATACCCTTCGCTCAGTCGAAAAACAGCTTGTTTGGATACAGCACCAATGAAGTTTTATGGAAAGTTTCAGGAAATGATAAACATAGAACTGTATATTATCAGGAAAAGAATCTTTTCGGGGAAAATTTCTCCAAGGAGCTGACTGATAATATCGCGTTTTAATCTGACACTCAGTTGATAGCTTACGTTTCAAAAGTTTTCAAAAGTTTTCAAATTTTATAAAAGGAATGTTACAGTTTATTTGAACTGAAATGGATGTTACATATACAGAATGAAAGCCAATAAATACAAGATAAAAAGAACTTTTTATATACCACGTTTTAAAATTTTCTGTTGAATCATATAAACTTGACAATTCTCTCTTAATTGCACAAACCTTCACTTAATTATTCTTTTTCACATTCTTTTATTTAATTTTAATCCCTTTTTAGTCGTTTCCACTATCTAAAGACTTTGTAAACTTTAATTTTCATAAATTTTAAACATTTTTCGTGCAATAGTTTTGTAAACAAACTAAGTTCTCATGTATACTGTTTTCAAAATCGTCAAACGCCGTTACGAAAAAGTGCAAGTATTGAATTCCATCGAAGCACCACCTATCGGATTTTTTTTGGCTAAAAGTATTGAAAGAATGCATTGTCATCGTGTTCTGAACTATTCTAAAAGATTCAAATATCTTGCTAGTCAGGAAGTTAGTTAAAATTCGATTGCAAGATTTGTACTGGACAAACACACACACACACAAACAAACAAACAAGATAGCGAGTTAATAAAACATGGTGAAAACGGGAAGGGTTTGTATTTTGATACAGAAGGAAAGATAGAAAAGTAGAAAAAATATATGTTTTTATGTACGATGGATGTATTTAGGTAAAATACTGTAGATATACTTTTTAAATAAATTTGATAGATATGAAACTGTGTACTTAATCTTTTAAATATCGCACATTCGTTCTCTACCCCCTCCCCCACTCTTGCTCTCTCTCTATTACATACATGCACACCTCTAGAGAAATGAGTTTATTTATGTATACGTATATAGAAATAAAGTGCGCTTTAAAATGCAATAGGCAAATTGAAGAAATGTTTAGGGGAGTGAGAACGGAGGAACTTTCGAGCACGAACTCATGTTGAGTCATAATTAGCTTATGATACTAAGAAATACCTTATCAGCTTACTCGGCGATCTTTATCGGATAGTTTAGTCCTTTGTTAGCATTAACAGTAAACAAAATTTCTAATTTACATAATTTGCATTAGGAAATTCCCCTAAGATATTGTATGTGTCTATATTTTATATATATATATATATACTAGCTGAATACCCGTACTTCGCTACGGAGTGCATTCAAATTAAATACAACGGGCAATGTATGCAATTAATGCCAAATATATATATATATATATATATATATATATATATATAGAGAGAGAGAGAGAGAGAGAGAGGGAGATAAGAAATACAACGATCGATGTATGCAATTGAGGAAAAAAAACAAAAAAAAATTAACCAACTGGTTTAAACACGACATCATTACGTAAAAACTCTCATATGTGTAGCCCCACAGACTGTGCACCATCACTAACTGATTCCCCAAAACTCTCATGGTGCCCTAACAGTAGCAATCCCTAAAACTCTCTCTGACTTCGTGGACGGAAACAACAACTAGCGTTCGTGCCGACGTGCCGACACCCCCTAAACTCTGCTTGCTGAGAAAGGATGTTTGTCAGTCAATCCAATGTTTTCCCAGCTGGTAGCAGCATATTTTCGTGTGTGCCTGTATACTTGTTAAAATTGTGTAATTCTGTGAGTAATTGTTATGTTTTCATTAAATTAGTTAAAATGTCACCTAGGGTTTAATTTTTTTATAGTCGCTATCATATTTACATTCTCCCTGAAGTCAACAGGTCTCGTTTGTTATGTGACTGTTCCGGCGAATGACCACATATTTATAACAAAATCGTAACGGATATTTTTATAGACAAAATAATGTAGAAGGAAATATTCAAATTAAATCTAATAGAACATTCTGAAGAATATAGTGCACTTAATATAGTACAGTTTGAGAAACATTTCTTTTACTGTATTATAATATTTTTTTGGATAATGTCCATTCGTCTGCCGCATTTGCAAGAATTTGTTTTTTTGTCTGTTTCGTTGTTATGCACGTGACGCAAAATTAGTTTAAAGTATCACAAAAAGAAAGAAACCACGTGGTGATCTGCATTTAAAAATGAAATTCAAAAAACTAATTTTTAAAAATTCAACAAAAATCAGAAAAAGGGGGTAAAGATTCAAAAAAGATTTCATTTTAAAGGAATTTTTATGATCTTTCTCGTGATATAAATTTTATAACCCTCAAATTATTATTTTAAATGCAAACTTAAAAAAAGTTACAAAAAGATTAAAAATTTAATTTAAAAATATCTAAGAAGAATTTTTAAAAAATCTTTCTTAGTGCACCCCTACAAAATAAGAAGAATCGCCATACAAAATTTCAGCCCTTTAGGTCCAGCGGTTTGGTCTGTGCGTTATATGCCAGTCAGTTAGTCTGTCAGTTATGGAACTGCTTTATATATATATATATAAGGAATTATCATGGGGTGCTAACCATAAGAATATTTAAAAGGGGGTTTTTCTAGAGAGAATAGGAATTAGCAATTAAATATTATTAATTTACCAGATATCGGGACAAAAGCATCACGGTGAAAATAGATTTCAGGGTTGGATTTGATTGACAGCTATAACTCCGCCTGGACCTCATATTCGGTGCAAACGTAACAAGGCTCTTGTGGGCATGCACAGTATATCTAGAAGCTGAAAAAAAGGGTTGAAATCTTCAGAGACAATGGGATGATCGACTAGGAAAGACGTGCTGCTCGGTAGGCACGCATTTTGGACAGGGGTGGGACTAAATTAATTTTATTAATGGAGCTGAGTTTAGAATGAGATTTAATAAAGATATTTCAGAGATATTTGGTGTGGTGTTGCCACTCGCCACATCTGACTGCTGGTTGAAGAAAATGGAGATGTTGGGAGCCGACTGCAGTTGTAAATCTATGAGGAGTTCGGACTACATGGTTTAAAATGAGCGTGAAGAACGAGTCACGATATATACACACACACACATATATATATATATATATATAAGGGCTCTTGTGAAATCCTTAGTATTGTCTGTTGTTTCTGTAGTTAACTCACGTATTCGAAAATTCAAGACTCAGCAATATTGTTTGTGTTACTGACATTAGGGATTAGGAGTACTGAATGCTTCATATAACGTATATATATATTGGATATTCCAGGAAACTGTGCGTATAATTTAAATGAGGGCTTTATTTTTAAATTTTGAGAAAAGATATGCTAATTTATTTCTAAAGTATGATTCATTTTATGTAACGTTGACTATGTGGTTACAGCTAATGCTATGAATTAAAATTCCTTCTAAACAGCGCTCCATAAATTTCTTTTGTAGGCATCGATAAGAAAAAGGGTAAATGGAATCCATCACGAAAATTATCCCGAGGGTTCGAAGTGGATACAAATGCTGCATATTCATGTTTCTAAAATATCGTGGACGCTATACAGCAGGTACTTTATTTCAGAATTCGTTTAAAACTTTCCACCGGATGTGACGTGACTCTACATTAAGTTTTGAGATAAAGGGAACTTCGAGTGCTAAGCGCATTTTAGCATCCTGATTTATTGTTTTGTTAGACTTTGTACAGTGCAGCAGTTGAAGAATTTTTTAAATTACATTTTGTATCAGACGTTGGGTGTGGCTTTACTCTTGAAACAGTTCCTCTGATTTTCCTTTGTTTATTCATAAGCAAGAATAAACTTTTTATCGAAAATTTATGTGAAATTGTTTTTACTTGACACCAGAAAGGAGATTAATGAATAGATCGTAAAGCATCATTTTAAATTAAACTTTTACTTTTCCAACTGCAGGTAGCAAAGTTGATAAAATTCACGTTACTACTCTAGCATTTATTACCATGTTTTTATTAACTTGCTTTCTTGTGTGTTTGTGTGTGTGTTTGTCAAGTACAAATCTTGCAATCGATTTTTAACTAACTTCCCGACTAGCTAGACTTTTTTAAATACTTTTAGCCATCTTTAAGCAGAATTAAATTAATTTTCAGTTATTTACAGTTAATTTTGTTTTGTAGACTGGTGCAGCTATCTGTTGAGCAGAACGGGAACGAAAAGTTAAATGAAAGTTAACATCCAATTAACTTCATTTTCTTTCAAGTTGATGGGATAATTCATCAAAAAAATTTTAAGATAGTATTTATTAATACATAGAATTTTCAAGTTTATATGATTCAACAGAAAATGTAAAAACATGGTATATAAAAAGTTCTTTTTATCTTGTAATTTTATAAAATTTAACTTCAACGGTAGCTCCTAATTTCCTGAGAAATATACCCAATCTATACCCTGAAAAGCCATGTCATCTGTTCTGGAAATCATTTCATATTCGCATCTGCTTGAAAGCGGTTAAGGCTTCTGTGTTCTAACCCTATTGGATTCGCTCACCTTAACCTTACACTGCACGATTTTTCTTTTACACCTATATTTTTTCTAACACATATTTCGGCCTAGATAATATTTAAAAAAATATTTTAAAATTTTTTTACGAATTTTTTTATTGTTTTTATCGAAAAATTGTGTTTGATGCATATATGATTCGCTGCCCATTAAGTTGAATTTTTGCTTTGTATACTTCAGTTTATTGGTGTCTTATATCTAAAAATTATAACTAAAAAATTAGACCATAACTAAAACATTAGAAAATAAGTCATGAAGTAAATAAAAAGCCATATAATAGAAACGTCAAGAAATTATAATTGGTAACAAATTTAGTTAATTTTTTATTTTGCATTCTTCAACCTAAACTACAAAAGATATAAAAGGTAACTGAAAAATTACGTTGTGTGGAATATTTTAAAGCAGTTTCTGACTTTATTAATACAAAGAGTAGCCCCACAGTTCTCACATGCTATAAAGGATTTCAACGATATAACACTCAACGAACTACAATGTAGTGAAGAAATCGGAATGAAATGGATAAAAAGTTTGATTGATATATGAACCAGTGTGCAATAAATGCAAATTTAATTTTCGTATATTTAGTATAGGGTGAAATTTTAATTGATCCACATATGCATAACTATGCAGTGTAGGGTTAATGTTAACCTATGGAGAAAATTAGTCCAAGGATTGACGACTTGGATTTAAAGATTTTTTTTAAAATTGTACTCCGTAACAGAGAAAGAAATTTTACACTTGGGGGCATTTTTCAGTTAAAAAAATGTATATAATGTTTTAAAATTCAAACTAATCGTGGAAAAAATCTAGTATTAGTGTGTTTTAAGCAAATTCCTTTGGTGGCCGCTAATTATAAAATGAATCCTGTTGCAAGGTGCAGAAAAGTTCAGGCTATCTAAAAATACCATTTTTATTGGATTATTAGCATTTATGTAGCTGTAAATAGTAACAAATTTTCTACATAGGTTAAAATTGAGGTGAGCAAATCCAGTACGGTTTGTACACAATCAATCCCTGTAGTCAAAGTATTTAAATTTCTATAGATTCAATCAAGTACGTTCCAATCTATTTTTTTAAACCTAGAGCTGTTTTATGTGACATAACCAGTAATGTAAAATCATTGAACATGGTATCTTTCCTACTAAATAAATTTATATAAGTCGGGAATGCTGAAATAATACATTTAGGCTTTGTCTTTTATGTACACTTTGGCTTTTCATTTCAAGCAGTACTTTTCATGATAGTGAAAGGTGAGAACAATTTCCTTTGTTGAAACGAAGAAATTTAATGGGCGCATTCAAAATTTATAGCTTACGTTTATAGCGCATAAAGATATTACCTTCTTTAAAAAAACTTTTGTAGTTTTCTAATCATAGGAAATGAAAGTCATAAATATTAAGCACAATAGAACTCACACAATGCCGAATTAAAGGAACCGGGTAAAAGCATTCGAGTTAAACATATGAGCTATAAATTATTTTGACGCTAAGGATGTTAAGAAACTTGAGTTATTAGAATGTTTGAAAATTTTCAGTGTAGTTTAACATGTGAAATTATATGTTTTAAAAAGGTAATCTTGGTTCTAAGAATTCACTTTATTGAATTTATTTTCTTCTCAAAGACATCGCATCTTTTCAATGAAGTTTAGAGCATAATAACTTTAACTTGAACATTCTAAAAACTTTCATTCGTTGAATATAGCTTTGCAGTTAAAAGAGAGAATTTGCACGTCAGTGCTTTTATTGATCTTAATATAGAATATTGAGCAAAACGGAATTAAGGGGACTCACTACCCTTAAATCTATAAAAACATTCGATTTTTTTAAAAAAAATATATGTTAAAGCCTGATCATTTCTGAACAAAATAAAGCAAACCACATGAAAATATTTCGCTTAGTTCCGGAGATATTGATATTCTAGATATTTAATTACTGATCAAGTTTATGGTAAGAAAAATTTTAAACTAATTTTTCTCAAAATGTAATTTTGCATCATTCCACAACTGATATCTGAAAAACTACGAAACATATTTCCATGAAATTTTTATCACTGCATAATCATGTTATTTTATTGCGACCGAACTAGAATTGTTGCAATCACTGCACATTTTGTTATTTTTTCAGGGGTAAATTAATGCAAAAATTTACGGAAATTTTACGTATATTTTGAGCAGTTTTAAAAAAAATTGAAAAAAATATTTTTATGTTGAATGTTTTATGTTCAATTGTATTTTGAATTATTTTTTTTAAATGTAAAACAGGAATTATACATTTAAGTGTAAAATTAATTTCATAGTTCTGCGCGCAAGCCAGTATACAATAAAAATGCTTATTTGCAAGGTATATCTAAAGCATTTAAAAAAATATTTAAAATTATTTTGAGAGTAGAAAATTTGTTTATTAAAATAAATATATCACCTTTATCATATACATAAACTTTGGAAAAATTGGGAGTAAATTGAAATAGTTACAAAGAATCAAAATGTATGAAAATATGTCTTATTTCCTCGACTTAAGAGTCGTGAGTCTTAAAGCCTTAGAAATGAAATATCCTTATTTGTTTTTCTTAAATTTTCAACCCGTTTATTTGATAATTCCATGTCGATTCTTGAGCCACATCTGGATCACCATTTTTGATAGAAACAGCTTTTCTGATTTTCTGGAAGCAATTAATTTTCTCTTGTTGTTGTGGTGAGTGATACCCCTTGAACGACGACAAATTGTCAGTTCAAGGTCCATAACGGCTATTGGACGAAGTGGTGCGGCTCCGGTGTTTTAATAACACTTCGTTATTTGCATCCGATTGTACAAAAACACAATAGAAGTAACCGATATTCTATATGAACTGTATCTCTTTATTCACTACACAACATTTATTGAAGACCGAGCACTCTGGTCGGCTCCGTACACCATTTTTTTCATTCGACTCTGACATCCACGCTACCGTTTCAAAAAGAACGCGCGCTGAAAGCAGCGCCACCACACATTTTCAAAGATACACAAGTTCGGGCTTATTTGGGCGCCACGAACTTTCATACATAAGATCGGGCTTACACAAGCACCGCAAGGGTCGGATTTCGAATTGGCTAAAGGACTGCTCCGTAATTTTGAACCGAGTCAAGTGACGAGACAGGAACACTTCTTCCCGCACCTCCAGAGGTTAATTTGAGAACTTGGAGGACATTGACAGGTGTTTCGAGACCAGCCGCCGTTAGTGTACACGACAGTGGATTTATCAGCGACCAGCATCGAACCAGAGAGATTCAGACCACTGGCTCTCTGCCTTTGCTAACTGGACCACTGCGTCCATAATTTTCTCTTAAAAGAGAGGACTGCTTTACTGAATAAAGTATTCGGCATACATTTCGCATTAAGCTTTTTTCTTTCTGCAGAACTGCTTTTTTGTAGGGGCGCAGAAATTTTAAATAAGTTAAAATGTAGTATTATTATTGATAAAAGAATTTTGTAATAAAAGAATTTTTGATTATAAAGAAATTTTTTATAATAGAATTTTGTAATTTTTTCTAGTTTATTTAATTTTTTTGTCAATTTTAACTTTTTACTCCCTAGTGTCCTTGGAATATTCTAGAAACACAATGACCAAATGTTCAATTTAGGAAGCCAGATTGTAATGTTATAATATTAGGACGCTGGTCTTGAAGTCCAGAAGTGCGAAGTTCGGATCTCACTTCACGCAAATGGTAGAAAAAAACTTTAAAGAAAAAAATTAATAGACGTCTTCACAAGATCTATACTTTCAGATTCCCTGTAAAGAAATTAATTGATGACATATGCTTCTGGAGTGTAGAAAATTACAGTTACATATTTTTGAAGAAGAAACTGATTTGAATTAGATTATATAAGAACAATTGAATTTTACTTTTTCAGACAATACTTCAGACAAGTGTCAATTTGATGCATTTCTCTATTTCCTATTAAGTTGTAAGAACACAAAACTGCTATGCTTACTCCAGCTTTTGAACTCCGTGACCTTTTGAGAGTTTACAAAGGGAAAACAATCACATTTTCTTCCAACAATGCAGGTTGTAAAGAGAAAACCATTTTTATATTTTCCCCTGTTTCCCGAAATTGAAGAAAAACATACTCTAGACAATAAAATATGATTCGTTTTGTTTTAAAGTGAGAACCTTTTGATAGAAAGTAACCGATGTTTCTTATATATTGCTTCGTACTATGCTTTTTTAACATTTGAATAACAGCCTTGTCATTGTTTAATGTTTTCGGTCTTACTTATTAGGAATAGTTAACTGTTAAATGTTATTACACGAAAACTTTCTATATTATTTTTTTCAATATTTCGTACTAATTACATAAATGCCTTATTGTATTTTCCTCTAAGGAAAATGGACACGAAACTATTATCCTTAGTGGCTATTCTGTCAAGAAATAGCATCGTTAAGTCCTTTTATAAATTTCTGTTAGTTGTAAACCGCACGAACATGTCGATTTTGCTTTTTCTTTAAACATTCTCAAAAAGTTTTAGATTGTTGTTGTTGTTGTTTTTGCTAATGGCCCCTGTCCGGAACTCCCAAACCATGCCCCTATAAAATTTGCGGCTTGGAGAGTGGAACTCCGGTTTACAATAACACCACAAGGATCGAGCTACGAAATGGCTAGGAGCCGCCCCAATTTTAACAGAGCACCCCTAGGGGTGAGATTTGGAGCTATCGTACCTTCTCCCACCCTGTCTCACCAAGTGGAAGAAATTTCCAGTCTACGGATTTAACGTGTCCGCATCCGGCTTACACATGAAGGTATTTAATGACGCTTATCGGTATTCGAACCAAGCACCCTCAGAGCAAAAGCCGATGCGCTACCATTAGTCTACCTTGGGACCAGAAATAATTGTAATCCCATTTATTAAACATATTCCGTTCTCAATGAAAAAAAAAATCAGCTGCTGCTACTGTAAGTTAAAAAATGCTAAAAATGTTTAGATATTACATTTTTTTAAACCTAGATCAAGCGTTTTCTAGTTTGCAGCATCTAAATTATAAGTCTAGGTTTATGGTCACAGTAGAATGGTTTTTAAAAACGAGTTTTGATGTACATTTCGCATTTGAAGCATAAGAGGAAAAAAAGCAAGAAACTTTTTAATTTTTCAGTTCAATGACGCTTTCTAGAAAATGAGAAAAATTGTTTAAAATGATTAGGGTATTCATGCATCAACATGAAACATTTGTGTCAACAGCATTCAATGAAAAGTCCCTAAGAACATTTAAAAAAAAGTTAAGTTTACAAAGGGGAAACAATCACATTTTCTTCCAACAATGCAGGTTGCAAAGAGAAAATCCTTTTTATCTTTTTCCCTGTTTCACGAAATTGAAGAAAAACATACTCCAGACAATAAAATATATGATTCGTTTTGTTTTAAAGTGAGAACCTTTTGATAGAAACCAACCGATGTTTCTTATATAGTGCTTCGTACTATGATTTTTTAACATTTGAATAAAAGCCTTGTCATTGTTTCATGTTTTCGGTCTTACTTATTATTTTGCTTTGATAAAAAGTTTTGTAAGGCTTGTTAAGTAAGATGAAAACTTGTAAGGAAATTCAGTGTAGTCAGTATAAAAGAAATTTCCCTTTTACTAAGTCCTCTACTTAGAGAATTTTGCAACAGAACCTTGACTATGAACGAAATTCACAAGCAAAAATAATTCTCACTGTTCAAATAAATGTATATAGAACAAGTGTTTCTCAAAAGAAGATTCTGTATCATTCGCCAGATATTAGAATTTTCTGAATGTGTTATAGAGGAACAGATTTGATCTTGAAAGGTATGGGAAACCACTTATGGAGAAAAAAATAGCATTTTGTGAGAAATGTATCTTTATAATGATATTTTTCAATATTTGGTACCTAATCTATCTTGTTTCGTAAGTTATGAACTCATTTATACCTATGCGAAATGAGATTACATTAAATAATTAATATTTCTTCAAACAACATTACCTTTATATTTTCAAATTTTCTAATTTTGTAAGGTTCTTATGTTAGCTTCTGTTAAAAAAAAATTTTAGCAAGAATTTAAATTAGTACCATTAGACTCTATTGAATGAAAACAGATTCAATTGCACAAATGTGAATTGTAAATAAATATGATAAAATTTCCTCTTAAAAATTTGATTTTTGTAAAAATTTATAGCAAGGTGTACACTGAGTGGCCAGTTTATTATGATCACCCACTCAGCACGTTGTTAGGTTTCTTTTTGCTTTCCATACTACGGTGATTCTCTTTGGCAATGACTCGATGAGATTTTGATAAGAGGTTTGAGAAATCTGAGAGCGTATCCAACGCTCTGCAATTATCCAGCCCTCTAAGATTGAAAGGTTCTGGATCCAGCTCCTTTCCTCCCTCAAATGTTCAACTCTATTGAGATCTATCAATTGTGAAAGTCACCTAAGTCTTTGCTATGTTCTTCAAACCATCTGTGGTCAATGTGAGCTTTATTCACGAAAGCACGGTGCTTCTGGAAGTATCCATTTACGGTGTGAGGAATCATAAATAAAATTAGATGTACTCGGTCAATGACAATATTTAAAATCGTTTTTCATTCAAACCTTGCTCCACACGAATTAGAGTTCAAATGATGCCAGGAAAACATCCCCCAAAATATAACACTGCTCTCACCTGATCGTAGTGTTGGGAAAATACACCTTGGGTTCGTGCTTTCTTTCTGCTCTCTCCGTATCAGCACCACGTCATACGCATTATGTAACCGAAAGCGTGATTAAGATTAGCTATAATTGTGACTTACTCTTGCTCCTCTTTTAGACTGGGCAAGTTTGGGAACTCTCCTCTCAGCGTGCTCTTTGTAAACAACAACAGCTGCTTCCCCACACTTCCCAAGTGAAGCTGTTTCTCTGATACCCACTCCACTAATTCTAGTACCCACAATCATTCCACACTTGTATTAAATAATGGGGTTTTTGTTTTTGTTCAGACGAAGGGGAGTCATCACCTTTGAATCTTCAAAAAATCTAATTTTACATTTTGCATTTTTTGAATATTTGAACATTTCTGAATCATTTAAAACAAACTGCGTTAAAATATTCCAACTAGAACATTAAAAACTATAACATGAAAGAAGTAGTTCCAATGGAAAGATTACCAGTGTGGGAACTTTAAAAGCCATTCTCTCGTAATGATCATTTTCATGCTTGGGCGCATTGTGAAAAGGAAACTACTGCAGATATTGCTTTCATATTTTTAGGATAGCTGTATAATGATACTACCAAAATATGCAGCTAACTTTTTTCTAAAAAAAAATATTTTACTATGAATTTATAGCATTTGACATGTAATTTTAATGGGCTTTTCGGTTTATTTTTTTAAAATCTGATTGCTCTGGATTAAATATTTTTTGGTATTTTAAAACTTAAATAGGTGTAGAAATATACCTAATGTTTTAACATCACAAAAATGCAAAAATTATTATTGAAACTTAATTAGTGTTGTAAGTCTGCGTGCTGTGTACCGGCATAAAATTGAAATTTTCAGAAAATACATTCCCTTCTTACTTCATAAATAAAACTCTTACTTACTTGCAATAAAACCAATTTAGAGAACATAATCTATAAAGTTTAGAAAAGTAATTCTGAAAATTACATATATAATGGACAATAAAAAAAATTATAGAAGTTCGAACAAACAGCAAAATTTCTGTCTTTTTAACTTGTGTAAAGGTGATGACTCTCCTGAAATGCGATATTTTTAATTCTTCAGTAATATTGATGCAAGGTGTGTTGGATTAGGAAATAGAAAAACATGTAGCTTGAACTGGAACTGTAAAATTAGGAAAAGTAGCATAAAATATTTGATTAATTAAAGATCTAAGATATTTTAAAAAAAATCTTGACAACATGTAAGATAAAAATTTTCTCATAGGAACCAATGAGATGCACTTTATATCTCAGGAGAAATTTTTAGTTTGATTTAAAAAATTTCAGGTTTAAAAAAACAGAAGGAAGAATGGATTAAGTCAAAGCATCATAGATGAGTTAAAAAGTCATGGTGAGAAGAAAAGGGGTTTCCCTCAAAGAAGCAAAGTTAAAAAAAAAAGAGCTAAATTAATTTTCTTAATGTGATAGGAAAAATTGTATATATTTAAACACTTCCTAAAAAAAGTTCTTTTATTCTAGTTTCATAAGTGAAAATTAAAAAAGCTTAACAAATTTCTGTTACAACAAAATGTATACAAATGGCTTTAAAATATGGGAAACTTTGCTTTCTATTTTCTAAGAATGTATAGCTTATTTTGCGTTTACATTATTTAGATTTTCCCTTCATTTACTCCTTCCAGCAATGCTGGAAAATTTCCCTTTATTACCTTACATTCGTAAAAGATTTGCATAAACACAGTGCATGAAAAGAAACTTTTTAAAACTTTTTGATTAAGATAGCGTAAGTAATGAAATTCAGAAAATTTGTGTAGTGCATTTCCCTAGACATAATTACATTTGTTTGGTCTCCATTTTTCTTTTAATAGAAACATATAAGAATATTAGTAATTATCAAACATAAAAACATTTTTTTTGGCTATCCAAATAACTTATTTTAGTATACTGGAAATTTTTATTTTAAAGTCCTTTATAATTACATAGGTAGACTGTTAAGTTAGTTAATATCTCTAATCAATGTCTAGTTTGTGTTTCATATGTTACAATGATTTAGGTGATTCTTAGTAGCGTTTTCGATGAGCAAAAGTATGCAATATCTATAAATGTATCAATACATTTCTTTAAAGGTCAGGTTAGAAACGCTTTTGTAAACACTGTTATCACAGACAAATACCGGGTGGTCATAAAGAAACTTTGCCGATATATGGATCTCTAGCGGCCGTTCCGTTCAACCTATCGAAATGAAATTTCAGATATAGTTATTCAGAGGTATGAGCTCGGGATTCTGAGAATGGCAATACAGTGACGCTCACAGTTATGGCTATAGGTATAGAAACTCGAAATTTTCAAATGGCAACGCCCAATTTTTCCCGTCGCAAAATGCTCAGCGCATGCGAAAATCCTAAAAAGAGTTTGAACGGTACGTGTATCACAAAAAACGGACGCGTTATGCACGCACAAAAAACAGCTCTGCGAACGGCCAACAAATACACGATCGGGGCACACGGAGGAAATTTGCATATATGAGAGAGGCTAGAAACCAATCACAGAACGCCGTTAGCCAGATATTCAGCATAGAAAACCGATAAAAAGCTCTCTGATCGTGTTTTTGATAGCCATTCGCAGAGATGTTTTTTTTTGTGCGTGCATAACGCGTCCGTTTTTTGTGATACACGTACCGTTCCAACGCTATTTAGGGTTTTCGCATGCGCTGAGCATATTGCAACGAGAAAAAATGGACGTTGCCATTTGAAAATTTCGAGTTTCTATACCCATAACCGTGTATAGAAACTTATTTCGTACCCGTAACCGTGGGCGTCACTGTGTTGCCGTTCTCAGAATACCAAGCTCATGCATGTGAATAATTATATCTGAAATCTCATCTCGATAGGTTGAACGTAACGGCCGCTAGAGGTCCATATATCGTTTTTGTAGGCCGTTCGCAGAGCTGTTTTTTGTGCGTGCATAACGCGCCCGTTTTTTGTGATACACGTACTGTTCCAACGCTTTTTAAGGTTTTCGCATGCGCAGAGCATTTTACGATGGTAAAAAATGGGTGTTGACTTTTGAAAATTTCGAGTTTCTGTACCTATAACCGTAACCGTGAGAGCCATTTTGTTGCCTTTCACAGAATCCCGAGCTCATACCTGTGAATAATTATATCTGAAATCTCATCTTGATTGGTTAAACGGAACAGCCGCTAGAGTTCCATATATCGGCAAAGTTTCTTTATGACCACCCGGTACATTAATCATTCCAACACCGGCGACGTTGAGAATCAAAAAGCTTTGTTTTTCAGTCTACGTTACATATTAAGTAGAATTTGCAATATCAAGGGGAATATTTCTTCGCAACCCATCATGTATTTGAGGGTCGATAATAGTGTGTAATGTGAAGTAGAAACAACCGATAATGGCGCAGGAGCCAAATGTATGTAAATCGGTAAAATAAAAGTTGTTCAAACCAACCCAGCACCTGCCATGCAACCAATGTGAGAAGTAACTAAAATTAGGCTAGACATGAATGAAACATTCTTACTTCCAATTTCCTTGTAGTCTGGTGTCACAGCAATGCGAGTTATCCAAATCCTCTACTAATCAGAACCAAACACAGTTCACTTGTAGATATTTTATTCCAGTTTCACGACCAGTAAAATGTTGAGTAGAACAAAACGTTGTAAGATGAGAGCAATTCAACTTAGCAGCATCGACAAACGGGAGACTGGTCCCAAATACACAAATACGTTTAAAAATTGTTATCTGATTCACAATGGGAGGTATTGCCCTGTGCACAGCCTCGCTAAAATATCTTTCGTGTAAATACCATAAACCTCACAAACAGCTTCCAAAAAATTTGAGTTAAATTATACGCTAGCATTAAAATAACCTCACAGCCTTAAAATTACACTACTGAATTACAACTGCATCACCGTCTTAAAACAATACACGACTGATTAAAAAGATAGTAGCAAAGGTATTTAGACAGAATTCTAAACGCTTATTGTGTTGCCACTTCAGAAAAGTTATAAGCCCAACCAAGTGAAGCACTGCCATCTGTTGGTGAACACTAATGAACATATAAAATTAACATAATAAGTGCAAAAAAAGAACAATAAGGGCCTGTTCACATAGGAGTCCGTTGTGTTGCGTTAAGGAAAAGATGACGTTGAGACGAAAATAAACCAATCATTGGCGTTAAAAATTTCATTGCTAATCGTTTGGAGTCCTATGATTGGTTTGTTTTCGTCTCAACGTCATCTTTTCCTTAACGCAACGCAATGCAACGGACTCCTATATGAACAGGCCCTAAAAGTGTCTAGGTCTTTTAGGTCCAAACGGGTAACTTCATAAAACGAAAAGTATGCCTACTGGATGATTGATAACAAGGAGTGGATTTAGACAGGGGGCGGCAGAATGGAATCCCACATTTCAGAAGGTCAGTGGTATGAAAGTGGAGCGCGTAGGGATGAGCGGAAGGTGGCAACAATTCAGGAGGAGTTTCTAGTTAACAGTAGACACTGAGTTTGTGCAGTGAATGTCGAGATTTCGTTATCGAGGAGTTCTTTAAAAAAAAAATTCTGTATCCGCGATACAGAGGGCATCCAGGACGTGCTTTGGGCTCTATGTGTTTTGATAAAAACATCGATGTTCTAAACATCAATTTATTGAAGTCTATTATTTTTAAACATCGCTGTTTTGTGCTCGATGTTTTACGTTGTCTGGATGGTTTTTTTAATGGAAAAGTACCATAATAAAAGAAACCCAACCACGTACCATAATTTTCACACTCAGTAAATGTAAGTCTGAATTCTGAAAAGGACAAATACAAATGGGGGAATGATACCCTAGCAACGAGACAAATGGAAATTAACAACTAATGAACCAATCAGAGCGCTTGGAATGTTCTCGACACTCCAGAACCTTCCACGGAGTTTTAATTTATAAATAGTATAAACTCGAGCGGCCATTTACATTTTTGTGTCGTTTTGGTATTATATAAGTTAACGTTAATTAATATTAAGATGCCTCCCTAAAACCGTTACTAAACCAGTTTTAAAGAATGGATGTTCACAAACATCGATGTTTAAAAACATCGATATTTTTTCGACGATGTTTTATTAGCATCGATGTTTTAATATTGAATATAGATGTTTCGAAACATCGATATTTTGCTGTCGATGTCGCATCCCTAAACTGATGCCGTTCTGGATCGAAAAACAATTCTGCGGCAGGTTTGAAAAGTGACCGCAAGTGGGTTTGCAATACCAAGGGAACCCAGTGGTCGTCCTCAGAACATTATATCACCTGAAAATGTGCAACGAGTCCTTGAGTCCGTTATTCATGAGGTAATTGTCACTCTTCCCTCAGAGATGACCAACAGAGTGATGGATAACTTTAGATAACGGCTTCGGCTGTGCAATGCAAATAACGAGCGCAACCTGAGTGATGCTATTTTCAAAACCTAGTGGAAAAAATCTATATATTTAAGTTGCGAAGCCGACTTTTTGGGCAGTCCGTGAGAGAAAACTACTGCATCCATTTACATCCTTTTGGTCTTAAACGAAAGATTGTAATCTGTAGATTTGTAAAATTTGGTTTCTGCAACCATAATTTCTATTAATTAGCGATATTTTACAATTAAAAATTGATTTCTGCGCATGCTCAGTGGCATGTTTAAATCTGTGTCTAGAAACTCACTGTTTTTGCGCATGCTCAGTGACATGTTTTAATGATAAACACGTTTATTTCGAGGAGTCTCTATAGATCTCTCTCTGCCATTTTTTATGATAATTATGTTTGAGAAAGATAAGATTAAACCTGTTGGAAATTGTTTATTTCGTGCTGTTTAATTAGCGATAATTTACAATTAAAAACATTGCTTTCTGCGCATGATCAATGACATTTTTAAATCTGGCTTTAGACACTCCATAAGCACGAGGCCATTTAAACACATTAATTTGTTTCTGAGCATTATTGTGATTCTCAACATTTGGCAATGATGTGTTGAGTATAATTTGTATATTTGTACATTTATTTACTATCTAGCGATCATGTTTAGACGGGCATCAACTAGTAGATTATAAGTACTTTTCGAAAGTAAAAAGCATTTTTCTATAAATTGTTTCGTTTGTTTTCTATTATGTACTTTGAAATATGGGAGTCCATTCTGCCGCGCCCTTTATATGTGAGATGGTTCTCAGTGGAATCTGCTTATTCTTTTCTCGTCCTTCTCTCAGTAGGATTAACTGGCCTTTTTTAACTCCTTACCTGTGATATTTGTTTGACGAAAATGCACCCTAAATGGAAAATTTTTCCCTGCTTAATTTTGTGCATTATATCAATAAAAAGGTTAGAAAAGGGTTATTTTTAAATATACAAAATTTAGAAATGAAATAACTACTATATTTAATTATTTGACACACGTGATAAAATATATATATTATATTTTATTCCATCCCATATTTCATTTAATGTTATAGTATTAAATGAAATTTAATACTATAACATTAGTTTATAGTATTTACTAGGGCTAAATACTATAAACTAATGTTAAACAATACATGATTTTGAATATGCGAATTTCACATATCTTTTAAAGCATGTTATACACAAAATCATGGCACTGCGCACAAGCCCACATCACAATCTTTACAATAAACTCGTGTCTCACGTCGTCGCCTGAAGATCCTAAATGGTACTGTTACGAATTTTGTATATTAATGTATATCTTTAGCTTAAATTACAATTAAAATTGTTATTCTGCTTGTACAATAACGCCTTATTATCGTTTGTTCCATGTAAATAGTCGTATTAGCTAAATTTCCGCTGTAACCATGCATTAAACATAGAGTTCCTATGGCATATATTGGGGACTTGGCGTCAAACTTCGCGACTTTTCCAAGCCTGGTATTTTCTGGAACATTGTAGAAATCTCCAGACTCTCGAGAAACTATAAATATAGCCTCGATTCAGAGTTCAGAGTTCAAATTTCCCATTTGTGTTGGGCTTTGAGCATGTGAAAAGCGTCGCTGCTGCGAAATGCGACTCCTTGCTGCTTCTTTTGTGTTGAGTTTTTCCGTACTTCTGTGATCTAGAGATTGTGTTTGTAGCACTTTAGTTAGTTTCTGACGATCTATAAGCTGTAGTATTTCGACTTCCTGTAAATAAATCTTTGTTTCTATTCTGTCTTATTCATAGTCCATTCAGTCGCCAATCCTGAACTGAAAATTCGTAACAGTACTCTTCATTGGAGTCCGAATCTGACATTGCAAATCAAACTTTTGCGAAAACAAAATTTTGATATAAAATTCAATAAAAAGGACAGAGCGGTTATTACAAATTCTGACCCACAGTTCGAAACACTCATTCGCGCCAATTCGCGAGCCAGGTTCGCGCCTTTAGAACTCACCATGCCCTCGCAAATGAAATAAATGACGGACAAATACCGCCACCAATTGTGAAAATAGTAAGTTCGAAAGTTACACCGACCTCAGCGAAAAGCTTATACGGCGGTTTATATATTCACATATTTTATACTGGCTTTACAACACTTAATATTATTTTAAATTACATTATTATACAAGTTTACACATATTGCAGTCGCATAATTATTTCACATAAACATAATTTTGTTCCAATAATAGACACATTTCCAAGATAGAAGTAATAAACAAATATGCAATACCATTTTCTTAGCTACAATACGAAATTAAATTCTCAAAAAATTATAATACAATATACATTGATACTAACTTATTTAAACAAATATGTATGAAGCCGATCAAGGTACATGTTCATAACATTGACATCGAAACAGACCATTTTACCAATACATACAATTACCTATGTGATTATTTTCACAGTTAAAAGGAGTTCCACACTTAATACAGAATCCTTTTTTTTTAAATACCTATAACAAATACATGCAGCTAGTTACAACAAAATTTTTTCATAAAATAATATGCAAAGAATTATAAAACATAAAGAAGAATAAATATAAAATAAACAAATAAAGACAAATCAAAACAGCTCAACAAGAGGCTAAGAAACTACGTGCGAAGATGACACATGCTGGTCCATAAGATCCCTCACAATATTCTTAATATCTTTCTTACAATAGTAGTCACAAAAGATCTTATTCAGATCCCAATACTCAAATCCTCTTGGTAAATTTCTTCTAATGATGTTATAATTATCACATTCGAATAAACAGTGCTTGGCCGTTTGAATGGCCCCACATGGGCATTTATCTAAAATAGTAAATAGAAGTGAAAATAGTAAAACTCCATGTTAAATGTCCATTCGAAAGGAAAACGTACATCACGGAAAATAATCACTATGTTCTCTTCTGCCTAATTTAGTTCGGGCATTTCAAATATTGCCCATTTTCGTTGCTCTAACCTAGCTCAGGTCGAGTCGGTAAGGGGTTAAAACCCTAATCGTAGAATTACCAGGGTCTATGTGGTTTGTAAATACAAGCCAGATCCATACTAAATCTGTTCAAAATGAAATAAAAATTTTGTTTTGAACTAGCACATTTTATTTCGAACTAGCACTGGACTCAAACTTTCCCGAACTGTCTTAAATATTTTAAACATTGTAAATTAGGCCAATATAGAACTTAGCTTTGAAGTAAAAGCCTCAGACTATATAAAAACAAGTTGTTCTGCCTAGAAGAAAAAGCAGACAGAAAATTTTAATAATCATGCCACAAAATTTTATTTCGGCGGAAATATTTCAAGAGTGTTTAATAAAAACAAGAGACTAAGAACACTGAAAAATATATATATATAAATTTTTATATGGTGGGATATTATAGAAATAAAGCGAATTTTCAGACTACTTATATTTTAATCCACATCAATAAGTTTTGAGTCTTATGAGGTTGAGTGAAAACTTTTTTCTTATAATAAGATGAACAATTTGTAAATTTTAGAAACAGTGTTTTTTATTTCTCAAATGCATTTGAAGATATTTTTTAGACGATATATAAAGCGAAAAACGTAATTGTTCTTTTTGTCAAAAAAGTGGATTGAATCATTTTCAAATTGCATGATTATCAATGATGAGCTTCTTTAGATTTGCTATTTGTATATTATACTATCCTGTCTAACGAAACTAATCCTTTCTTTGTTGAAAACAGTTTTACTGCGTGTTTTTCAAAAGCTCTTTACAAATAAAGTCCTTTAAAGGGAGAAAATCCAATTTTACTGGAAATATCATTTAACTGGATTTTACAATTGATAAGAAGATGGATAATGTATAAAATGTAACAATAACAATTATTTACGATATCTTTTTTCTTTTAATAGCTCCATTATTGTATGCATATTGACATTTAAAAATTTTTTTCTATTTCATACTGATGTACAGCATGTTTCATTAAAATGAAATAATAACTAAATAAAATAACAATGCATTTACATGTATTGAGATATCCATCACGAGAATTCATACTGGCAAGTGGAATTATTAATAATTACAAGATAAAAAGAACTTTTTATGTACCATGCTTTTAAATTTTCTGTTGAATCCTATATTCTTGACAATTCGATGTATTAATAAATACTTAAAAATTTTTTTTTTGATGAATTATCCCATCAACTTGAAAGAAAATGCAGTTAATTGGAAATTAACTTGCGTCTAACTTTTCGTTCCCGTCCCGGCCGATAGATGGCTGCACCTGTCTACAAAACAAAATTAACTGAAAATGAATTCAATCTTGCTTAAAGATGGCTGAAAGTATTAAAATGATGTATTGTCATCGTGTTCTGAGCCATTCTAAAAGTTTCAAATGTCTAGCTAGTCGGGAAGTTAGTTAAAAATCGATTACAAGATTTGGACTGGACAAACACACAAACACACAAACAAGAAAGCGAGTTAATTAAAACATGTAAATATGTGAATTGATCATTTTATAGGTCGGTGGAATCAAAGTAAGAACAACTGTCTGGAAATTAGAGGGTCCAGGATTCAATTCTCTATATAGCCAAGTTGATTTTGGATGCTTCTGTGTACTAACCCCATTGGATTCGCTCGCCTCTATGTTAACCTATGGAAAAAAATTGTCCAAGGATTGCAGACTAGGATTAAACCATTTTTTGAAAAAAATTGTACTCCTTAAAGAACAGAAAAGAAATATTACACCTTGGGGCATTTTTCGTTTTTTTAAATGCAACTAATATTATAAAATTTAAATTATTCGGAGAAAGAATCATTGTTGTTGTTGTTTCTATTGCCCTCTGGCCGGAAGTTTCAGACCAGGTCCATATTGGCCAGGGGGTGGGGGAGTGCTGCCCTATTTAACTTTGGACATTTTAATGTACTGCAATTTAAAAATCCGACTATTGGTATCTTTCACATTAACAGTTTTATTTTATGCAGGAATGATAATGTGTTTATAATAAACCTCAAAATATATTATTAAAAATTAGAAAATTTTAGGAATATATATATATATATATATATATATATATGTGTGTGTGTGTGTGTGTGTGTGTGTGTGTGTGTGTGTTAGTTAAAAATTGATTGCAAGATTTGTACTGGACAAACACACACACAGACAAGAAAGCGAGTTAATAAAAACATGGGAAAAATTGAAATGGATAATTTTGATTCATCTATTGTTAGGCTTGTAATACATATGCAGCTCAAGAATCAGATATGAATTAGAAGGGGGTACACGGTAGCTATACAATAAAACATCGATTACCAGACATCAATTTAGTGTCTTCACAGAGATTTTGTAGCATGCTAATGCAACAGTTTTCTACAGAACAACCTGAGTGCTGCTCTTAAGATGAATTCAAATATTATGGTATCATTCGTTAACTCTGTGCTTGCCGTGTAAAAAGTGTTAAGTCCAAAATGGGCTAAAATGAATTGTCAAATCAGGGATGTTTGAAAAATCAAGGGCTACTGTAGGGTACAGAAAGCTAAGTCCAATTCCACTTCTAAATATGTTTATTCATCAGGAAAAATTCGGGATATCCCCCCCAAAAAAACACAAAACATGTTAGTTTAAAAGGGGTTATGTCCCAATGCCAATCAAGGACTTTACACTCTTTACTGAACAAAAATAAAATTGGAAAAATTTACTTTAAAGAAAATTAAAAATTAAACTTAAAAACACTGACTTTACAAAAGCCACCTTTTTTTCAATCCCGTTTTTCTCAAAACTACGATTTTGTACTTGACATTCTTTATACTGAAAACACAGAACTATAATTTGAAGCACCGTTTTTATCTCCTGATTAGTTTTCAAAATTTTAATTTTTCTCTTCAAGGACTTATATAAAGTTACAATTATGATTTATGTTTACGATTTTTTTCAACGATTTTTAGCAAGAATTTTATTAATCTTTGTAGTGATAGAGATGATATACAGTAGGCTCCCGTATAACGAGATTAATACATTACGCGTTGTATGAAATTCCGTTATAAGAAATCATGCTGTACGAGTCAAAATCTTGTATAATGCGAATGATGCTAAAGTAAAATGTTAGGTTGGTTGGTTGGTTGGTTGGTTGGAGTTTAATGGCGCAAGGTCCAGAGAGGACATGCTGAGCCAAATACATAGTGAAAACCGGAAAAAAAACACATATAAGTCATTTAAAAACCATAGTCTATCAAAACGATGATAAAATTATACACGTTGTAAAACCATTGATATATAAGTATGATAAAAGTAGTCTTGTCATAAACGTAAATAGAGTCAAATATGATAAAATAACAGTATTATAAAGGAATAAAACACAAGTATGGTAAAAAACAATGATTGTTGATCACGAACGAGGAAGATAAAGCGAAGTGCTGTTAAGGCTGCTATGTATTAACCCAAATGGATTCGCTCACCTCATTGTTAAGCTATGGAGAAAATTTGTCCACGGATTGCCGACTTGGATTCAAAGATTTTTTTAAAAAATTGTACATCGTCATAAAGAAAAAACTTTTACATTTGTGTACATTTTTCGTTTTTTTAAAAATGCAATTAATATTTTAAACTTAAAATTATTCGGGGAAAAATCTGGTATAGTGTGTTTTAAACGCTCATAAATTCCTTCGGTGGACGAAATTTATAAAATGAATCCTGTAGCGCTTTGCAGAAAAGTTCAGGCTATCTGACAATACCAATTTTATTTGATTATCAGCCTTTATGTAACTGCAAATAGGTGACAAAAGTATACTTTAAATAAATAATTTGTGGGCAGCGCTTAACCCCCCCCCCAATAGAAAGAGAGCCATTACAATCCCTCAAAATGTCAATCCTAAAGGGGGTGGAATTCTCGAACTGTCAACTGGACTCCTGCCACCACAAGAGTCTGCAAGAAGAGGAAACGGGAAATACGATTTTTTTTCTTAGTACATAGATGCCTTAATGTCAAAACCTCTAGATGGGGCTCCCCATCTAGATTACGGTCAAGTATTACAAAATGATAGAAAGGAAGGAAAAAGCTATTAGATGAAAGGGTGAAATCCTGTACTTTTCAAGATTCGAAAAATAGCAGGGCAAGTAAAATATTAGTGACTATATTAATGTAAAATAAATAGATAAATAAATATTAAACTTCGTTTTTACTGCGATATTTAACATAGCATATGTTAACTACTTCGTCAAAATCGTTCTAATCCCCGTGTGCATAGAATATTCGACATTTATAACCGTCCCGGACGGTTAGTCCACACGCATGAAGATGCTGAAGACCAGACGCTGCGTAGCTATACCTGCAAACTCAGGCGAGGGTTTATTTCCCATGTTCGGTTCTAATTAGTATGGGCCTGGGCGCCGGACAGACAGTACAGATCTACCGACAAATTTGGGCAACCTGGGGCCCCTGTGCATAGAATATGTATGTATAGTGTTTAAGAGGGAAATTCCCGCATTTTATTCTAGAGCGCGTTATACGGGAATTGTGTCATATCGCACTTTTTTTAACACGTTGTATGAACTCGCGTTATACGGGAGACAACTATAGATGACACAATGATGGTATCTCCTAGATATCCTATCTGACGTATCAGTTCATTTTGTAGCCCATTGTCGCCAAATGATCTGCCATTTGGATCTGATGATTTTAGTAATGTTCTTTTCTCCTGCAATTTTTTCTCTAATGATATCATCTGAGAAGATTTTATACGAAGTTTCAAAGCTAATGGATGAGGGGAGCATTTGAAGTTAAATACCCTCCCATGAGCATGAGTAAAACTCCAAAATGTTAATTATAATGCAATAAAGTTTTATTGAAAGTTAATTAAAAATAATAATTTTTTTTTTTTTGGGCGGGGGGGCTAATGGGGAGGCACTTTTTCGTAAGACATTCGCCTTTTACTATTCACAGCGATTTATTAGTTACTTTACTATAGGAGCATCGTATATGCGAGCCAGCATCGCTCCCTATGAGGGGTACGACACGGAAACGGTTAATACTTACTCGGGGTTTGAACCCAAGCCCACTGCATGGCGGCTCAAAACGATAATCACTACACCATGTGGGCGACATAATCGAAAATGCAAACTAGCAAAATAAGGTTTTTTAAAAAAAATTCAACGTCCCCGTAAATTGGTGGTAATCAACTTACGGGGTTCTTCCAAAATCTTCAAAAAAAGTCATTGCATGACACGTTATTTCAGCTAGAATAACAAACAAGATGGATGCTCACGAGTGAAACTATATTTATGATGTCTAATATCCCCAGTAATATTTTATGACTTAACATTCACGAATTCGTCACTATTTGTGAAAGTGTAAACCTAAAAAAATATAAAAGGATGGTCAAGTCATTAGAAATGCGAGCTACTGTCTCCGAGTTGCAGATATTTAATTAAATTCCCCCCTATACCACATAGAAAACCACATTTATTATTAATAAGATCTGTAAAAATAAGACATTTTTTATGATATCCCTTTATAAATGTTAATAATGAGAATTGATAACGCAAATGATTGAAGATTAATTAATATTAGAGCGTTTAGGATTAACTGAATGTTGCGATCGTGTTGTTCATAATTAAAGAATTGAAATTAATTATTTGTCATCATTTTGAGAAGTGAATTCTCTGTTTTTAATTAAGAAATGTTTTGGTGGTAACAGATTTTGGTTGATTCGCCATCCTATAAAATATTAAAGTTTTTTTTTTTTACTCCTTGGCATAGATTCGCACAGACCAATATTACTGGTTTAGAGTCGTTTATTAAAAAAAAAAACAGTTTTGCGTTAAAAATGATGCCATAATTTGGTAACTTATGGCATTTAGGAAATTTGAAAGAAATCTGCTATCTTTCGTCTAAACGGATGATTTTTTTAATGTACTAGTTGTTTGCCCAGGTAATTGGGACATCTCGGTTTATCTCGGTCATTTCGGACATTTTATTTTTCACCCCTTCTCACTCGATGCCGATGGGGACTGAACTTAAACGGAATCGGGAGTGTCACCATTGATCTCAGAGACACCGAAAACTATTGATTCGACACTTATCTCGGTTTTTTTAAATGTCCCCCCCTTCCCTCCCCACCACTGCTGTCGGTCATTTTGAATATTTTATCCCCCTTCTCCCCCCCCCCTCAATCTCTTTCCGATGGAAGCTGAACTTGTTGCGGCGACATTACTCTCCACCCTGCGTTGTATTCGCACGGGAGGGAAAAATCAGCTCTTCAGGACAATCAGGACTCCGGTGCTACAAAACACCATGTTAAGTCGTTTTCAAGACTTCTTATTACAGACTAATACATTTAAAAGATTTCCCTCTTCGCTTGTCAAAAAGTGAGCATCCAAAAAAACTCTCAATTTGGCTGTGGTCAGCCCTTATAAATTAAGGATTGCTAGAAAATATGTGCCTCCAGAAAATAGCCAACAAAAAGTAAAGCTTGCCAAGAAAAAGCGGTCAACACTCATACCCCTAGTGACTGGGACATAATGATTGGAAGTGCTGACCTCGCCAAGTTAGCAGACAGTCTCCCCAAAATCTCCACTCACAAGTGGGGTCCGTCAAGAAAAAATAATGATAGCCTGCCCCCCTTTCCCAAGACGGCAGTAAAAGTTCTAGACGGCTGATTGCTTCGCAGCCAGCACACACTGTGACAAAGACAATCCAGGAATCGAAAGTTATGGAAGGGAAGGGGGATTGAATGGCATTTACAAATATTTATACATCAGCAAAAAAAATCATCACAACAATCTTGCACTTAAAAGAGCATCGGGTGTGTCTTTTCAGCGACCCCGAAAACTATGGATTTGACACAAATATCAGTCGTTTTCAATTATTTTTACATTGCACCCCCTTCCTTCACCCACCCCTAGGATTGCTAGGAGTGTATTACCCCCCAATTTTTTCCAGGTAAGTCATATGTGCTGGTTGAAATTGCTCCAGACGTTCCAGAGTTATTCTGGAACATACATACATAAATACATGCATTTTTATATACACTGCAGAGCCCAAAAAGCTGGTACCCCTGCCTAATATCGTGTAGGGTCCCCCACGATCACGCAGAAATGCCAGAACACGACGTGGTATGGACTCGACTAATGTCTGAAGGTATTCTGGAGGCAGTTCACGCCATGAATCCCGCAGGGCAGTTCGCAAATCCATAGGAGTGCGAGGGGTTGGAGATCTCGTCTGAACAGCAAGTTTGAAAGGCATCCCAAATATGCCCAATAATGTTAATGTCTGGGGATTCAGGTGGACAATGGAAAAGTCTAAAGTCAGAAGAGTGACCCTGGAGACAGTCGGTAGCATTTATCGATGTGGGGAGGGGTGTGTGTCGTATTGTCCTGCTGGAATTGTCCAAGTCCGTCGGAATGCACAATGGACATGAATGGGTATAGATGATCGGGCAGGATGCTTATGTACCCGTAACCTGCCAGAGTCGTCTCTAGACGTATCAGGGTCCTATATCACCACAACTACACACGCCCCATACCATCACAGAGGCACCAGCCTAAACAGTCCCCGGTTGAAATGTACGGTTCATGGCTTCATGAGGTTGTCTCCATACCCGTACACATCCATCCGTCAGATACAGTTGGAAACGGGACTCGTCAGACCAGGCAACGTGTTTCCAGTCATCAACAGTCCAATGGAGGTGTTGGCGGGCCCAGGCGAGGCGCAAATATTTCTGCCGTGCAATCAGCAACGGTAAACGAAAGGGCCTGAAGCTCCGAAAGCCCATATCAATGATGGTCCATTGAACAGCTTGCACGCTGACACTTAAAGATTCCCAGCAATGAAATCCGCAGCAATTTTAGGAAGTGTTGTGCGTCTATCTCGGTCTAATGTCGTCAGCCGTCGATGGTCCAGTTCTTTCATGGTCTTTTTCCGGCAGCACAGCTGTCGGAGATTTCATGTTTTACCTGATTCCTGATATTCACGGTATAGTTGTGAAATCGTCGTGCGTGAAAATCCAAATTTCATCGCTACCTTGGAGATAATATGTCCCATCTTTCGTGCGCCGACTATAACACGTTCAAAGTCACATAAATCGGGATAACCTGCCATTGTAGCAGCAGGAACCGATCTAATGGATTTTCGGAAACGCTTAATTTTGTTTATTTACGACGGGTTAAGACTTAAATTGTTTGTATAATGACGAAAACCATAGACACTCATATTTTTAGATACTTTCAAAACATAAAAAGTTGGCTCAGAAGCAATTCAAAGATCTTTAGGTCAATGCACAGGTATGTTTATCGAGTAGACCCCCATGTCATGTTTCAAATTTCACCAACAGAAATCGAAGTTAATTTCTTGGTTTGAATATTTAAAAATAAATATCTAAGCTTCAGATCTTACATATTTAGAACAAAGGACGATTAAGGGAAATTTTTCTAGACGAATTGATTTGATTTGGAAACCAACCAGGGTTTTTCTTTTAACTTCTGTATACAAAAGCGTTTTATATAAAAATCTGACATTCTTTTGTGACTTTTCACTCAAAGAAACTTTTCGTACATATGGCGTCGAGAATAAAGAACCAATAAAAAGGAAAAGTTTGAATCAAAATACATGTCAACGAGTACTTTGAGTTTACTATAAAGGTTGTCGAAGTTTCAAAAACTTTTACAATATGGGTATACAAAAGAATTCTTATAAGAGCGATATAATGTTTTCGCTGTTTTGTGAATCAGATTTTATATATATATATATATATATATATATATATATATATATATATATATATATATATATATATATATATATATATAAATATATATTATATAAATATATATATATATATATTATATATACATAATATACATATATATATGTCACGTTTCGTATCCATATGACATGTTTCGTATCCATTTCGTATTTAATTAAAGACAATCGTGGACCGAATGATTAGATGAGATGACAGAGATCACTTAAATTCGTTTATTTTCATTATTACTATCAGAGATCCAACATAATTATGCAACCACTCCACCCATGTTCTCTATCAAGACATACGTCTTCTCTCAATCAGATCTCTGTGCCGACTGCCTAGTTTCTTTTGTCATTCTTCCGCTCAAACTTTTTGCTTAGTCAGATCGAATGTTCTGTAACTTTCTTCGTTATGTAATCTCCTTACGTAACTTGCTCCTGCCGAAAAATATCTCTTTTCTGAACAGCACCCGTCTAGTGGCGCCACCTATTGCTATTTTTTGCTATTAACAACCCTTCTTATTTTATGGTGAACTTTCGTGAGTTAATAATTTTTGATTATAAATTCCCCTTTTTCCCTAAGAAAAGCCCCTCTATATTTTAGTTTTTCCTTACACACACACACACACACACATATATATATATATATGTATATATATATATATATATATATATATATATATATATATATATATATATACATATAAATAAATATATATGATATAAATATATATATATTTAAATATATAGTTAAGAATTATCCCCTGAACAGTCAGAGTCACACCTACTACGTGATACGGAGATAAGCCCGGGATTTCCCAAATAAAACGATGTCTGGCGTAAACCAACAGGTGTCTATCACCTTCCGAGATCAGATCAACTCTATCTCGGCCTCTCTCGCTCTGTGTAGCCGCTGGCGCACGAAACCGCAAAGGAGACTTCCGGTCCGGCACCATCCAGTATGGGGATGCTAGATTTATAAGTCTTGAACAGTAAATTGCCCACTGCCGTTGAGAAGAGCGTTGATGTAACGAACGTCTGTGCTTGAAGACTGTACGTTGGAGAATGTTCGTTGAAGAATTTCCTATTTTTCATAGGACTGTTGTGCCATGAGTTAGTTAATATATATATATATATATATATATATATATATATATATATATATATATATATATATATAACGATCAATGAGTACTTTCATGCGCGAATAACTTTAACTGTGTATAGGAGAAGAAACACGACAGTGTAGATGTAGCCAGAGTGGTAATACTTCTAATAGACCGGTACAGGTGATGGATTCACACTTTTGTAGACGTGGCGGTGGACACATTCGAGGAAAGATCAGGAACACACACACGTTTAAGATCCAGAGATGAACAGATTTTTCAGGAGCTAAAACACATCGGGGAGGAAATAACCACAGAGAGCAGAGGCTTTGATGAAGACGCACAACACTGAAGTCATACACATTATTTTTATTATTCCACATAACGAAGCCATTCCGAATACAGCAGGACACACACAAACAATACTGGCTGCACACCCCGGGCCGGCCGCCGGGCTTGAGCATACAGATTTTACATTACAGTATAGGACTGGAAGCAGTACGCGGACAGCGAGCAAGGAAATAATGAAGTAGAGCCAAAGAAGTAGACAGCGCGAAAATACTCTGTATCACCTTTTATACCGAGTAACTTCTGATTTTGCCGCTAGGCTTAGAATTCTTTTAATTGGTTGACCCCGATCATGTGGTATTTATTCGAAGGGGGATCGAGATCACGGAATTCTAAAAATAACTTTCTCGCGCCTGCGTTAAAGAGAATAATAGGCTATTTCGATTTCCGATTTCGTTTCTGATATAGGGTTGGGCTTTATTGAGGAAAAATTAGGATACACGTTAGATATAGGGCAATTAATATTAGTGGGTCTTTATTATTACACACACTCACACTTACATATATATATATATATATATATATATATATATATATATATATATATATATATATATACAGAGTGTCTCATTTATTTTGCAACCCGCGTAAACGTGAAGCAAATGAACAACACGAGTGCACGCGCACACCGTTAGCGCAGGTAGCGGTGTGGAGGGGCGTGCGAGCAACACTACCAACACGCTAGCAAACAGTACGAGACACTTCAGTGCTAAGGAAGTGAAAGGTAGTTTTGTGTCATGGTGCTATGTGCAGGTCTGGCCTCCACGCAGTCCAGACATGTCACCTCCCGATTTCTTCTTGTGGGGCTATTTGAAAAATCGCGAGTTCCGTGAACCGGTAACCTCGATTACTGAACTGATAACTCGCATTACGGAAGAGATAAACGCTATCACACCAAAAACATTACAGAATGTGTCTCGAAACCTCCTCAAAGGGGCCCAGATATGTAAAGATGAAAACGGCGGTCACTTCCAACACCTTTTGTAGTCGTTTAAGCACTTCTGTAAAATAAAAATTAATGTTTGTACATTGTTTTTTTGGGGGTTTCAAAATAAATGAGACACTCTGTATATATGTAAAGAATATTTTTAGAGAAAGAATAATAGTTAAATAATTTAAGGGGCGCTTAAATTTAAATCTAATTTTTAGCGTTAAATGTCACTGTTTTTGCACTTCGAGAAGCACAGCGAAGGGGAATCCCCATTTAGAAAGTTGGACTTAATTCAGGAGGTGTTGGAGAAGAACCAACGGAAAAAATCTATTAATAGTATCGCGCTTAACCAAACCCCTTCCCCATCTTCGGTGTAAGCGTCATGAATTGCGTCACGCGTACTTTAAGACAAAGAGTAGGTTAGTTTTTAGACCGGGTATTCAGATTCGATGATGACAGACACGCGTTAGGGTTGCTCCGCGTTTTGAGAAGGGCGAGCGCTAAGATGTGCGCGACTGGAGAGTGGTTCTACTTTGAATAGAACTAATAAAGATATCGAAAGGATTACTGTGTGCTTTTGGATCTTGAACTGCCTTCCACTACACTGCAAAGGAACTAAAGAATTATTTATGACTGCAACAACTTATTTTATAACGGGCGTAATACGACGCTCGTCATATATATATATATATATATATATATATATATATATATATATATATATATATATATATATATATATATATATATATGTGTGTGTGTGTGTGTGTGTGTGTGTGTGTGTGTGCGATTTCTTTGAATTTATACAATGAACTGGAACTTACACATCCATTTTTAATATTTGTGTCATAGTGAATCTTTAATTCAGATATTAAGTCTAAACGTGGTAGTTTAATAAAGGAACTTTGATATATTGGGTCTTTTTACGAATAAATGAAATAATTTAACAAAAGAATGAAGGAAATGTTAACTATTTTTAAAAAGAAACATTTCATGAGTTGAGAAATAACGAAAGGTTTTGTATGCGAAATGTTAAACATTGATAAAAAAATAGACAAATTTATCTAATAACGTGGATAAAGTTTATAGTTTTACAGATTCTGTAACATAAGAAGAAAACTTTAAAACTTTATCGTAGAACTTTGTTTTAAAAACTTCTTTGGTTTACTATCCACTTTAACTATCGTATATTTTAAAATTTCTAATACATTAATTTATATGCGTTAAATTAGAATATTTTCTTTGTTGTTAATGAAGTTGGCTGAATCTTGCAGTTATTATCATACAGTATACATCTAACTAACGTAATATATATATATATATATATATATTTATATATATATATATATATATATATATATATATATATATATATATATATATATATATAGTGGCGCATCCAGGGGGTCTGCCAAGTGGCCCCAGATATAATAGAAATTGCATGAATATTGAATTTCCATTATAAATATTTTTATCCGTTCAACTCCCCACACCCAAGATAAAATCCTGGATGCGCCCCTGTATATATATATATATATATATATATATATATATATATATATATATATATATATATAGTGGCGCATCCAGGGGGTGGACCAAGGGGCCCCGTAAAAAATAGAAATCGCATGAATATTGAATTTGCATTATAAATATTTTTATCCATTCAACTCCCCCCACCCAAGATAAAATCTTGGGTGCGCCCCTGTATATATATATATATATATATATATATATATATATATATATATATATATATATATATATATAAAGTAATTCGTTAATAAAACATGACGAGTAATCCTGTATAAAGGAATTTTTTTATAGTAATTCTTTAAATTTAAGGAGACTCGTTATACGGAGACAGAAGTTAGTAATTCAGTAAGAACTAGATTTGAGGTTTTACTCGCAAAGTGAAATTTTGTGAAGTTTATTGAAAGACATGGGAATAAACCCCAATTCTTAAAGATCATGTCTTTGAAATACGTTCGGCTTTCGTTTAGATTAGATATTTTTAATAATTTTAATTAAATTTTGGAATGGGGCCTGATCTAATATGGGAGTCTGGGAATTTTATTTGACGGTTTAAGATTGATGAATACAGCAAGCTTAATATTAGTGCAAGCTGAGAATAGCCAAATTTGTATCATTTTGAAACTTTAGGAATACACAGTGATATCTAATTCCAAACGAGTCTTACATTCTGTGAAAGATGCAAAAATAACAATTTTTAGAGGTAAAAGAAAAATTGATAAATTTTTTACAAAATTTTTCACTTTATTCATCGTTATGAAGAAAACAGAATTTTTGTATGAGACCGAAAAAGAAGGCAAGTGATACATTAGATATTACGTATCATATCAAGTTATAAAGAAAGTACATTACCATATGAAGCTATAAATGTTTGCTTAAAGTAAAGGAATCGATAAAACAGTTTTTCAGATATGAAGGGTAAGTTTAAATAGAAAATGAAACTGATATTTGTTTATTCTATAAACAACCTAAAAGGGATATTCACTGAAGATTGATATAAATTCAGTTTTCTGGGAAAATCATACTTCTTGGCATCTTTTAAACCTATATTTGTTTAAAAGAAAAGTAAGGTTGTGTTTAAAAACATTAGTTTCTTTCGGAGATTTCAAAATGCATCAAGATGTCCCCAGTTGGCTTGAATTTATGCTCTAACAAAAATAAAACACAATATTCATTTGAGAGTTGATTTTGAAGGAAAACAGAGTGTAGTTCTATTAATGCCATTTTATACTCATATTTTCAAACAGCGTTTTTAAATACACTGCTGGGCACCAAAATTGCAACACCAAGAAAGACAAGAGATATCACAACAAAATTTATTTTGTAGATAACATGTTGACCAAGTATCAAATGATTAAATTTATAGACTTCTGTGAAGTGTGGTTCCGGCCAAAATCAGCAGCCAGAGTAGCCGCCATTGTTGGAGATCACCGCTGCCACACGCCTCGGCATTGATTCAAAAGCTGCGTTTACATGGACAACAATAATACCCGGGATTTACCCGCTAATAGGGAAAACCTTCGAAGCCCGTTTACATGGGACCACATTTTCATCCTGCTTTTACCCGTCTTACCGGAAGTAAAGGCCGTCACATGATTCGGCGGAAGTGATCCTCATACACCATCATTCCTTGTAAATCACGTTATGGGTTCGATCCCAGCCGGTGTCATACTTTTCCAAATTCACTGTATTGCTATTTTTAGCTTTCCATCTTCGAACTCCGCATTTATCTCGTTACGAAGTGTATGGTCCTGGGGAAGGCCTTTTTTTCCCAATTGCTGTTCTTTTGACCTCGTATTCTTAAATTTTAAAAATAACAACAACAAAAAAATCATAAAACTTTAAAAATCCAAAAAGATTGAAAAACTTACAAAAATATTTTTGGTATTCTTATGATATCTGCTTTTCTGGGCCTCTTAATATTATTACTTTTTTGTTTTCCGTGGATTATTAGTCTTATCTAATTTTTCTTCTAAATTTTATTAACTTGTAAGTCTATATTTTTTCTGTTAAAATTAACTTTTTTGTTTTAATTTAACTTTACTATTAATTTTTTTTCTTTTACCCGCGTTATTCTTACCTTAATATTTTAATTCATTACTTAAAATTTTAACTACTGAGCACTCCCACCTTGATTACATATATCTTGCTTACAGGAGATAAAGTCCACACGACCAATGCACTCCTCTTCTAAAACGCAATTACGTCTGCGTCTATTTGTTATTTAAATGCAGCATATGTCAGTCGCTGTTGATAATTATAGAACGTTTACGATTGTTTACTGTTGTTTTTAAAAATAAATTTAGAAAATAGATAGGAAAAAAGGAATATAAGAACTAGAAGAATGATGCGGATATTAGATATAATCGTACGATCTATGGCTTCATCGCTAAATTTAGTTTTTCCACAACAAAGAATGTGGGAAAAATTACGAAGCTCTGTTTGGTGGGAAGAAATTATTTTAAATTCCTGAAGTAATAAAGACTGGAAAGAAAATTTTCCAATCGATAGGTGCATTTTTTTTAAATTATAAGATTAATTGTAAGATACTTATTGTTTTAATAAATCCTTTTATAAAATCAAAATGTAATTTTGATTTCAATTTTGTTTCAGTAATTTTTAGTCATGTATAAATAAAAAAATCATAAATAGATATAAATAAATTTTTATCTGTGAATTCTAAAATAATTAATTTATAAATAAATTTTAATGTTACGTTTAATTATTGATTATACTTATTAAATTTATTAATTTTACCATAACACTTTAAATGAAAATGTTACTGAAATTTTATTGAAATGAAATTTTATTTCTTATTTTACATACCAGATGGCAGTACCATTCTATTTATAATGTAATTGGGGATGGTTCAGATCAAGAAATAAATGAAATCCTCCGGAAAAAAATAGGCACTTTTCTACTGTTTTCTTGAAAATTATACGATCGTTAAGGGGTTCCAGATCCTTCCATCGATCATTTAGCTGCATTTTCATGGATTCACACAAGTTCAAATCCGCCATGTTATTTACTCCCAGCTTCGAAATGCATCATGGGTAATTAGCGGGTTTTATCCTGGGTCGAAGCAGGGTCGAAAATCCACCCTGCATTTTTCCCTATCGTAGGGAAAAAGTAAGAAACGACCCTGCTTTTACCCGGGTTTTTGGCACATGTAAACGGCACTAAAGAGACTTTGGATGAGTTCTTGGGGTACAGCAGACCAAGCAGCTTACACACGTTGCCAAAGTTGATCTGCTGTGGCAGCTGGGGATGGAATCTGGGTCAATCGTAGAGCAACCATGGACCACATGTTTTCTATCAACGAAAGATCCGCAGAGCGAGGCGGCCAGGGAAGCAATTCAATCTGGCGACTGTCGAAGAACCGTTGGACAATGCGTGCCACGTGTGGTCGCGCATTATCCTGTTGAAATATGGCTGTGGGCAAGCCCTGAAGGTAAGGAAGGACAACTGGCTCCAACACCTCGGAGATGTAGCGCTGGCTGTTTAAAGTACCGGCAATGCGTACTAGAGGTGTGCGAGAGTGATATCCAATACCGCCCCATACCATAATACCCGGTGCAGGACCAGTGTGGCGGTGCATAACGCAGCTGTTCAGCATCCTCTCTTCACGGTGTCTCCAGACTCGAATGCGAACATCGTGGTGTTGAAGACAGAAGCGTGACTCGTCAGTATAGACAATTTCATTCCATTCTGCCGTCCACATCCTTCTGTCATCGCACCATTGGCGGCGGAGACGTCTGTGGTTCTGCGTCAAGGGTAGACAAAGCAATGGACGTCTTGCGGACAGACCACTCTGCTGTAAACGGCGTCGAATGGTACGCGCAGACACTGGATGATGCGCTACAGACTGCATGTGCTGTGCTATGGTTCGTGATGTGACTGAGCGATCCGTCACTGCCATGTGCACAATTTGCCTGTCATCACGTGAAGTGGTGCGCTGAGGTGGATGCGATCGAACACGCCGGTCCGTCGTATCCTCCTGCATCCAACGATCACATATCCGCATTACAGTTGTTTGGTTTCGTCCAATACGACTACCTGTTTCCCTGAAAGATAATCCACAATCTCGGTAGGACACTATCCTTCCTCTGTCGAACTCGGATACTTGATCAAAAGATGATCACTGTTTTCGACGAGGCATAATTGATCGTTTTTTTTGAAAAAACCACAAGAAAAACACAATTGCCGAACTTGAAATCGTCGAAATCTCCAAACCTTAAATAGCGCTTAGAAGTGGCGCCACAGTCGCGCGTGATGTGCGTCTGCGCTGAAATTCTAATCATTTGCATATGTCACCTCCGCTAATGCATGTTGTAAATTTCATGTTATTTGCATGTTTCCTTCAGAGTGTTGCATTTACAGTGGCCAGTAGTGTATATGGATGGGTTTTCAACCCATAACACAGTTTTGATACAAATGTATCAAGTGTGACCTACTTAGTTTAAAAGTTATGCTCTAACAAATATAAACACAATATTCATTTGAGTATTGATTTTGAATGCAAGCAGAGTTCAATTGTATTAATGCTGTTTTTATACTGATATTTTAAACATCGTTTCTTAAGTTTATGGTTGAGTTTACCTACCCGCAGCTATCAAGAATACATTTATATAAGATCTGAAAACTTAAAAGATACGGAAATGAGAAATCAATACCGCCTTTTCAGGTATTCGCTTGGACAATCATTTGTTATCTTGTTAAAAGCATACAATATTTTCACACGAAATATCCGTTTAGCTATGAAAGGAAATATAAAAAACTAAGAAATTTCAATGGAAATACATTTTATCTAAATGAAATGGAATCTCTATTTGGATTCAGTTTTTTAATGTTCTTACCATATATTTTTCTCATCCTTGAGAGATGATTTCTCATCCTTTTGGATTATTTTATATTATTAAAGGATCAGTTGATACCACTGTTTGATGATTTCTAAAGTATCAAAGAAAAGAAAAATAGGATTTCGCTGTTATTGCATGATGGTTTATATGACTAGGATTCTATTCGTTTCTCAACATAGATGTTTTTTGTTACATTTGAACATCATATATAAATATTTACAGATCCAGTTACATAATTTTACTTGAGTGTCGGTGAGAAAATTTTTTGAGAACGTATTTTCTTTTCTCCGAGCAGAGTTTAAGTGATAAATAAATATAGTGTTTTATCACACAGTATTAAATCCTTTTGCGATGTATTGGTTTAACTATATTTTTGTCACTTCCTGAAAAACCGAGAAAGAAAAATCCTTGATTTAAAATGAGATCAGTATAACTTTTGGAAAACTACTCGTATGTACCGTTCATAGTATTATGATCATATTGGAATTACTGTCCAATATAATCGGACATTTCAAACGACACCAGCCCTTCCATAATGTATAAGAGTGGCAGACTTTTTATACGGGGGATATAAATGCCTGCAGAGGAAACTGGAAGCCATTCAAAACTACATAAGGGTGGCAGACCTTTTATGCCAGGGATATAAATGCATGCAGATGATACTGCATACTATTTCAAAGGGCATAGGAAGGCAGACCGTTTTTACGGTTGATATAAATGCATGCAGAGGAAACCGAGAGTCATTTCAAACAGTATAAGAGCTGCGTTGCCCCACAACTAAAATTCAATATTCGAGAGAGTTTTTTAGAGAGAGCACAAAGCCATCTACTAGAGTTAAGCTCTTTATTTGTTTCGTTGCTTATGCTTATTTACAAGTATAGGTACAACACAGTTGCGTACAGAATCTAATCTTCACCACTAGACAATGAACATAATGCATTATCGAGAAGAATAGCAGGTCTGTCCATCCTTCCTCTAGCTATGGCCTTCTGTGCTCTATCTTAGAGCAGCAGCTCCCCTGTCAGTCTCTCATTTCGCTCAATCCTCCTCTAATCATCTTTGCATTCATGCTGGCCTTTTTGAGTTCTTTTGAAACTTCTCGAACCATCTAGATTTCTTTTCAGAAACTCCTGGCGGTTCAATAGAGACTTTCCCACCCTGTTTAATGGAATCTGATGTCCATGGTGTATAATGACTGAGGCTGGACACCACATACGCTGTACTAATGAAAAATAATTATGCACACATTTGACTGCCGCTTTAGAGAATAGGTCACGTGAGTCAAGAGTGGGTTATAGCCACGTTGCTACAGTTCTTTTACAAAACGTAAAATATTGGAAAAGTAAATATTCACAAACTTTCGTTTCCTTATTTTGTTGAAATCCCTAAATTTGCATTCTATCCAGTGATAGCTTTCTAAAACTTTCTAAATTGATAATTCTTTTGTAATATTCAAGGTGATTCCCCGGGAGACAGAACATTTACTTTTCTAAGAGCCATTATACGTTTTCATGGCTCTCATTTCCATTTTTGGCATATTCTTTTAACGAGGAGAGAGAGAGAGATACGTCGATTATTTTCTAGTGGAATCGCGCAGCATTTTTCTGAATTATTCCCCTTTCAGATTCTTTCCTTTTGTGTTTCTCAGAACAAACTCTGCATTTTATCGGATTTTCTGAATAAATCCGCGACATCCCATTCAATTCGTTTGTTTCGGGAGCTCGCGGTGATCCGGTTTCATTGTGTTCGGCTGGGAGGCCGTGAAATGTGCTTCATTTAATAGAAAGGTGTGAGTGAAGTCTTTCATGACGAATACATGCTTACGTTTCATTGATATGCGCGTTGAAATAGTCTCACCTTTGTATTTGCATTTATAAAACAAAAGAAGATTTATCGCCCGAAAAGACATTGATTTTAATAAGGAAAATATTTATATTTCTTTTGTATATTAGTGTATTTGAGAAAATAAGTCTGTAATCATATGTATAGCTACCAATGTTTCCGGTCGGTTAGTGAAAGCACTCGGGCTAAAAAGGAAGCCATTGCTAAAATGACCACACTTTTTTTCAAGATAACCAAATTTCCCAATAAAACGATTAAGGGGAGTGGTCACTTTTGCGTACCTTTGAAGGTATCATTTTTAGACCTATGTTTGGTTGTATGTACTACTCATGATTTTTGCTTGATTTACATGAAAATTTTTGAGTAACTGTCTATTATACTATTTATTATATATGCAATATTTCAAGGTAATTAAAAAATAAAATTATTTTTTTATGCATAAAAAGTGAATATTTTTTTTAAATCAAACATTTTGCAGTCAACTCTGTGCTCATTCTGTCAAAATAAATTGTTAAGGTACAGTAATAATTGTTTACTATATGTGATTACAATACTTCAGGCAACAATATCCACCAACATTATTATAAAATCTATTTTAAAAATTTAGTACCTGCTATTTTTAATTAGAAATTTCAAAAATGACTGAGTAAAAGCTTATAAAAAAATTCTTAAAAAAATTAAAATATGTTAAAGTTAAAAAATGTTGGTGTATTTTGTTGCCTGAAGTAACCATAATGCGCACAGTAGTTGACTGAAAAATGTTCGATTAAAAAAAAAATTATTCACTTTTGCATAAAAAATAATTTTATTTTTTTAATTACCTTGAAATATTGCATATACTGGGTGGTTATAATTAACCTTCCCCTATAAACGGCATCCTACAGCGCAAACGGGTGAACGGAATGCAACGAAATTTTGTATATGGGCTATTATATTTGTATATGGGATATATCAGTTGCGAGGCTTCGGCGAAGCCTCAAAACCGATCAGTTACGATCTGTTGTTGAACACATTGTCCATCGACTTGAAATTTTGCAGGTGAATGAAGGTGGTCACGTAGAGCAGCTCTCCCTACATCGTTCTGGACACGATTAACAACTGCTCCTCTTGTGCAATTTCGTCCTAATCTGTTCTTGTTTCTGCAAACTGAACTGTTTTTGTTTCTCCCTTACCTATACTTAATGTGGTTCGATGACAAGGTGATCAGAAACTAGTCAATAAATGTTAATACTGTTTCTGTATTCCGTTTTGGTCGTTTATTGTCTTAAGTTTCATGTTTTTCCCGAAAAGGCGCCCTCTGGTGGACAATTTGGAACTAATGTTTTTTTTCGAAATTCCGTGAGCGCATCACGTGTATAGCCTATATACAAAATTTCGTTGCATTCCGTTCACCCGTTTGCGCTGTAGGAGGCCGTTTATAGGGGAAGTTTAATTATAACCACCCGGTATAATAAATAGTATTATAAGCAGTTACTAAAAAAATTTCATGTAAATCAAGCAAAAATCATGAGTAGTACATACAATCGAACATAGGTCTAAAAAAGATACTTTTAAAGGTACGTAAAAGTGACCACTCCCCTAATGGCAACGATTAACAGAAGAAGAAAAAGGAACTTATTTAATCAAAACATTTTATCTCGTATTTAGAATCTCGAACCAAATTTTTTAGAACTAAAGTGCTACTGCTATCACTTTGATAGATTTGCGTTTCTGTTTTTTTTTCGACAATCCTGCAAAATTTCTTATAAGACAATTAATATAGCAATGCTTTGCCAGTGTTCAACAAAGGAAGATAATGTATAAAATTTAATCATTAGCACTTTGATGGGTATTTAAAACCCGAACCGAGTCCTAAAATAGTTTTATGTTTTATTTATTTCTTGAATATCCATCTATATGGATTTTTTCCTTTATCTATACATTTTAGGTGTTCCCTAACAGTTCTTGTCGTTATTTTCAGCGGTCGGGTTACACTGCCGTCATTTTGACGGTTAAAAATAAAATCAAGAATTTAAAATATTTAATGTTTTTTCAAATGATTAAATACTTTAAATTTTGAACTATTTCATACCAATCTATACTAATATATAAAGAGACAGAGCGGATTTTGTATGTGGAGTGTAATCTCCGGAACCACTGCACCTATTTGAAAAATTCTTTCACTATTTGAAAGGTACATTATTCCAGATGAACATAGGCTATATATTATGTATATCTGATCAGTAGAAAGAAAGTTAGGGGCCTAAATGTTCAGCTGATGCTTCACCTTTACGACTTTTCCTTTGTCAACCATAGTTAAGTAACCATAGCAACACATCAAACGATATTTTTGATTTATTATCAGTAAAACATTTAACATTTGGATTTTCTTTGTCAACCATAGTCAAGTAACCATAGCAACAGATCAAACTACATTTTCATTTATTATCAGTAAAATAGTTAATATTTTAAAGATTCAAGTAGAGGAGGTATTGATAAATTCAAAAAGGATTTTTGAAATCGGCAACGTCAAAGGGTTTATTAAAAAAATTACATTTGGAACTACGCGTTTTATTGGACATTTAAGGTTAACAAAGATTTATAATTTATCGGCTATCAACTGGAAATTTATTGGTATAATATTAGAGAACTTTATTTAACTTATAAACTTTATGTTTTTGAATTTACGTACAATTTTATGTACAATTTGCATTAATCGAACTTGAATTATTGAACATATTCAAAAATCAGTGTGTTTCATTGAAACTGTGAAATTTATTGATTCTTCGAATAGGCCTATGTTTCTTTATAAGTGAAAAAGTATTGCTTCCATTGAGCTGAAATTTTGTATTGATATAGTTGATAGTTCAGATTAAAACATAGGCATATGAATTTTTTAAAATAGGGCCCCGGAGATTTTTAATTAATGTTTTAATGATTTTGCCCCTAAAAGTTGCTTATTTCGACAGCTTCCGCGGCTGTCCTCGCTGACAGCGAGACTATGGGGCCGAATCATACCAAAATCGGCATGTGGGTGGCCCCCGGATACAATTCAATGCCTGACGTTACAGTTTTCAATAAAAATTTCTTTTGCCATCACCATCAACAAATCCCAAGGTCAAACATACAAATATATTGGACTTGACTTACGGGAAAATTGCTTTACTCATGGACAATTATATGTTTATCTCTCTAGATCAGGAAATGCGGAGAATCAATTTATTTTAAAATCTCAGAAAAACGAAAAATGTGGTGTACCATGAAGTTTTAAAATAAATTATACCTACCTAATATCTCCTTAAGATAGATAATTGTTCAACCCTGACAAAGTCGGGATGGGCCGCTAGTATATAATAAATTAGTATATATTTAGATATATTTTTATGCAGGTATGCCGAGCTGAAAACCAGGTATGGTTTATCCGTAAAAATATATGCATGGTTTGAAAAGTCCTTATTTTTGCAACATCAATATTTCCAAAGAGCCAATATTTCTGTTATTATAGAGAGATTATAAATCCCTAATGAGCATTGTGATACGCTAAAAATCTATTGTTTACTTATAATTTCATATATGTTTAAACTAATGCAAACGTTAGAAAATGTAAGTACATAAATAGGTACAAAAGGGGGATGAGACAAAAAGTAACTAACATTTTTCCGGTATTATTTAAAAGATTTCTGCCTGATTTCTCCATTATCGTCAAATCGACGGTATTCAGTCTTAGTAGGTATACAACACGTTTTCTCCCCCTCTTTACTATCGAATATAATTTTGTGAATGTGTGTGCATATTTCGCTTAAAATTAGAAAAAGTCATAAAATTGCAGAAGCCTGGGGACATAAACACATGCATAGCGCTCAATAGCATGTCCGAAACCGTCAAAATGACGGCAGCCGTCTATCTAGTGTTGAAAGCGGTCTGTCTACTAAAGAACGATCTTAACGATAAACCATCTAAGTGAAATATCTTCCACGTAAAAACATTTTCTGTTACTAAAAATATATTTAGTGGAATATTTTTATAATGTTCAACAGTGTAGACGAAGTATGCCATCCTGCATATTTAGATAAACTAAATATCGGTATTTTCTCAAAGTGTTCAGAATTTCAAAGTACAAAAACCTGATAAACTAAACAATATAGTTATAGAGGATAGCTACTTCTACCCTACCTTGGGTGTATATAATTTGAAGTGGCACTCTAATGAATTAGATTCAAACACAGTTCTAATTTAATTAAAATATTGATTTCACAGTGACACATATTGCTTTTCTTTTCAACACAAGCATGCGTACTACTAGTACGAGCTATATAAACATTAATGCAGGGCAATACAAATCAATATATATATTTTGGTATAACTTCTACACATGCAGTGAAAAATACAACTTGAGATATTCACAGACTCTAGAGAATGTCAACCAGCAATACTGCTTCGTAAACTTTGGGCCTAACAAGCTCTCGCGTAGGTTAGCATTAACCTAGCTCCTCCCTCAACACTTCGTTTCACTTCCTCAACACTTCGTTTCTTTAATCTAGCTGCTTGGTGCTTATACTAACCACGTATGCCGCAATTAGGATATCTTAAGTGGCTTCTTTAACTAAATTCACATAAAAGTTCGATTATTGGGAATCGAATCTTATGTAAACCTTATATAGTATTCCACAGAAACACTTAAAAGATGCTTTCAACGGGACTCTTATGGCTGCTGTGTACTAATCCCATTGAATTCGCTCATCTCAATGTTAACATATGGAGAATATTTGTCTCGTAGTAATAGCTACATAATCCAATAAAAATGGTATTTTCAGATAGCCTGAACATTTCTGCAACTCGCTACAGGATTCATTTTATAAATTTTGTCCACCATAGGAATTTATGAGCATTTAAAACGCGCTATACCAGATTTTTTCCTCAAATAATTTATATTTTAAAATATTATTTGCATTTTTTTAAACCGAAAAATGCCCCGATGTGTAAATACTTTTTCTCTATTACGGAGTACAATTTATAAAAAATCTTTAAATCCAAGTCGGCAATCCTTGGACACATTTTGTCCATAGGTTAACATTGAGGTGAACCAATCCAATAGGGTTAGTACACAGCATCCTTAAGGTAGTCGCTTAATATCGCAGAACTCAGAGTTAAGCTATGTTAAGCTAAGTAATCTCAGTGTTAAGCCTTGTGAAATATTTTCCTTCAGTATATAGTGAATCACTGATCTGCAAATTCATATTTTTGAACCGAATTTATCACAAATATGAAGGTAAACGTTTCAATAAGCGTCGTTTTAGAAATTTTAAACATTTTTCGTAGTTAATTTTTTACATGCATAAATTATTGGATTCAAAATTAAATGATAAAAAAAAGATATAGTAAAAAAATATTTTTGAAAAATGCGTGCATTGCATCGGAAGATTTTGTTCTCATGTTGCAGAATAGAGAGTTCAAGAACATGCGTTTGCTAATCCACGATCACGAAAAATCCGTGTAACTTCCCACGGGAGTTAAGGGAAGTTAAGGGAAGATTTTATTCCCAAGTGCAGAATAGAGAGTTCAAGAGCATGCGTTTTCTAATCCACGATCACGAAAAATCCGTGTAGCTTCCCACGGGAGTTAAGGGAAGTTAAGGGAAGATTTTATTCCCAAGTGCAGAATAGAGAGTTCAAGAACATGCGTTTGCTAATCCACGATCACGAAAAATCCACGTAGCTTCCCAAGGGAGTTAACTGATGAAGCTCCTCATGGAATCTTATAAATGCTCGACAATTTTCAAAAAGTAAAGTATGACATGTTTTTTGCGGTGTTTTTTAATTTATCTAAATTGTAAAATTGTATGTAATAGGAACTAAACCTTTCAAAATATGCATTGCCTACCACTTATAAAAATTTAATGAAACATGATTAAGTCTGTTTAGTTTACAACAAGAGTACCTCGTGGCATAGGTATTACCAGGGCTTTAGTAGCCTAACGGTGGCGAGACGGCTGTCGGTACCGAGAGTGCTCGGATAGACGTAATTGAGTCTTTAGAAGTGGAGTTCCTTGGTCTTAGAGACTTTCTCTCTTGTAGCAAGGTATATATTTCAAGGTACATGTGCTCGGTAATTAAAATTTTAAGTTATGAAAAAGTTAAAAATAGAAAAAATGGAAATAAAAATTTAAAAAGGATTAAAAAATAAAAAAAGGTAGTAATTAATTGAGAAGTAGAATTTAAATTAAATACTAAAAAGTTTAAAAAATAAAGTAAGTAAAAGTTAAAATATTAAAATTTGAAGTTAATAAAAATTTTCAAGATTAGAGAATTAAGCTTAATTGACTGCTATAGTTCAGCTGTATAATTCGAATGCATGTACTTTGCGCTTATAATAGGAGATAAATCCCATTTTTTGAACATCCATAAATACCAATACATACTGCACACTACAAATGTATCGAAAAATTTTGAAATTATGCCACTATTTTCTACAGTTTTAATTTGATAACTTTCAATCGACTCAACTGATCATAATGTCCTAAAATTCTTCGTAGCTAACAGTAGCATATTTTGATTGCTAAAAAGGAATTTAATATACTCGATATTTACTGATCAATCTTACTTTCATTTGTTTAAAATCTCCCTATAACCATTACTGTTAAGTTAAATACACGTGGATAAAAATGCTGTATTTTAAAGCTTGGATTTTACATGAGGCAATTTAATTAAAGAATATCTGCTTTGAATTACACAATCTTTTATTTATTAAAGTCATTTCATAATTGTTTCCTATAGCATCAAGATAAATTAATTCCTTACTTTCTTAATTAAGGAAGGTAATTACTTAATTTTAATATGCATGTTACAGATAATGGAAATTTAATTGATATGATTCTAAAATACTGTATTTTTTCTTTTTTAACAATAACTGAAATGTTGAAATGTTGTTTAAATTATATATTTTCTGAAATATTTGTTTAATTACTTTAAATAATATGCAAATGAAATTTCAGAAATTCGTTATCAAAATTAATCACCTCAAACTGAAATATGAGTAAGGCTTTTTTGAATTTTATGAGAGAAAGGGTAAAAACTCTTTCAGAACTTATTTTGTTTTATGTACAGTATGTGCGGAAAAATTTGGATTTGAACTATCATCCTACCCTTTACAAAAAATTTGTCTTCGCTAGAAAATTTTGTTCTCAACAGTATCTTCCAACAATGTGTATTTTGAAAAATAAATTTTATTGATTGCATTCTGTTAAAGTAATAGCGAATTTAATAGATCAGTGCAGAGTTTTAACATCATTAAGTAAAGTAAATGGCCAAACTGTGTGCAATTTTCAGTAATCGGGTTGTTAAATTAATAGATAAATGGCTGATTAAAGTCCTCACTCTTTTGTTTTATGGCGTTATCAGCTCAAACATTTTGTTTCCTCCCCAAATTCCTCTATTAAACTCCTTTAAATTCTTTCTGGCCTTCTAAATTGTCATAGTATTTGGCTTAATGGAGTAATTTTCAGTGGTTTAAACAGAGAACCCTTCAAGTAAACCGTATTAAGATCACCGTATGTAAAGTGAACACACATGATCCATCTGATCACAGAGAGTGCAGATCTTGTCATTGTACGTAATATGTACAACGTGTGAGTGCTTTAGTTACTAAAGTTACAAACGTGATGGATATATAAGTATTTTTTATATAGGATAGATTGTGGAAGAGTGAAGGACTGGTGCTTAAATTGCAACAGTATCCTACACTTGAACTGCAGTAAAAATGAATCAGGAATGCTACTGAAATGGTAAAAAGAGGAGGCTCAAGAAAGTTTGTAAAATGCAGAGAAAGTTAGTAGTCAGAGATAATTTGAGCCAAAAAGAAATTGAAAATTCATTTAAGTCAATATACTGTGCAATTCTCAGCTGTGGACTGCCCAAACCAATATCAGGGGTACCCAAAACGATTTTCTATGTTGCTCTTTCGTACTTTCCAGTTAATTTCTTGAAATCTTTTATGGCATATTGTTTAAACAACGAAGCATTCGCTTTAAAGACTTGCTTGATCCGAAGAGCTTTCAAATTGGACGACATATGAGTGAAAGGTTATTCTCGTATAGCGAGTTAAATTTGAGCATAGACTCCTGCTGTTGGTACTCTAAGTATTTTGGTTTCCCCAGTTAGACAATGAATCCGATTACGCGAGGCATCAACAGTTTCTTTTTCAGCTTCTTGGAGGTTGTTGAATATTGTCTACCATGTTTAACTGAAAGGAACTGGGATCCTTCGTAAATGGAGAACAACTGACTATTACAACTGGTTACTAGATGACTGAGTTACTTCGTGATGATCTTTCAATTAAGCCCTTTCCTCAAAATAGTGATGGTGCCATACAAGACGAAATAATTTACAGAACATATTCATTAAAGGCCTCACATCAATTTACATCCAAAATTTTCTAACTGTAACCTTAAAAGTCCCCTTTAGGAAGTTGTAGCTAAAAGTTATATAATGTCTGCATTACAAACATAATAATTGGTCATTTCTCCTCAAATGTAGAAGCATTTGTCTGAACTCATTCTACTTTGGGTGGCTTCCGTAACAGAACTGGGCTGAAGAAAAGCTTGTTATGAATTCAGTAGTTGGTAATTGTTCCTTAATCCCTCAGTGTATGTATACACATGCATTCACAAACATAATTGTACTATATGCTCATCCGTCTTCTGTATGTTTAAGTTCCTTATATATCTTTGCATAGAAAATAAGTACCCCCGATGCATACCACTAAATATCTAAAATAAGAAAGGAATACCTACAAAATTATGTTTTACCTTGGTAAAGTTATTAACATTTAGCGGACCAAACAACTTTCGGCATGTTTTGGCACTTTTCAAAGCTGAATGATTTATCTAAATTAAACAAAGGATTCCCTAAGCTTTCCTGTAACGAAAGATTTTATTGAATTTGCCAGTTCTGCACTGCAAAACGTTCTAATTTCTCCCGTATTTATTAACATCAAATCTGCAGACCCACGGTATAAACTGTCTCATTACACTTGTCTGCATGGAATTCTAGAGTGCCTATCATGCAAACCGCCTACTAGCCTCAAGGAAATTTATTATCAAATTATATTACAACGTCTGATTTGTTCAATTTAAGTTTCAAGCGTCGCGTAACTAAAGCTATTACATTTTAACCATTCAACCACGCAGTTTGTATCAAAGTTTAAACGAGTTTCAAAACATACTGTATTTAACACAACCGTATGTGCACTATGTAATTATCATTTAACTGAATTTAAGGAGTTTTTTCACATTTAATTTTGCCTTATTTTTTGGATCATCTTTCAATTTCAAGAATGTTGTAAGCTTTTACAAATGAATTTGGAACACATTCCTAGAAATTATAAATCCCTAATGAGCATAGTGTTAGGTTAAAAATCTAATGTTTACTTATCATTTAATTTAATTTTGACCAATGTAAACGTTAGAAAATGTAAGTAGATAAATAGACAGTAAGAGAGTGAAATGATATCGAACCACTGACATTCAAATATTCGTTCAATAATAGTTATATACTATACAAAATTCGATACGGATTTCTTCATCGGTACCAAAACATACTGTATTTAACATAACTGTATGTACCTAATTATAATTAAACAGAATTTAAGATATTTTAACATTTATTTTGCCTTATGTTTTGGATCATCTTTCAATTTCAACGATGTTGTAAGCTTTTACATATTAATGCGGAAACATTCCTAGAGATTATAAATCCCTAATGAGCATTGTGTTACGTTAAAAATCTAATGTTTACTTATAATTTCATATATGTTTGACCAATGCAAACGTTAGAAAATGTAAGTAGATAAATAGGTAGTAAAAAATGAAATGATATCGAACCACTAGTGTGATGTTTGAAATTCATCCTACCAGTATGACGTAATATAATATTTGCTAGATTCCTGCACCTGAGATTGTTTGCACGCGTGATATATATTTTGTATTATTCGCGTGATATTATGTTTTGTATTATTCGTATTTTACAATAACTGAAGATGGCAACTTCTATATATTTTTAGTCAATATGATGGAATACTTTTTTAAGGTTGAATTTAGGACAAGGAACCAGTTATGTACAATTTTACTTCGATGGGATTGCCGAGTAGGTCATCTCCTGAGATCGTCGAGTAGGGCATCACAGTCTCTTGTGATAAATATTTTGTTTTCTAATTCTCAATAAATGTATATGTTGTTCAACACCTGAAGTCTATAATACAAAAGAACCAAACGTCACAACTAGCATTCAAATATTCGCTCAATATTAGTCGTATACTATACAAAAGTCGATACAGAATTTATCATCGGTAGTCATGCAACAAGCTGAATTCTATTTGCATGAATTCGCGACAAATAACCTAATTTTTCTCTTTTTCCACTGGGATTATACCATTTTATGGTCTTACATTAAAAGAGGTTTTTTAAAATTTCCAATGGCAAGGCAATACAAAAGAAGTACGAAATAGCACAACAGAAAATGTTCAATAGAAAAATGGCCGAAGTCAATGCGTTAAAGAGTTCTCGCCGTCTCAGAGTCGCCATGACAATTAAGTATTATAATAAGTATTATATATGACAATAAGTATACTGTAAATGGAGATGGGCTCGGTTCATTGGTTCGGCAATATTACAAAGAGGGCAGTTTGGTTGGTCGAAAATCCCAATGCGATGGAAATGTTCTCCCAGGCATTCGTGACTCGTCAAAAGACGGAACTGAGCAACAACTAAATAAGGAGGGCCATTGGGAATGACGAGGAGATCCTACACTTTCCATCGCTTTGTCTGTATTCGGTAAAGCAGCTGTCATTTAAAATTTCGAGTCATAATCTGTTTAATATACAGCTTTATGGAATGGTACGATAATGTTGAACATCTTGACTGGAGCAATCTCAGGCTCTTCCTTGCAAGGATCTGAGTATTTGAGTTTCAGGGGACTCACGACCCTTAAGTCGAGGAAATAAGGCATATTTTCATACTATTTGACTCTTTGTAACAAATTCAATTTACTCCCTATTTTTCCAAATTTTATGTATATGATAAATTTATAATAGACAAATTTTCAACTCTCAAAATAATTTTAAATAATTTATTTTAAAAATGCTTTAGATATACCTTGTTTTTTAAGTATTTTTATTGTATACTGGCTTGCGCGCAGAACTATGAAATTAATTTTACACTTAAATGTATAATTCCTGTTTTATATTTAAAATAAATAACTCAAAATACAATTGAACATAAAACATTTAACATTAAAATATTTTTTCAATTTTTTAAAACTGCTCAAAATATACTTAAAATTTCCTTAAATTTTTGTATTAATTTACCCCTGAAAAAATAACAAAATGTGCAGTGATTGCAATAATTCTAGTTCAGATGCAATAAAATAACATGATTATTCAGTGATAAAAATTTCATAGAATTATGTTTCATAGTTTTTGAGATATCAGTTGCGGAATGATGCAAAATTACATTTTGAGAAAAATGAGTTTAAAATTTTTCTTACCATAAACTTGATCAGTAATTAAATATTTAGAACATCAATATCTCTGGAACTAAGTGGAATATTTTCACGCAGTTTTCTTTATTTTGTTCAAAAATGATCAGGCTTTAACATATATTTTCTTTTTCAAAAAATCGAATGTTTTAAAGATTTAAGGGTAGTGAGTCCCCTTAAATAAAATATAATCCAAAAGTTTTTTTGGTACTTTCGCATTAAACGGAGGCCACCCATTTATTTATATTTCAATTCTAAATGCAAACACAGCGCATTCAAAACGTAAACATAGCGTGATTCATTCATAGCGTGAATCTCACTAAAAAATGAATCACTGACAAGATCTATTTTACCATCATGTTTTGTTTTGCTATTATTGAAGTGTGTATAAAGTTTTTCAGTGTGATATTTGAAATTCAGCCTACCAGTGTGGCGTAATATTATATTTGCTTGGTTCCTGCACCTGCGATTGTTTGCGTGCTTGATACTATATTTTGTGTTATTGATACTTTACAATAACTGAGGATGACAACTTCGGTAGATACTTCAGTCAATATGATGGAATACGTTTTAAGTTGTAACTCGCTTATCTGTTCGTTTAGCTCGTTAGTACTGGCTCTTAGCGTACGCTTTTTCTAGTGATTTATATTATTTTATTTTGATTGTCGTTGCAATGACTGATGTGGTATTAATTTGGGATCTCCCAAGAAGTGAAGAAGAATCAGTGTCGTTTTTGCAAAGTGAAGGATGTTTGCCATCGTCTAAACTATGTGTTAATGGCCATCAAATGAAATTGTTCTACTAATGAAAACCCGTTTTGGCAATGGCGCCAAACACAACAGTCCACAGGAATAATTATATGAGGGAAGTCTGCGTTTTTTCCGTCGAACAGAAAAATGAAGGTAAGATTGGTGGAGAGGGGCGTATTGTTGAGATAGACGAGAGTTTGTTTACAAAACGTAAAAACAACGCTGGCCGGGTATTACCTCAACAATGGGTGTTCGGTGGTTTGTGCCGCGAAACTGGGGGACGTTCCTTAGTCACAATTTCGTGGACCCGGAAACAGGGGCAAGTACCCAGCAAGTTGAGAGGATGTGGGGGTCAGCCAAGTGGCGCAACAAAACACATCGAGGAACAGCACGTCACCATTTGGAATCATATCTGGCGGAATACACTTTTAGCACTTTAAGCGAACCAGGACATAAACTTAAAAGAAAAAGCACAAATTTTTTCCTTCGCCTAATCCTTACTACAAGATAGACTTTAGTATAATCACGCAAACCGCATGTTTCTGTGAAGGTCAGGTAAGACATTTTAAAGTTGTACTGACTTTGTGTACCGTGGTGTACATATGCATTTTCAGTTAATTTATCTTAGAATGGAATATTTTATGATTTCCCAACTTTGAATGGAAGAATCAAAAATTCTTTGAAAGCTATCAATATAAAGTTTTGTTCATCTTTTTGTTTTATTTTCATTAAACATCCTTCAAAAATTTTGGTTTTGATAGTAATTATTCTGAAAATATTTTCTCCGAAGCAACATTTACTTTAAAAATATTTTTGTTCTTCTTCGTGATTAAAAATTTTATAAGTAAATTTGTTCTAAATTCTGTTGTTAAAAAATTATGAAAATGATACTGTTTGTTCAGCAATTACTAAACTAAGCAAATACTAAACATGCTTTGAAAATCAAACAAGAAAATTTTTTAGATAAATTTTATTAAAACAAAATTTGAAAATTTTCAAGTACTTTTCTATGAGCATAATGATTTTGACGAGAACGACTTTATCATTATTTTGTTAATAATGAATGTCATAATCATGATTTCATTATAATTGATATGATTTTGTATTTTTTTATTTTAATTATCAGAACATTACTATTACATTTTGTATGCATAATGGTAATGAAATATTTGAGTGAAAAGTCAACCCTGCTCTAGTCGGGTATATAAAAATTATAGGCATGGCCGTGTGGTGTCTGATAGACGCCACACTGTGTTATTTGGTTATAGTTATTCTATTTGTAAAAACAAATATTTATTAAAACAGTAAGTTAAAGACTTGATGAATGTAAAGGAAAACCAATCAGATATTTTTAAATGTTTTTTTTTCCAATGCGGAGGCACTGGAAGGCACACAAAAATCAACCCTGCTCTAGTCGGGTATATAATAATTATAGGCATGGCCGTGTGGTGTCTGATAGACGCCACACTGTGTTATTTGGTTATAGTTATTCTATTTGTAAAAACAAATATTTATTAAAACAGTAAGTTAAAGACATGATGGAGTAAAGGAAAACCAATCAGATTTTTTTAAATGTTTTTTTTATAATGCAGAGGCACTTGTCGATTTTTTTTAAAATGTTATTTTATATTCACTTTTTAAAATAAAATAAATTAAAGCAAACGAAAAAAAGGAATTTCTATAAGCAAATTTTAGAAATGAAAACCAATCAAATAAAAAAAAAAATCATAAGCAATTTTTACAATAGAATAAATAAAAATAAAGCAAATTAAAAAAATGTATTTCTATTGGCATTTTTTACAAATTTGGTAAAAGTCCCATCGGGTGTTTTGGTATATATCCTTTTACTATAAAAGAATGATAACAAATGCAGGAGTTTTGTTTGTTAGTTATGACTCATAAATAAACACTTCGAAGGTACTGACACCTGCTGGGCATACATAGGAATCCATCAGTACGCAAAATGTAAACAAAATGCCATTGGCGTCTGTGAGACGCCTCGTGACCCGTGCAGGGTTATTGACTTGTGTTTAATTTAAAAACAAAAATCGCAGATCACTTCATTCTTGCAGTTAGAATCGGCGTGCATGGAATATGGGCATTAAAATATACCCATACTGTTTTAAACGTAATTCTTCAAACATTTCAAAAAATTGGTTGCATACATAAGTTAATGAGTCAGAAAGAAATGTCTTGCATATCTTTCTCATTAACTTAAGAAAGTTAATTTTCTTACTCGAAATGAAATTTCGAAGCAAAAAGTAAAAATATTCCAAGCTAAACTGTACACTCTGTACACACACAGCGACCTAGGGCTAATGAAGAATAACGATCTTTCTTTGATGTACCACGTAATGCATGAGCCTTGGCAAAGGCAAACAAATTTGTTCTGGGTGTTCGTTGCAACTTGTGCAGTTACAGAACAACGTCGTTCGTTACCCTTGTCGTTCGTTACACGACATAAAAGTAGGTGACAGGTGTCACCCACTTTTATGTCGTGTTATATCCATATGTATTTAACTTTTTTGTAACCAAATTATTTACAGTTTTTTTAGGAGTATATACGACAAATAAAACACAATTAAAATTTAGAAAAAGAAACATTAAATTTTACAAATCAACCATACATTCAAAATACAAAATATTAAAACATTCTGCACATACATTTTTCAAATGGTCATTACATATCAACTTTCCGCATTTCTCGCACCACTTTCACGTTATTCTGTCTCTCTGTCGTCCACAAGCGTAACAACGTCAGTAGCGCAACCAGGGGGTGGGCGAAGGGGCCCTGCCCCACCCCCAAAGAAATAGAAATTGCATTATGAATATTTTTATCCGTTCAACTCGACCCCTCCCCCCAAAAAATTTAATCCTGGGTGTGCCACTGAACAGCGTCCTCTGGCACCTTCTTCTCCTCTTGATGTACAGTATTTCAAATACATTCCTTATGGGAGCAAATTTATCAAATTCTCGTCGAGATGCCTTATCCCGAATGTCATCAAAACGAAGGCGCGCAAACAGGAAACGCAAACATGTTTCTGCTCATTGTTAGGTAGCATGATTCTAACCCGTTACCGTTCGAGTTATCCCATAACTTATCGATATTTGCCCTGGTACTTTTATAAGTGCCTATCAAAAGAAGAAGACCAAATAAGGTCCTGAATTATACCTCGTTGGTATTTCTGGCATCGCGATCCCTTTCAAATTTACATTTGATAGAATCAATGTAAATATTTGTGCAGTCTGCTATACTTTTATAGACTTGTTCGTCAATAAACAAATCTAATATTTTTTCTGGAGAAAACAAATTTGCTGCTATGCCTTTTGACCCTGAAAGATGTGTTATAATGTTTTCCTGCCTTGTTCTGACATTTCTAACAAACTTTTTTTTATCACATTCAAAAATGACATTAAAAAAGTTTGATGTAAAGAACCTATTAGAAATTGACTCTCTCTTATTAGAGTTTTAATCATAAATAAAGAAAAGGATCTAAAATTTAAATTTTACAGAGAATAAAATGAATTCTCTTTCCTTGAAAAGTTGCGTAGATGGTCGCGTGGGGGAGAGGTGTCAACCAGTGAACTTTGGCGCGATTTAATCGAAGAACAGTTAGAGACTAACTAAAGTGAAAAGAGAGGGGGCAAGAGGGAAGGCTCATTTGAAGGTAGAAGGAAAAGGGAAGATTTCCAACCTTCCGATGGTCGCCATTAGGAAAGATGAAAGCAGGTGGGTGACATATGTCAACCGCGGGAGTATTGAAGGGTTAACCAATCATCCAATCATTGATCCATCAGCGCCAACGGAATCTCTAACGTTGCCGCTGACGGACTCTATGTGAACAGCTCCTTTTAAGGTATCTGCGTACGTTGAAACGGCTGTTTAAGCGCAAAATTTCGATTGTTATTTTTATTGCTCTACTTTAAAGGCCAGTCTTTTAGGATTCTAAAACTGTTTTGCTTCAATTCGTGCGATGATTGAATGAGAATTTACGGCCAATTTAATAAACAAAGATTGATATTCAAATACCGGAAGTAGCATCTTTAAATGCATTTTCTAGAAAACTCCTTTTACAGTCACTTTTGTAAAAGGAGAAAGCAAATAATTTTAAATAGCTTTCAATATACAGGGTGTCCATAATTAAACTTCCCTACTTTAAAGTTGTCTACAGTCGAAATTATTGTTCAGAAAGTTATGAAATTTTGTGTAGGACTTATTGAAGGGATGGGAATTTGTTTGAGCAAATAAAAAAATTAGTTCAAAATTTCCCCACCAGAGGGCGTTTTTTGATGAATTACACATTTACAACTGGTTCTTTACTTAAGATTTCACCATCTTTTTATCCATAGGTCACCCTAACACAATAACTCATACTCATTAAATTTCACAATCTTTAAAGTGATTGCAAAATCGATCGGAAACTTGTTCGATAACTAATTTTCGGACAAAAGATTTGAATGAACGAAGACGAAACAAATATGCAAATTAACTTTTGTCGACGTAGAGCAGAAGCTGTTATAAAACCTAAAAACTTTCATGGAGATTTTGTTTTCAGCGTGCTTGCTATTGCTAATCAGAATGTCATCGTTACGATTACCAGATCGCTCTATGTTACTAAAATTCTTTTACCAAAACGATAATTCAGCACTAGTTGCTCTACAAAAATTTCGGAGTTAGAAGGGAATACCTGATCTGAAAGACAGCATTTCACGACATGTTCTCGGAATTTCCCCGGACACACTGCGGTCAAATGTAGAACATTATCTTACGATTTCAAATGGTAGCTGAAAATGATGGCCGTCCTGTTGAACATGTCTTGTTGTAATAAATTTTTTTAACTATAGTAAATGTTGTCTAAATGTGTAATTTCTCAAAAAACACCCTCTGGTGATGAAATTTTGAACTAATTTTTCTCATTCGCTCAAACAAATTGCCATCCCTTCAATATGTCCTACACAAAATTTCATAATTTCTGAACAAAAATTCCGACTATAGACAACTTTAAAGTAGGGAAGTTTAATTATGGACACCCTGTATTTCAATGAAACTTAGAAAAAGTGTTTTACATATTACTAACTATGTATTGATCCAAAAGCTAAGCCATATGTATGCATTTAATCATTCTACAGGTACCTGTACTTATAAAAAGATAATTAAAAAGAACAAAAATGAGTGGTTTTTCACACTTTTTAATAAACAAGGTGATTTTTTTTAAACTGACACTACTCAGAGCTATCTGTAGCACGATCAGAGCCTATGTAGACGACAACAGCGCCAGAATTTCAGGCTTTAAAGATAAGGGAGGAATAATGAAAAAATTGTAAGCAGACAAAAGGAATAACAAAGAAATTTCACTGTAACAGCACTTTATGCAGCAAATACACTTCTCCCTCCTTAAATGTGACCACCGTCCTGGTGGACGACACATTGCATCCTGAACACTACGTTCTCAACGGCCGAGCGTAACATGTCACCAGAAATGTTCATCAAAGTCCGGGATATGTTGTCCTTTAGGGACACAAAGTTCGAGACTCCACCAAGATACACCTTAGACTTTAAATAACCCCACAGAAAAATGTCACATGGGTTAGGTTCGGGGAGCGAGGTGGCCATGCAAGTGGAAAAAAGTGACTGATGACCGTTCTGTAAAGCGAAGGCGCAACAGACTCCATACCGATCTTTATAGCCCAAAATACTGGCGCTGTTGTCGACTGCGTAGTCATGAATTTGCATTTTGATGTTTTAATTGCTTTTTATGCAAATTCTTGGGTGCGCCAACCACAACAGCGCCATATCGTCCCCTATCGGTGACTTTTGAAACTAATTTTTTTTCGCACGGAAACTCTTTCCCATGTCGTCCTTACTCCCTCTATCAATTTTGGTGGAATTCCAGCTGATAGATCGCTCTACAGATGGTTCTGAGTAATGTCAGTTTGAAAATATTTTCCCTGTATTTGAGTGATTTTTGGAAATATTGTAAAACTTTTACTCCAGGACACAGGAAAGTGTACCAGTAGTTTATAGTGTAAAGGAAATACAAATACATTGAGTTGAATTGAATTTAGGGTCTCTGGCGTAAGCACTAAATTGTAGTAAAATTTTAGAAAAAATCCCCTATATTATAAAGTGTTATGAAATTTATACTAAAACTAGCTGAAAACCCGCACTTCGCTACGGAGTACATTCAAATTAAATAAAACGGTCAAAGTATGCAATTAATGCCAATATATATATATATATATATATATATATATATATATATATATATATATATTTATAATAAGTATGACGATCAATGTATACAATTGATGTAAAAAACAAAAAAATATATTTATAACAAATATCGTAAGGGATACTTTTATAGACAAAATAATGTAGAAGAAAATATTCAAATTAAATTTAACAGGACATACTAAATAATATAGTACAGTTAATATAGCACAGTTTGAGGAACATAATATCTTTTACCGTATTTTAATATTTTTTTGGATAATGTCCAATCGTCTGGCGTATTAGCAAGAAAAAAAATGCACGTGACGATAAATTTATTTAAAGTACCAGAAAAAGAAATCACGTGATCAGCATTTAATAAATTAAATTCTAAAAATTAATCTTTAAAAATTCACTAAAAATCAGAAAATGGAGGTAAAGATTCGAAAAAGATTTCATTTTAAAGGAACTTTTATGATCTTTCTCGTGATATAAATTTTATAACCCTCACATTATTATTTTGAATGCAAACTTAAAAACACTTACTAAAGCAGCTTAAAAATTTAATTAAAAAAAATCTGAGAAGAATTTTTCAAAATTCTTTCTTAGTGCACCCCTACACTATAAGAAAAATCGCCATGCCAAATTTCAGCCCTTTAGGTCCAGCGGTTTGGTCTGTACGTTGTATGTCAGTGAGTCAGTGAGTCAGTCGGTCAGTCAGTTACGGAACTGTTTCATATATATAGATTATATTTGATTTTATGATTTTATATCACATTTGAACAAAAATATGTATTTAATCAGTACTGTGCATTTTTGAAAAAACTAACGACAGCAAAAATATCACCCCGTTTTTTGGTGACATCCATATTTCTATCTAGTTTCAGTAGACTACTTATGTACACTGAAGTGCCACTGAATTAGAGATAGCAAAGCCTATGTAGCGCTGCGCATCATGTATGCGCAAGTGAGGGCGCTGTGGTAACTGCATATATAGCGCGTACTGTGGTTGTTCTGAATTAGTTGTTGGAATTGCCAGTATGGGTAAACTGCCTGATTTAGACGCCTTCGATCGCGGACAAATCGTAGGTGCGCGACGCATGGGCCATTCAATTTCCGAAATCGCCAGACAGCTAGGATTTTCAAGGTCGACAGTGTCAAGACCATACCAAGAATACATGGATGGTGGAAAAAAAACTAGCGATCGGGCAAACTGCAAAGGACAATTAGCCTTGACAGTGCGTGGTGAGAGACGGCTCAGGTGTATTGTACGTAGCCAGCGAAGCCAAACATTAGCTCAAATTACCACCCAGTTTCATGACGGTGCCAGTCGTACAGTCAGTAAACGGACTGTGCAACGCTCGCTTCACCGTATGGGTTTCGTTAGCCGTCAACCTATAGAGCCGTCGAGTATAGAGTACCATTGCTCTATACTCGCCATCGGGCTGCACGTCTTGCTTGGGCACGTCTTGCCTTGTTGAATCTATGCCTCGTCGTGTGGCAGCCGTTATCAAGGCCAGAGGAGGCCCAACTCGTTACTAGGTAGGTATCCCTAATTCAGTGGCACTTCAGTGTATATCTTAATTAGCTCGAGGATGGGAGGAATGGAATACAAGAGATAATTGTCCTTTTCCCGCAACACCATTCCATCAGGTGTAGCAGTGACAGGCCACGATTCTACCGTAATTTTGATCCAGGACGTTTTTTAAAGAAAAACTACCGAAAAAATATTTTCCATCTTAAAATATAAGTCACAGATCCCATTTAACAACATTAAGGAAGACAGAAAAACTTGAGATGCAACATGAAAAGGTATGAATCGATATCTAAAATTCAAATTACCCAATCAAGTGATAGACCACGGTTCTTCCTTCATTTCTTCCCGTACAGAATTTAATGGGAAAATCCTCCAAAAACATTTTCCAGGTTGAAAATATGTCCCAGATCCCCTTTACCATCTAGAAGAGTGACGAAGAATCTTAAGATACAGTATGAAAAGATATGAATCACTATCTAAAAGAGAAAATCTCCAATCGTGTGATTTGCCCCGATTCTTCCTAACTTCCTTCTGTATCGCTGTTAATGGGAAAATCCTTCAAAAACATTTTCCATGTAGAAAATCTATCTCGGATACCCTTTAACATCACAAAGAATGGCAGAAAATCCTGAGATACAACATGAAAAGATATGAATCGGTAACTAAAATTGAAAATCTCAACCACCTGGCAGACTACGGTTCTTCCTTCATTACTTTCCGTACAGATTTTAAGGGAAAATCCTTCAAAAACCTTTTCCATGTTGAAAATATATCCCAGATCCACTTTAACATCACAAAGAGTGACGGAGAATCTTAAGATACAGTATGAAAAGATATGAATCCGTATCTAAAATGGAAAATCTCCAATCGCTTCTCTATCACTATTATTGGGAAAATCCTTCGAAAACCTTTTCCATGTCGAAAATATGTCCCAGATAAACTTTAAAACCACAAAGAATGACAGAAAAGCCTGAGATACAACATGAATAGATATAAATCGTTTTCTAAAATTCAAAATCTCGAACCCTGTGACATATCACGATTCTTCCGAAATTTTTTTTTCTGTATCGCTGCTAATGGAAAAATCCTTCAAAAACGTTTTCCATGTTGAAAATTTGTTCCAGATCCCCTTTAACATCACAAAGAGTGGTGAAACTTAAGATACAGTATGAAAAGATATGAATCCGTATCTAAAATGGAAAATATCCAATCGCTTCTCTATCGCTGGTATTGGGAAAATCCTTCGAAAACCTTTTCCATGTCGAAAATATGTCCCAGATAAACTTTAACACCACAAAGAATGACAGAAAATCCAGAGATACAACATGAATAGATATAAATCGTTTTCTAAAATTCAAAATCTCCAAACCTGTGACATACCACGATTCTTCCGTAATTTTTTTCTGTATCGCTGCTAATGGGAAAATCCTTCAAAAACATTTTCCATGGTGAACATCTGTCCTAGATCCTCTTTAACATCACAAAGAGTGGCAGGATATCCTGAGATACAACATAAAAAGATATGAATCGCTGTCTAATATTCAAAATCTCAAAGCCCAGGGTATGTAATTTTTTTCCGTATTGAGTTTAATGGGAAAATCCTTCAAAAACATTTTCCATGTAATATATGTCCCAGATCCCGTTTAACACCATAAAGAGTGGTAGAAAATCTTGAGATACAACATAAAAAGATATGAATCGATATCTAAAATTCAAAATCTCCAACCTGAAAAGTAACGTATAAGAGCAAATATTTATTCATCAAATATATTGTATGTATCTATAAGTTTGCGTTTCAAAACGTATCCTTATTTAAACAGTCTCTAAAGTCCGCCTTTTCAGCAACGAGAAATTCAGTTTGCAGGCTATCATTCCCGCACGCGAAAAATAGCTTCTTGAAGAACATTAGCGTTGAAATTTTATGGAAAGTTTCAAGAGTCCTACAAAGGCAGACAGGAATATATTGCACGGAAAATGGTCTTTTTCGGAAGAATTCATTTCAGAAGTTGAAGATAATACAACGTGTTTACGTCACAGAGAGAGGAAAGTTTGGGCTCCTAGAAATCTTACATTTCATGAACTGTTTACAAAAGTTTTAGTATCCAGATAAACTTTTTTCCTGTATTATTTGACTGACATGGATGTTAAAGTATTTAGAAAAAAATATTCTGAATTTGTTGCTGAATAAAAAATCGCAGAGAACTATATAAGCCGCTTACTTGCCAAATGGATTCAGTCCATAAAACAAAAATTGGAGTAAAGTGTTTAAGTCATATATTTTGTTTTTTAAAATTCCCCTGAAAATATAAATCCAAATAAACTTTGTAGAATGTATTACTGCAAATGTAGATTTTATCTGACGACATATAAAATCTATAAAATAGAATACCCTTTGAGTAATCGCTATTATTATTACAATTTTTGAATGTCTAAGGGACTTAATGAATTTGGCAAGTGAAAAAAACATCCATTTCAGTCAAAGCAATTTAGCGTTCTATGTATAGATAATTTTTCTTCACTATACATTCTTCTAAAATATACTTTTTTCCATTTGTTTTTGACTCTATACATAACGTAACCACAACTTTTAAAGATATTTATACCCAAATAAAAATCCCATCGTACAAAATACGATCTCCGTCCAAAAAATTTTCTCATCAGTAATGAAAATTTAAAAGTTTTAATGGCCATTTTTGCACTTAAAACATTCACTTTACCATATTTTTGCACCCATAATATGTATTGTGCTTATATGACAGGAAAACAAATTCATGAGGTTCATAAAAATGGAAAATTAGTATTATGAACAAAACGCTTTTTATAAAAAGCCTATTTCAAGCAAAACTCTGGATTTTTTTTTAAAGTTTCGGATTGCATACCCTTCAAGTGACACGTAAGCCCGTGCAGTTTAGTGTGTTCGAAAATTCAGAAACCGTTTTCGTTATTTCAAACCTTCCTTGCTATAACTTACTAGTGCAATATTTTAGTATTTTTCTTTCATTATAGAGGTTTTTAAGAAATCCACAAATAACATTTTATTAATTTCTGAGCGTAATCCATGTAAATTCCTCAGTTTTTATTTCGTTATTAACAAACTCAATTTTAATTATGCTAAAGAAATTCATGGAAATATACAATGTTTCATGAAACAAATATTTACTTAAGCATTTAAATTAAAAAAAAAATTATTAGAAATTTTGTTTTTACGACTTAAATTTGTTTACGTTTCCCGATTTGTTTTTCACGAACTGAGCTCTAGATAGGAATAATTTTTCGTTAAAACTTCTTGAAGACTCAACCAATGACGAAGCCAGAAAAAAAAATCCCAGGGGAGAGCCCTCAGGTCTGTTTTCTTTAATGAAATTGTGATAGTCTCTTGAGGGAAGTTTAGATTATAAACCTGTAAAGGGTGGTAGTTACATTTTAACTTTAAAAGTACACTTCTTTTACATTTCTGTCTTATAACTTTGTTATGTATTTTCTGAGTGGTCGAAACTTACTTAAATTTAAAATGCAAAATCGTAATTCAGTTATCTGGTGAGCATTTCAGACGTTCAGTTCGAGACTACCTCATTAATTATTCAAGGAGTTCGCAGTAAAGACAGATGTGGAGATTTTTCTTTAACGTACTGTCATTTTTTATCAGTAGCGATTTTTAAAAGCCAGCTATATTGCAGAGAGTTATTGACGCACTTCGTTTAGAGTGAGTAAACTGATGGTTAAAATTTTACTTCAATTAAGTTCGGTGGACGTTGTGATGAAGTTACCGCACTTAAGGCTGCTATGTACTGAGAAAAAATAGTATTTCCCTTTTCCTCTTCTTGCAGACTCTTGTGGTGGGAGGAGTCCGGTTGACAGTTCGAGAATTCCAACCCCCTTAAGATTGACATTTTGAGGGATTGTAATGGCTCTCTCTCTATAGGGGGGTTAGGCGCTGCCCCCAAATTTTTTATTCAAAATATATTTTTGTCAACTACTTACAGGTACATAAATGCCGATAATCAAATAAAATTGGTATTGTCAAATAGTCTGAACTTTTCTGCAAAGCCCTACAGCAGGGGTGTCAAACTCACGGCCCGCGGACCGCATGAGGCCCTCGACGAACATTTTTGTGGCTCGGCCAATATATTGGCACACAATAATATATAATAAAATAACCGACGCAGAATTATAATAAGATAGGAAGAATTCGCTAAATGTTTTTTAATGATGCTCTTTTTTGTTATTATTAAACAAAATGCATATATTTATGTTAAATATACTGTAATTAGGTAAATAAACCTACGTTTCAATTAATATTGATTTTTTTGGGGGCCCACCTATAGTTAAACCTTGTTTGGCCCAAGGTAGCCTTTGAGTTTGACACCCCTGCCCTACAGGATTCATTTCATAAATTTCGTCCACCGAAGGAATTTATGAGCTTTTAAAACACACTATACCAGATTTTTCACCGATTAATTTAAATTTTAAAATATTGATTGCATTTTTTTTAAAAAAAAGGAAAAATGTACACAAATGTAAAATTTCTTTCCCTGTGACGGAGTATCCGTCGGAGTAAGTCGGCAATCCGTGGAAAAATTTTCTCCATAGGTTAACATTGAGGTGAGCGAATCCAATGGGGCTATTACATAGCAGCCTTAAATACTGAACTTAAAATTCCATGAATTTTACTGCTCGTTAAAACTATTGAGTTGTGTGAATCATTCTGCAATCCTGGGCCGAAGAGTGATCTCGTCGACAGAACAAGTTAGCGAAATTTATCTTTCTAGGAAGACCTTTGTTGTTGACAATCATAAGTGAGCAGTCGTCAAAGGTGGTTCGACTGTCACTGACTAATGGAAAACGCACGGGTCCTGAAAGGGGGCCACTAGATGGAGCGTTTACGAAATGATCAGGTCATCACTAGACGTTCCCGATTGTCAGAACCACTAGGAGACCAGAGCGCCGTGACAAAGGGACTAGACTTGGAGTAGCCGAGGTCTCGGCGAGCGCTGGATAGCATCATCGGATGGCAAGAGGGTCTTTTGTGCAGAGACTTCTGGGAGAAGAAACGGGACGTTCTTCGAGAAGGAGAATTAAAGTTAATGAGATAATAAGTATTTTATTTCAATTATAATCTCATTAACTTTAATTTTAAATTCTGTCTTTTAATATTTAATGTAATTTTAATTTTTAAATTTTTCTCACCTTTCTTAAAATTAAATTTTTAGAAGGAATCAAACTTATTGTGCAATTTAATGTAACTCTTAACGTAATACTTACGTAACTTAATAATTTTTACTACTGAGCACATATACATTGATAATAAACATCTTGCGGCAGGAGTTAAAGTCAATCGACCAAGGCACTCCACTACTAATAAATACAAGATAAAAAGAACTTTTTATATACGATGTTTTTAAATTTTCTGTTGAATCATATAAACTTGACAATTGTATGTATTAATAGAGAAGTTTTAAACATTTTTTTGATGAATTATCCCAACAATCTGAAAGAAAATAAAGTTACAAAACAAAATTAATTGAAGATAACTGAAAATTAATTCTGCTTAAAGATGTCTAAAAGTATTAAAAAAATGCATTGTCATCATGTTCTGAGGTATTCTAAAAGTTTAAAATGTCTAGCTAGTCGGGAAGTTAGTTAAAAATCGATTACAAGATCTGTACTTGACAAACACACACGCAAACACACAAGAAAGCAAGTTAATAAAAACTTGGTAAAAAGCAATTCTGCTCGCTCTCTCGAGGAGGAGAACGGGGTTTGTTTTCACTTCGGTCACTACGTACGCGCGGCTGTCCTTTGGACAACTCCAGAGGGAGTGGATCGGTGTGCCGTGAACCGAACTGTTGTTAATTCGGCTGTAGGCCAGAAACGCACTGGGAGTACAACGCCACTGATTACCATGTTTTTATTAACTTGTTTTCTTGTTTGTGTGTTTGCGTGTGTGTTTGTCCAGTACAAATCTTGCAATCGATTTTTAACTGACTTCCCGACTAGCTAGACATTTGAAACTTTTAGAATAGCTCAGAACACGATGACAATGCATTTTTTAAATACTTTTAGCCATTTTTAAGCAGAATTAAATTAATTTTCAGTTATTTTCAGTTAATTTTGTGTTGTAGACTGGTGCAGTCCTCTTTCGGCCGGGACGGAAACGAAAAGTTAAATGCAAGTTAACTTCCAATGAACTTCATTTTCTTTCAAGTTGATGGGATAATTCATCAAAAAAATTCTAACAGAGTATTTTTTAATACATAGAATTGTCAAGTTTATATGATTCAACAGAAAATTTAAAACATGGTATATAAAAAGTTATTTTTATCTTGTAATTATTTTTGTACATAACTGTATATCTTTATGTGTAATAAAATAGTTTAATGTTCTAACCCCGTCTCGATCCAGTTTATCCTAAAGAGATTGATATACTCGGTTTTAGCCTTGGTCGTCTTTTGCTACAAGGTGAACTCGCAGTGAAGTGGAATAGCCCAGTTTAACACAGCTTCTTGTCTTGCCTGCAGCATGCCCCAAACCCCTTCTTCTAATCCATGTTTCCCCCTTTTCATCATTAATTTGTTTTAAATTCCTTTCATACTTTCAGATTTATACGTAATTTATGCTTTTTAAAAATCTTTAACTTCACTCTCATGCACAGACATTCCAACATGTCTTAGAAATCTCAGATTCAAGATACGGCAAAACTCGTGACAAATGATAATTACGAAGGTAAGCACTAACCATAAATTAATTTGGAATACGGCTTCAAAACATTTTCATGTACTAGGGGCAGAACATCCCATGGACGACAGAATCAAAATTATTAAAATTTCCTTCTAAAAGAAAACAAAAAAAAACATGATAGTTAGGTCTTTGGAAAGCGGTCTCCGTCTTCAGATGTGTTGTACCAAAACATAATTTAGCCATGTGATGATCTTCGCAAATGAGTTTTACGCATTCACGTCCGCCTGATTGAAATGTAACCAACGGCCGAAATCTCTTAGTAAGTCAAAACTTCAAAAGGCACTGAATTTTATTTACATGTTTATATTAACTCGCTTTCTTGTTTGTGTGTTTCTCGAGTCCAAATCTTGCAATCGATTTTTAACTAACTTCCCGACTAGCTAGACATTTGAAACTTTTAGAATAGCTCAGAACACGATGAAAATGCATTATTTTAATACTTTTAGCCATCTTTAAGCAGAATTAAATTCATTTTCAGTTATTTTCAGTTAATTTTGTTTTGTAGACTGGTGCAGCCCTCTATCGACCGGGACGGGAAAGAAAAGTTAAACGCAAGTTAACTTCCAATTAACTTCATTTTCTTTCAACTTGAATAATTCATCAAAATTTTTTTTTAAGTATTTATTAATACATAGAATTGTCAAGTTTATATGATTCAACAGAAAATTTAAAAACCTGGTATATAAAAAGTTCTTTTTATCTTGTAATTATTTTATGATTTGCTCAGGTTCTGTAATGATTAGGTTTCCTAGAACGCATCTTTTTGTGTCAAAATCATCCTGAAATTTATTATAACAAAGTGAGATTTCATTTTAAAAACGCTAAATATAACAATTTGAAACAAGTTTAGTTTTCGATATATCTGTTGAGCTAATAATTCTTTCAGCAATTTTTTTTTCAATTTGTGAATAAAGAAGTTACAAAAATTAATTATTATTTTCGTGATTTACAAAAATTTAGTTGTAAATTCTTTAATCCATTTTGAGCCTCAAACAATCATAATTTTTAGAGGAATTTGCACCACATTTCAGAATTTTTAAGCAAAATAAATAATTACGAAGACAGTTTATTGAAAAAGAAATAAGAAGAAGGGTCAGTTTGAGTATCTACCAAATATCTGACCACCCCTGAAAAAGGAATAAAATAACTATGTACGAAATTTTATTACGATTACCACCCCTGAAAAGGGAATAAAATAACTATGTACGAAATTTTATTACGATACCTTGCGAACAATTTTAGATACATTCTAAAAACAATAAAAAATTGAAAAGAACTCACAACCTACTTACATTCTTAGATAGGAAAAACAAAAACAAAAAAAGAAGCACCAAGAAGGAGTTATCCGAATGGGACGAAAATCGGTAGATCTGATGTACATGTACAGAAAAACAAATGATAACGATTTGAGAAAAAATGAATGATTTATTCAAGAGAAAGAGCTTCACAAAGTGAAAAAGTCAATAACGCGTTCGTCCACCTCTGGCCCTTATGCAAACAGTTATTCGGCTTGGCCTTGATTGATAGATGTGGCGGATTCCTCCTGCGGGATATCGTGCCAAATTCTGTCCAATTAGAGCTTTAGATTGCCAAAATTCGGAGCTGGTTGGAGAACTCTGCCCATAATGCTCCAAATATGCTCAATGGGGAGAGATACGGCGAACTTGCTGGCCAAGATAGTGTTGGGCAAGCACGAAGACAAGCAGTAGAAACTCTCGCCGTATGCGGACGAGATTATCTTGCTGAAATATAAGCCCAAGAGGGCGTGATATAAGGGCAACACAACGAGGCGCAGAATATCGTCGACGTTCCACTGTGCTGTAAGGCTGCTGCGGATAACAACTAAAGGGGTCCTGCTATGGAATAAAATGGCACCCCAGACCATCACTCCTGGTTGTCGGCCAGCATGGTGGAAGACAGTCAGGTTGGTATCCTCCCACCGCTGTCCAGGACGTCTTCAGACAAGTATTCGCTGGTCATCGGGGCTCAGTTCGAAGCGGGACTCATCACTGAAAACAATTCTTCTGCAGTCAGTGACATTCCAGGTTGAATGAGCCCGACACCACTGCAAACGGGCTTGTCGGTGTACTGAGGTCATGGCAGTCGGCACAAAGGGCGGCGTGAGCTCAACCCATTTTCTGAGCCACTTATGAATGATCCTTGCGGTCGCTGAAGCAACAGTTGCACGTACGATCTATGATAATGATGAATCTGTGGATGTGAGTGCCGATCTCACGATAGCTCGGTCCTCACGTTCTGTTGTTTCTCTAGGCCAACCGTTTCCTTCTTGACGCTGTGTTCGACCATGGTTCACCCATACTTGCCAACATGGTCTAATAGTGGCATCGCTCCTATCCAAATGTCGAGCTATTCGCCGATTAGACCAACCGGCTTCTTTGAGCCCAACTACACATCCTCTCTCAAATGCTGACATCTGCGCACATTGTTCGCGCAGCTGTATGCGAGGCATAGTTACTGTCTACCTGAGTACATGGAATGAAATTCGCAAAAAAAAATTATGACCTGGAATCGAAATTTCTCCTCTTTAATATCCTGCCAGTTGCGCGGTCAAGATGTGCTGCAGCGTCACATGTTCATTCATTGTCCACCAAATTTTAAAATTTTGCATTTTTAGTCGAAACCTGGATGCATATCAATTTGTGTCCGATTTGCGTTACCCCTTCCTGGTGCTTCGTTTTTTCTGTCTATGAGTGTAAATAGGCTTAAAGTACAAATGAACTGTATGACACGTGGACACATAAGAAGATAATTCAGGCTGTATGTGGAAACAATATAGAAGCTTACGAGTTATGCTATTTGATCCTGAAATCTCTATAGGATGTCCTAAGCCAGAAAAATAAAAGTTAATTTTTGAGAATTTAACATCCCAAACCTTTATAACTCACACACCCATACAAACACATAAATATATATATATATATATATATATATATATCTGACAGGTGTTGGATTTACGCCCGCTGTAATAAATATTTCTGCAGTCATCGCGTCCATTAACTTGGTTGGCGAGTGGAAGACACTTTGCTGAAATAAACAGTCCATAATCCAACTCCATTAATTTCTTTCTTTCTTGAGAGAACCACGCTCAAAGTCTATACCCCAACATCGCCATTTTCAAAAACTCTGCGGCGCCAAACAGCGCGCCAGTTAGCAACGACTCTCCAGCCCAATCTGCCACTACTTCTGCCACTACTATATTCTCCTCAGAGCGCCCCCCCCTATCGCACATACCCAAAACACCACATGGAAACTTCCACAATCGTCTTTTGTTTATGTCAGCATCATATCTTCGAGCTAAAATGTACATCTAAAATAGATTCCCTCGATGAAACTTCAATTTACTTTCGCGAATCGAGGTCACTTCTCGAAACGGGAAAAAAACATTTATATATATATATATATATATATATATATATATATATATATATATATATATATATATATATATATATATATATATATATATATATATATGTAATAGCACTGGCGCGGGCCGACGAAGGAAGGGCTGAGTGGCATAATTTTGAGTAATGGTTCATTATGTCGCCCGGCCGTGCATCAGAAATATTAAAATCCATTCCCGCATTCATCTCCACCCTCGGACACGCAAAACACCACAACGTTGATTTAACTACATCTCTTATTTTTAAGATACACAGAAATACAACATCTCGGGGCAACTTACAAATGAAAAAAGCCTACATGTACGTGATACCAAACCTTTTATAAATTTATCTCGGCATGTGATCGTAGTAGGGTTTAATTGGTTAAAAGTTAGGAAAGGCGTGACTAATGCGCTAAAGCATTTAATTTTCTGTCCACGCTACGCAAGTTTAGGTTTCGAGTAAAAGGCAGCCATTTAATATTTTCTCTCGAGGTTATTAGAACTTATAATCAAAAGCGAAATTAGTTCGAACGCCGCAGGGAATTTAGAATAAATTAGAATTTAAATTGGTATGAGGTTTTTAATGTTATAGAATATCCCCCCGTCCGAGAAGAGGCTGACCAACAATGCCTGCATTGGAGGACAGACTCACCCAGCCATGTGAGGAAAATGGGCGTCGACCAAAAATTTGGAAACAGTTTGAAAAGGAACATTATGTGTTAAGTTAATTGTAGTATGATGATCACATGACAAGACATTGCACATTTCAATATTGAATACACAAAAATACACTAATGATTTACTAATTTATGAACACAATAAAAGCCAAAAATATTATAGTAATTAATGATCAACTATAGAAAATTGTAAATTATGAAAATTTCTTCTTATATTGTTGCTTTGAAAAAAAAATTAAATTTAAAAATGTATTTATCATCAACTGAAAACAATTTTGAACAGGGCGGCCGTTCCCCACACAACACAATCTCAGACAAAAAAATCAATTAACATAACCAAAAATTTGTAAACTACCAAAAAATTTCACTGGAAACATACATTTAATATAATATCTACCATCATCTCGAGTTGAATAATACAAAATAACAAAACATAGTAATAAAAATATTAAAACAAACAAAATTTAAGTAACTGAAGTTGGCTTTGATAACAAGTTGAAAATTCAAAAGTTTTCCTCAATTTTCACTACTATGGAGTGAGTCCAAAAAAAATTTTTTTTTAATTTATTTTTCTTGTAATGAACTATCTGTGCAACATTTTTAGTCCTTTCACAGTCATTGGTATGTTGAGGAAAATACACCAATTAAAAATTCACAGTCTTTGTGTTGCTGTGTCTTTGGTTACAAATATGGTTACACAAAATTTTCAATTTTAACAAAACAATATCTTGTATGACACTGAATAATATAAATCACAAGTTTTAATAAAATCACATTTCTAATATATAAATTGTATATAAAATTACAGAACATATACTTTGTTAATCAAATAACTCAATCTTGTACGAGTTCTCAGTATATCTATCCTTTTCCATTATCTAGTTTTCATATTTTTATTTATCTCATTATTTTTTTCTTAATATCCATTATCTCCTTTATTTCAATATTACTTATTATCAAAAAAAAATCTCTTTTCAATATTCTTTATATTTCTTATTATTCTCATTTCATCATTCCCTATATTCATTTTTATTCCAACAATATTTATTCATTCCAAAATTCTATTCAATATTCTTTAGTTATACTTATTCATATTTATTCTAACTTTATTTATTTATTCTCAATATGTTTCACTTTATTTTCAAATTATTTATTTACTATTCATTTTTGTACATTTTTTATAAGTTTATGTGGATCCAAGTTTTTGTGTTGAAGGTACCTTGTTTGAATGTGTCTTCCCCAACTCTTAGTCTCAAATTCTTTAATTCTACCTCTAAGCAGTGAGGGGTTGTGTTTATGTTTGTGTAACAAGTGGGTTTTCTTTCTCCCTATTGTTCTCTGACTAATAAGGAGGAAGAGTCTTTTTAGCCGTACAGTGGACTAACCGTGAATCTCCGACAAGATATGACTGCGTAGAAAAACAGCATCTTGCATAGTACAAAGATGGAGAAAAAGGAAAATTGTGTAGATGTCATACCTGTGGGAGTATAATATATAGAAATGGGAGGACAAAAGGAGTGGCCATCCCAGCCCTGTTTTAGTCATTACTCAAGCATATGGTCTTCAGCACTTTAAGTGACTGAGTTGATGAATTAAAAACAAATAGCAAAAAAAATTAAAAAAGATTTTAAACAGTTCGGACGACATCCAACGCGCTTGTAGAGTGGGTGATAGGAAAGTGTATTCAAGAAATAGAAAATTTAGCGACCTTCGAAATGTAATAAAACGGCGCTCGAAAACGGAAATGATTTACGTTATTTTTTTATTTATTTTTTCTTTTTCTCCGCGACGATTCAGAACTGCGTGCAAAATTAGATACTCATAACATTACTTTACTCATTTAATATTTCAATTTAACGTAACCATGGATCATTAATTATCTTAAAACACTAAAATATTCATTATCAGAAAAAGAACACTGAAATACTATAAAATTACACTAAAATCACACACTTATAATAAATTTATCACATATAAGTCTCAAAAATTTCTTTTAAAATCAAATCTCTTATAATATGAAGGAATATACACGTTTTAAACCAATGATTTTTACTTTCGTTTTACTTTTTATCGATTTATTTTTTATCATAGGTACTTAATTAAATCAATAATTTGAAATTTAAATCAATAATTTGAACACATTTATAATAACTTTTTATTAATATTTAGTAAAATTGAAAAACATTTCAATTGCAAAATTTATTTTATAACCACCTGTTGACGGGAACTCACCAATGTATTATCATTCCGATCGGAGTTAATTTTTATTATATGATTATAAGTATTTCTTTGCAGCACTGTAGTTATATTCGGAAATTATTTTGATGAAAGCTTTGGCTTGTTTGGTCCCAAGAGGTAAGATGAAAGTTATTCATCACAATGGTGGCACACGACATCCTTTGGCACAATCTGGAATACTTCACAAAACTCGCTTGTAGATGCGAAAAAATTTGCACACAACATATGTTTTCGCAGAATTTCTCGGGATATTTTTATCCCCAGGTCAACGATTAGTGAAAATCGACGTTTCACATAATCTGAAAACACTTTTTCACGAAATCTCTGCCACGAAACTCCGGAAGTTCACACATGATTCGACAACTGAAAAAAATTCGCATTGCAGTAAACAAAAATAACACTGGTGGTCGACACTCTCGGTGATTGAAAATCGCAGGTAATCTACACTCCGAAGTCAGCGACATCATCTTGGCTTAATGTAATTCGGAATTGAAACTACTCTTTGACACAAAAATTTATTTTTCAGATTCAATCAAAGTTCACCGGCGCTCACTTCGTGGGAATCCACGGAATTTGTATGAGACACACTTAGCACAATATTGTTTTCGAGTAATTTTAGTTTCTGTTGGGATCGACTAATGTCGGCTTAAAAATTACTGCCTGTATCCGAGGGGAGGTCCACACTGCCGACTTTTGTAATAGCACTGGAGCGGGCCGACGAAGGAAGGGCTGAGTGGCATAATTTTGAGTAATGGTTCATCATGTCGCCCGGCCGTGCATCACAAATATTAAAATCCATTCCCGCATTCATCTCCACCCTCGGACACGCAAAACACCACAACGTTGATTTAACTACATCTTTTATTTTTAAGATACACAGAAATACAACATCTCGGGGCAACTTACAAATGAAAAAAGCCTACACAGTGTTGCCAACCTTTACGAAGCGCCTCCCCCTAGCGCCATTTCGAAATTCCCCTGTTTCCCCCTAACACCAACTTGAGATCCCCTAGACCTTCCTAAAAGAAATTCTGGTTCCAAATAGGCATCCTGTTTGAGAGATAAACTGAAATAAATAGAAAATACACACTTACATAATGAAATGGAGGTTTATTTACATTTGACATATGTATAGAACTTATCTAATAAAAAAACGCGTCTCGATTGTGCATTACTGTCAATTTTTCTAATTTTAAATTTTGTTGATGTCAGGATAATTATCGAGTATTTCATCAAAGACATCGGCCTGGCTCTCATTTTGTGCTTTATTATTGCCTGCATTTTTAAAGTCATACGTATTGACGTTGAACAATTTGAGCCTACGGGTGTAAGGAACGAATTTGACACATGAACCGCAGTTCTTTTGTAGAGTAAATCTCACCATCATAATACTTTGAAGTACTTCGAGGGGCAACTTATTCCGTAATTTATTTTTAATTACTTTGTATGTCGGAAAAGCACGTTCGACACTTGGGTTTAAAATTGGTAGTGATATTAGCGCCATTGAAAATTTAGCGATATTTTCAAATCGCTTTTTTCCCGCAGAATCAATCTTCAAATACTTCTGAATAAAATTCAACAGAATTAGCTACATTTGACCACGATTTATTTTGCAATTGATTCCATTTTGACTCTACATCACTTTTATTGCCGTATAAGTGAGTCCGATGGAATTTCACAAAAATGTCATTGAGACTGGGTTTTACTTGAGATAATGCAACTGTAAGATGAAGATTGGACATCGTTCTTAGAACAAATAAGTTATCTGGTAATCGTTTTTGAATTTCTTGAGCCAAAGTACACAGAAATTTCTTACATCTCTCTTTGACATCTAATAATTCTTTCTCCTTGATATTTTGTGCAATAGAATGAAACTCAAAGCCAAAATACATCGCTCATGTATGCATTAGATGGGACTGAAAATCGAAATCCGCTAATTCAGAACATTTTTATTTTCTGTCGCCGTTACGCAAAACTGTCACTACTTACTTTATCTTTATAATAATTATATTCGAATGAAATATGCAGAATTTCCGGAATGACCACAAAAGAGAAATACTGAAAAACACAGTAAAAGCAACACAAAACAGTCGCCACTTGCCACGTGTCATGATTGCCGCGCAAAATGATAAAATTTGTTTATGGTTGTACTTTGACCGCTTATTTTATTTCGTTTTAATGAGAGAAAGTGGCAGTAAACTTGAAATCAACCTGATCAAAATTCAAATGAAGATTTAATTTCTAATTTTTTTAATGAACTTTAAATCTACGCTCCTAAAACCCCCCATAGAGAATTGCCCTAAAAAAAGGGAACTTCTAAAAAATGCTCCAAAAAAATGTACCCCCTAGAAAATGCCCCTAAAAATATGTTTCCCCCTCAAAATGCCCCTAAAATGTGGCCCCTAAAAACACCCCTTTTCATCTAATTTACCCCCAAATTTAGGGGCAAAACCCCCAAGTAGGCAACACTGAGCCTACATGTACGTGATACCAAACCTTATATAAACTTATCTCGTCATGTGATCGTAGTAGGGTTTAATTGGTTAAAAGTTAGGAAAATGCGTGACTAATGCGCTAAAGCATTTAATTTTCTGTCCACGCTACGCAAGTTTAGTTTTCGAGTAAAAGGCAGCCATTTAATATTTTCTCTCGAGGTTATTAGAACTTAGAATCAAAAGCGAAATTAGTTTAGTTAGTCAGGGAATTTAGAATAAATTAGAATTTAAAATGGTATGGGGTTTTTAATGTTGTATATATATATATATATATATATATATATATATAAGTATAAGTAGGTGTATATGTATGTGTATGTGTACAGTACTCGTTTAGAACTGTCAAATATTTCATTCCATATTTTTTGAAGCCCAAAAAGTTGTACCTGAAGTGGAACCTGAGAACTTTATCCTTTTTGAACCAGATGTAATACTACCTTTGTCATTATTTTCTCTAATAACAGTCACTTTGTGGAAGATAAAAAAATAAAACTAATCAAAAGAAGCTATATATATAGGTGTGAGATTTATAGATTTAGTGGACTGTAAATGAATTTTAATGGATTTATTTTGACTTAAAACAAAATAATTACAATACTTGCACATTTAATAGAATACACTTGCGATTAATAGAATATAAGGAATGGATCAACGCTGGGAAAATGAAAACCCAAATAGCTTAAAGAATTGAATCATGAATTGACTTACATAAATGAATAGAATCACTTCCCAGACGTCTCCAAACCTTTCACTTAACGTAAATTACATCAAAAGAGAATAAGCAAGCAGAAGCCCTGCTCATATCACGTACATAAGAATGGTTTTTCAACAACAACAGTTCATGTTTTCACACATCGTTTTCAAAATAAGAAATCACAGGATCAGTGCTGCCATCTATGCACGCGGGCTGCTACTACAGGACGGAACATCCTCCGGGGCGGGCAGTAGCACAGTGACTTTAGAAATTGGCCTCTTGACATCACCAGAAGCAGTTTTGATGGAAACAACTCTTACACAGCCATCTGCTCCTGGGAAACACTGAATCACACGTCCAAGAAGCCACTTTAATGGAGGAAGTTGTGGCTCATGGATTGCCACCAAATCTCCAATCTGAAGATTCTGACGTTGGAGGCTCCAAGCCTTTGGTCTTTGCTGGAGTGGATTTAAGTAATCCCGAGACCATCGGTCCCAGAATTCAATTCGCATTTTTTGTAAAAGTTTCCATCTGTCACTTAAACTGATGGTGCAATTTGGAGTTTCAGGAATGTCCAGCAAAGAGCTGCCGATTATGAAATGCCCTGGTGTGAGAGCACTTAACTCCGAAGGGTCAGAAGACATAGGCACTAATGGTCGAGAGTTCAAACACGACTCAATTTGACAAAGAAAGGTTGACAGTTCTTCGAAATTGAGAACTGCAGATTTACTGGCTTTCACTAGTAAGTTTTTCGCGCTTTTCACGGCTGATTCCCAGATGCCTCCGAAGTTCGGTGAATATGGTGGGATAAAATGCCAATTTATCTCATGAAAGGATGAAAAATGCATTACTTCTTCGGATTTCAATTTGCAGAACAAAGTTTTCAGCTCATTGGAAAGTCCTACAAAGTTCTTTCCGTTGTCGGAATAAATATCCGAGGGTAAGCCTCTACGGCTGATGAAACGTTTCAAGCACGCGAGTAGAGCTTGAGTTGAAAGATCGGATACAGCCTCTAAGTGCACAGCTTTAGTACACATGCAGATGATAACACATATGTATGATTTCATTTTGGTTTTACTTCTGGTGAGATTTGGTTTGGTTGTGACTGGTCCACAGAAATCAATTCCTATTTTCTGAAAGCAACGTGATGGATTGATTCTTTCAGATGGTAAATCGGCCATAATCTGCTGGCAAGATGCAACACGCAATTTTTTACAAAGAATACATCGGTGAATCATTTGCCTCACCTTGGATCGTCCGCTCGTAAACCAAAATTTTTGACGTATGAGAGCTAACGTTAACTGTGGACCTGCATGAAAATGCTTCTGATGGTAATACTCAATGATCAAATCCGTAATTAGGTTTTCCTTGGGTAGCAATATTGGATATTTTTGATCATGAGTCAGATTTTGCTGTCTGAACAGTCTTCCGCCTACTCTAAGGATGTTTGATTCATCGAGAAAAACATTAAGAGTCAACAGCTTGCTTGAAGTAGGCAATGGTGATTTCTGTTGGAGTAATTTAATCTCGTTTGAAAATTCCTTCTTCTGCAACAGTCTAACTATGAGCAGGAGAGAAGACTTGATTTCATTGGCAGTCAAGTGTTCAGTGAGGCGTTCATTAGGGTGTCTACAGTTGTGCATGAATCTTAAACAATAGGCGATGACATTTATCAATTTGGTGTATGATGAGATCTTAAGCAGAAATTCAGGGATCTCTTTCTCTACCGCGGTATGGACCAACACCTCTTCGGCTCCATCAGAGAATGAATCTTGACTAAAGGGGGGATAAGAAGAATTATCCCACAATCTGGACGGGCCAGACCACCAAAGATCATGATGAAGCAATTTTTCAGGAAGGATTCCTCTGGAAGCGCAATCTGCCGGATTCCACTTTCCTGTAATATGGTGCCACTGAGCCTTTGGAACTAGAGATTTGATTTTGTGCACGCGATTGGATACGAATTGGTTACCCTTCAGTGGTGGGGAATGAATCCAACATAAGGCAATTTGAGAATCTAACCATAGATGGACATCTTCAAGGTTAATCGGTAGAGAATCTATCACTGTCAAGGTAAGCTGTGATAACAATAATGCTGCTGAAAGTTCAAGCCTAGGCAAAGTGACCATAGATAATGGAGCCACCTTTGTCTTTGCAGCTAAGAGATGAGAGGTATTACCAAAAGGACTTAGTTTTACCAGATAGAGGACTGCTGCATATGCCTTCAGCGATGCATCAGCAAATCCATGCAACTGAATTTGAGTAGTTGCGCTTTCATCCATACTTATAAACCTCGGAATTCTAATGGCTTTCAGACAATCAATTTGATTAAGAAAACTTTCCCATACCTTCAAAATTTCTGGAGGTATTTCATCTTCCCATGACAACTTATCTTTCCAAAGTTCTTGCATTAAGATTTTGAGTATGACTGTAGATGGTGACAATAGACCTAACGGATCGAATGTTCTCGCAATGAACGAGAGCAAATCTCGCTTTGTTTTAACTTCGGTTGTTCTCGCTATGTGTAGCTGTATCGTGTCTTCAGAAGAATTCCATGTCAGACCTAATAATTTTACGACTTGTTCATTTTCAATTTTCCCGTTTGAATGGATGAGTCTTCTTTCTTTTGTTACATGTTCAATTGCTTCTGGACAGTTTGAAGCCCATTTTCTCAGTGTAAATCCGCCACTTTCCATAATCTGATTTATTTCATAGACGAGTCTTAATGCCTCCTCGGGCGAAGAAGCGCCACACAAGAGATCATCCATGTAGAAGTTCTCCCTAATTATCTCAGAAATGCGGGGATTTTCTGTCTGGGAGTCTTCAGCGAGTTTATGGAGAGTTTTAATCGCCAAGTAAGGAGCACAAGCTGTCCCGTAGGTGACAGTGCGCAAACGATATGTGGAGATCGGTTGTTGCTCTTGAAATCTCCAAACTATTCTTTGGTAATCTCTGTGGGAAGCAGTTACCAGAATCTGGCGGAACATTTTCTCGACGTCTGCTGACAAGGCTATTCGATATGATCGAAAGTTTATGAGGATCTTGAATATCTCTGGGAGTAGCTTAGGACCGACCTCAAGGAAATCATTTAGGGAATTTCCACTTGAATCTTTACTGGATGCATCGAAAACAACACGAAGCTTTGTTGTTAGGCTTTCCTCTCTTAAAACACCGTGATGAGGTAGGAAAGCTTGATTTGGAACCTCTTCTTCATATTCTGGGACGATTTCCATATGGTTTAGTGAGAGGTATTCTTTCATGAATTCACAGTACTTCGTTTTGAATTCTGGGTTCTTTCTGAATTTTGCTTCTAAATATTGGAAGCGCTTCAAAGCTTGAAATTTGGAATCGCCGAGAACCGGAATAGATTTGAATGGTAAGTTCACAACGTATCTTCCAGTACAGTCTCTCTTCACATTTTTTTTAAATTTGTCATTTACCGGATCAATGACTGATGATTCTGGAACTGATTCCATTTGCCAAAATTTCTGTAGTGAAGAATTGAGTTCGCTGTCGATTATAGAATGACAACTGAAAATCTCTTCCCTTACTGGTATTGAATAGATGGGGCCAGATAGCAACCATCCTAGCTTAGATTTCATAGCACAAGGCGTTCCCTTTGGACCAATGATTTTCTCACCAGAGATAATTTGGATGAATAAGTCTGCTCCAATCAAAACTTCAACAGGAGATGAGATGTGAAAGTTCGGATCAGCAAGGACAAGTCCCTCCAAATGAGGCCACTTAGTGACTTCCATCCGAAAATTGGGTAGGTTCATGGTAATGTTTTTGACGACCAGAGCATTCATCTCAAATGATTCGTCACAGGAGTGTGAATATATCGTCATATTAGTCTCTTTTAAGGATGTTTCTGCAACAGAATTAGTGATTCCTCGAATAATGTGATTTGTATTTCTCACTTTTAAATTAAGTCTTGTTGCTAATGTGGAAGAAATCATGCACCTCTGTGAGCCACTATCTATCAGTGCACGACAAGTAATTAAGTCCTGATTTGAAGATTTGATTTTGATCAATGCGGTGCTTAACAACGTTGTCACTGTGTGTATATTGTTAACAAGGCATGGACTTTCCACTTCATTTACCTGATTTGAATTACTAGCAGTTTCAATATTTTGAATAGGTTTTGGACGATGGAGAAGGGTGTGATGATTTTTATTACAATTTTCTGACTTACACCTAATAGTAATTAAGCATTTTGAGGCCAAATGATTACTTCTTAAACAATTAATGCAAAGCTTATTAGTTTTGACAAATTCCCATCGTTGATCCAATGACATCCCTAGGAAATCTGGACATCTGTACAATGCATGCGAGTTTTTACAAATTATGCAAACTGGTAGTTTCGAAGCTGACGCGGTATTACAAAAGGTGGTCCTTTTTTGAGGTTTGAAATCACCTTTACTAGTTGTTTCTACTTTGAAACATGAATCCTTTACATTTTGAAGACTTCTCGCGTGATTTTCCAAAAAGGCCGAAAATTCCGCCAAGGTTGGAAATTTTCCCTTTTCAGTTTTCAATTCCCACTGAGTACGCATATTGCTATCGAGCTTACTTTGAATTGTATAGATCAGAATCAAGTCTACCAATTCATTACATTTAAATCCCAATATATCAAGATTACGTATTGCTTCATTGCACGTGTCCAAGATTTCCAAAAGAGATTTACCATTACAAACCTTGGGGGATTTAATGTTAAAAATTTTACTCAATTGATTATTAGCCAAGAGTTTGTTATCATCGTATCTAGATACTAAAGTTTCCCAAGCTTGTCTGTAGAAGTCCCCAGAAACAGGAAAACCCTTAATCAGTTTTGCTGCGTCCGACTTCACTGATGCAACTAAATACTGGAATTTTGAAAGTGAGGACAGATTTTTATTTGAATCAATTGTCGCAGAAAATATTTCCTTAAAAGTAATCCAATCATCAAGGTTTCCGCCAAAAATTGGAATTTCAAATTTTGGAAGGCGAATATTTTGCGTTTCATTCGAAACTGATTTATCAATGAACTCGGAAGCCGAATTTTCATTAGTACTTCTACTAATAAATCCCTCTATATCAGCACAAGCATTAATTACTTTCTCATTTGCATTTGTGTATTCATTATAAAAAAGATCATTTTCATTGATTAATTCAAATATTAACTCTTCCAAAGATTCTATCAAATTACACAATTTTGTTTTTATTTCTTTCAAAATAAATGATTTACCCTCCTTGATTAAATCATCAACACGATTAACGTATCTGTCAATTTCCTTGATAATGAAATGAAACCTCGTTTCAATCTTTGAATCTTTCTTACCCTTAGCCATATCGAAATCAGAAAATCAAAATGTCTCATATACAAAATTCCACGAATCGAAAATAGCACGTCAACAATTTTACGCGAATGCTAAAATGCCAAAAATGAAAAATAACAAATGCTAGAAATAAGAATTAAACATTGCATTTATGTTTGCCTACCGGAAAAGAGTTGGCAAGTACCCAAAACACTTGCGAGAACGCGGGAATCAACTTTATCCAATATGGCGAACCGAAACGAGCGAGCGATTGAGACACATAATTAAAAGATTCTCTACTGTCACTCCGGGTCGATTAGGACCAAAACTATGTGAGATTTATAGATTTAGTGGACTGTAAATGAATTTTAATGGATTTATTTTGACTTAAAACAAAATAATTACAATACTTGCACATTTAATAGAATACACTTGCGATTAATAGAATATAAGGAATGGATCAACGCTGGGAAAATGAAAACCCAAATAGCTTAAAGAATTGAATCATGAATTGACTTACATAAATGAATAGAATCACTTCCCAGACGTCTCCAAACCTTTCACTTAACGTAAATTACATCAAAAGAGAATAAGCAAGCAGAAGCCCTGCTCATATCACGTACATAAGAATGGTTTTTCAACAACAACAGTTCATGTTTTCACACATCGTTTTCAAAATAAGAAATCACAGGATCAGTGCTGCCATCTATGCACGCGGGCTGCTACTACAGGACGGAACAATAGGCTATGATTAAATGTTTATCCACGTCAGTTAACTGCTATCTACGCTTTCACTACACGAATTTATTAATTGTTTAAACTGTGCGGCTTTCAGAATGTGATGGGAAATATATTATTGACATATGTATTTATTAAAGCTGCGTTTTGAAGAGTGCAAACTACAGTCCATTATGACATGACGTGGACGTGTTAATAGATTGACTGTTCTAATTCGGTAAAAGCGGATGAAACCCAATTATCGCCATTAACTGATGTATGCGATATTGAACATGTTAAAATATTTTAAAGCGCTTGTGTAATCATGATATGTCTATAAAATCACTCTATATTATCAGCGGAATTTTCCATTCTTCTTTGTTTTTTCTATTGTACAAATATTGTATACAACAGCAAGAACAGCAACTCATAACGTACTAAAACCAGTGTCAACCAATATTTCAAATAAACTATATAAAAAAAATAAAAAAATTAGCGTTTACATGAAATTAATAAACTCGTCGGACGAGTTATTAACAAACAAACACGTCGGTTACAAACGGTCGGAGTTACAAACTCGTTGGACGACGAGTTTGTAACCAGTTGCGCCGTGTGCGTGGCTCCATTCAATTACATAGGTTACGACTCATCACGGAATGGTTTGTGACTGGAGTCAGTTATCAGTGTCTTTTGAGTTGCTCCGTGTGCAGACAGCCTTAGTGTTTGAATATTAAATGAAACAAGTCCGAAGTAAGAACTGTTGAGAAATAGCTTTTTATATAATAACCTAAAGCACATTATTTTAATCATATTGTAATAGAAAAAAAAGTCTTATGAACAGTTGATTAGCTGTGAAAGTCCTCTTTGATAAAATTGTTAAAAAATTTAAAATGAAAGCTTTTTACAACATTTTAAGCATTCTTCGATATTTTACAATTTTACTTCGTTCGTATTTGTTCTTGTGGGTGCCAAAATTTAGAAATTTTAAAGCTTACTTTCCAATCCTCAATAATCATTTATCTTTATTTTCTTCTTTTCCAATCAGTATTTGTTTTCAGTTCTAAAATAACCATCGATATTGTTAACATCTTTAAATACCGGCATAAAATAATGGAAAAAGCTGTACGGGCGATATTTTTATCTTTGCTGGTAACGATCACATGCCTCGTTAGCGAAAATGAAATTCCATTTCAGTGTCTAGCTATCGTCGTAAATATAACCCGGAAATGTTCATTGCACTGCAATCGTGTGGACTTAATAATGTGTATTAGCGCAGTAGTTAGGATGAGGAATGATGAAATATATATCTTACATTAGTGTGCTTGAATTAGTAAGGCTGCTGTTTTAATAGACTAGGGATGTGTTCTCAGTGTTAAGATATATTGAAACTCTAAATCCCCATGTGTAAAATGAATCACGAAGGATAACTGGGTTAAGGGAGCAAAATTAAGAGGTAAAAATGTGAATTGAACATTATATAGATAGGTGGAATCAAAGTAAGAATAATTGTCTGGAAATTAGAGGGTCCCGGGTTCAATCTATACATATAAAACAGTTCCGTAACTGACTCATTCATTCACTGAGTGACTGACTGACTGACATACAACGCACAGACCAAACCGCTAGACCTAAAGGGCTGAAATTTTGCATGGCGATTCTTGTAATAGTGTAGGGGTGCACTAAGAAAGATTTTTCAAAAATTCTTCTTAGATTTTTTTAAATTAAATTTTTAAGCTGTTTTTTAAACTTTTTTTACGTTTGCATTTAAAATAATACATTGAGGGTTATAAAATTTATATCACGAGAAAGATCATAAAAATTTCTTCAAAATGAAATTTTTTTCGAATTTTTATCTCCATTTTCTGATTTTTGGTGAATTTTTAAAGATTAATTTTTAGAATTTAATTTATTGAATGCTGATCACGTGATTTCTTTTTCTGGTACTTTCAATAAATTTATCGTCACGTGCGTAACAACTAAATAGACAAAAAAAATATTTTTTTTCTCTTTCTAATGCAGCAGACGATTGGATATTATCCAAAATAATGCATATCCCTTACGATTTTTTTTTTATAAATATATATATATATAGATAGATATATATTTTACATCAATTGTATAATGATCATCGCATTTATTATAAATATATATATTTATTTTTTGGCATAAATTGCATACGTTGACTGTTGTATTTAATTTGAATGTACTCCGTAGCGAAGCGCGGGTTTTCAGCTAGTTCTCTATATAGCCAAGTTGATTTTGGAGGCTGCTGTGTACTAACCTATTGGATTCTCCCGCCTCAATGTTTATACAAAAACAAACAGTGTGATTTATTGTGTTCCTGAATAAGTATATTTTTATCATTCCATTTCAAGTGTATATCAAAGTTTTTGTGAATAGTTAAATATTGCCAAACTCATCCCAAACTGTAATTTAAGTGTATTAATATTTTTATTTTTGTTTAGTGATATTTTATGCTATTTTGTATATTTCATGACTTGAGCAGTCACACAAGGATGATAGTAACACAAAATTTAAATTTCAACACCTGAGTCAAAATTTTAGTCAAAATTACTCTTTTGTTACGCGGTTCTCGTCTGATGGAGAGCCTTTCTGAGGGAGTCGGCCCCTCACGCAAGTATTTTCCGGGAGGGGGGGAATGAAATAAATTTCAAACCTTTCCGTTATCATTAAAATCGTTAATCCAAAATACTTACATCCTATTGCAATAAAGCATTACCCCTCAAATTGAACCAAAGTAATCTATTAGTTTTACCCCTAAAGCCACGCTCGGAAAGAATTATATAAGGAAGTATAATCGAGAACTATGACGAAGCGATCACCCCATATGGCGTTTTAGTCAGGTGATGAGATTTGACCAATCAGAAAAGCACCGCGCGCCTGAAAATCCGTGATTTTCTCAATAATTCCGCAGCTTTTGTGTGCCTGCTCTCAACCAGGAAACATGTAGATCTCTCCGTGCGTATTTTCAGCGGTCCTGCCACTGGTCGGGGCCCCGTACTAGCCCCTTTGTCATTTTGTTTTATCCCATGCTATCCTCTTTAAATATGTGAAATGCTGAAATAACTACAGACTGTGCCATGTGAGTCGTGGTAAATAAACTGCTTTATAACCAGCTAATTGCAGGATCGTGGTTTCTTGCCTCTTCCTTCCTTTCTGGTGGTGGACTTTAAACTTATTCGCCGTGCCAGCCACTCGTTATTGATGCCAGTTACGACTACCAGTACGAAACTTCAATCTCTTCTTTGGATTCATTACTTACACACACACACACACATATATATATATATATATATATATATATATATATATATATATATATATATATATATATATATATATAATTCTTTGGTGCGGCCCTATGAGAAACTTTTTTTACTGATGCGGCCCTCTGACAATAAAGGTTCCCCACCACTCAAATAGGCTTTGGGCTGAAATGTGCGGCTCCGGTTTATATAGTACCACAAGGGTCGAAGTCCATCGAAGATAGCTATCACCTTAGTTTTGACCGAGCAACCCCAGGGGAGACATATTTGGGGTTTCGCAACCTATCCCACCCTCTCTGACTTCAAAGAAGGATTTTCCCGATTGCGGATTTAACGTGCCCATATCCGGTCTACACATGGAGGTATTTAATAGCGCGTGTCGGGATTCGATCCGAGCAGCCTCAGCCCCGAAAGAGAAAGAATCTTGTGTATAATGTGTATTAAACGATCCTAAATTCCTTTGGTGAACGAAATTTATAAAATGAATCCTGTTGCAAGGCTATCTGAAAATACAGGTAACCCTCCTATAACACGGTAGATAGGTTCCTAGAAAATGCCGTGTTATATGAGATCCAGGGCCTGTACAGAAAGCGGGTTTACGTTCCGTAAACTTATTAAAAACAAACAATTTTTTTAAAAAAAAATTCCATATAATTAACTTAATTTTTATTAAAAATATAAATGTGTGTATAACACAAAACGAATAGAAACTTAAAATATTATTTTCATTAAATGCGACCTTAATTTAATAAATTTCTTCCTCATCACTGCTCAGTAGAATCAAACGAGAAAGTTTTTTTCTGTTGAACGATATCAGCTTCACTTTCAGAACCTTTTTCTTCAATTAGATATTTTGCAACGTCTAACTTGTTTATACATTTTCCTGCAAAGCCACTACAGTTGATTGTTCCTTCCCGTCATTATTTTAAGGTAATTTAGTTTTTAAATGTGTTAAACAAAAATCATGTTACCTAGTGCTGTAGAAGTACAGTGTTGTACAAAGGTTTTCGCAATTTTTTTAATCGTGTTACAGAGCAACCGTGTTACAAGTTGCAGTGTTATACGAGGGTTCCCGCAATTTATCCTATCATGTTAGAACGAAACCGTGTTGTAAGATACCGTGCTATAGGAGGTCTACCTGCACCATTTTTATTGGATTATAGGCATTTATGTAGTTGTCAATAGTAGACACATTTCCTCTATAGGTTAACATCGAAGTGACCGAATCCAATAGGGTAAGTAAAGAGCAGCCTTAAGCGTGAGATAAAATTGGATGAAGATGCCGTAAAGTTTGAATGAATTTGTTTTATCATAAAAGTCATAAAGAACGATACCAGTTAATTGTACACAATTAAAAAATGACGCTCAGAACAGGAATAAAGTAAAATGGGGTATTTAAATATTATGCAACACTGCTTATGTTAATATATGATTCGAACTAATTTGTAATGCTATTCATAAAACGTAGGTTTTAGTGACTGAGAATGAATTCTGAACTTATTAGTGTGTTCTCTCTCACCTGGAACTATTCTGCAGGACACATTTCAAGTAAAGAATTTTAGATATATTTTAAACAAAGTACATAATTACTACAGAAATATATAGCAAAATATATTATTTTATGCTAGTCAGTAAGAGTTAACTAATAAATCGCAGTAAATAACTTTTAGAGAATAGAGAGCGAAAACTATTTTTGCTTCTCTTTTCGAGATTTGAAATAAATTTAAAACAAAATCCTTTTCTGCTGCATAACGGAATTATCTTCTCCAGTAACTTTATGTTCAGTAACAAACAATGTAAGCTATATTTGCAACAGCATCACAAACGTACAGAGTGCCTTGGGAAATAGCGCTATCATGCACCTAATATTTTTAAAGTATTTGGGTTTGCAACGTTAATAATAAAAATCCAGAGCTCGCGCAGTATTTGTTTAAGATATGCAAGGTTATGCAATGAATGCTTTGTGGCGCTGCTGTTTTGCTGTTTATCCAAAATTAGTTAACGCCGCTTATTCAAATTCACTCCTTCAAATTATTGGTGACGTCTTTTGACAAACCTGACGTTGCGGTCTGTGGAAAAGCAATCGACTATGTTATAAACAAGCAACCGCAGTTTAAAGTGGCTCAGTCCCTTCCCGTCTTTTTCACGCCTTGCTGGTAGTTTACCTGAGACGGTAGTTTACCTGACTGCATTCTTAGCCAGTCAGCATAAGTTTTTATTATGTTATAATTTCTTTAACGAGCAGTTAAAAATGTAACTTTTGGTAAATAAAGAAAATCTCTTTGGCATTTACATAGAATGTTGTATATATTAGGTCTAATATGGAATTTAGTCTATCTAATTTTAAAAGTTAGTGAAACCCTCTTTTCGAGCACAAAAATGTAAAAAATAATGTATTATAACATTTTTGGCCCTAAAAATCGATATAAATTAAAATAGCTAAAATAAAAAATAAGTAAAATTGTGCGGACGGGGGACCCCCGTCAGGAAGGAAGTTCCTTACGTTATTTTTTCAACTCTAAACGCGATTTAATATGTAGATTTCTATTGATTATATAAGTGTATTTTTGTCACGCCAAACAGCGCAGTCCTCTTTTATTCAACCAACCAACTCTCTCTCTCTCTCTCTCTCTCTAATTTGTATATTTTATTTTTATTTTTTATCATTTTTTCAAAGCAAAAATATAAAGTAAGGATTTAAAACAATAAATTTCGTTTAATATTTTAGGAAAAATAGTCATTTATTAAAAATTAAATATAAAATAGTGAATTATAAATTATATATAAATATAAAAAATAAAATTGTTTCTTATTCTCATGTGAAAGATATATATATATATATAACCTACCTAGCAAGATTCAATGTTTCATTTTGCTGTACTTTTTCTTTTTGATTCTGCAGGAATTTTTGTTGACATTGAGCTTTTGTTTTTGGCATTTTTTGACACCCTGAAGTTGATTTTGGATTTTTTTTTCTCTTTCGATACTCTTATTGACGCTGCGCATATGATTTCACTATTATTTCTCCGTAATGTATGTAAATAGTAAATAGTAAACACTTTAATCACATGTATATAAAATGAATGTAAACAGTAAATACTTGTATTAAGTTATATGATTTATTAACTTACTTTTCTAAGTTTGCATTATTTACACTTGCTGCAGTTTCTGTTTCTCGACTTTCCATTATAAAATGCAATAATGACACAATATAAATACCGTGTGAATTAAAACAATAGCAAACAAAAAGTAAGTTTAAATAATATTTACTTGTGTTTAGAATTTCCGTAAACAGATGGCGCTGCGGCCATCCACATAACGCTTTTTCCTTACGTGACGATTTCTGCCAGTTCACTCTACTGTAAGCCGCGTAAAAGAACTTCGTTCCAAAAAAATGACTACTGATCATGAATAATGTTTTTCAACAAAGACAATCATATTTACTTATTCTTATATCTAGCAGAGTCGTTTCTTAGGTCCATCTGATAGGGTTCCTTGTCAACTCGATCTCTTGCTATGAAAGGGGAGTGTACGGGAGGAAGACACACCCTTGGGTCGGATCCGAGCACCAGTGTACCGTTTGAGGGTTAAATGCCAGTTCTCTTTGCCCATTGTTTAAAGTGGGGTTAGAAGACTGTTAAAATTCAAATTTTCAATGACTTTGCATCATTTCCAATTGCCGTTACCGTATGCTGTAATAACATATATATTTTTTTCTTTGAAGGTGAATATAAATTGGATATTGCATTGTTTCAAATAATGTTCCCTCTGCACCGTATATATTTGATTATTTTTAATAGAGGACTATAAATAGACATTTATTTCAAATGGAATGAAAAAATGAATTATAAATTTTTATATATATTGCAGCACATTGGCTCCGATAGAAATGTTTATTGAGATTGTTCCTAAAAACTCTGGTGGATGTTTATCAATCACATTCCCTCCCTGCAGCACATACAGAAATATATTACAGAGACCTATTGATAAATAAGATTATTGGATTTTCGATTTCACGAGAAACTGCTAATATTGTCCGCCTTTAGTTTTGAATATTTATTCCGTATACAGTTTATGGCTACATTTATTTTCTTGCAGATTATATGGTGTTCACACTAATGATTTCACGGTGTTCATGCTTTAAAATTACACTTACTTGCATGCAATAGATGATGGGTGTCGGTGTCTGAGTGTTACAAAGGTCCATTTTTACCATGTTTTTATTAACTCGCTTTCTTGTTTTTGTGTGTGTTTGATTGTCCAGAACAAATCTTGCAATCGATTTTTAACTAACTTCCCGACTAGCTAGACATTTGAAACTTTTAGAACAGCTCAGAACACGATGACAATGCATTTTTTTAATACTTTTAGCCATCTTTAAGCAGATTTTTACCATGTTTTTATTATTTTCAGTTAATTTTGCTTCGTAGACTAGTGCAGCCATATATTGGCCGGAACTGGAGCGAAAAGTTAAACGCAAGTTAACTTTCAATTAATTTCATTTTCTTTTAATTTTTTGGGATAGTTCATCAAAAAAATTTTAAAAAAGTATTTATTAATACATAGAATTGTCAAGTTTATATGATTCAACAGAAAATTTAAAAACATGTTACATAAAAAGTTCTTTTTATCTTGTAATTATTTAAGATTATATTTTAAAATACAGAGAAGTTAAACTGATATTTAGTGTTTTCAATAATGCAGTTGATTTATTTCAGTTTAAGAATTTTTAATGTGTACTACTGATTTAATTTTCCAAAACTTATGAAATATTTTATGCCCCAAGGGTGCAGTGTCCCAGTTGGCAAGGACAACGGACTAGTGATCTGAAAGTCACTGGTTCGATGCTCGTCGCTGAAAAATCCATCTGCCGTGTACACTAATGGCCGTGTACATCTGCCGTGTACACTAATGGCAGCCTGTGCACGTAAAATCTGTCATGGCTGCAATGTTCTCCAAGTTCTCAAAATTACCTCTGGAGGTTCAGAGTCAAATGTTCCGGTCTCGTAACTTGTCTCGGTTCAAAATTACGGGACTGGTCCATGGGCCAAGTCAGACTCCGACCCTTGAGGTGCCAGTGAAAACAGGAGCCGCACCTCCATCGCCCATATCCTTCGGGATTTGATCTGATGGTGCTATCGGTCAAGTGATATAAGCAAGAACAACAAGCCCCAAGATAATCCAAAAGTCGTAAAAACAGTTAACATCGCCCTTCTGTAACTTCATTTTTTCTTCCAATGCGGCAGGTTGTTAGCTTGATGACATTTGCTTATCTTATAATGCGAGCAGCACTAAGGTGAACCATCATTGCTTCCTATGAGGGGACAACAAGAGAAATGTTGAAGCCTCGAGACAGTAGATCAGTAGACCTCGCAGATTGTCAGATCAAATGTTAATGAATTGCGAAATACCCTTTTCAATGACGGGTTCCCTAAGGAATATTTTTTAATTCTGTTTTCGGAAACTGAAAGTATACTTCAAAAATAAATGAACGGCTTTGCTAAACAAAAAATTCAAAATATTTTTTTTTAAATTAAGTTAAATTTTCAAAATTGGAAAACGAGAGACATCACTTGCTAAAATGTTGGGAATCCCTGTAATAGAGCGAGTGCCTGGCGCGTTGGAAACATCAACAACAGCGTAACAATTTATCTGAGTTGGACGAGCTTACTGAATCTGGTAACGATACTAAGCCATCCAATCACAAACTCTCCTTCCCACGTTCGAACTCTCCCCGTGGGATCCAACTGTCCGAGCCACCTGACAAAGAGGGTCTCTAGTTATCCCCTTCTAAGTAACGATTCATTTTCGTCGTTCGAGGCTCTGGCTTGGCTGCAATTAGAAATAGACAAAACAAAAGGCCAGACAAGGCGTCACATCTGTCAGTCAGGGATGGCTCTTAACCCGTCATTGGTCGCGCTATGAGCGCTTCTCTCACGCTTCTCATATAAAGAGCAACCCTTATTTGAAAGGGACCCAAGGGACACCACCCGCTGTCTAGCGGACTTTTAGAATCTTCTAAACAATCTGTTATCAGATCTGATAAGAATCGGGGCATGTTTGACCTTCAAACAGCCTGCTATTTGCTTCGTGTGGCATAATGCCACTATGTAAAATTTATAACTCAAGAATTTAAAGACTTAATGATAACCGCTATTAACTTAACTTAATTAATTTCATCTTAAAACGATTAATTGCTAGCTGAATTAATAATGAATTTAAAATAACTATTTTCCAGATACATATTGTATGCTTAAAGCGATTATACTGTTAATATCTACAATAGCTAAATATATTTACATTTTCCAATAATAGAATCGATTACCTCATTCGAATTTCGCATCGCGATTCGATTTCTCAACTTAACTGCAAAAATAACTACTTCCCACGTGTGCAATAGCTTACATGTATTCATACGCCGATGTTTCCTAAAGATAATAACAATATAATCGCAGTTTAATTTCTCTGCTAATTTAGTCCTTTGTTACAGCTATTAATTAATATTTATCCCCTTCTACAGACATTATTTTGTTGTTTATTCTAAAAGGAGATGGGATCTCTTTATCAGAGTAAGCACTTTAACCTAGGCTTGTGTGAACAGGTTTTGGGTACAAAAGGTTTGCTTCCCCTCCATAAAAGAGGGGAGTTCGATTGTTAGCGCCATGAATGCGTATTGGAATTTTGGAGCGTGTCTCCCCGAATTTTTACATTCGGACATTATTTTTTGTGATACTGGCTGGCTTTAGCCCAATTTTTCTGTATCCATATTCTCGTCAACATGTTTTCGAAGAATAAACCATAATTTTCTTTTAAACGTCGCCATTCTTATTCTGAGTCAATACTTCATAAACTACATCATCCAGCAATATTCCTGAGTTAGCCAGACCCTTGGAACCATCATCTTCATCACCGAGCTGCTTTTAGGTGTGTGTCACTTTCAGAGGTCCAGCTTTCATCCTCATCATCCATGTCTATGCATCAACTCGTGGACCAGTTTCAACGTGTTGGTCCTGGCTTCATCCTTCCCGAGTAGCCGCTGCCTCGTGGTTATAGCTGATGTGTATCGTCCACTCCACATGCTACCAAGATCACGGTAAAGAGACTGTGTCTACATTTGTTATACTTCTCAATAGTAGTTAAGTACTCATGCATGTTTGACTATATCTTACGAATTTAAAATACACAACGCAATGAAGATTTTAACCTCTATACTTTGCTGGTGTGAAAATCTAATTTGATTATCTCCAGTTATCATGTTCCATCCCCATATTCATATAATATCTTATCATTTATTTCTTATCTTTTTTATTATCATTAACTATATCACTTCATTCACCATATTACTTCACTTCGGTGTCCTTTGAGTCAACATTTCTCTCATCGCGCGACCACTGGTGTTTGCATCACGTGAGAGCGTTTCTCATCAAGAGACCACCAGCTCTTGTGTTATTTTTATCAATAATGCGATGATAAAATGAGAATAAATATGCGATGATAAAATGAGAATAAATATGCGATGATAAAATGAGAATAAATGAGATAAAATTTCAAATAAAATGAGTACGTTTATCGCCTCATTTTATTTGAAAATTTTTCTTTGTTAGCAGCGCACTTTGATCAGTGTTATTCTTAACTTTTGAGAAAATATATATATATTTGCGTTGAAAAAAGTTGGACCATTTAGTTACGGTCGGCGAATGGTACAGTTAGCACTAGAGAAAAGTGGAGTGTCAATATAAAAAAAATAATATTCCATCCTGGCTTTAGCAAGAGTGTGATCTATCCGAAAAGGCAATAGAAAGTGAAGTTGATGGAGAAGAAGATTCCGAATCTAGCGTAAGTGAAAATGCTGAAACTGAAAAAAGTGACCATAATACAGACACAGAACAGTCTTGTATTGATGAATCAGCTGAGGAGGAGGCTACGGATACTTCTGTAAAATAATTATTTTAATTGTAATTTCCTTGTTCGTGATTGCTAAATATTAATGTAATTCTTTGAAAAGAAACAATTTTGAAGTGTTATTATTGAGTAGACAACTTAAAACAGAGGAAAAGGGTATTGTGAGAAAAACTCTCACGCGCGACCACTGGGGTTACTCAAATTGGGGCGACCAACGATGGGTTAAGGTTTTCTGATTGGAAGGATATTTGTGGAGGGTAACTGCCCCTGTAACACAGGAGTATGTTTTCTCTTCAAAAATATATTTTTTGACTTAGGCATCCCCTTAATCGAGATTCGAACCCAAGTTTCATACTGAATTATTATACTGTAGTAGGTGTGTTTTTCATTTATTTGATTATGTTGCAAACATTCCTTTATGATGTTTCAAAATAAAATTTGCGAACTTGAGAAAAGCTTCTTAGAATCATTTCATATTTTACAAAGGGTTATTAATGTAATGTCTCTGTAGTATAAAATTACCAAAACAATAATGAATTGTAAACTGAAGGAATATTTTAGCCCAATTCGTTCATAATGGGCTATATGGTGGCATGGAAAAGCTGATAAAGAGTTAATGAGTCCGACGGATGATGTTAAGTTGGGTAGCTTAAATTTTCTGGGACTTAAAATGCCGATTTTCTTGAAAGCTCGAATTTGGGTTTGTAAAACAACAAATTTTTGGTCAAAAATGATTTCTAATGATTCGTTTCTTCAGTATGTAACATTTTAATAAACTAATAGGGAATTTTCTTTTTTTAATTCCTCATTAATTTACTACAGTTTTAAATGGAAAGTGTATAAAAAAGCAAAATATACATTGCTGTATTTAAATGGCAAACTTTTATAGAACATATTTAACACAATTCCTTTATTTAATAACGTGATATATTTGTTTTCTCGCCATCGACTTTAATATGTTCTATGCATTGTTTAATGTCCAAAAAGAATATTTATTGCTATTTATGGAAAAAATATGCATTACTGAAACCTTTACTTGGTATATTTTGAATATTTTGAAAGCAATAAAAATTTTGTGTAGAATCAATTTCAAATTTCAGATTCGTTACATTTTACAGCTTGAATAAATACATTATAATGAACAAAAAACTAACTTTTCTCTGTTTGAAAATTGACATTATACTTGAATTCTTAGGCAATAAGAAGGTTTTAAATGCTGTCGGCACGTAAGGAATTTAATCCCTTTAAAATCATAAATGATAGTGCTTTAATGTATTTCATTCCCTGTATCACACTAAGACCCTTTTTAAAAATAATTTCCCCTTCGCATTATATATAAGAGTAAAATGAAATCTTATTTCAGCATCTTGACATACTTGAAAGCTATTTACGGTCATTAGTCGCTTTGCATGATTTGAATTTATTCTTTTGGGTTATGAGATGAAATTACTTGATTTATCAGCATAAATATTCGTTAATTATCAAATCTACTGAAGTAGAACCACTTTAAATGTTTTTAAGTTGAAAGACTAGAGTTTAAAGCTTTTGAATTTCAGTCAGTGAAAGCCTATAAAGGAAAGTAAAAAAGAAAAGTTATAAGTAAAAATAGTAAACAAAATAAATTTAGCAATTTTGTGTGTTATTCGTATCATATATCTGTACGATTTAAGGAAAGCTGTATCTTAGAGCACGCAAATGTTAAATAGGAAGGTATATCAATAAAAAAATTCTTCATTTGAATATAATATTTCTAATTGTTACGAAATGAATATATATATATATATATATATATATATATATATATATATATATATATATATATATATATATATATATATATATATATAAAACAATAACGCATGACCATTATTAATTGTCTTAGAAAATATAACGCGTATTCTAAATTATCCTCCCAATAAAGCATAGTCCCTATTCCAAATTGCGACCAATAAATAAACTAAGTGACTAGATATATTATCCCTTAAGGCACGCACGGATCATTAAATATTGCTCACTAGCCGCATGAATCAGGATGATTCAGTGGCGCTTGTTCCCGATCGCTTGTTCAAGAATCACTGGAGTATTAGTCATAGATGAGTAATAGCCCCCATGGTCAAGTCCTATTTCCGATTCTAACCAATTATAGAATTGTAAAACCTAGCGTCCTAATCATGAACCACTTAGTCTAAAAGGTAGAGCAGAGGATTCACGCGTTCTCTCCTGGGTCTCGCTGGGTCTTCTTGCTTTGCTCTCGTCTTGTTCTTGTCTTGTCCGTTCGCGTGTCTCTTCTTTTCGTTCTACTCTCTTAACCCTTTGATGGGCGCCGTTTGCACAGTGCAAACGTGTAAATCTAGTTTTTTTCACTTGAATTCAATGTATTAAAATTAAATGAGCAGATAAATGGTTATTACTGCCATCTGTTATCAGTTTAAAGAAGTAAAAACATTTTGCAACCTTTAATTGGAAAAAAAATCAAGATTCTTTAGGTTAAAAAATCGGGGGAAAATCTGCACCGTGCAATTCCGCTGCTGTCGGTTAATGCCGCTACTGTTGAACGATATGGTGTCCAGTATATTCAAGCTACGGTAGGTTCCGTTGGCTATTGCCTTTGTTTGCGCCCTTCTCTAAAGTTGCCTTTGGGGAAATGAAAGACTTCGCTATACTTTAGGAAGAATTAAAAATGTTCCAAGGACAACTCTGCGTGTGTGTCTGCCAATAGGTTCATCTCATCGATTGTATTTCCGCCACGACTACCAATGTTCATGAATCGTGTCCGTGATGTGCCTACATTACAAGCCTGAGACTAGTGCAAGACGAGAGGACGGCAAGTAAGCCGGAAGAGACCCAAGAGAGAACGGGAAAATCCTCTGCTCAACCTTTCATACTAAGGGGTTCGTGATTTGGACATTATGTTTCTACAATTCTATAATAGATTAGAATCGGACATATGACTTGACCATGTGATCCATAACTCATCTATGAGTAACGTTCCCGTGATTCTTGAACAAGCGATTGGGAACACGCGATTCTGAATCATCCTGAACCATGCGGCTAGTGATTAATATTTAATGTTCAGTGCGTGCCTTAAGGGGTAATATATCTAGTCACTTAGTTTATTTCTAGGTCGCAGTTTGGGATAGGGACTGTGCATTATTGAAAGTATAATTTAGAATACGCATTAGATTTTCTAAGACAATTAATAATGGTCAGGCGTTATCGTTACTTACTTGCACACACATACACACACACACACATATGTATATATATATATATATATATATATTTATATATATATATTTATATATCAATGCTTTCAATGACCTCCTGAATGGCTGTTTTTAGCTCAGCGATGGTTTCGGGATTATTTGCATAAACTTTGTCTTTAATATTGCTCCACAAAAATGAGTCAATAGGGTTGAGATCAGGAGAATATGGCGGCCAAGCGATTCCTATTCCAGTGGTCTCTGGGTACCGCAAAGCCAGAATGCAATCTCCAAAATGCTCCTCCAGGACTTCAAATACTCTATTGGTCCGATGGGGTCGTGATCCGTTCTCCATGAACCCCATCTTTTCGAGCTCTGGATCACTTTATATAATAGGGATGAGATCATTTTCTAAAATATTGACTTATCGTTCAGCAATCACCATGCCTTCAACGAATATAGCACCAATGATTTCCCTTGATCCACAATCGGGCTGTTATTGCTTTAATTGTAGCCTTGACGGTGGATATACTCTCAGAAACACTGTATTTCAATATTTTCAGCGAAAAATGAACAACAACAAGACGAGTGCGCCTGCTCAAAAAACAAAACAAAAATCCAACATGCCCTGCATTCAATCACCAAATTTTCACTGAATCTCGCCAATGGTTCAAAAGTTAGGAAGTTTTTTTTCATATTGCTCAATAATTGTCACACTGCATACATACATATATATATATATATATATATATATATATATATATATATATATATATATATATATATATATATATATATATATATATATATATATCCTTCATTATTTTACTTGTTTTTAAATCTGTCATATAACTTTTATCTGCATTGTCGTTAAACATTCGTCTATACTACGCCGCAGTTTTGCTGTCCATTCTATTATGGGGGCACCATATATAGGCGGACAGCATTATACCCCGGTTAACAATAAAAATTGAAATGCAATTTCCTGTTCGCCCATTCCATGATGTATGGAGTTGTTGAAAGGAGGAATAGAAATGAACTTCAGATGTCCCAGTTGCGATATGCGAAAAAAGTGCAATAAAAACTGAATTTGTCGTAAAATTTGTGCAGGCGCGCGTGCTGGAAGGTTAAGTCATTGAAAAATATGTATGAAGTGCCCCATCGTGCACGAAAAGCGACACATCTCTATCTTGAAATTTGTCCACCTGAGGGCAGTTGTATCAGTTTTATTGTAATGCTAGTTCAAGCTGCATAGTATTCTCTAGGTTGATTTTTCACAAATGCTGCATTTTTGAATTGTGTCATTTTTCCTGTGGAGGTTCGATAAGTCAAAATCATTAAAGAACCTTTTATTATGTCTCGTCTGTGAGAGACGGGAAGAAAAATACCGCAGTATGTTTTTGTTTTGTCCAACTATTTAGACCATAGATACTCAAACTGCGGCAGACTTTTAAGTGCGGTCAGAAACACTCATGCGCATAATCAAGCAAGTGCTTTCGTAAACATTATTTTGGAAATGAGTGCCCTAAAAAGACAAAGCTGAACAAAAATGTGCCATATGCTGCTCACTTTGTTCGCATCAACGTATCTTTGTAAATCATCCAACTTCAAAAGGACATATGCGAAGAATATATATAGAAATCGGTTTACCAATTCTTACCTTGAGAACGTAGTGAGTAACACGTACCAAGTATAAACCAAATTTTTCTAAAATAATCAAAATTTTATCCCAACATAAAATTTCTCTCATTTATTTAATAAACGTTTGCATACATTTAGGTTTTGAGTTTTAGTTTTTAGATTAATATATTACGTAGTATACTATGTTAATAACCGCGTAGTGTAGCAAACATATGCATGTGACCTGAGAGAATAAAAGGTTAAGTTTGACTGGTTTAGAGTAATAATTAATAACTTAAAGTGTTCTATAGATAAAAGCAGGCGTTCCTCACTATAAAGCATTATAAAGGAAATAGCTGAATACACCCGCTTCGCTACGGAGTACATTCAAATCAAATACAACGCTCAATGCATGCAATTAATGTAAAAAAAAAATAAATATATATATTTATAATAAATGCGATGATCAAGGTATACAATTGATGTAATATATATATATATATATATATTTATAAAAATATCATAAAGGATATTTAGTTTTTTTGGATAATGTTCAATCGTCTGCTGCATTAGAAAGAAATAAAATTTTTTTTTGTCTATTTAGTTGTTATGCACGTTTAGTTGTTATGCACGTAAATTTATTCAAAATACCAGAAAAAGAAATCACGGGATCATCATTTATAAATTAAATTCTAAAAATTAATCATTAAAAATTCACCAAAAATCAGAAAATTGAGGTAACGGTTCGAAAAAGATATCATTTTAAAGGAATGTTTAATGATCTTTCTCATGATATAAATTTTATGAACTCAAATTACTATTTTAAATGAAAACTTTAAAGAATGTTACAAAAACAGCTTAAAAATTTAATTTAAAAAATCTAAGAAGAATTTTTCAAAAATCTTTCTTAGTGCACCCCTACCCCATAAGAAGAATCGCCATGCAAAATTTCAGCCCTTTAGGTCCAGCGGTTTGGTCTGTGCGTTGTATGTCAGTGATTCAGTGAGTCAGTCAGTTACGGAACTGTTTTATACATATAGATTACAGCACGCCTGAATATGTAGATAAATCTGATGTTAAAGTACCAACACAAAGATAAATAAAAGTTTTTCTTTTTGACATCAATGTCCTATAAACCCAGTCGATGTGATATAAATAGTCTAAAGTTTGCCTCAACATGGAAAATCACACTACTTTTTAAATAAAACTTTGAACATATTTAGGATTTGCGTTTTATTTCTTACATTATCATATTATGATGTATAGAGTATATTATGATTTATAATATCTTACAACCCCGTAACGTAGCAAATATAAGCATTTTTTTCTCAATCCGGCAGACGGTTTCTTAGATAATATTCTTACCGCCCTAGTACACTGCAGTTTTGATAGCCATTTTATTATTGGGGCACCATATAGGCGGACTAGCATTACCCCCTATGAAGGGACGACACAAATGGAGGCTTTTAGTGGCGCAACGCCGGGATTCGATCTGAGCACCCTCAGCACCGAAAACCAGCGCGCTGTACCACAGGGCCACCACAAGCCCAAAACTCAGGCATGTGGCCCAAGAGAAAGATAAGGTTGATTATGGCTGATTTAGACATAAACTCTTCTACAAATATTCACCTACTGCTTACCTGTTTTGACTTAAAATTCATAGCCATTCTACAACCAGGACTCTCTCTTGCTTTTTATGAATGTGAATTTCCTAAATACATACTAATAATTACAAGATAAAACTAACTTTTTATATACCATGTTTTTAAATTTTCTGTTGAATCATATAAACTTGACAATTCTATGAATTAATATATATTTTTTAAAAATTTTTTTGATGAATTATCCCATCAATTCTAAAGAAAATGAAGTTAATTGGAAGTTAACTTGCTTTTAACTTTTCGTTCTCGTCCCGTTGATAGATGGCTGCACCAGTCTACAAAACAAAATTAACTGAAAATGAAATCGATTCTGCTTAAAGATGGCTAAAAGTATTAAAATATTGCATTGTCATCGTGTTCTGAGCTATTCTAAAAGTTTCAAATGCCTAGCTAGTTGGGAAGTTAGTTAAAAATCGATTGCAAGATTTGGACTGGACAAACACACAAACACACACACAAAGAAGAAAGTAAGTTAATAAAAACATGGTAAAAAAAGGCTGAACAGTATTGATTAATTTTCAAGGCAAAACACTCACGTTTGAAATTTCCATAGGTTTTATTCTACGATTCAATTTGTGTTAACCGTAGTGTCACAGAATTTTGAATTACTTCTTACAGCATATTAAATTCACAAATTCTATAGGATTCTAACTTTCTTCACTTAAATTATTATTTATAAAAATATGTTTTAAACTACATTAATAAACTACATTAATAAGCAATTCCTTAAAAATGTGTTCAATACATATTTAAAAAACATGTGCTGCTTATTTTTATCGGCTAAAATTCTTTTTAGTCATATAATAATAAAATATAAAAAGCATAAGCAATAATAAATATTTGTTATTTTTCGGAATTATATGCCATTGATTATGATCTTTGAAACAGTCTGATCAATTTATTCGCATGGCACCTACCGCTAATCATGAATGAACTTCATATACTGTCATACAACTTCATAAAATTTATACCATTCATTAATTTTCAAGATAAAACTCTTTCCCAGTGAATAATTTGTAATTCAATCACGAAAACGTCACAGAAACTTGTGACTGTCTGTCACAGATACTTGCGATACGATTATAAAAGTCTCATATCCCGACTGAAATAAAATTTTAACTCTCTTGACATGATTTATTAGGTGTTGCCATCCAGAAACGAAAGTAAAATCCTTAAAAATGTGCTAAATAATTGAAAAATATTTTTACCTGGATATTTTTATTTGGGGAATTTATTGCTTATTTATTAACAGTTAAAAACAGTATAAAATTAATAATACTTTCAGCAATATTAAATCCCACTTCGTTTACATTATTACTTGCTTTCGATAATAGCACTTTAATAATCTTATCAAAACATTTGTAAAGATTACAACAAGAATAATAATTGTTTTCTTATGTTAAATTTTGAGGAAAGAAGAAAAAACAGTATGAAGTTTCATGTTTCATTTAAAACGAGGGACTTCTTGAGAAGAAAAATTAAAAGCTTTCATTATTTTCTCGTTTGGAACAGATTTACATGATGAAAATGTAATTTGGTTCTTGGCAAAATATTTAAAAATAGATAAAACATGCTCGGCCAAAGATCAATAGATGAATGCTAAAGATTTAAAATATTTTTGTTTTCTGTATTCATTTACGAAAAAAGGGAGTAACAGCTGTAGCACTGTAATCGGAAACAGAAATATAGAGGCACATTAAACCAATAAATTTAAAATTGCAAACAGGGTACTTAAGAAAATAGATATTTGTCCTCTATAAATACTTGGTATTGAAAAAAATTTTTATTCAAATTTCTCAGAGTTTCGACTTTTTTGCAAGTGTCAACAAAACTATAGGAATTTTTACCCTTCAGCTGGTGCGTCCGTGTATAAAATGCAACATTCTCGTAATTTTGAATGGTGTGTTTTTACAAGTAAGGTTTGAATGTTCTAAGCAGTTTATATTAATGCAGATATTTACACCCTGTAAGGTATACATAAGATTCGATTCAAAAGAATCGAACTTTTGAGTGAATGAATTAAAGAAACTGCTTGAGATATGCTAATTTCGGCATACGCGCTAGGTATAAATGCCATGCAGATTTATTAAAAAAAAGGTTGTTAAAGTTGATAGGTAAGCGAGTTAAGGGAGCTACGAGGTAAGCAGGCTTGTGCTTAGCAGCTTGTGCTTAGCAGGCCTAAAGTTTACGTAGCAGAACTGCTGGTTTGACTCTCTAGTTTGTGAGTATTGCAAAGTGTATTTTTACTGAATGCTAATATATATTCCGTACAAGTAGTACGTATGCATATTGCTGTAAAAGCAAATTCTATATGTGCAACGAATTCAATAAACATTGTTTAATGTATAAACTGTGTTTGTATCAAATTCATTTAGAGTGCCACTTCAAATTATATACACCCAGGTCTGGGTAGAAGTGAGCTATACTCTATAGTGGCGCCCGAAAGTTTATATATACCCTGGTTGTTCTAGTTACATTTATAACGAACAACATATTTGAAGTTTGAACGTTATACTGTGTTATACTCTGATATTGATAAAATTAAATTGTGATCTTGTTATTATACTTATCTACTGTTGAAAATGTATTTAAGACAATACCCTGCTGATAATTTATCTGGGATAATTATAGTTCAGCATTTTGCGCCATTCGAAGCCACCTTCAATGGCAGCCCCTCAAGCCAATTCCTAAAGAAAATTGGGCATTACTTTCAGCAACAATGCACCCCAGAGGGGGATAAACTTAAAATTGCTCTAGCTGCTTTATGAGGTATTGCATATCAGTGGTACACGTGTATGCAAAGCAGTAATCTGATTTTTGACTATTAGTCATTCAAGCAACATTTTCTTCACGCTTTTCCCAAGACCTTTAATCAACTCAAATAGAAGCGGACATTTATTCGCTAAGGTAAAGTGAAGGTCAGTCTCCGTTAGATTTTGCTATGGAAAAGATTATAAAGTGTGAGGACTATTTAGAAGGGATGACGGAAGCGGTAATCTTAAAAATAGTTATCCAACGTTTGAAGCCAAGCGTTCAAGATTTTTTGGACAATCAAAATATTACAAGCAAGGCTACACTCCCTCAAGCCTTATCTAAACATGACAATAGGCATTTCTTCGCTGCCCCTTATCCTCATTCCGGTATGAGAAGTTTTATACCCCCCCCCCCCCCCCCGCGAAAATTTTACGCGAGTTTCAAACCAACAGCGAAACCAGTATCGCGGGCGAAATAATAGAAGCTCACGGCGTTACAATGAAATTAATACACGTAAAGTAAATAATATGCAAGCACCTTACGTGCACTGGTAAGTTGTTTTACATGATATGGTTCAACTTGTTGAAACTGTGTGGTCAAATGTATTAACTTGTGCGAGCAGTAATCATTATTTTGAGAATAGTGAAAGTCGGGGTATTTTTGTGGCTTATAAAGAAAGTGAGCCTAGCTGGAATAATGCGGTAATTCTAGTGCAAATTTCTGAAAATAGTGCCGATACTAATGCTAGTGGTTTAGAAAATAAATCTTCTGATACTTGTATTAATGTTATACCTGATATTTTAGATGATATTAACACATCTGTTAATGAAGGAAATTTAGTAGATGAAAGGAGTATGTGTTACGGAAGTTAGTGAACATTTATTATTTGACGATAATAAACATGTTTTAAACGATAGTAGGAACTCGCTAGGTAATGATGTTATCGTTTCAAGTTCCCAGCCGAATGAGGATGCTGTAGACCAGGTTGATAATATTGTCTTAAATAAAGTGCGTGAAAACCAGACTGAGAATCAGGTAGGAAATTTGACACATAGTTATACTGTAAGTAGTTCAGCTGATGTTTCGGAAGTTGTAGAAGTAGTTAGCATTAAAACGCTCGAATACGAAAAGCTTAATCTTCCTAAAACTGATGCAGTGTTAAAGAATTTAAATGATAACGATTCTGATGTGGCAAGTTTCAAACAGACTTTTTCGTCAAAAAAGGATAAAACTAAGGTTAAGGGGGATTAAAAACGAGAAAAAACGCCTTCAGGTTCCAGCATTAAAACTGCGAATACTGAAGTAATTAAGTCGGTAAACAATAGGTCGTATAAACACCAATATCAAAAACAGAGTCAGGTTGTTGAAAAACTTGAAACTAGCAGCGAACTAAATTGTAAGCGTATCATAAAGGGCGAGATAAAGCCAGTAACTAAACGCGATGGTGCGGCGTTTAAGTTTGAAAATAAAGAATCTGCATTAAAATCTAATGCCTATACTCTAAAAAGTACGGAGAAAAGTAAAGTGTGCACTACAAAACCTCCATCAAAGGAAGAACGGGGCACACATAAGGTACACAAGCTTATCAAAAGGATAGATGACAATTCTAAAGGTCCTTTGCATAGGTACAGGAAGCGGAAGATATCAGCCACCCAGCAAGGTTGGCCTCCTCCCAAGAGACCTGTCCATCGTCAAGCCGGACCAGTGCCTTAGGACCAACGCCCTGCTGCACGAAGGATGCCCACACGGTCAACGAACCCCTTTACTAGGACTGCGACCATCAAGAGATGTTCCACGGAATGGACAGACTGGTGCAACGAAGTTGCTGCCTTCATGAACAAGTCTTGTATCAATTCTCTTATTCTATCCCACCCCCTTCAATAAAATCGAACCAAACTGGTTGGAAATTCCCCATTGTATATACTGTGTAAATATTTTGAGGGGAAGGGGTGAGCCACTGAAAAAAAAGGCATACTGTTGTTTTAAAAATATTTGAAGGGGACATGTAGTGAATAGAAAAAAATACATACTGCATAATACAATAATTAACTAACTAATGTACTAACTTCACAAAACATAACACATGTGAATTATGAATTATAGGAGATTAGCTACAGTCAAGAAATGTCATGCTGTGCAATTATGTTGACACTTTTAACTAAAATAGATTTTCTAGGGCGCAGTTGGCCATCCCAGTATCCGCAACTGCAAATCCACTGTGTGTTGGTGTCACCTGGACCCTTCGGGTTTAGTTTTGTAAAATGGGAGTGGCGTGTTTCCCTCACACAACGTGTGGAAGGTTTTTTGGCTTTGCCACCCATTATGTAAAAAGTCAAACCAGCACGCGTTTTCAATTAGTTAGCTGAAGCCGTTCAGACCTCAGTTACCTAATTTTTTTTTCGAGGGAGGCCAATGTAAGGTATACATAAGATTCGATTCACAAGAATCGAACTTTTCAGTGAATGAATTAAAGAAGCTGCTTTAGATATGCTAATTTCGGCATACGCGCTTGGTATAAATACCATGCAGCTTGAATAAAAAAAAGGTTGTTAAAGTTGATCGATAAGCGAGTTAAGGGAGCTATGAGGTAAACAGCTCCAGGTGTTAACCGGCGCTTGTGCTTAGCAGGCCGAAAGTTTACGTAGCAGAACTGCTGGTTTGACTCTCTAGTTTATGAGTATTGCAATGTGTATTTTTATTGAATGCTAATATATATTCCGTACAAGTAGTACGTATGCTTATTGCTGTAAAAACAAATTCTATATGTGCAACGAATTCAATAAACATTGTTTAATGTATAAACTGTGTTTGTATCAAATTCATTTAGAGTGCCACTTCAAATTATATACATCCAAGTCTGGGTTGAAGTGAGCTATACTCTGCAACCCTTTCTAATGCAGGTCTGATTTTCTGACCCTTGTATCCCTTTCCATTCATTGTTAATTGTGATTTAACCGTGGTAAACCAGCGATTATACTAGATAGCAATACGACAAATTATGAGTTGATGCAGTAAACCAAATGTTCAGCTACTACACGGTATCTCCCATATCACGAAGCTGGTCAATCTCATTGTTCTTTAGGTTTTTGGACATAATAGGAATCGATTCGCAATTTGTCCTTAGATGCATTAAACCAGACAGTTTTGAAATAAGGCAATTGTATCTGCATTCTTTGACCTTTAATTATAAATATATCTCAGTATTATCAACACTTTATATCTTGTCATAAAACGCAAAATTAATATTTTCAATTTGAAAAAAAGAAAGCTTATTACAAAAGGAATAATCAAGGTTGAAAGAGACGTTGCACTTTATGCAACGCGTGCCTGCCGGTGTACCAAAAATTGGCGCGCCCGCTGAAGGGTTAAACGACATATGAGTGGGCTGTGCCACTCTTTCCCATACCGATTTATCTACCCCTTTGTAATAACTTGAAAAGTTGAGGAATGAGGCGAGCATCTTTGTGAAAGATAACATTATACTTATGTGAGTATGTCACATTGCAAATATGATCCAGTTTAGAATTCATTAGCTTCTAGTTTAGCGATTTAAGTTTAGTGGCAGAGGTTTACACCATTATTGTCATTATGAGATTACCTCATATCGCCGGTATGATCTAATCTAGAGCTCCTTTGCTTTAAGTTTAGAGGTTTAGATTTGATGGTAGAGGTTTAGATGACATGAGGTCAATTCGACCCTCGATTTTTGCATATTGTCATTAAGAGAGAGTCAAACCATTGTAATATGTGAAAAGGTAACATTCCCACACCCAGCCGATCCATATTTGTTCGTGTGCCATCAAATAGCATTCGAAACATTTGGATTTCTTCAGAAAAATTCTCTCTGAGCGGTTTGCGATCCCAGATCTTTTGATGAACTCTTGTTCAATTGATCGTGACATTGCACGAGAAATTCTGTTGGTATTTTCCTCAAATTCCTTTATTCTAATGCTGGAAAAAAGTTTCAGATACAATATTATAGGATTTCAAATATAATCCTGTAATAAATTTATCTAGGTGATATTTTGAACTATAAAACAAAACTGAGAAGTTTGCAATTTTTTGTTTGAAAAATATCTATCTTATTTGGATAAATCTCTTTATCCAATAGAATAATAACATCTTTCTGATCAGTTTGGATTTTTATACTTTCTTCGTATATTTGTTCTTTCAATTTCCTGCTAGAAGGGAAAAAAGCAAGAAATCAAGTGTTCGTAGAAGACAATATCGCAAATGGAACATATGTGTAAGGATGAAAAAAGGAAATAACATTAAAACAGAGCAAATAACATATGAAAAATGTAGTATCCTCCAGAAAAGCATTTTCTTTTTTCCGAAAAGCAAAGAAAACATTAGAAGTTTTTCGACATATCTGTGTAAACAGTACTTTGATTCAACACGTGTCTCGATAAATAGAGGATGATTTTAAAGAAGGTATCAGAAACTGAAACGTATAATCTATATATATAAAACAGTTCCGTAACTGACTGACTCACTGACTGACTGACTGACTGACACACAACGCACAGAGCAAACCACAGGACCTAAAGGGCTGAAATTTTGCATGGCGATTCTTCTTATAGTGTAGGGGTGCACTAAGAAAGAATTTTGAAAAATTCTTCTTAGATTTTTTTAAGTTAAATTTTTAAGCTGTTTTTGTAACTTTTTTTAGTTTGCATTTAAAATAATAATATGATGGTTATAAATTTATATCACGCGAAAGATCATAAAATTCCTTTAAAATGAGATCATTTTCGAATCTTTACCTCCATTTTCTGATTTTTGGTGAATTCTTAAAAATTAATTTTTATAATTTAATTTATTAAACGCTGATCACGTGATTTCTTTTATCTGGTACTTTAAATAAATTTATCGTCACGTGCATAATAACTAAATAGACAAAAAATATTCTTTTCTTGCTAATGCGGCAGACGATTGGACATTATCCAAAAAAATATTAAAATACAATAAAAGATATTATGTTCCTCAAACTGTACTATATTAACTGTACTATATTCTTTAATATGTCCTATTAGATTTAATTTGTATATTTTCATCTACATTATTTTGTCTAAAAAAATATCCCTTATGATTTATTTATAAATATTTTATTTGTTTTTTTACATCAATTGTATACATTGATCGTCGTATTTATTATAAATATATATATATATATATATATATATATATATATATATATATATATTATATATATATATATATATATATATATATATATATATATATATATATGTCATTAATTGCATACATTGACCATTGTGTTTAATTTGAATGTACTCCCTAGCGAAGTACGGATTTTAAATATACATATATATATATATATATATATATATATATATATATATATATATATATATATATATATATACACACACACACACAGGGTGGTTATATTTAAACTTCCCCTATATATCCCAGCATCCTACATCTCAAACGGGTGAACGGAATGTAACCACATTGGGTATATAGACTATACACGAGATGCACTCAAGGAATTTTAAAAAAAAGTTCAAAAATGTGCACCAGATGGCGCTTTTCACGTAAAAACATCAAATTTAACAAATCAAACGACCAAAACAGAATACGATAAACAATTTGAACATTTATTGACTTTTTTTAGATCACCTTGTCATCGAACCACATTAAATAAAGGTAAGGAAATAAATAACAGTACGCCTTTGCTGTCTGAGAAAAACAAAAATAAAAGACAGTTGAGTTTGCAGAAACAGGTACAGATTATGACGAAATGTCAGAAGAGGAGCAGTTGTTAATCGTGTCCACGACAATGTAATGAAAGGCTCAATGTGATCACCTACAACCACCTGCAAATTTTCAAGGCGATGAACAGTGTGTTCTACAGCAGATCATAACTGATCACTTGTGATGCTTCGCACATAAAGCGCAAAGTAGTTCTTTAAGTCGTCCAACGTCACAGCATCCTCGCGATAAACCAATCTGTTTTGCATAACGCTTCCCCTTCTTTGCACACATCCAAATCTCAAGAATTTTTTCCTCAGAACCGGCGGCTTTTTCCTGTTTTTTTTATTTTATTAGTCATAAATCTCGTTCTGAATTGTTAATATTGTTTATGTATTATATTTTGCTTGTTTATTTAGTTAAATTTAATGTTTTTCCATGAAAAGCGCCATCTGGTGGACATTTTTGAACTTTTTTTTCTCTAAATTCCTTGATCCCATCTCGTGTATAACCGAATGTGGTTACATTCCTAACACCCGTAGCTGTAGGATGCTGTGTATAGGGGAAGTTTAATTATAACCACCCTGTATATATACATATTTCTTTTAAAGTTCTTTGGGTGTTGGAGTATTCTTTTTATTAGTTAGTTTGAATGCTTTAAGGTGACTCCCAACGTTCGGAGCCAATTTGTAAAAAAAAATCAATTTTTTAAGGACTTTTTGGTCCTTTATTGTAAAATAGCACTTAAAAATAAAGAAATGAGCAAAAATTTACCTGTAAATACCATACTTATTTATAAATTGATCAATTTGAAGTATTTTTTAATGAAATTTAGCTAAAACGCCTATCACTCTGCACAAATTTCTAATGCTACTATTTTAATTTCCTTCTCACACATGATACATATGACAGTTTTCTTCAAAATGACCCACAATCATCTAATTTCTAATGCTACTATTTTAATTTCCTTCTCACACATGATACATATGACAGTTTTCTTCAAAATGACCCACAATCTAAGATAAATTTTATAATGCAAAAATAATACACGCAATTTTATGTTTCAATATGAAAATTTACCCCGATTCGTCATTCCTTTCCTTATAAATACAGACCCAAATAAAAAACTATTTATTATACACCAACTATTCTGCGTCATTTCATTAACAATAGCATCTAAAACATTTCCTGAAAAGTTTTTTAAATTATATACATTATTTTGTGAAATATCATGATAACGGTAGACATTTTTGCTAAAAAACATAATTCTGAGAAAATCGCATTTAAATTTGTTTGTCACTTCAGTTTTGTAGCAGACGATGCTTTTTAAAATATCTATAACTCTGCTTCTAATTGATGTAGAATGAATATCTAAACGAGTTTGAAAAGAGAAAAGATTGAATTACTGGATTCTTGCAAAAAATAAAATGGATCAAAATAGTCAAAAAATGGCATTTTCAACGTAGGCAGTCACTTTAAGCTTTGGAATTTTAAAATAACATATTTTTCATTCTTTCCTTCAGAGTAATTTGGTAGTATTTCAAGTTCAGATCGAGAAGTTTTCTTTCTTATCAACGTACAAAAGAAACAAGCGCATTCATGAGCGGCTGTCAACCACATCGAGAAAATAAATGACAACATTTAATTCAAACCACGCTTTTTAAAATACGTGAAAATGAAATTTGTTGAGTGTGAAAAAGGAATTGTGTTATAATTGAAAATTTTTTACACCCACTTAGATTATGCGTCAGTTTACTCACTATTTATTTTTGTGACATTAAATATTCATAAGTTCGCTTCTGAAGTCAAAACTGCTTGCAAAGGGTCTTCGTTCAATCAAAGGTTTTTGAAGCTTTATAAAAAGAAAAATATACTTCCCTTTTAATGTCATTTTCAGAAATTTATTTTAAGGGAAGCATTCATTAATTTACATATTTTGTGCAGAATGCAGCGACGTGAAAAAAAATATGGTAGAACCTTGTTTACTTTTGAACAGGCACATTTTAAAGTCTCCAGGAAACAATTCTCTCATAAATTTAAGAAAGGCAGAAATTAAAGTTTTTAAAGTGTTATTTATTTTCTGTGTTTAGGCAATAAATTTTCGTTACATTGTTCTGATCAATACCGTGGTTTTAGTTCATATTGCGTACTTGAAAAAAAGGGTATGTCTTGTTTTTAAAGTTAATAAAAGTTTATGCTGAACTTTCAAAATTACTTTTCGTGTCACGGAATAATATATACACAGACTATTTTTGTTTGGGTTTAAATTTTATCTTTCGAAATTCTTTTCTCGTCATTGATATTCATACAGTGAGAACTACATAAATTTAATTTATTTTCATCTTTTGGCCCCTGCTATAATTAAACAATTCATGGAAAATAATAGTTCCTGTAACAAAATGTTCTATAATTTTAACTAATGTTGATATTTCTCACTAAGATATTTTGTAAATAAGTGAATTCTGGCGATGTAAATAAGTGAATCCAGTTTATTAATTTGGGTTGTTCAAAGCAGGAAAAAAAATTCGATAACTGGAGCAAGTGAAATAACTCGATTCAAGGACTGACTAAACTGATATTGAGTGGACACATTTCATTTTAACCTTTAGCAGATGATGTGGGAAAAAAAGACAGTAAAGAGAGGTATACTTTGAGAATACATTCCTTATCATCTTAAAATTTAATACATACAGGGGGTGACAGAATGTACCAGCACATTTCTGAAAGTCACAGGTAAGGGAGGGAGGGTCGGAGGGGTGGAAGGCGGCAATCGTTAAGTCGGATTTTCTAGTTGTCCGTGTCACCATGAGTTGGTCCGGTGAACATCGCGATTTCGTTATAGAGGCATTCTTGAAAAACAACGATTCTGTAACCACGACTGAGATAGAATTCAGGACAGTCTTCAGGCTCCATTTTAATGTTGCCGTTCCTGCCCGAAAAACAAGCTTGCGATGGGTTTCTAACGTCAGCGCAAGTGGGTCTGCATTACCAAGTGGTCGTTGTCAGAACATTAGAACATTTTGTGCAACGGGACCACAAGTCCGCTATTTTGGAGGAGCTTGCTGTCACTCTCCCAGAGTTACCAACAGTGTGAAGGAATACTTTAGAGAACGGATGCGGAACAGAATCGCAATTAAAGCGCACCCGGAGTCGATTCTTCCGAGTCCTTTATTTAACTTTTATGGGATATGCTGGTGGTTCAGTGGTTTGCTTCTTGGTTCTTTTTTCTTGTTAATACGTCACCTTAAGTACACAATAGATTACGAGTTCGCACATATTTTGCTTTATTTTACATGATATTTGCAAGCATGCATTGAGTACAGAAGTGGTGCTAATCCTTGCTCCCGCGTTTCGCATCGAATCTGCTTCGCATCTGAATGTCCGACTGGGGCTACAAAACTATTGAGTGGCAGCGCCACCTAGCATAACAATTTCCCACACCCTTCTGCCTCAGGTGAAGCGGAAATCACGTTCTACTTATTCCTTTAATTTCGTGGGCTGCGCGCTATTATCTGGCCGCGTTGAATTTTTAGGGAATCTTTACAGCGGGAAACGATATTTTTTCGTCGAATGAAATTAAATATTTGAATAGAGGGAGGTGTTATTTCACCACCTATGTTTCTAAGAAATGCTGCTACTAAGAAATGCTCATCATTCTAAACGTAGCGAAATGTTGTTTTAAAATTTGAAATGTAGTTGTATACAAGCATAGTATTTATTTTGCTAATTACAGAACAAAGTATTTTGCATCTGGCAGTGTTTCCAGCAATTCATTCCATTGATGAAAGGTCTGTGTAAATATACGACACATTGATGTGAGGCCCATATAAGCTTGCGAATTAATTGAGATGGTTCTCCTTTCAGAACGGATCAAAAGAAAATCCTTTCGATCTTCCTCAAGTGTTAGGTCAGGGGTTTCCTGTGGGGAACAATTGATTGATTCTGTAGGGAACATAAAAAATGTTTCCTTACACCCAATTCCCTACATCCAACGAATAAAAGATATTTTATGTAGCATGTTCAACTCAGTTAGAATGAGCCAGAAAGTAGTAATGCCAGTTTTTCTGAAATGTCATATTGTTTTAAAAAGCACCTAAAAAGTATGAAACGAATTCCTGCTGTAACTCAACTTACATATTTATACATTAAAATTATTTTTGAAATTTTTTACTTTTTGATGTGACGTACTAATTTTAGTACCACAAAATGTATGTTTTTTTTTAGTTCAGAAAATTTTTCATTATTTTGGCGTTAATCCTTTTATATGTAGCAGACTATGTGAAATATCCGGAATGAAAATCTGAAGTAATTTTCAAATTTTACTTATAATTTTCCCTTAAAATGCTACGATTATTTTTATTTTACAACGCTTATAATGTTGTGTCGTAATAAAAACTGACTTTGGTTTTATATTTTCCGTACGTTGCTTTTTCTATTTCTATCGGTCTATGTAAAGCTTCTTTTCTCTTGTACTTTCATATTCCCAAGAGTCTTGACGTCACGTGATTTAGAGGATTTAATCTCTGAGCGATGGGGGACCTTACTCCGGGGACGCATAAAAATGACGTCTCATCTATATATATAAAATACTTCCGTAACTGACTGACTGACTGACTGACTGACTGACAGACATACAACACACAGACCAAACCGCTAGACCTAAAGGGCTGAAATTTTGCATGGCGATTCTTCTTATGGTGTAAGGGTGCACTAAGAAAGATTTTTGAAAACTTCTTCTTAGATTTATTTTAAAATTCAGTTTTTAAGCTGTTGTGGTAACTTTTTTTAAGTTTGTATTTCAAATAATAATTTGAGGGTTATAAAATTCATATCAAGAGAAAGATCATAAAAATTCCTTTAAAATGTAATCTTTAATACTGCTTCAGTTTTAGGAAGATAAAGCTTTCCGTATTCGTGCGTTTTAATGCTAACTACTTCTACAACTTCCGAAACATCAGATGAACTACTTACAGTATAACTCTGTGTCAAATTTTCCTCCTGACTCTCGGTCTGGTTTTCATGCACTTTATTTAAGACAATATTATCAACCTGGTCTACAGCATCCTCATTCGGCTGGGAACTTGAAACGATAACATCATTACCTAGCGAGTTCCTACTATCGTTTAAAGCATATTTATTATCGTCAAATAATAAATGTTCACTAACTTCCGTAACACATCCTTCGTCATCTACTAAATTTCCTTCATTCACAGATGTGTGAATATCATCTAAAATATCAGGTATAACATTAATACAAGTATCAGAAGATTTGTTATCTAAACCACCAGCATTAGTATCGGCACTATTTTCAGAAATTTGTACTGGAATTACCGCATTATTCCAGCTATACTCACTTTCATTATAAGCCACAAAAATACCCCGACTTTCACTATTCTCAAAATAATGATTACTGCTCGGACAAGTTAATACATTTGACCACACAGTTTCAACAGGTTGAACCATATCATGAGAATCAACTTGCCAGTGCACGTAAGGTGCTTGCATATTATTTACTTTAAGTGCACTAATTTCATTGTAATGCCGTGAGCTTCTATTATTTCGCCCGCGATACTGGTTTCGCTGTTGGTTTGAAACTCGCGAAAAATTTTGGCGGGGGTGAATAAAACTTCTCGTACCTGAGTGAGGGTAAGGGGTAGCGAAGAAATGCCTATTGCCGTGTTTAGAAAATGCTTGAAGGAGTGTAGCCTTGCTTGTAATATTTTGATTGTCCAAAAAATCTTGAGCACTTGGCTTCAAACGTTGGATAACTATTTTTAAGATTACCGCTTCCGTCACCCCTTCTAGATATTCCTCACACTTGGAAATCTTTTCCATAGCAAAATCTAACGCAGACTGACCTTCACGTTGCCTTAGCGAATAAATTTCCGCTTCAATTTGACTTTGATTAAAGGTCTTTGGAAAAACGCTAAGAAACTGTTGCTTGAATGACAAATAGTCAAAAATCAGATTACTGCTTTGCATACACGTGTACCACTGATATGCACTACCTCTTAAAGCGGCTAGAGCAATTTTAAGTTTCTCCCCCTCAGGGGTGCATTTTTGCTGAAAGTAATACTCAATTTTCTTTAGAAACTGACTTGAGGGGCCAGCATTGAAGGTGGATTCGAATGGCGCAATCTGCTGATCCATATTTACCCGAGGAAAATTTTCAGCAGAGTTTTGTTCTACAACACTCATTTTCAAATTGTATATAAGTATAATAACAAGATACTTTCACAATTTAGTTTTATCAATATCAGAATATAACACAGTATAAAGTTGAAACTTCAAATATGTTGTTCGTTATAAATGTAACGAGAACAACCAGGGTATATATAAACTTTCGGGCGCCAGTATAGAGAATTATACTAAGGGGCACTCTAAATGAATTTGATACAAACACAGTTTATACATGAAACAATGCTTATTGAATTCGTTGCACATATAGAATTTGCTTTTACAGCAATAAGCATACGTGCTACTTGTACGGAATATATATTAGCATTCAATAAAAATACACTTTACAATACTCACAACCTAGAGAGTCAAACCAACAGTTCTGCCACGTAAACTTTTGGCCCCCTAAGCACTAGCACCGGCTAACACCTGGAGCTACTTACCTCGTAGCTCCCTTAACTCGCTTATCTATCAACCCTAACAAAACCTTCTTCTCTTTAATCAAGCTGCATGGTATTTATACCAAGCGCATATGCCGAAATTAGCATATCTCAAGCAGCTTCTTTAATTCATTCACTCAAAAGTTCGATTCTTGTGAATCGAATCTTATGTATACCTTACAAAGTACAATTTTAAAAAAATCTTTAAATCGAAATCGGCAATCCTTGGAGAAATTTTCTTCATATGTTAACACTCACATTCGTGAATCCAATAGGGTTGGTATACAGCAGTCTTAAACAATGATGTAAATGTTTTAATAAATTTGTTGTTATGTGGGTAAAGTTTTATAAAATTGTTAATTGTGTTTTAGTCTCAAATATAGCTAATACGATTACTTTTCTAGGTTAATACTCGAAGGAAAACGTTTTGTCCGACTTTGAAAACAACACATTTATTCACTAGTCTACTGCACTTTACAAACAACAACTTACAACAGCACTTAAACCAGTAAATTCTGTGGACGAATATCGCATCATTAAATCTAAACATAATTAACAATGTCTAAATCTTACCCAAATTAGCTAGTAACTCGATCACGTTACTCAGAATAGATGCTGTAGGATAATGTATTTAACGAAGAACGGCCCATCTACTTTGGCATAGGTAATTTGCCCAACATCTTAAGATTCTTCCACCTTGATTTGTGGCTCCACAGAAAATTTACTGCTAAGTTCAATTGCAGAATTACGATAGTAAGATTTGTTATTATGTGCCATTGGGAAAGATATAGGAAAAGTTTGTAAAGAAATTAGATAGAGAAAGCGAACCTAAGATAACGGTTTAGAAATTGAATATGATATTTCCTTTTCGCATAAATGGTTCTCGCAATGGTTACAAGGATTAACTGAAGAATTGTGTACGTTATTTTGAACTCAGTCTCCTTGAAATCATGTTGAGAAAATTGAATTATTTATATATATATATATATATATATATATATATATATATATATATATATATATATATATATATATATATATATACACATAAATATATATCTATACTAATATATAAAGAGAGAGAGCGGATTTTCTATGTGGAGGGTAATCTCCGGAACCACTGCACCAATTTGAAAAATTCTTTCACTATTTGAAAGGTACATTATTCCAGATGGACATAGGCTATATATTATGTGTATCTGATCAGTAGAAAGAAAGTGAGGAGCCTAAATGTTCAGATGATGCTTCTCATATGACAACAACTCATTTGATGATACAACTTTTCCTTTGTCAACCGTAGTCAAGTAACCATAGCAACACATCAAACGATATTTTCATTTATAATCAGTAAAACATTTAATATTTTAAAGATTCAAGTTGAGGAGGTATTGATAAATACAAAAAGGATTTTTCAAATTGGCAACGTAAAGGGTTTATTGAAGAAAATTGCATTTGGAACTACGCTTTTTATTGGATATTTAAGGTAAAAAAAGATGTACAATTTATTGGCTATCAACTGGAAATTTATTGGTATAACATTACAGAACTTTATTTAACTTATAAGCTTTATGTTTTGCATTTATGTACAAGTTTATGCACAATTTGCGTAAATCGAACTTGAATTATTGAACTTTATTCAAAAATCAATGTGTTTCATTGAAACTGTGAAAATTATTGATTATTTCGAATAGGCCTATGATTATTCCTTTATAAGTGAAAAAGTATTGCTTCAATTGAAATGAAATTTTGTATAGATATAGTTGATAGTTCAGATTAAAACATAGGCATATTATGTTTTGAAAATCGGGCCCCAGAGTTTCTTTAATTAATGTTTTAATGATTTTTCCCCTAAAAGTGGCTTATTTCGACAGCTTCCGCGGCGGTGCTCGCTCTCGGCGAGACTATGGGGCCGAATCATACCAAAATCTGCACGCGGGTGGCCCCGGACATGATTCAGTGCCTGACGTTGCCGGACTTTTGAATTTTTAAATAAAAAAAGTTATTAATTTTCTGTGCCATTTTTGGTGTTTTTTTCGTGTTTTTTTTTGTGTGTGGACTCTGTAACGGATAGGCTAAGGTGCTGAATCTTATCAAAATCGGCATGCGGGTGGCCCCGGACATAATTCAGTGTCTGACGTTACAGTTTCCAATAAAAATTTCTTTTGCCATCACCATCAACAAATCCCAAGGTCAAACATACAAATATATTGGACTTAACTTACGGAAAGATTGCTTTACTCATGGACATTTATAAGTTGGTTTCTCTAGGTCAGGAAATCTGGAGAATCAATTTATTTTAAAACCTCAGAAAAACTAAACAAAAAATGTGGTATACCATGAAGTTTTAAAATAAATTATACCTACCTAATATCTACTTAAGATAGATAATTGTTCAACCAGGACAAAGTCGGGACGGGCCGGTAATATATATATATACACACGCACACACACACACACACATATATATATATATATATATATATATATATATATATATATATACATACATACATACATACATACATACATACATACATACATAACATACACACACACACACACATATATATATATATATATATACATATATATATATATATATACATATATATATATATATATTTATATATATATATATATATATATATATATATATATATATATATATATATATATATATATATATATATATATATATATATATATATATATATATATATATACGGTGTATTCCCAAATGAGCGAGTGTATTTTTAGTACTGTGTTTGTAACTTCAAAACAAATTCATGATTTAGGAAGATGTCAAATGTAATATTTTTTTCCCTTTTGGAACTTATAGGAGAAATTTGTTAAATAAAATAACGAATCTGTTAATTCTAATTCTAGTTATTGATTCGGAAAACTAAAAAAAATTTAAAAATAATTAATTTTGAATATATTAAAAAAATTGTAAAATTTTTATAATAAACTCTAAATTTGACTCATGCCTTCAGAAGGTTCATGTCTCGATTTCTTTCTTTGCCATTTGCGTCTATTGCTGATTGATGTCCATAAAGCAACCAAGATTCTACGCATTTTGTTGGATTAAACAGACACGAGAGGAGGCCCAATAATTTTGATGAACATTAATGTCGATGTTGTTTTAGTCAACAAAGAAATTCTTAAATGGATTACAATAAGGTTAATCTGTGAAAAACCACTTTTCATTCACTTGAAGATCGGAATCATATCGAGATTGTGTATATATTGAAATAATCCTTCAGGAATTATTTTTCCCTCCATGTATTCTCGGAAACTCTGTATCCTCTCAAACGAAATCTTCTTCATAAATTCCTTATTTCTGCCTCTCCAAACGTCAAAGGATTTTGAACTTCTTCTTGCCACTGTCTTGGATCTAACACTCGCCATTTAGGTAAACCAGCTTCTTCATCCTCTAGTAATCTCTTTTCTACAGATATTTTCAGATTTTCAAAAAATGAAATAGGACATATTGGTGGGTAAATCTTTCTATCTTTCTTGTCTAGGGGAAACTCCTGGAACATGAGATAAGCTCTCTCTCTCTGTATTCTACTGACTTTTCACGCTACCCCATTACCGTGTATGTCCTTTTTCAAGGATTCCTAAGGGAAAATTCCCAAGAATTCACAATGCCATCTTACAGAGTTCCATAACGTCTATTCTTATCTATGACATATGCCGTTGCACAATTGCCTTGTTTCTTCACGCGGGAAATCTTTATCTGCTTATAAAACAGATATTGAAACACAGAAAAATAAATATTAATTTCCGACATTACATCTCAGGGGAACTAAAAACACGCAATTTAAAATACTTTTGAAATAGAATAACAATATTCGTAAGATTCTTAAAATTTCGGTTAAGATAAGCCAAAAATAATACCAAAAATAGGTGGGGATACGCCGTATCCCCGCATACCCCAGAAAGAAAGCACTCTCTCTGCATATATATACAGGTGGTTATCAAAATAATGGAAACCTTTAGGAATAACATGAGTCACTAAGGAATTGAATTATGCAAGTCATGAATAGTGGATAAGGGAATATTATACCATTCTTTATGGATAAATCATCAATGTTCCTGTAGAGATGCTGTTGGTGGATATCGATTCCTGATTCTATTCTCTAAAACAGACCACAGCAGTTCGATGATATTGAGGTTTAGGGACTATGCGGGCCAGATAAGGTGTTTGACTTGGTCTTTGTGTTCCTCAAACTAAGACCTGGCACGTCTAGCAGTATAGATTGGACCATTATCATCATGGAGAACGCTATCTCAGGAAAAACATTCCGCTCCATAGGATGGATCTAGTCTGCTGAAAGTTCGAAATAGTCCTTCCCAGTCAATATCCCAAGCAGGGTTACAATATATCCCTTTTGAAAATCATAAGATGGCTGTCGAAACCCTGAGAAATTTCCCTTCATGTTTGACGGCTGGCTTGAGACAAGCATGATCATACGCTTTTGTAGGTGTTCTTCAGACATACGCCCGTCTTGTTGCGGGGAACAAAGTGAACAATGATTGGTCTAACCAAATGTCATATTTCGACGTAGCACTCGACCAGGATTTGTGCTCGTGGCACCATTGTAGAGGACATTTTGTATGCACATCTGTAACAAGTGGCTTGGGAATTACTACTCTGCCTGAATGTTTTATTTGCGAAGTTTTCTCTTACCTGTAATGAATGATACTGGAGCCTGCAGATGCAGATGGAGATCAATGGTCACTTTCGCTGCAGTTGTCTTCCTTTTTTGATGTCACAATCCGTGACTCTCCACTATTCCTCCACTATTCTGTTTCACAGAGGATGTCTTTCCGTGCACTCTGTATGCCGTCATGACTTCCGATATCATAGTTCGGTAAACACCCAAAAGCACGGGGGATATTGTAACAGATAATCGAATTAGACGCCCCTCAACAATTTGCCCTCTACGCACGGTCTACATGGTTTGACATCTTACGCTATACTCGAAAGAGCCTGATGCCCATCGTTTCATTACTGCTACCTTAGAGTAGAATAATGTATACACTATATTCATTAAAAAATACAGGTCCCTAGATTTGTTTTTTAAGGAATTCGAAGCATTTTCTTAAACACTACAAATATCGATATGTGTTTCCATTATTTTGATAACCACCTGTATATACACTGCTGGCCACCCAAATTGCAACACCAAGAAAGACAAGAGATATCACAACAATATTTATTTTGTAGATAACATGTTGACCAAGTATCAAATGATTAAATTTATAGACTTCTGTGAAGTGTGGTTCCTGCCAAAATCAGTAGCCAGAGTAGCCGCCATTGTTGGAGATCACCGCTGCCACACGCCTCGGCATTGATTCAAAGAGACTTTGGATGAGTTCTTGGGGTACAGCAGACCAAGCAGCTTCCACACGTTGCCAAAGTTGATCTGCTGTGGCAGCTGGGGATGGAATCTGGGTCAATCGTAGAGCAACCATGGACCACATGTTTTCTATCGGCGAAAGATCCGGAGACCGAGGCGGCCAGGGAAGCAATTCAATCTGGCGATTGACGAAGAACCGTTGGATAATGCGTGCCACGTCTGGTCGCGCATTATCCTGTTGAAATATGGCTGTGGGCAAGCCCTGAAGGTAAGGAAGGGCAACTGGCTCCAACACCTCAGAGATATAGCGCTGGCTGTTTAAAGTACCGGCAATGCGTACTAGAGGTGTGCGAGAGTGATATCCAATACCGCCCCATACCATAATACCCGGTGCAGGACCAGTGTGGCGGTGCATAACGCAGCTGTTCAGCATCCTCTCTTCACGGTGTCTCCAGACTCGAATGCGACAATCGTGGTGTTGCAGACAGAAGCGTGACTTGTCAGTAAAGACAATTTCATTCCATTCTGCCGTCCACATCCTTCTGTCATCGCACCATTGGCGGCGGAGACGTCTGTGGTTCTGCGTCAAGGGTAGACAAAGCAATGGACGTCTTGCGGACAGACCACTCTGCTGTAAACGGCGTCGAATGGTACGCGCAGACACTGGATGATGCGTTACAGACTGCATCTGCTGTGCTATGGTTCGTGATGTGACTGAGCGATCCGTCACTGCCATGCGCACAATTTGCCTGTCATCACGTGAAGTGGTGCGCTGAGGTGGATGCGATCGAACACGCCGGTCCGTCGTACCCTCCCGCATCCAACGATCACATATCCGCATTACAGTTGTTTGGTTTCGTCCAACACGAATACCGATTTCCCTGAAAGATAATCCACAATCTCGGTAGGCCACTATCCTCCCTCTGTCGAACTCGGATACTTGATCAAAAGATGATCGCTGTTTTCGACGAGGCATAATTGACCGTTTTTTTGAAAAAACCACAAGAAAAACACAATTGCCGAACTTGAAATCGTCGAAATCTCCAAGCCTTAAATAGCACTTTGAAGTGGCGCCACAGGCGCGCGTGATGTGCGTCTGCGCTGAAATTCTAATCATTTGCATATCTCACCTCCGCTAATGCATGTTGTAAATTTCATGTTATTTGCATGTTTCCTTCAGGGTGTTGCATTTACAGTGGCCAGCAGTGTATATATATATATATATATATATATATATATATATATATATATATATATATATATATATATATATATATATATATATATATATATATATATACTCTTAGACAAAAAACGACGCACCAAGAAGGAGTTATCCGAATGGAACGAAAATCGGTAGATGTGATGTACATGTATAGAGAAATAAATGCTTAAAGTTTGAGAAAAATAGGATAATTTATTCAAGAGAAAGAGCTCTACAAATTGAAAAAGTCAATAACGAGTTGGTTCACCTCTGGCCCTTATGCAAGCAGTTATACGTCTTGGCATTGAAAGATAGAGGTGCAGAATGGCCTCCTGCGGGATATCGTGCCAAATTCGTGAGGGATATCGTGCCGAGATCCGGTGACCTTGCTGGCTAAGGTAGAGTTGGGCGAGCACGAAAACAAGCAGTAGAAAACAAGCAGTTTCTCTGTGCCGCCTGTAAATAGTCCTTGCGGTCACTGAAGCACCAGTTGCACGTACGATGATAATGATGAATCCGGGGCTGTGAGTGCCACTCTGACGATTGCTCGGTCCTCACGTTCTGTCGTTTCTCTAGGCCGACCGCTTCCTTCTAGACGCTGTGTTCGGTCATGGTTCATCCATTCCTACCAAAATTGTCTAATAGCAGCATCGCTCCAATCCAAATATCGAGCGATTCGCCGATTAGAGCAACCGGCTTCTTTCAGCCCAACCACACGTCCTATCTCAAATGTTGGCATCTGCGCATATTGTTTGCGCACCTGTATGCGAGGCATATCGCCTGGCTGTCGTGGGCATATATTTCACCACAGATTCACGAGGGCAAATGAAACTAATTTTTTCTTTGTGTGCTGGTGCGAGTTTCGAACTGCGCTTTTCGACACTGGACATGCGTTGACCTAGTCGCTATCCGTTCTCTCCATTCTTTTAAATAATTATATATCTTCCAGTCTTTTATATTTAATCTAATATGTTGACGTACCGAATAACCATAATGTGCAGAGTTAATTGAAGTATTATTGCTACCAATTGGATTGTTTGATTGGATATTGAAGCTGTTCGGGCCAAACAAGATTTAACCCAAGAAGTCATCGCAAGCCGACTGCCCGTTCTCCTGTTTCCGGATATCGTCGTTAAGTTGATTTGTTCAGTAGTTTCCTTTTATTATATATATATATATATATATATAAAATGAAAAACGGGTATTTTCTAGTACAATTAACTTTAACTTTGCAGAGGAGATGCGACACGACAGTATACACGTAGCCCGAGTGGTAATACTTCTAGTAGACCGGTACAGGAGATGGATTCACACATATACACTTGAGGAAAGAACAGGAACACGATGAACACTTGAGATATTTTATGCCATGGAACCAAACTTCAAGACATCAGAGAAGATACACAGCTATACATAATTCAACGAATTGGCACAAGCTGACGACATGATGTTTGACAATAACGCCAACGGATAGCCCGGAGTTGCCAAGGCTTGTGTATCGAATACAGTTATATCCTAATATATTTTGGAACAGTACGCGGACAGCGAGCATGGAACTAATGAAACAGCGCCAAGGAAGTAGAGAGAGCGAAAGTGCTCTGTCTCACCTTTTATTGGTAAATAACATCTGATTTTGCCGCTAGGCTCAGAATTCTTCTAATTGGTTGACCCCGATCATGTGGTATTTCTTCGAAGGGTGTTCGAGATCACGGAAGTCTAAAAATAACTTTTTCGCGCATGCGTTAAAGAGAATATTAAGTTATTTCGATTTGGTTATTGAAATAGAGCTGGGCTTTACTGAGGAAAAATTAGGATACGCGTTAGATGTAGGACAATTAATATTAGTGGGGCATTATTATTACATATATATATATATATATATATATATATATATAATATATATATATATATATTAATCAGTGCCGATTCAAGACTCCATAGAACCAATGTTAAAGAAGAAACCTCTCTTCGACAGCCACCCTTCAAAACGGTCACCTTTCGGAACCATGAATGGTCGCCTAAAAGAATTTTCAGTATATAGATGTTGTTGCTAATGCCCCCTAGTTGGAGGTTCCATTCACCAGGTCCTAATAGGTTATTGGGTTGAAAGGGGCGGCTCCTGTTTTGAATTAGCCCCACAAGGGTCGGAGTCCGACTTGTGTAAATGACCGCTCCCGTAATTTTTAACCGAGTCAAGTGACGAGACCAGAACATTTGACCCCGCACCTTCAGAGGTAAATTTGAGAACTTGATGGACATTGTAGCCACGCCCTATTACGTGCCCCGGCCACAAATTAATGAACACGGTGGGGGATGTGCAGCGACAAGTATCGCACCAGGGACGATCAGATCACTGTTCCGCTGCTCTTTCCAACTGGGCCACCGTGACCATATATATATAAATATATATCTCACGGTCCTTCTCCGCGTACCCTTTAACCTACTAACTACTCTAAATTGCAGTCATAAATCAATAGGCCGGTGGAAGAACTAATACTTAATTAACATTTAAACAACTTTATTAATTAACATTAAGTGAATACCCAAATAATCTAGTTAAATCATCATTTTCAATCATCTCTCAGCTCAAGACAGACGCACGTCCTAATCAATAAAAATATCCCTAAACTGCGCTTTTTTCTTTCTCGTGCGTTATACAAAAGCGTGAGCTATCATCTGGAGCCCCGTCTATCGAACATTCTGGCTATTGCATCATCACATGATATCATAGTCAGGCACTGCCCGCCTGTATTTTGTTGACAAATTCCTGAGCGCGTGCGAGCAATTCGATGACTATGAACTCTTCGCTGCGAAAAACAATCTACTTCCTGAATTGGAAAACACACTAGGACTTTAATCGAAAATTGCCGTATATATATATATATATATATATATATATATATATATATATTTATATATACATCAATGCGTGTATTACCAGCTCTTATCTGAGTGTCAAATAGGTTTTGATATGCTCGATTTACGTCTGCAGTGATTTATCGAATTGATATGAATTACACGTTTCAAAGAATTAAAAAAATAAAATTGTATTCAAAATATGCCATTACAGCCTATTGTGCTGTTTCTAGATGCTACGTAAAGTTCTTAAGATTGAGACACTGTTATAGGTTTTCATTATTTTTCAACGTGTTGTTGAAAATACACGACCGTTTTAAAACTTGAATATGATAAGTTTTATTTTCCTTTTCTCATAACTTCCCTTTTGAAGTTTAGGGATAAAAATAACTGATACAAATTAGGGGGAACAATTATAACTAATGACGTAATTACATAACCTAGGGAGTATTATTGTTCATTATTTCCCATTTGTAAAGTGGAGGAATATTATCGATTATGATTTCAATTACGTAAGTAATGTGTTTTCTTTCTTTCTCGTCTGTGAAATGCTGCAATGTAATTTCATTTGATACCTCAGTGTAATTGTGAGATCTTCATAATTAGATTCTATAATTAAATTAATGATGTTTAAATAGAAACAACCAAATTAATAGAAATTCTGGATTAATGAATTTAACAATTGCTGTAAATTCATATAATCAAGAAAGCTTATTCTTGTAAATTTTCAAAATAGATTGAACTATTAATTTTAACATCCGCCTATACTTAATAGGAGAATTGGGCAGTTTTAATAGGAAAATTTGGCAGCAACTTTTTAAAACTGACCTCCACTCTGAAAGACATACAGTATATAGTATACAGACAGTATACAGTATATAGTGTACAGATATATAGTATATGAAACATAAAACTAAAAGTAATCGTCTTTACAAACAAACACACACACACACACACACACACACACACACACGCACACGCACGCATATACACAGGTGTTCGTAAACCGTGTCTACAAAATATGACGATATACTTATGAAGACAAGCAATATTTACAATGCAGCCTAGGTCCACATTCCACTTAGTGTGTCAGAAATGCGTAAAGTTAAGAGTCCAAGTTGAACTATCGTCACTGAAAAAAAATGAGTATTAACCAAATCATAAGTTGCACAGTGCCGTTGTAACGTCACGTGCTTTGTGCGGTTCCCACAAAGAGCCTTCCACAGCTGCAAGATTAAAAAAAAAACACATACCGTGCGTACCCCTGCATTCTAAAATTCGGTGGGGATTAAAAGGCCATAAAATACGTTTTCACGGCCGGAGTTCGAAGTTCCTGGTTTTCTGCGGGTTAAGCTCAAGTTTCATCCTCACCGACAAAATCGGGAAACCACCGCCTTTCTCCCTCATAAAAATGTCTATCAGGGTCGTCAGTCACAACAAGCTGACGTTATAGGAGTGATATGTTCTCATAAAAATGCCACCAAGGCTGTCATCAAACGCGGGATTCCTTGTTCCCCCTCGGAAAATCCAGCAAATTCTGAGAAGACACCCTCCGCGAAGTCCTAAGCCGAGAGAAAGGCAGAGACTTTGTGTTTTTAGAGAGGTCGGCCTGTAACTTCCAGCCGAACAGACGTGTTTTTTATGAGCTCCTGTTTTTGGGCCGAGATGGGTCCTGGAGCCCGTATTGTGAATCTGTACTTAAATTAACTAATTATGTTGTACTTTTTAAAGTTAAATTTTTTTGTAAATAAATTGTTAAGTTTCTGTTTAAAAATTGGCTTTTGCATTTTAAGTAGGACTCTGTCTTTTCTTAGTTATGGATCCAATAGTAGTAATTTTAAAAAAAGCCTCAGAGAATTGCCTTAACTAAATATCGTTACGCCACACCGTGCACAATTGACACGGACGAGTGAAAGACTGGCACACCCTCTCGTAGTGGTGTCTTGTTATTATTGTCCGTTGCAACAACGATTCTCGCTATGAGATCTTCCACGGAGTCCACAGGTGTCTCGTACAACAATGATTCCATGTGCCCCAAAAGAAGAAGTCTAATGGATTTGGGTCCGGTGAGCGTGGAGGTCAAGCCACTGATCCTCTATATGCGATCCACCATCTAGGATATTATCATTCAGTAAATGGCGGGCGGCGGTGTAAAGTGTGGGGGGGAGCTCCATCATGTATAAACCACATGCTCCTCTGTGCAGTTAGCTCTGGAGCTTACAAGAAACAAGGAAGCAATTGTTCTAGGACGACATGGTATGCTGCGCCGGTCAGACGTTATGGCAAGAGATACTGTCTCACCAGCCAATCCCCAATGATGCCTGTATAGATGTTCATTGAAAATCTCGGCTGATGTTTACGAGGGGTAGTAACGTGGGGATTGCACAATTATTGAGTAAATTCACATTTTAGAAAAGCTGAACTTGGGCATTGAACTTTACGCTTTCTAACACACTGAGGGGAATGTGACCCTAGGTTGCATTGTAAATATTGTTAGTCTTGATGAGTACTATCACCCCTATAATTATGTCGACATAATTTGCGAACACCCTGTACACACACACATGCACACACATACATACATATATATATATATATATATATATATATATATATATATATATATATATATATATATATATATATATATATATATATATATATATATATATTTATATACACTATCTACCAATAAGTATTTGGACACCTGTGATAGAAAAGAAAAAACAAAATTTATTCATATTCAATAGTTGGTTGAACCTCCACAACAGGCAGTTACAGCCTCAAACCTCCAGGGCATGCTTTCCACAAGTCCTTGTATGACGGCTAGCGGTATTTTCCCCCACTCGGCTTGGAGAAGACATGTAATTTCCTTCACCAATTTTGGATGGCTGTTGCACCTTAATTCGGCGATCCAACTCACCCCAGAGATTCTTGAGAGGGCTCAGATCTGGTCTCTGGACAGGCCAATCCATTCGGTTAACTCCATTGTCACCCTACCAATCTATGGTGGACCTCTCAACATGACAGCTGGCATTGTCATCCTGGAAGAAACATGGGTCCAACCCGTAAAACTGCCACAACGTAGGAAGCTCACTGTCATCCAAAATAGTGCATTAGGCGTCGGAGTTGAGCTTAGCAGGAATTGGGACCAAGGGTTCCAGTCCATACCAGGACAAATACCTCATGAAAAGGGCATGTGAAAGAGGATTTCCACGTGTATTTCTAAAAGACATTTTGAATAAGTTTTTGAGCGCAAATGACTGTGACCGTGATTGAGAATTGGCTGAGGCTGGTGCTTGAGGTATGTTTTGACTTTTATATTTGTAGTTTTTGTGTGTAGTTCATTTGATGAGGGTTTGCATTGGGGATTTGACGGGTTTGGCAGTTATGCTTCCTTTTGCTGTTCATTTCTAATTTTTACTTATATGTATGTTTTTAACTCCTGTGAGGTTTCTGGAATTGTAGTGACCTCCGGGAGTGTTGCCATGGCTTGAAAACACGTTTTAACCGGAGAGGGGGGTCACAACTCCCCCCGGTCATTAACTACAAGGCCTTCATGTTCTGTTGCACTATTGCTGTAATACCGGTACTTGCTTTCTGTGCAGTCATGCTTTATCATTCTAACTCCTTTATTACTATATTTAATTGCTTATATAGTACATTTTTTACAAGCAGCTCTGCGCAGTAAATAATGATTACTCTTTTTGATTTGCTTATTTTTATTCTCTTTAATTCTCTTTATGCATTTGCAACTTATATATATATATATATATATATATATATATATATACAGAAAATACTAAGCACATTATCTTATGCGTTTTTCTTGTGACTGCTAGACACCGATTAGGTAAATTGCATGAAATCTCATCAACTACTTTCCACAATTTTGTATAAAAGTTTTTCATACCTGGAATCTTCTTTTAAAAAATATGCGACAAATGCCCAGGTATATGTCCCCCAAATGAAAACGAAATGTATGACGTAAGAGTCAGCTAGTGCTATGTGAGAGCCGAAGAAAGAGTTCAAAATAAATATTTAAACAAAGAAACGTGCCCGTTTTCAAAGTTGTTCAATTATTCATAGTCTTTTTTTTATATTTTTCTGCAAATGCAAATTCAAAAATCTCTATTCTGAACTTGATCTTTAATGTTTAGTAAGAGGATATATATACAGAAATGGAGTTTTTAAGAAGGACGATGCTATTGTTCATTTTCCAGAAATATTCGAAATGTTTGTGAATGGAATGTCTTTTAGGGCCATTTTAGGTTATCGTCTAGCGAAAGTTTATGACATTTTAAAACTAATGTAAATTCTTCAATGAGTTGTTTGATGAGTTTCGAAAAATAGCACATGACTGTATTGGAGCAACATCATACGATATGCATCTCTCTCTCATTCAAAAAGGGTCTTGAATTAATTTACGCTTGGTTTTTCTAAAGGTAGCATTATATACGAAAACTGAGGAAATCTGCAACTTTCCAAAGCAAGAATTGCATTTACATTTTTATTAAAAATAAAAACTATTATTTTCATCCTTTTTCGGCGTACAGTTAAGAGGAACCTCGAAGAACTTACGGTAAAAAATATAAAAATGCAAAGAATGAGAAAAATGCATTATTTACAGAATTAAAAGGGTCAGCATATGTATCTAGAAGTGATGCATTTCTAACAGTTTCGAAGAAACATCAAGTAACGAATCTTCTATGCAAATGAAATTCCCCGCTATTTTAGATGGGATTTTATTTTCAAAATTTCTAGATATATTTAAGGCGACAATGGAACATGAAATACTTGTTTTTCATTTATTAACCAATTGCTATGAAATTTTGTATACTTATACAGTGTTATTTAGAGATGGAAATTCTAAATTTAAAAAAAAATGAGAATGTAATTAATTAAGATTTAATTCAAATCTGTTTGTTAATTACTCTATTTAAAACTGCTCCATGCGCATTAATTTTTGTCTCAGATATCTAATTTTCTATCTTAAGCTAGCTATATATAGTTATAATAAATGTTAGTAGCAATATTTGATTTACATTCATATTTATAAAAACTAGAAAATAAATTGATAAAAATAGGTCATTTTATGCAAAATGTTATAAAAAAAAATTTTTATTGTAAAAATTTTAAGTTGTTTTAAAATAGTATAATAAATTGATTACTAAGTTTTATTCTAACATATAAGGTGCGCCCATAAAGTAACCGGACAAATTAAAAGATCAAACAATAAAATATAAAAGGTGAAAGAATAATCACCTGGCTAGAAAGAGTGACATCTCAATTCTTGTTAAAGCTAGTTTAAACTGGTTATTTAGTCGTTTGCATATCAAAACGCCGTAGTAATTTTCATTTACTGAGAAGGCATTGTACAAAAAATTTGTTTCGGAATGGAACAACGTTGTAACATTAAATTTTGTTACAAATTAGGTAAATCTGCTACCGAAACTTTAGAGAGGCTTCGAACAGTATATAGTGATGCATCGTTATCAAGAACACAAGTGTATGAGTGGTACAACCGCTTTAAATGTGGGAGGGAAAGCATTGAAGATGAACCAAAGACAGGACGCCCTTAAACTTCAAAGGATGAGGAAAATGTGGAGAAAATTCGTTCTTAAAATCAAAGACTAAGGTGATGATGATTGCATTGTTTGGTTACAAAGGACTTATTCACCACGAATTTGTTCCTGATAATCAAGCAATTAATCAGTATTTTTACAAGGAGGTGTTTTTTCGATTAAGAAACGGGATAAGGCGAGTTAGGAAGGAACTGTTTGATCCTGGGTAATGTTTTCTTTTACACGATAATGATAGGCCCTGTACAGCAATTTCTGTACAACAATATCTTTCTAGGCATTCAATTACAATGCTAAATCACCCACCGTATTCTCCGGACTTATCGCCATCTGATTTTTTTCCTTTTTCAGAAGCTGAAGATGACCATGAAAGGACAGAGAGAGATTTGGAAACGTCTTGGACATTAAATTAAATGTTACGCGTATTTTGCGAACGGTTAGTTCCAATGCCTATAAACAGTGTTTCAATGACTTGGAGAAACGTTGTAAAAATTGTATAGACTCCTTTGGTGATTATTTTGAAGGAGTTAAATTTATTTGAAGGTGAGTAACATTTTTCTTATTTATAAAAAAAAATGTCTGGTTACTTTATGGGCGCACCTTGTATATAAATAATCATTTTATGAAATTTTATGAAAATGCAAGAAAAAATAGGACGCATGGAACATTTAGAACTTTCCGAAACGACATGAAAACTTGTTTTGAGAAAATGGCATTTAAAGTTTCAATTTGACTAACATTTCCATTGTTTACGTTTGAAAAAAATACTTATAACTCGGTTAATAATGATCGGATTAACATACTTTTTTTAAATTTAAAGCTGATGAGTTTCAGAATCATTTTCTGAAAGAAAAAAATCGTTTTGGGGACATATTTTTGTCAATCTGAAGGTCCATTGTCGCCTTAAAGTCTATTCTTGTCGTTTTGCAGTCAAAAATAACAGCCAGCAACTTACCTTTGATCAGGTGTTGTGCCCTTTTTGAAGACTGCTCGGACAGGTCTGGCATTTTATCATCTCTTAATATCGGAGGACTTCCATTATTGTAATAAAAACAGAAAAATTTCTATAAGCAAACTTCATGACTCTGTGCTATAACCCTTTGATGGGCGCCGTTTGCACAGTGCATACGCCTAAATCAATTTTTTTTTCACTTGTATTCAATGTATTCCAGTTGAATGAGCAAAAAAAGGGTTAGTACTGCCATCTCTCATCAGTTTAAAAAAGTAAACACATTCTGCAACCTTTAATTGGAAATTTTTTCAACATTCTTTAGGTTAAAAAAATCGGGGAAAAAATGTGCACCGTGCAAACTGTGGAGGTTTTTGTCCCTGTAAGGGTTAAATGTATTAACTTTTCATTCTAGCACTTAGATGAAAAAATTCTGTTAATCTTCAGATACTGTAGATTGCACAATAAAAAAATTTTCCATTTTCAAATCCCGGCTAATTTGATGTCCCTCATGTGTTTTCAGGCACTTACATAAGTTTGCATTATGCATTTTGCTCCGTTATTCTCGGAATTATCAAATGCTCTTTACTGAATCTTCAGAATCGTTTATTCAAATAACGTCCTCACTAAATACCTTACTTACTTCCTATCTGCTCATAATGCGTGTCCCGGTGTTCTGTATCATTTTGGAGGGGCAGAAAACTTTCTACGACTAAAATTCAAAGTGCATATAAATTATTTTAATGACTGCCTTGAAGTTCTTTTTTCATAAATAGTAGTCTCAAGTTTTACATTTGGATCGTCTGAAACATGTATATATATATATATATATATATATATATATATATATATATATATATATATATGTTTATATTCTCTTATCACAACACTTGATATTTTTACTATCACAAAAGTAGATTTTTGATAACATAATTTTTCCTTAAAACTACAAGTAAATGTTCCCTTTTTCTTTCGCAATTGTTTCGGAATATTAATATTTTAAATTTTATAAATCCATATTCATGATCACAATTGCGTGTGCATTGTGTACCTAATTCAGTATATTTTAAACCTTGTAGTATATAGTGCATATAATTATGTTAACTTGTATGAAACAGTATTTGGCAATATTAAAAGGCTGCTATGTACAAACCCTATTGGATTCGCCCACCTCAATGTTAACCTATGGAGAAAATTTGTCCACGGATTGCCGACTTTGATTCAAAGACTTTTTTTTTTAAATTTTACTCCGTCATAGAGAAAGAAATTTTACATTTGTGTACATTTTTCGTTTTTCTAAAAAAATGCAATTAATATTTTAAAATTTAAATTATTCGGGGAAAAATCTGGCATAGTGTGTTTTAAACGCTCATAAATTTCTTCGGTGGACGAAATTTATAAAATGAATCCTGTAGCGCTTTGCAGAAAAGTTCGGGCTATCTGACAATACCAATTTTGTTTGATTATCAGTATTTATGCACCTGTAATTAGTTGACAAAAATATTTTTTAAATAAAAATTTGGGGGCAGCGCTTAACCCCCTATATAGAGAGAGCCATTACAATCCCTCGAAATGTCAATCCTAGGGGGGGGTGTAATTCTTGAACTGTCAACTGGACTCCTCCCACCACAAGTGTCTGCAAGAAAAGGAAAAGGGAAATACGATTTTTTTTCTTAGTACATAGCAGCCTTAACGTGTTTTAAATGGTAGGTTGATGAAGAGCAACCTGCCTACAATGAGGCTATTTTGACCTGGTCCTAGTTTAAAACCGAGCATTTTCAAACATTCCATCAACAATGGGACTCTAACCTCCATATTCTGGTACCGAATGCTAGTATCCTAGCCCTAAATCGCCATTACAGATTGCTTTTAAAAACGAATAGTTTGTATCAATTTCTGAATTAACACTTTTAGGGGCAATGACCTACACTGTTTGCAGGGTGCAGACTTTTTTCCCAATTTTTTTAACCTAAAGAATCTTGAAAATTTTCCAATTAAATGTTGCAAAATATTTTTACTGTTTTAAAAAGATAGCAGATGGCAGTACTAACTCTTTTTCTGCTCATGTAACTGGAATGCATTGAATGCAAGTGAAAAAAAGGGCTAGATTTAGGCGTTTGCACTGTGCAAATGGCGCCTCTTAAAGAGTTGAAGAATGCACCATTGTTATGTGCGTTGTTGATTTCCTTCATTTAGAAAATTTTAGTTTGATAGATAAAATAAATATAAAGCTAATATTAGAGATTTAAAAATTTTTTCTAAAAGGATTACTCGCGATATTTTCAATAGTTAATGGGGCATCCTCGATTAGGGATAAATTCCATCTTTAACGCATTATTTGTCTATTTCCTCACCGTGCGTTCATTTCAAGTCCTATAATGCACTTCTATTCACTCCTACAAACATATCATAACATGTAGTAGTTAGTGACATGCATTTCTTTTGAAGTTTCGAAATTATTTTTAGGAGCGTCTGCCGCTGAAAGGGAGAACAAAGCGATTTCCTTCCTAATCGCAAAGTAAATCTTCTTTATTTTTGTCAATGAGCTGACAAGAAAGCAAGCGGCTCACGTCTCGGGGGCGTAATGATTGTGACGGTAACGGGTGTGGCATCTGTGACAGGTTTCCTTTCGAGCGGAGGGTATTGCGAAAGAACTATCATCAATAAAGAGCGCGCCGAGATGCAGCGCTCTTTCATTTACTTCCCGCGTCACGTATCCAGGAGTCTGGTGATTCCGCGTATTGTTATACTGCTGACAGCTTTGAGAATATTGTTTCTGCTCGTGCACTGCCCAAAGTGCAGAACAACGGAATTTGATTCATTTTCTGTTTGATTTGGAAACGTAACGAAGTTTTTAAAGCGTAAATTTAATTTAGGTGGCATGAAAAATTTTAAAGTCTGTGGCGTTAAATCAGTTTTGTTCTCCTTATGTGAGTCGACTTTAAATTTTTTGTCTTGTCACCTCCATAAAAAGTGAGCTTCGACTCAGCCTGCAGTATGTAGTATCAGGTTCAAGTATTTCAACTTGTCGGAGCTCCAAGGTCTGTAGAACTTAATCTCTAATTGTAACATTATGTATCAGAAATATATTTGCTCGGCAGGTAATTAAAAATCATAAATAGGCCCTTATGAGTAAAAGCATAATACAAGTAAAATAAGTAATAGTAAAATAAAAGCAAAGGCCGAGAATCGCACCCGGGAGAAAAAATAACAAGGCGCACGCAAATCCACTAGGCCAGAGTTGCCACAGTTATTTAAGAAAAATGAGGAATATATTCGCACTGAGATTATAGTAAAGTTCTAGGGGGTTGGTAAAAATAAAAGAGGGAGGAGTATAAAAATAAGAATAAGTAAGCAAGATAGAAGAGACAGTGTTAGCTCTTAAAATGACTAGGGCGTTTGCGGTTAGCACGGTGGAGGTAGTCATTGTCGGGATACTCAGCTATAATCTCATTGCGAATGTTAGGAATATTATCAAAAAAATTCTTAGAGGGTTTAAGTACAGTTTCCTTGAAGGAAAGGATGCTGAAGTATATTTTACACTGAAATGTAATGTTAATTCGGTTAAAATAAAGTACGGATGCTATTTTGTAAGAAGATAGCAAGGGTAAAGAACTCTAACCCTAGAGGTCGGAGGAGCACGTAATATTTTACTGAACATGGCACGAAAATTTAGTATGCAAGGTGATTAGAAATAAGGTACCTCGTGATAACGTGGAGATGAGAGAGCTCAAGAGTTAGAGAGTCAATCTCAAGGTTAAAAATGGCTTGTCATGTAGCCAAGGCATTGGGGCTTGTCTGTTTGGAAGGTATAAATAATATTACATAAGTTGAAGTGTGGGTGAAAAATGTCACCAAAGCTCAGGTACCTTTACAACTGGACACACACAATAGAAACGTCACCGGTCCCTACCGGCAGACAGAAATTCAGAAGGCAGACTTTACATTGCAGTATTGGGCAGCAGCAGAGCAGCGCGAAGACAGGACAATGTTAATAAGAGAAGAGAGGAAGCAGAGAGCAGCGAGCGCAAAAATCCTATATCCCAGGGGTTCCCAAACTTTTTATAGTACCGTACCTGTACGTTGTAAACAATTTGATGACGTACCGGTAGACCAAAAATTTTGAAGTGGGGAATAAAATGCAATGGAGAACATTTCTAATAAAGACAAGTAACATGGGATGTATTTTTATTGCTAAACATATACATAAAATATAATAATCACTTTAAAAAATATGTAATGAGTGAGAAGGTTGGACCAGTTTATTATTAACTAAAGAAGAATTAAGTAATATCGTGCTCAATGTTTGTCAGTTTAAAGCGAAGATCTGATTCAATGTCCAGCAAAGTTCTATATTTGGTTTTCATCGCAGTCATTGCAGAAATTCCTTTTGACATACATATGTGGTCGCAAATGGCATTAAAGATTTTACTGCTTGGCAAGAAACTTCTCAGACACAGTTATAATTCGCAAACACACTTATAGACACAGTTATAATTCGCAGGCGAGTGCCAAATTTTTATGGGGCGGCTATAGATAACACATTCAGGTGTAGACGGCATCTTTTGAGATTAGGTAAATCCCTATAAAGTATTACAACACAAACAATGGATCAGAAATTCGAAACTAAAATATTAAAACGTATGGATTATTAGTTATTATAGTCATTTCTTTTCTTTTTTTGTAATACAGATTTTTAATAGATTTTTGTTTTAAATTGTAAAATCATTCGCTGCTTGTCCACGTACCGGTACTGGTACGCGTACCCAAGGTTGGGAACCACTGCTCTATCCCATATTTTAAACCATGGGGGCGCTAACGGGGCGCTAGGTGTTAAAATTTCTTTAATTGGCTAGAGCCGATTATCCAACTTAACCACGTCAGCCATAAATTAAGATTCCGAACATGCGATGCAAGTCGCATGGTTTCTGAATCATCTTGAATCATAGGCGCCTGACTTTCACCGCGTGACTTTAAAAAAAACTAGTTAGTTAATTCGTTTACTTTTTGGTCTCAATTTGGGAAAAGGGACAGTGCTTTATTGAAAAGAGAATAATTTAGAATAAAAGAGAATATTTGTTGCCAAAGCAGCACTTTTCGACTAGAAATATGTATAGTTATGAATGTAGTAAATGGTAACAATATTAAATTATAGTTGCTAATTTAAAATAAGTTTTTTGCAACTAAGGCTTTTGATTTATAATTATTCAAAGTCGAGGATGTATTTGCGTTCACGTTCTTAGGCTTCTAATTAATGATTTTTCAATTTTTGGCATTTATCGAACTGACAATTTTAAATGCTGTTAATTTATAGTTCCTTAATCCCATTTTACAAAATATTGCCATGATTCTCATTTATTTTACTTCCGTAGGACCAACTAAACTTTAGATATTATCTAAAAAATTGCATCTTCGTAGGAGATATTTTCGTCAAATACTTTTGTCATCTGTAGAAAATGATAATGTTGTCTAAATTTAACCTTTTCAGTGCTAAACAAGTGTTATTATTATTCTTTAACCTTTCAATAGGTAGGGGAAATTGAATTTTATTTTGTAATGACTTATCCCTGTTATAACCTTATACAGGTTAATTCTACAAGACATATTGATTAAAATATGGAGAAAGATTTTAACTTCCTCAAAATATCAGTTTATAGAAAATTAATTTGTCTTTTAATAAACAATTAACAATACGTAAAAAGTAAAATAAAACTGTGCTAATTGTAAATATATTGCCAATATTTTTATTTCTTTATAGTTTCTTTATCTTTTTTTTTGTTTTGTCTGTTTCTTTAATGTTTTCTTAGTGTTTTATTCTTACCTCTGTAAGATCCGTGTGATAATTTGTGGTACACGGGAATTGTATGAGTATTTTTTAAATAACAAAAAAAAACCTATGAGTAATCTAATTAATCATTCTAATGTGACAAAAATAATTTTTCTTTCTTCGCTCCTACAGAGTTTGCATGAAACATGGTTGAACTGTGATTTACTGGTATATGATAGATGGCACCTGGGAGGGTTGGAAAGAACACTCTTTGTCAACAATCTGCTCAACACCACTAAATATAAATAAAATACAAGCTACATTGTAATTCAGGATTCAGTTTTAACAAATATGGATCTATTGTTTATGTTTCTGCTTCAGAAATATAGCATTTTTACAAACATCGAGCTCTTGTGTGTACCTTTTGCTTTTTTGAATTACAGACAACTTAAGGGGGTCCGGGACACATTTTAAGAAAATTTTTATTTATTGAGTTAAAACTTTGAATTTTTTTTGTGATGGTCAACCATACAATTTGCAAACAAAATCACATTATAAAATTTCTCAAAAAGTTTTTAAAAATTTAAAAATTTAAGGTGGTAATTTTAAGTGGGGAAATTTAAAATCTTTATAACTCGAAATATTATCTGTTGAATTTCAAAACTTTTCATTTAATTAAACAGAAATATATAAGTTTTAATTTTGATTCAGCATTTTTTGAAACATTAATTTTTAATGAAATTAAAAATATTTAGATTAAAAATTACAAAAAAAAAATTATGTAATTTATTTTTAAAAAAAATATATTTTCAAAAATAAATATTTTTTTCAAATTTGCTGAATCACAATTAAAGTAAAATAGTTGAAAAAGACATGTTCCAAGTTTCAACCATTTATCTTCAACGGTTCTTGACTTATAGCAGTTTAAATACGAGAAACGGGGAAAAAACCAATCATACGGAAAAACGCACTTACAGGTTTAAACAACGATTGGCTACTATTAGAAAGTTGAAAAAAAATTATCCTGTTCTAATTAAGATATAAACATGATTTAAAAGTCATTTTAAGCGTAAAAGAACAAAAAAAGTTATGTAATAAAAAAGTTTTCGGAAATTAGAACAATTTTGTGTCCTGGACCTCCTTAATTTATAATTTTAGCATTCTGTAGTTACCATATTTAATTTCACCCCAAGAATAGAGTATTAAGCAAACTGGTGTCATCTCATATTATTTTCAATTGCACTGAAAACAGACAGGAGTATATATTTTTAAAATACATTTTGTTATTTTAAATCCTTGATTTGATTTGTTTTACAGACGTATTACTCATATTGATAAGTCAGGAAATATCTAAATTAAAATCTAAAACTTCATTTTCCTTTGATACAAACAAACAAACACACACACACACACACACACATATATATATATATACACACACACACACATATATATATATATATCCGAATCATGTTCTACTCAATAAATATTTCATACATGAACTTCCATAGGCTTGTTAAGTCTTCAGGTGAAAATTTATGAGAGCAGATTCCACTAACAATACGTTCTTGAAATAGGCATCTTCTCGTAAAATAAATCCTCATTTTTCTCTTCAGGAAAGAGAAAATCCTAAAGAAGAATGAGGTCTTTCTCATGTCGGATTCTCAGTTATTCCGGTTTTTCTCCTTTCATCATAAATCCACACGCAGAACTCTCGCTATCAAATTGTTTTAAAGCCGAAATCTTCACCTTCTATTTATTTTTGCCGTGTTTCATAAAAATAGAGTTTAAGCTCCATATGTACATCTTATTTCAGTCCAAACTGTTTCGACTTTTCGAATTTCGAAATTTCGTGAAGGACAAAATTTTTAATACAAATGCTAAAAATCTCTTTTTTTAAGGTGTATGGATTCATTTTATGTAACGAATGATCATATAAAGCTGCTCTACGATGAAGTAATTTGAACTACACCAACTCATGTTGATGTATTATGTGCGATACATTAGCTATAGAGTATGTATGTTTGTGTATCATTATGCATGAGAACATTTCATGGAACCAATAAATTAATATTATAGCAGTCGGGAAATGCATTTGCTTTTGAATTATATTAGGGCATTACCAAAGTAAATATGAAATGAACTAGCACAAACTCATAAATATATGTACACATGTTCGGATTTATGTCCATACATATATACATACATACATACATACATATATATATGTATATATAATGCATGTACATACAAAAAGGATAAATATTCATGAAAAGAATGACTTTTACTGAAAGAAGATTATTTAACATGCCATGAAAACATTTTATTATTTTAACAATTAGTTATTTATATTAACTAAAGGTTTCTAAGCAAACTATTCCGGTAGTCTTAGTAAACATCTTACGGGAAATTTTTCTCGCCATAAACTAGAAAAATAACTTCATTCTTTTGACTGCAGACTTCCGGTTTATTAAACATTCACGTATAGCTTTTATGTTGCATTGACAAAGTAGTGGCCAGAGGTGATTGGCGCATATTGCATTACTACAATTTTCTGCCTTTCCTCTCCTTATATATAAATATAAATAAGTATATATATATATATATATATATATATATATATATATATATATATATATTTATACACATAGAGGGAGAGAGATATGGAGGGTTCAGAGTTAAAGTGAACCAAGTTTTTTTTCCCATAGTCCATTTTTTCGTAGTATAAATCTTTAATTACAGAAGCAAAGAAAGAAGGTCAGCCGTTAATTTGTACAATTGTTCAACTTGGTGGTCACTTTTCTTAGAATTTTCTCAAATGGGTTTGGTTAACTTTAACTCTGAACCCTCCATATATGCGCACATATATTTATATATAAAGTTTCCGAGTAAGATGCATAATGGCCATAAAACTACTTAAATCATCTAAATAATGACTGTATGTACAAATGAGAATCATTAAATAGTTGTGAAAGTACAATGGCGTCGTTTAATCTGCTCACTATTTTGTAATATCCGCTTGTAGTAGGAATTAACTGATATGGAGCTTTCCGTTTTGTTAGCGGATCGTTATGTTATGAAAGGTATACGACTTATCTTTCTTCCGCTTCTTCTGGGCGTCTGTATCTATAAAAAGTAATATTCCTAGGATTGATGAAGAGTTCTACATCTCTAGAACACACAAAGATTTATTTTACTCACACTCACATCACAAAAACAAAATTATGTACAAAAGATTTATGACCATAGTTTGCCAACTCGAGTGATCCAAGTGGTTCATGAATTTAGCAATGATAAAAAAAAATATTACATTGTTCAAAAATCCTTGCCTCAGGTACATCCTTGCCTCACTCCATTATATTCACAGTTTTAAGATCTATAGGACTATTATACGTAAAAATATCGTCCTGGGGCTGTCGGAACAGCACAGGCTGAACTTAGATCGATTAATTTTGTCCGGTGCATTATGGACATACGACAAAATCCCGCAGTACAAAAGAGCTGCGACTACATAGGACGAGTGCGAATAGGCAAAAGGCGTGAAGAATGCTAAATCACTCGCCCAAGTACGAGTACATTAAAGTTCTGATTGGTCAGATTATGACACCTGACCTCAACACGTCATATGAGGTGATGTCTTTCGAATGTCGTGGAACATACGACGTTATATAAGTCCCTGTCCGCGCGTGGATGTAGGGGGGAATATAATATATTACTTCGGTTATTCCTAGGTCAAATTTTGGTCTAGGGACGATATTCTATTGCGATAAAATGAAAGAATTTTGAATAGGCTATTTATTTAATATTAACGAAAGCGTACTGTTTCAATTTCCCCCCCCCCCATCTCGAAAGGACTTGCGAGAGGGGCGAACTCCCTCAGCAAGGATCCCCATCAGGTGAGAACCACGTATAAAAATGAGATTTTAATTTAGGAATTTAAGTTTTTAAATTTTGCCTAGTTACCACTTTTGCGTGTCCGCACAAGTCATGAAAATATCACATAACAATTATATTTTACGCCCTTAAATCACAACATATTACAAAAATAGGAACACTAGATGTTGATATTATTAACTAATAATGTGACATATAATACAATATAAAATACTTCATATATATATATATATATATATATATATATGAATGAGGCGGTGAGAGACAAAAAAAATTCCAGTATAAATTCAAGAAATTATAATATTGCAAATAATAATTGCAATTCCACTCTAAATTGAACATGGATATTACATTTTTGCCCTTATATATATACATATATATATATATTATGCATGTATGTAATAAAAAGGTTAAAAATCCTTAAAAAGAATGACTTTTTACTGACTAAACATTATTTAATGTGATGCAAAAGAACTCTATTATTTTAACAAGTACATGTTTGTTTTTCTTAAACTAAAGGTTTCTGAGCAAACTATTTAGGTAGTCTTAGTGAAAATCTTGCGGGAAATTTTTCTTGTGCAGACCTGTCGCCAATCTCTTGGCGAACTGCGACTCTTGGCGAGGAAAAACCATTCTAATATGCTCGCAGAGACCTGGATTTGATCTCTGGGATATCTACTTACGATTCGCAGACACAATCACCGCATCATGGCGTTACTAAGAAAAAAAATCTAATTTAGTTACGTTAGGAGTGGACAGAAATGCACGTAAAAATAAAATTTAAAGGTCATTTACAAATTTATTTTCTGATGTAGCTCTCTTCTTTTCTTATATACATTTAGAGTTAGTTGCTTTGTTTACTTCTTACGTACTCGTATACTTCTTCATGTCAGAGAAATTCGCGCATGAAAGGAATAACGATTTTTATGCCCACGAAAGTAGAAATGTAGTTTGCAAAAAATGATATGCGATGTGAAAAATCAGCAGTATATTTTATTCTTCTATTTTTTTTTCTTACTTTAAAATATAGTTCGCAAAAGTGGAAACGTGGTGTAAGAAGTGTGTATTTTCTTTCATTCCTGTCATTTAACTGGCGACTTTTTGCATAACATTGGTGACAAGTTGGAAATACCCTATAGTATATAATCATAAAATAGCAACTCACGAAACTGGAATGATTATGTAGGATTCCGATTTTCTTGAAAAACCTTTATTTTAGAGTAGAAAAGTCATAGGCATATTTCCTAAGATTCTTTCGCATATGTGTTAACGAAAGAACCCACGGCAAAATCACTATCTTGGAAAAGTGACAACGACTTTCTGTGTCCATATCGAGCTTAAGTGGGGGGGGGGGACTTCATTCCCTCTTTGTAACAGCATGAAAGTTTTCAGAACCTTTTTTTTTCTTTTGCTTTTATGATGGATGAAATTGAATAGAACTTCGTGTAGTGATCCTCGTTTGCCTTATAGAATGGATCTGAATGGATGGTAGCAGGTGCGTTTGATGTTTGTATCCGCTTAGTTCTTTCCTGAATTTTTCGGAAACAATCCGACTTTTTCAATGCTCTCAACGAAGATATGGTTTTGTATTACTTTTATGAATGAATTCTGAATACGTACGTAATGGTTATTTGTCTAAAACAAGGCTATCAGCAAAATATTTTATTTGTACATTCTGAGTAAAATAAATGAGATGAGAAATCATGTGCGGCATACGAACCGAAGACAGTTTTTCAAAGCAAATATTATATTTTTCATCATCTAAACAATTTAGTATATAATAAAAAATGTAGTTTTTTATTTACTGTATTTTACTGTAAAGTGAAGTATCTAAAGATTAATTTAATGGAACGTTTATCCGATTAAATTTTTTTTTGTCATCACGAAAATTATGAAGCAGATTAAATAAATAGCTTTAATCTCTTTATCTTAGTTTACACAAAAAATACTGCTAGATGATTTTTTTCGATGGCCTTATACGTATATTTAAACGTTTACCAAGCTTAATTTCTAAAAGTTAAATTAATTACACGTACATTATTTCGGGAAAAATGCCTATAAGATCGTATGTACCAGGGCTATTATACAATTTTGCTGAGAAGTAAAACCAATGTATTTTGAACTCTTATACAATTTTGCTTAGAAGTAAAACCAATGTATTTTGAACTCTTATTCAGAAAACTTACCAAAAAACAGAAGCTTTACAAAATTAATAATTTTGATCATTATGTACATACATTTTTTTTCTTTGTATCAAATAATGGCTTTCTGCTAGACCAATATTTTGCAGATCAATGAAACTGCGATGAAGTACCTTCTTTTGTTATATTGTCACACGAAATTGTACAAAAATTTGCACACACACACACACACACACACATATATATATATATATATATATATATATATATATGCATATGTTATATATAGTATGTATGTATCATGGAACAGTGGCGAAACATAAGGACATTGAAATATTATTAATAAAATAATCTATTCTATCAGGAAAATACATATGATTATCGTAATGAATTACAAAAAAAATTAAGAACAGAAAATAGCTAAATATTTATGATATGAATACTAATGGATTGTGTTTTGAATAAGTGTTTAGAGAGCCGTTTTTACAGGACAAACATGTAAAATTATTTCAGACTCTACAGAATTTCATAAAGTTAAGTAAGTGTTTCAACATTATTGGTACTCTGAATGATACTAAAAGCTCGACGAGAAACTCATATTAAAAAAATTGGTAACTGAAGTTAAACTTTAACATAAAATCAATTTAAACTTAAGCATGGGAAACTAATACTATCAGACTTAAAATCAACATAAAATAATTTTTTATTATATTATTATGATTGAAGGAAAATTTACCTATTTAAGATGAGTAAAATCAAATTTGAGGTTTTTTTCTTAGTGTCCTATGGACTAATGAAGGAAAGGTATTTACGATGGCTTTGTCAGTGTCACATATCATTTACATTGGTGACTTGTCCAGTTTATTTAAATGCACTTCAGCACGATACACTGCTGGCTTCGCCGAGCGATCCGTTATATGTCTAATGAAACCATACGACGAGACTTCAGCTTCCTTTCCTTCAAGAAAACTGAACGTAAACTCTCTAAGAATTTTTTTGATAATATTCCTAACATTCTCAATGAGATTATAGCTGAGTATCCCGACTATGACTACCCCCACCATGCTAACCGCAAACGCCCTCGGGCGTGTCTTCTTAAGAGCTAACACTGTCTCTTCTATCTTGGTTACTTATTCTTATTTTTATTCTCCTCTCTCTTGTTTTTTTACCAACCCCCTAGAACTTTACTATAATCTCAGTGCGAATATCTTCCTCATTTTTCTTAAATAACTGTGGCAACTCTGGCCCAGTGGACGCGCGTGCGCCTTGTAATTTTCTCTCCCGGGTGCGACTCCCTGCGTTTGCTTTTATTTTACTATTACTTATTTTACTGGTATTATGATTTTACTGATAAGGGCCTATTTATGATATTTAATTACCTGCTGAGCAAATATATTTCTGATGTATAATGTTACAATTGGAGATAAAGTCCTACAGACCTTGGAGCTCCGACAAGTTGAAATACCTGAACCTGAACTCTGCTGGCTGCACATATTACTTGAATTTCTTACGTCGTATTTCTCCGTCTCTACATCCTGATCAAGGTGTTTCTTTCTCTTTAAAGTTTAGTCATTAAGTTATTAAGCCCAAATAGGTGTTTTAGACTTTAAGCGGGTCTGGGACAAATTAAAATTTTTTTTTATTTATTGAGTTAAAATTTTGAATTTTTTTGTGATGGTTAATCATATAATTTTTAAGCAAAATCACTTCATAAAACTTCTCAAAATGTTTAAAAAATTTTTTTTAATTTAAAAATTTAAAAAAAAGTGGGGTAATTTAAAATTGTTATAACTCGAAATATTATTTGTCGAATTTCAATTCTTTTTCATTTAAATAAACAGAAATATATGAGTTTTAATTTTGATTCCGCAATTTTTTAAATATTAATTTTTTTTAAAAATTAAAAATATTTATATTAAAAATTACAGAAAAATTATGTAACTTATTTTTAAAAAATCTTATTTTCAAAAGCAAATATTTTTTTTCAAATTTGCTAAGTTTTTAAAGTAAAATAATTGAAAAAGGCATGTTCAAAGTTTCAACTATTTATCTTTAACGGTTCTTGACTTATAACAATTTAAAGACGAGAAATGGGGGAAAAACCCATTATGTAGAAAAACGCACTTACAGGTTTAAACAACGCTTGGCTACTATTAGAATGTTGCAAAAAAAATAATAATTTCTCCTGTTCTAATTAAGATAGAAACATGCTTTAAACGTCATTTTAAGCGTAAAGGAACACAGAAATTTTTAATGCAATAAAATTTTTTTCGTAAATTCGAACAATTTTGTGTCCTGGACCCCCTTAAAATAACCCGTCTGCCAGATATTTGCAAATTTATCATTTTTTTTCCGCCTTCATGTGTAGTCCAACTGGCTCCCCGGTTTCTGAAAATGAAACCTCTGCTTTAATGAAAAATTGCTAAACTGTGCACTTAAAGGCATTAAATTTAAACTTATAATGCACAGAAGAAAAAATTCTCGGGTGCATTATACGTTTGCATACTCGGGTGCGTTATAATTATTTGGTACAACCAAAAGTCCTAACTAAATTATTTTACATATAGAAAGGGCAGTCACCCAGCATTATAATTTAAAGTTCATACAATTTACTGAAAAAATACAAAAAGGCAATTTCGATGGAAATGTAAAATTTACATACTTAAAGCTTTTCGTGAGATATTACATATAGGTCAATTGTTTATAAATAATATAACAATATATATACGGAAATAATAGTTATTTTACCTACAGATAGGATAGTCACTCAGTATGATAATTAAAAGTTCATACAATTTACAGAAAAAATACTAAAATTTATCTGAAGAGAATTGTAAAATTAACATGCTTGAAGCTTTTCGTGGGATATTACGTACCGGTCAGTGGTTCATAAAGAATGTAACAGTGATAGAGCCGGAAATAATAGTAGCTAAGTATGATAGTTTTACGTTTATGCTTCTTACTGGAAAGACTCTAATCCAGCCATTGAAGGAACACCAGACAAAAACACCAAAAATCCTCTCATTTATATTGATAATCAATCAATGTTTTACTATATAACATTTCTAAGCCGCTATATAAGTTCTTATTGCATGAAAGAATTACTGTTGAAGATAAGAGTTTTCAGTTCAGTTTAGTTTCTTGAAAATATTAAAGGGGGTTAATCTAAAACTTTTTGAGAATACTTAAAGAAAAAGAAAATCAACATATTCATGCGGTTTACATCAAACAGATATTTACAAAAGGACTTAACAAAGCTATTTCATGACAGAATAGCCACTAAGGATAATAGTTTCCCGTTCATTTTCCTTAAAGGAAAATACTATAAGACACTAATATAACTCTAGTAGGAAGTATTAGAAAAGTACTATAGAAAGTTTTCGTGTCATAAGATTTAACAGTGAACTATTCAAAAGATCACGGAGTTAGTCTCTGAAAAGAGCTGAAGTACAGAATAATAGGTTTGTGTTCTTCGTACTTAATAGAAAATAGAGAAATGCATCAAACTGATACTTGTCTGAAATATCGGGAAAAGTAAAATTCAATTATCTTTATATAATCTTATTCAAGTCATTTTCTTCTTCAAAAATATGTAACTATAATTTTCCACATTCCAGAAGCCTATGTCATCAATATCTACTCTATGTGGGATCAATGTATTGAAAAAGTGCCAGACCATAAATTAATTTTCATAAATTTATGTACTGAAAATTTATTAATAGAATTTAAATAACAAAAAATTTCCAAGCATATCTACTAAGCTACTTGAAATTTATTGTCGGAGGGTTTTTGTTAACTACTGATGGTTTGCACAAATACATGTTAAATAAATTACTAATAATATTGTCTTATAGCATAGTTTAGTAACAAAGTTTAACGAGAATAAGGTATATTTTATTATTTCCAATGTTATTTTTGCTCTTCAACTGAATCCTGATGAATATTAAAGCAAATAATCTGAATTTGTTTTCATTGATTTTTATATACAAAGCTTCTATTGCATAAGCTGATCATTGCATTAGCAATATATGTCCCTAGTAAATTGTAGTAAATTATACATTAAAGTGCTAAACATCAATTATACTAACAAACGAAACATAAGACGAATGACAGCCAAGTTTTTTTTCTCTAATAATTATCTGGCATATACTTTGTTTTCTACTTTATAAAGCATCGAATATATATATTGATAGATAAGAAAGAAAGAGACAGATTAAAATTTTATACAAATATTGAAGTTTTAGTTTTCAAAAAAAAATATAAAAGATTAGAAAGAGCTGAAATAATTTTTGTCTGTCAGAAATGTATAGCTAAAAAAACACTATTTCTTAAATTTTGAAAATACGTTACCATACTCCATTAAATAATTCTTTCTTCTTTATTTCCAAAACAGCGGTAGAATATTGTTCGTAGTCAAACCACCTTATAATATATCAGTGAAAAAAAATCCAGTAAAGTCTATCTCTTTACTTTCATAATGATTACTGAGAACAGTGCATTAATCTTAACAGGCATTTTTCTTTTTCTGTTTCACTTTTCTTTTTTATCCAGAAACATGTCATGGGAAGCTTCGGATCGGTTTTCCTTTTCTTTTAGCCAATTAATTCTTTTGATTTTTTCATAATATGTTCCGTTTTGTGTGCTCACCGGTAGAGTCCCATTTTCCTTCTCTTAATGAATAATTTGAAACCAGCTTAGTTTATTGACAGTTCAGTAATAATACTCGGGAGAGAAAAGGTCTTTACTTCACACTCGCAGTTGAAAGATGATTGTATCTTTATTCAAATTGCTGTTTTTAATGAAGAATTAAAAAAAGTTACGAAGCAAATGTTTTTTATTCTTGTAGATGGTGCTCATTGAGACTGGCTGACTTCAATATACTGATAATTTAAGAATTGTTTTTTTTAATAAAAACATACGCAGAGACTATTAAAAAATAGGAAAACTTATATTTTACCTTAAATCACCATCATTAGCTATACACTTCAAAACTACACTTTTGATTTGAAAGTATATACAAGAATTAGATGAAAACCCGCAATTCGCTACGGACTACGGAGTACATTCAAATTAAATACATCGGTCAATGTATGCAATTAATGCCAAAGAATATATATATATATATATATATATATATATTTATAATAAATACGAGGATCAATGTATACAATTGATTTAAAAAAACAAAAAATATATTTATAAAATAATCGTAACGGATATTTTTATAGACAAAATAATGTAGAAAAAAATATTCAAATTAAATCTAATAGGATATACTAAAAATATAGCACAGTCAATAACGTACAGTTTGAGGAACATAACTTTTACTGTATTTTAATATTTTTTGGATAATGTCCAATCGTCTGCCGCATTAGCAAGAAAATTTTTTGTTGTCTATTCCGTTCTTATGGGCATGTCTATAAATTTATTTAAAGTACCAGAAAAAGAAATCACGTGATCAGCATTTAATAAATTAAATTCTAAAAACTAATCTTTAAAAATTCACCAAAAATCAGAAAATAGAGGTAATGATTCGAAAAATTTCATTTTGAAAGGAATATTTAAGATGTTTCTCGTGATATATATTTTATCACACCAAGATTATTATTTTAAATGCAAACTTGAAAAAAGTTACAAAAAAGCTTAAAAATTTAATTTAAAAAATCTAAGAAGAATTTTTCAAAAATATTTCTTAGTGCACCCCTACACTATAAGAAAAATCGTCATACAAAGTTTCAGCCCTTAGGTCCAGCGGTTTGGTCTGTGCGTTGTATGTCAGTCAGTCAATCAGTCAGTCAGTTACGGAATTGTTTTATATATATATATATATATATATATATATATATATATATATATATATATAGGTAAATTAAAAAATGCAATGGGAAAATTCTATTTGAGAGAAATGTCATAACCCTCTTATCAATTGAAAAATGTTAGTTCATCTTTGTGCCAAAGCTGTCCATAGATATAACTCCATCCATAGATATAATTTTCAGTTGATTAAATGTGCTTCTTTGTCAGAGCCGAGTTACTTTGACGACTAGGTGACAGAAACCGGTGCTAAAAATCATTATTAGTGGTTGTCAGTTTCAAGGATCTTGGCGCCGAAATTTCTTGACGTCATGACTCGGAACTTTTAAGATAAAAAATTTTCTTCCATTCGGATCTGTTTTTTTTTCATGTTCCATTTGGTTCTACTATTGTGAGAGGGATGTTTGTTGTTGTTTTGCGCCATTTGTATAAACATTATATTTCATGCACTAGATTATACATTTAAATACTATATCGTGCATTTAAAATTTTGCGTACATTCCTGACTTCTTGCAGTGACAACCGGCGCTGAATTAGTACGCTTTGGAAATCCTTTGGTGCAGGGCATAAGAGACTTGATGGATTGTGAGGATAATGACTTTTGACACATGCCCTGCTCTCTTCAGTGCATTGATTTTATTGGGAACCTAGCTGAAAACCTGCACTTCGCTACGGAGTACATTCAAATTGAATACAACGGTCAATGTATGCAATTAATACTAAAACATAAATATATATATATATATATATATGTATATATATATATATATATATATATATATATATATATATATATATATGTATATATATTTATGTATATATAATATATATATATATATATATATATATATATATATATATATATATATAATAAATACGACGATCAATGTATACGATTGATGTAAAAAAAAGAAAGAAATATATTTATAAAAAATAGTTAGGGATATTTTTATAGACAAAATAATGTAGATGAAAATATTCAAATTAAATCTAATAGGACATACTAAGGAATATAGTACATTTAATATAGTACAGTTTGAGGAACATAACTTTTACTGTATTTTAATATTTTTCGGATAATGTCCAATCGTCTGCCGCATTGGCAAGAAAAAAAAATTTTTTTTGTCTATACCGTTGTTATGCACATGATGAAAAATTTATTTGATGTACCAGAAAAGGAAATCCCGTCATCAGCATTTAAGAAATTAAATTCTAACATTTAATCTCTAAAAATTCACCAAAAATCTGAAAATAGAGGTAAAGATTCGAAAAAGATTTCATTTTAAGGGAATTTTTTATTATCTTTCTCGTGATATAAATTTCATAACCTTCAACTTATTATTTTAAATCCAAACTTAAAAAAATTTACTAAAACAGCTTAAAAATTTAATTTTAAAAAATCCAAGAAGAATTTTTCAATAATCTTCCTTAGTGCACCCCTACACTATAAGGAGAACCGCCATGCAGAATTTCAGCACTTTAGGTTCAGCGGTTTAGTCTGTGCGTTGTATGTCAGTCAGTGAGTCAGTCAGTTACGGAACTGTTATATATATATATATATATATATATATATATATATATATATTGACTTATGATAAAATGGTTGGAGTCTGACTTTACTTGTTGCCATCTTAATTTATATCGAGACCACATCTGAAGAATTCGTACCTTCTCACTCCCTCTGACCACATTATAGGAATTTTCGGTCTACGGATTTAATATGACCGAATCCGACCTAAACACGAAGGCATTCAATGGCGCTTGTCAGGATATGATCCCAATACTCCATATGATGCCCAACGGGCTACCACTAGGCTACGTCGAGCCCTTTATTTCTTATTCAGCGTACGGTTTAAACAAAAGCCCCAGTGAGAATTTCAAAACTGAACCACACTCCGAATATAAGGGAGAAAAGGATATTTCTATTATTGCGTTAGATCATAACCTACCCCTTGAGAGTGATGATGAGGATTTGGTGGAAAGGAATGTTTCTGGGGAAACTCACAGTGATAAAATTGAAAGCCCCTTATCAGCCGAAGATCTAAAACGCGTCGATTGGGAAAGAAAAGTGGTCCCACGAACAAAGAGTAAACGTATAGATGTATGCTATTACGAAGCAGGTTCCAACATTAGACTTAGGTCAACAAATGATGCCTTTAAGTATTGTAAGAAGAATGGTATAAAATACACGGTACACATTTTTGATGTTTCCGGTGAAAATCCGTATCAAGGAATAATTTCAGATAAACAAGTTACTGCCTCCACAAGCTATGCCAGTTCCTGACTAGATGAAATACATATTCCCAACACTTATAAACAAGCATTGAGCTCCCCACAACACAAGCAATGGGTAGAGGCCATGGGAGAAGAAATGAAAATCATGGCAGAAAGACATGTATGGCACCCTGTTAAGTTACCGCCAGATACTGATGTCATCGGATGCTGGTGGGTTTTCACATTGAAAAGAGACGAAAAAGGCAAAGTGGCTAGGTATAAGGCAAGACTAGTGGCACAGGGTTTTAAACAAGTAAAAGGAGTGAGTTACGAAGAAACTTTTAGCCCAGTCATTAATTTCAGTCTAATTCGTTTCTTCTTTTCCCTTTTAGTAGTTTTACAGGGTTGGACCCACAGGCAGTGGGACGTAAAAGGAGCTTATCTATACGCGCCATTAAAAGATAACATTTACATGTCTCAACCACCCGGTTTTGCTGTGAAAGGTAAGGAGACTTTAGTTTGTAAGTTGGATAGAGCTATTTATGAACTACACCAGAGTGGTCGAGAATGGTTTTTCGAGATTCATAAAGTATTGACAGAACTTGGTTTTAGCAAATTGAATTGGTGTAATTGTGGATATGACTTTAATTGTGTGTTGATTTTGCTTTTGTATGTTGATGACATAGTTTTGTTTGGAAAGGACGAGAAAGTAATAGACAAGGCCATTGGATTGTTGGAAAAACATTTTGACTTAAAAATTTTGGGTAAGACTAAAAAACTGTTGGGGGTTGAGTTTGAGGAAAAGCGAGGTGAAGTTTTATTGAGCCAGTCGATTTATATTGACGATATTTGTAAAAGGTTTACTAGCTTCATACCTGTTTCTTCACTTCCAATCAGAAAAGGTACAGTCTTCTCAAAGAAACAATGTCCATAATCAGATATTGAAATACAGGAAATGTCACATTTTCCTTATAGGAATTTATTGGGCTGTCTATCTTTTCTTGCTAGTAGAACCAGGCCCGACATAAGTTACGCCGTTAACATCTTTAGCCATTACCAGAGTAATCCTGGTAGGTTTCACTGGGACGGTCTGATAAAACTTTTGGGCTATGTCATACACACACGCAATTATAAACTTAAACTTACATGCAATGAACCTAGTATAGTAGTTTACACTGATTCGGACTTTGCTGCCAATAAAGATGACAGGACATGTATGGGGGGACAGATAGTTTTTTTTTGGAAAAGCTCCAGACATGTGGAGGACTTTTAAGGAGAAGTGCGTGTCGTTGTCAACTATGGAGAGTGAATTCTATGCTATGACAGAGGCCACGAAGGAACTGATGTGGTTTGATAGAATCCTAGATGAATGTTACGACAGAAAGTTAGTTTTTGGTAAGAAATTGAAGTCGATTCTATATGTTGATAACACCGCTTGCATAGATTTTGTCAAATCCCCAGTTGAAAACCATAGGAATAAACATATTGATGTCCGGTTATTTTTTGTTCGTGACTTAGTTTATCAAAATATTTTTGATATAAAATATATAAAGAGCAAAGAAAATTTAGCTAATCCATTCACCAAACCACTGACCAGGTTCGAACTGAGACATTTATGTGATGAAATTTTTTCATGAATCTCTGGAGTTGTATGATCACATTGTTACCCTTTGAAGTGTTTTGAATTTCGAAAGTGCAGTGTTTTTAATCTAAACTTGTTTAATGAAGTTTGTTTAAACTAATCAAGTAAATTTGTTTAATGTAAACTTAATGGATACTCAGTATCTATTTGTTTGAATTGTTTTATTTGATGAATATACAATGCAATATTACTTTATGATATTTTGAACTTAAATATTTTAAAAGAAAATTTTAAGAATTTGAATATGATATACATTAATTATATATTTTTTCTTAATGAGAAACCAATTTGTTTTATGTGTATGAATGAGCTTGTATGAGTGAGCGCCCACGCATGTATTGATATATGATCATGATTGAATGTAGTGTTGTCTTAGTAATTATGCGTTTTAACCCTTTCTTGTATTTTGTAATTTGTAGTATTGTGTATATTGGTTTTTCAGATAGCAATTGTAAATACAGAAGCAAGCACAGTTTTTTTTATAACTTGAAAACCTGATTTGTAAACTGTGATGGATTTATCTTATTCTGTTGCTTATTTTGTGTCGAAAAGACAAGTGGGGGGGGGGCATTTGTTAGCAATATGAACCAATAGTTAGTTTGAAGATTCATAAATTACTCTCCTTTCCGAAGTTTGACGTCATATTCTGCATTTCCATATTAACCCATTTAGGACCGCTCCATGCTTCCTTTATTGGAAATGCACCAAACAGTTTATTAACACTTCTTTGAAAATTAATTACACAAATAAGTTGTTTCCATAAAATTAAATTTATTTTTACGAGAGTTATAAAATGTTGCGTTTTCGCAACATCAGTCTAAAGCGGTATAAAAATTTTAAAACATAAAAATTTAAAATTAAAAATTTTTTTTACAAATTTTTAAAATCTTTGAAACATTTTGCATGAAGAGGTACATTACACTTATTACATACAGTAATCGTTTGACTTTTGCAGTGTTCACATTTTTTTGTTTATTTTCACTATTTTTAGTAATAATATGGCCCATACGGTCTTTCCGAGTTTTGTTGAGAATTAGATTTTGAATTGAAGATAGTCTTCCAATATGTGAAGTTTCAGGTAAAACAGAATTCATCTGCATTTCTGCAAGCCTTTTTATCAAATCTATGGCTCTCTCAAAGATATAGATCTCTGAAACTCTAAAAAACTTATTTTAGAATTCATTATATCCATGTAGAGTATCCATTTTTCCCATACAATATTCTCCTTTTTCTTACTATATTGCTTACTTTTACATTTATTAGAAAAAATGTCGATTTCACCTGCATTGTCTTTAGGTGATTCGGCATTTTCACATAAAATATTATCATCAATAGCTTCTTCATCCGTCAAATCATCCGGATCTGGAGGGATAATGACGAATTATGGTTCATCATTAGCTTCTGTTGAGGACGATTCTGAAATATCATCATCATCTAGCCCATGAAAATACTCCAATGTCTCTTCCAATGTCAAAAATCGCTATTTTCTAGAGACAAACTTATCTGAAATGAAAAAATACCAATCTACTGCATAAAAACTAGGCAGCACTAATAATACACATTGGAATTAAGTAATACACATTGGACTGATGTTGCGTTTTCGCAACATTTTTAAAAATATGAATTGGAAACATAAAAACAAAAATTATGCCTTACCTGTTGAAGCCATTTTGTTTTTTTAGTCTCTAGTAAACTCGGAACAAGCATCAAATCGGAAATTTAACATGTGCTTCTATCTAAGGTTATTATTTGAAATCAGTCATTTTTTCCCCTTTCGAAACACCAAAATAAAACAATTTTTTGCAAGTGCTAAAAGCGGGCAAATGTGGAAACAAAAAATTTATTATGATCAATTAAAGTATAGATAATAAAATTAAAATGTTATTTCAGACGTACAAAACTTAGAACATGCCTTTAAAAAATACAGAAATTAATGTTACGTTTTCGCAACGCCAGTCTTAAATGGGTTAAGCCGATTCAATTAATAACTAAACCGAATCAACGACGTAAGTTTCGTTTAGATTACGTCATGTCTGGCAAACTGTCATACGTCATATAATTAAACACAAAAATCTTCAGTTACCAGCCGATAGCATTTTTCAAGTGAAGTGATGTACATCAACCCGATATTTGAATATCGGCTTTTGTTAAGTGTATATAAGCGGCGAACACTTTCGAGAAAACGCATCACGGCATCAAGGATGCACACATTACGTAAGCTTATTCTTGAGCTGATGAAATATTGGGATGAAGTATCAAGCCTGTCTAGAGTAAGACGTTTTGTATTAGTTATGTATTAATTCTTGTGATAGTTAATCACAGTATGATAAAATATAATGTTTGTTTTAAAACTGATCTAAAGAAAACCCCAGTATTATTAGTAAGAAGAAAGATGTTGATATTGTTGTTTTTATCTAATTCTTAACTAGTTTTTCAAATGAAGAAACTTTTAGTTATTGTTAAAAAGTCTTGTCGTCTATACATTATTTTGAACAACTTTAATGGTTTTAACGTATACCTTTTTAACATAGCTTTTACTGCACATTTTAAACTCTGCTATTTAAATATAAATTATAAGAATTGTTGACGTGCATGTTTTTAACATGTACGCTAACAATATCTTCAGTTTTCTGGGATATGCCATCGAAGATTGTACGTGTCTACAAAAGTTGTGTTCTGCCTTCTTCATTCGAGTTTTTTCAAAATTTGTGCAGCCTCTTTTTGTTTCCGGTTTCAACTTCAGTGACTCTTCTTAGTGATTGTGTTCTCCATTGCTCCGTGTGATGTCAATATTGTGAATTTTTAAAGTGGACATGAGTGAAGGTTTTTTTTTATAATTGTGTGCCTTGTATTAGATTGTGACCAAAGATTTGTTTTCATTTCGTCGTAATGGATGTGCACCAATTGTGAAGAAGTGAACTGATGTCACCGATAACTTGAGAGAACAGAAGAAGATGGAGGAAAATTTTAAGAATTGTATGGGGGGGAAAATCGATTGATTAAAATAAAAAAATAATTAAAAAAATGTAAAGAGAAAGGTAAGAGATTTTGTTTTTGAAATTAGAATGAACAGAGGTTAATATTGCTAGTCTTGATCTGTATTTTGATTGCATTTCCTAGAATTTTTAGAGTGTTTATCTGTGTATTTCTTAAAATGATATTTTGTTAAACTTGTAAAATGGAGGGAAAAAATATAAAAACAGAAAATCAGGGGGAACAAACAGAAAATAAAAATAAAGAAGGGACAGAACGCAAGGAACAATTTCAACTTGATAATTTAGAGAAAGAATTCCGAGATTTTATTCCTTTTGATCCACAGGGAGGTATGGAACTAGAAAAATGGCTTGCATATTTTGAACAGAAATTTTCCCAAGCAAATTTTTCAGATGAACGTAAATTAAGATGTATTTCGAGATTTTTAAAAGGCGAAAGCACTTACTGCCTTTGTAAATTCCTGCTTACATATTCAAGAATGGACACAATTAAAAAATACTTTGCAGGAATTATTCTTTGAGACAGATAGTGTGGAATTCTCTGAATTTTCCAATTTAAAATTTGAATATGATGATGACTTAACCAAATATTTTCATAAAAAAATTGATGTAGGTAAAAGATTGGGATTAACACAGAAGTTAATACTAGAGGGATTAACACAAGGCTTAAATGCTCAAATGAGAATGACCATATCTGAAAATCCTCCTCAAACAACGACAGAATGGTTAGTGTTGGCTACTAAGCTAATCAAAATAAATAATGAAGGAAACAGATCTAATCAAGGGAATCGGGATAACTTTTTTAACAACATATTTGAGAAGAGGCCCCAGTTTAGACAGAATTACTATAACCAACCTCAAGTTAGGATGAATTATAGTCCACCTCATCAATTTAGACAAAATTACACTTCCCAGCATCAATTTAGGCCTAATAATAACCAACAAACTCAGTTTAGACCTAATTATGGTCAACAACAAATTAGGCAATGGCAGCCCAGAGGTGACCACAACTTGAATATGAATTTTGCACATAGACCCAATAACCAAATTAATCACAACCAACAATATTCCAATTTACCACCTAGACCCTGTCGAAAATGTTCTAACTTTGGCATATGTAATGCTTACCATTGGGAACAGACTTGCTCTATTGATGAAAGGTTTGAAAAGATGTCAGTTTCAGAAAAAAGGCATCAATATGAGGAACCTGAATTTGAAAGGGATCAGGAGCCAGAATGACAATTACTGTCATTGAGGGGGGGAAATTATCAGAAATCATGGGGATGATAAACCAAAAGTACTATATAAGAATGAAAAACAAAAATTTTTAAATTGTGTGATTGACACTGCTTCAACCATTAGTCTTAAGTCACAAAAACTAGTCAATCAATGTAAACTGAAATGTTATTCAAGCTGTCCAATTAAGGTCAGGCAAGCTGAGGGTGAGATATTAATTACAACTAAATGTTTATTGACTTTAAAATTAGGGAAACAAACTAGAAATACTTCTGTATATGTTTTGGACAATGGCTTGACTTATCTTATTCTGGGACTTCCTGAATGTAAACAATTTAAAGTAGTAATGGACTGTAACCAATTTTGTGTGTACCAAAATAGAATTTTTTTGAAAGTAGTTAATATTTGTGACAGGAATAAGATTTCATTACATCTACAAAATAGAGACGATAAAAAGCATGTGTATAATAATAGTAATGGTCATGAAATTGAAAATTCTGATGTGTTTAATCCTTATGGAGAGCTCACAGAAAGAAAATGATATTTTCTGTATTGATTATGATGTAAGTGAAAATTTTGATGAACATTCTGGTGAAATAAAAGAAGAAAATACCCCAAATTATGAAAATGTTGACATTAATGGTCAAATAAATAATTTAAATGTTGATAAGGAATTAAAAGATTTATTGCACAAAAATAATAAACTGTTTTCAACTAACAAATATGACATAGGCAAAGTAAGAATGGAACCCCAAAGAACAATCCTAAATTCTGATTTACCAGTGAGTCTAAGAGCATACAGAACTTCGCCAATTGAGGAAAAAGAGATCAGGACCCAAATTAAAAATTTGTTAGAAGCAGGAATCATAAAAGAATCACACAGTTCATATTCAAGTTCTGTGACTTTGGGGAAAAGGCGAGATGAAGGAAAAACTAGACTTTGTATTGACTTCAGAAAACTAAATTTAATTACTAAGACGAATGCAGAACCCTTACCCAGAATTGATGACATTCTTGACAAATTAAGCAAAACTAAATACTTTTCAACCTTGAACCTTACCTCAGGGTGTTGGCATGTACCCGTCCACCCAAAATATACTGAGAAATTGGCATTTACCACTACTTTTGGCTTATATGAGTGGCTAAGACTTCCAGTTGGCTTAAAGAATGCCCCTGCAATATTTAATAGGACTATTAGGAGAATTTTAGATAAATATAAAGTTAACTTTGCATGCCACTATTTCGATGATATTATAATATTTTTAGACTCCAAAGAACAACACCTTGAACATTTAGATCAATGGTTTAACATTTTCAAAAAAGAGACTATCAAGTTAAAATTAGCTAAATGTACTTTTCTGCAGCGACAAATTAATTTTCTTGGATACAATGTAAAAAATGGGAGAATTGCCCCACACAACATTAACATTGAAAAGATAAAGTGTTTGAAACCACAAGCTAATGTAAAAGAACTCCAAAGATTCTTGGGCACAATAAATGTGTATAACAAATTTATTTCAAAATATGCAAAAATAAGACATCCATTAAATACATTATTGAAAAAGGGAGTAAAATGGGGATGGTCAGACAAGTGCCAAGAAGCTTTTAAGGATCTTAAGAATTTTTTGACTTGTAAACCGATATTGCATTTATATGATGTTAACAAAGACTGTCACCTAATGGTGGATGCGAGTAAGCACGAAATTGAAGCTGTTCTAAAGCAGCCAGGTTTTGATGGGATATTACATCCCATAGCATATCATTCACGTGTTTTGAAACCATATGAAGTAAATTGCTCAATCACAGAACTTGAGTGCATCGCCATAGTTGACAGTCTTGACCAATTTTATCATTATCTCCATGGCAGAAAATTTACGATTCACTCTGACCATGCAGCCTTAGTCTGGTTGAGGAACATTAAAAATCTTAGAGGAAGGCTTTTTCGTTGGTCACTAAAATTAAGTATGTTCGAGTATGAAATAAAATATCAGCGCGGAACTGCAAACATTGAGGCCCACATGCTTTCCAGAAACCCTATTTCAGAACCTAGTCAACAAATAAATCATCTAATCGAATTGCAAAAGATTGTGGATTTTCAAAATAAAGATAGTGTACAGGGAATTAAATATAAAAAAACTAAATGATGTAATTTACGTGAGAAAGAAGGGTTTTTTAAAAATAGTAGTACCATTTTCATTGAGATTAGAAATTTTAAAAAGAGCCCATGATGACTTTGGACATCCTGGAATAAATAAAAACAATGCAATTGCTTACACCCCATTATTATTGGCCCCAAATCACTGAGGACATTAGTAATTATATTAAACATTGCCATACTTGTCAATTAAACAAAAAGAAGAGACAGAAAAGATTTGGATTGCTGCAAGAAGTACCTCCGACAGACCAACCCTTCGACTGCTTAAGTTTGGACACAGTAGGCGAATTTAATTACTATAATTCCACAAAGAAATACTTACATTTGATAGTTGACCATGCAACGCGTTATATTTGGGCTTTTCCATCAAAAAGCGTAACTACTGAAACTTATACAAATTGCTTAAAACAAATATTCCAAATTCAAACACCAAAAAATTGCTAACTGACAGAAATGCAGCTTTTACATGTTCTAAATTTAGAAGGTTTTTAGAGCATAACAATGTGAAACAAGTATTGACGACGGCTCACCATCCACAAACCAACAGCAAGGTAGAGAGAGTAAATCAAACAATAATTACTAGATTAAGGTGCAAAGTACATAACTCAACAAGTAAAACTCCTTGGACAACCCTATTAAATGAAGTAAATAATGAATACAATCATACGCCTCACTCAGTTACCCAAATGACCCCAGCTTACATACTTTTTGGAATATTACCTTACGAACCTCATGTTAGAAAACAGGACTTTTACCCTCAGGTGGATGAGGTGAGAAAATTTGCTAAAGAAAGGGCAATTAATTACCATAATAGGAATAAAGTCAGTTATGGTGCGCGTTTTGTAGAATCTAAATTTAATGTTGGAGATTTAGTATTATTAGAAGAATTCCAATACCCTAACACGAGAAAGTTAAACTCCCCCTATTCTGGACCTTACACTATTTTAAGACAAATGTCAAAAGTTAATTACGAAATTGATAAACCAAACTTTCACACCAAACAAAATTCTGAAATTGTCCATGCTTGCGAATTAAGATACTATAGTGCACCAGAGAAATTAAAGCTAAACCACGAATAATGACGAATAATAAAAAATAGATCCATTCTTTCTTTTCTGTTTGATGCTTAACATCATTATATATATTTTTTAAATTTAAGTAATTAATTATGTGTTGTCCTACTAAAGATAAAACTGTTGAAAAAAAACTCTAACTTAAACATCCTTCTTAAGATTACTATTATATGTGAATTTTTTTTGGATCTGAAATTAAACACCGACTATGACATTTCTACATCTTTTATCATTCAGTAAATTTTCTCTCCCTTGAATAATCCTTCCTATCACCCCTCTACAAGCGCGTTGGATGTCATCCCAGCTGTTTAAAATCTTTTTTTAATTTTTTTGTTATTTGTTTTTAATTCATCAACTCAGTCACTTAAAGTGCTGAAAACTATATGCTTAAGTAATGACTAAAACAGGCTTTTTGATGTCCACTCCTTTGTTCCCCCCCAATTCTAAATTATACTTCCACAGGTATGACATTTGCACAATTTTCCTATTTCCCCATCTTTGTATTATGCAAGATGTTGTTTTTTAGCTGTCATATCCTGTTGTGAGAAAAACGGTTGGTCCACAGTACGGCCATTCTTCCCTCCTTCATAGTCACCGTACAATAGAGAGAACGGAAATCCACTTCTTACACAAACATAAACACAACACCAAAACTTCTTGGAGTTAGGACTCAGAAAAGGTTTGAAACTAAGAGTTTGGTTGACACACATACAACAGGTACCTAAAACAAAGAAAAGAGAGTTCCATCCATCTATAAGTATATACAAATTACTAGAATGAATACATTGAATATTAAGTGAAAAATTTTTGAAAACAAGTAAATAAGATTAGAAGAAAAGTGAATAGAAAAATATTGAATAGAATTTTTGAATAAATAAATAATGTTGGGAAAAAATGAGTGTAATGAATATTGAAGTGAGAGTAATAAGATTTATAGAAATTAAACTGAATATAAAGAATAAAACTTTAACATATTAGATATTTTGAGTGATTGAGTATTTTGAAACAAAATGATAAATGTTTTGTAATATTTTAATATCGAATTTATGTATTAGAAATGTGATTTTTATTAAAACCTGTGATTTTTATTGTTCAGTGTCATACAAAATATTGTTTTGTTAAACGTGAAAATTTTGAGTAATTACATTTAAAGGAATATTTCTCTTCTGTAACCTACTGTCCAAAATGATGAAACATTCTTTAATAAAAATGGACAGACGAACAATGTACGGACAGGTTATGATGGACAGAAATTCCTGTCATTTTTTTGGGTCTCACTCCATGGTAGTGAATTTTACAGAGGAATGTTAAACAGGTTACATTTTGAACTGTGTCAAGTTCAACTTCAAATACTTAATTTTTTTTTGCTTTGTTTACTATTCTTATTGCTCAATTTTATTATCTATATGAGTAGACTCGAGGTTAAATTGAAATTTCAGTGTATATTTGAAGTGAATTTTTGGTAATTTTGTAAATTTTAAGAAAGGTTTCATTTGTTATCTTCTGAGATTTTGTTGTGTGGGGAGGCGCCGCCCTGTTCAACATTGTTTTCAGTTGATGATAAATACATTTTTAAATCTAATGTTTTTTCAAAGCAACAATATAAGAAGAGATTTACATAATTTAGAATTTTCTATAATTGATCATTAATTACTATAATTTTTTTTGTTTTTATTGTGTTCATAAATTAGTAAATCATTAGTGTATTTGTGTGTATTCAATATTGAAATGTGCAATATCTTGTCATGTGATCATCATACTAAATTAACATAACACATATGTTCCTTTTAAATTTTTTTCCAAATTTGTGGTCTACGCCCATTTTTCTCACCGGCTGGGCGAGTCTGCCCTCCAATGCAGGCATTGTTGGTCAGCCTCTTCTCGGACGGGGGGGGATATTCTATAACATTAAAAACCCCATACCATTTTAAATTCTAAATTCCCTTGGGCGTACGAACTAATTTTCGCTTTGAATTCTAAGTCCTAAAAAGCCCTCGGGTGAAAAATTAAATGGCGCTCTTTTTCAAACCCGTGCAGCGTCATTCGAGATTTCATATAGGCTTTGCGCAGATTACATAAAACCCCATGTGACTTGTTGACAACAGCAAATCCCTAATCTCTATCATGATCACATGACAAAGTTTATATAAGCTGTCTGATGAACATACCTCTACGCTTTTCGGATTTTGTAACTTTCTTGGGAAGACGTATTCTCCGTCTAATAAAATGTAATGCCGTAACTTGCCGCGTCGTTTATTCGAGCCACGACTCTTCATCATCCTTTGTGATGTGCTGGACACCAGTCTTCTCTTTGGCTGGTCCATTATATTACATATATATATATATATATATATATATATATATATATATATATATATATATATATATATATATAATATATATATCTATTTATATATAAACGCTTAGTGCTCCTAAACAACATTTGTAATGTATGTTAAACATATAGATATGCATTTACAATGAAAATGTTTTTTACTGATTTATTTCAAATTTATGTATACTATTTAATGAAAACGTATATAAATATACTACATTTATTTTTTTTATGACTAATGACTTTTACAAGTTATAAACTTAAGTATAAATTTAAATTACTCTTACATATACAAAGAGATTATCAATTGTCCAATATATTAAGATTAAAACATAATTAGTTCTCAAATTTAAGTCTCATTTATCTTTTACCTTTACTCTAACGAATCAGAAACTGTACAAATTGCAAAATATTTCGCCTTCTGTCATAAAACAATTAATAAATCCAATTTTTCTGAAAGTTTTTCTCATTCAATTTCCATTAGATGTACATGATTTTCCAAATTAAATAATTGCCTTCTTTAATTAAATTCCGTCCTAAAATGAATTAATCTATATTCTCTAGAGATTCAGTAACTATGAACCAATGACGCAGTATCGATAACTAAAAGATTTCTTCGAAAAATTCTATACTGGAAGGATACAATTATTCCCTCTAACGAGTTCAGCATTTTTGGTAATATATTTTCTGCTTGCTACTTAGGATGATAGAAGAAGATTCTGAAAGTTTTTGGGATGCAAGTGAAGAGTGGCACAACAACTTCTAGTAAATTAAATTTATATTAATAATGAAAGTGCGTTTTAAGTGCCAGTCTCTTTTCCAAAAGGAAGGCACAAAAGCTTTTATGATTACATTATAACAGTCATCTAGATAATAAATTTCGCAATAATGACATAGACGTATGTCACCATCCATTCAAACTTTTTAAATTTTAATCATAATGCTTTTATTCTAATGTGAAAAATGACTTTTGTACTAATATGCAATCGATTAGCGTTTAATACATCTCAATCATGAAGAAAAGTTAAGAAAATAGCTTAATTTTTATAGGTTTTTTATTATTTAAATTAAGTGTGACGTATGACAAAAAATGCTTTTAACACGTGTAAAATAAGGGACGTTGACGATGGGTTGAAGTAAAAAAGTCACATTTTTTTTACCAGTAAAAATAAATGCTTACACAAATTTACGGATTCACAAGTATACGTGTCATATAAGCAGTCAAAGAGATGAATTAAATAATAGATTTCCTAGCAAAGGAAATTGCAGGTCACATTTCAAACATGTTACTATGTAAAAAATATTTTTCCAGCCAATAATTTGTTTCAGTTTAAAAAGAATTAGGAATTGATAGCGAAGAATTAGAAATTAATTGATATTAGAAATTAATTCATAACGAACTGAGAAAAAGTGGGTAATGAATAACATTAATATATTGAAATAGTAATACATATTTATTCAAAAGTGCTATCTACAAACTAATAAACTTTCATTCATTACATTATTTAAATTAACGACAGTGACAAATAAAGTAGGTAATGCATTTTAACCTTTTTAATTGAGTTTTTAATTTTAAAGATGAGGGATGTTATACTAATAATTACAGGAGATTTTAATAATTAGTCAGAACAGAGAAAGTCTAGAAAGCAGTTTCTTTTTAAATTAAAGAATTAGAATAACTCTTCGTAGTTGTTTAAAGAGAAAAAGTAACCAACGATGTGTCATATTTTCTTAGAATAAAAAATACAGTCTGTATAGTGTCAAATTATAGAGTCAAATATCTAGCATTACTAATTTAAAGTTTATAAAACTTTTCCCTTTCTCTCTTCTAACGCCGGCACACTACAGGAAAGCTCTTAGCTAGATATTCAATAGTAGCGGATCATTGAAGCCTGATTGGGGTAAATTTTCGATTTTTGGATGCATGCACAGTTCTACCAAAGATAAAAAAAGATAAATCTTCATATACAGTTTAAAAATATAAATTATACTGAACATTATAATGTACTTACTGCCTCTGGATCACGCTAGGTAGAATACCTAGTTATTCAATCATCGGTTGTTAATCACTGAGTAGTAAAAAGACGGTGAAGCCATAATAGCATATTAGCCAAATAGACATAATAGTTATAAACGTTTATCACGATGGATTTATTAAACTAATACAACATAACTAGATGGGGACATATACTAGACGTCCATTTGACACCAATAATAGACATATACACACACGCACACACATGTATGTATGTATGTATGTAAGTATGTATATATATATATATATATATATATATATATTGTTACGTAGAATTGTAAAATTAAATGTCTGTAGAGTAGTATTTTGAACACTAAGTCTATGACGAGGAATGCTACTAGGTCTATACAGGTGACAATGGTTGGAGCTGTTATTTAAAGTGGTGAAATGACAAAGAGTTCACAATTCAGTTGAGATTGATGATGAGGAACTGTTCATTAAAAATAATTGTTCTTAGACCGGCACGTCCATCATAGTGTTATACGGAATACCCGTTCATCTATGCCTAGTAGAAGTATGAAGTGTTTGTCAATACTCTGGCCGTAGAATAAATTGATGACGGATTTTCTCAGCACAAAAAGTAGACTGGTTACCTACCATAAAGTTCAGGCGTAACAGTAGTCGGCTCGTGAAGCTTATTTAGATGACTGGAAGATCCAGAACAAGTATTCAAGCATCTCGTTTAACTATAGGAGAACATACATCAGGATGCGTCGATATCCGGAAACATCATAGACTCAAACAAATCTCCAATTCAGCAGATGAAGACAAGTGGTATCGAAATAAAATAAAAGCTATAGTTATGCCTAATAACACCGTTTCGGTTTAGACTGATCAAAAAGGACTTTATCTTGCAGGGATAAATAAAGAGTCGATTAATTCAATGAAGATTTAAATAATTACTACAAACTTGGAACTGAAAAAAATTAGTTTATTTAATTTTTTTAAAGCTATTCTAGAATAAACTACGTTATGCATAACATCAAAATTGCTTAATACATGCTACGGCTCAACACGACCATATTGCTAGTAGTCACAAAAAATTGACGTGAAGGTTTAAGCACAACAAAATCTAAAGTCCCCCCTCACCAAGTTTTGGCTAAGCCGTCCCTCGGGTCAAGGTATCGATAACCTATATATATAGCAGTCACAGATAATTTGATCGAAAAAAACTATATCTCTAAAGAGTATATCTATTTTTCAACGCTGGACATAGCAAGGAGAGAAGGGTTGCACAACGTACAATCCCACCAACTCACGAAAGGAGAGTAGAAACCCAGCTTAAAAAGCGCGCCAACACATTGCCAACGCCTTGTGTCCAAAAAATAAAAACGCGAATCATCGCCAAAAGGGAAACCCTGCTTACCCACATTCCTCTTGGCAGAAGACACTGCCAGAAGAAGCCATTTAAGGAGTTTGATTGGCTGAGACTGGCTGACCTAACCAATCAGAGGAGCTGGTCAAACAGCGCGAACTCCAAACGCTAGTTCTGAGAAAAATCAGTTTCCCATGATCCGAAACCGTAAAATAAATTACGTACACTCCAGGAGTGCGGAAATGAGGAAACGGATCCCTTATCAGAAACGCGAGTTTTGCAGCTTTAAAAAACCAATTATTGTTGTTTACAATAACAGGGAACTGGGAAGAAAAGAACATTTTATTTCGTGGACACCAGGCTAGCAATTAGAGGACCTAGCTGACGAAGATGTAAAGCTATTTCACGACGGCAAATTGCACTGCCAGATGTTTAGAGGATAGGCTATTACAATTACCGACAGAACGGGCTGATAGAATCACAGACCTCCCACGACCAAGAGCCTGGGAAAAAATAAATTGCTGTCGGCTAAGGAAAGGAAACTTAAGTAGCAGAATAAAGATTAAAATTAAAGTTATAATTTGAAGTTTAGGAGAAATACAGAAATTAAGATAAATTAATAAAATTAAAGGAACCTGTACCGAATTCCTCGTTACAGAACTCTCCCACGACCAAGAGCCTGGGAAAAAATAAATTGCTATCGGCTAAGGAAAGGAAACTTAAGTAGCAGAATAAAGATTAAAATTAAAGTTATAATTTAAAGTTTAGGAGAAATACACAAATTAAGTTAAATTAATGAAAATTAAGGAACCTGTAACAAATTCCTCGTTACACACACACACACACACATATATATATATATATATATATATATATATATATATATATATATATATATAAAGTACCTCTGAAGATTTGAAATATTATACGATTAATGTTTTATCCAATCAAGCCTTCAATTTGTGTAGTACAGTTTATTCTACTCTAAGAATTTGTCTTGTTATATAATGTTCGATTGAGTGTGGTTCTTTAGAATTTATCTGCACAGCACCCGTCGGTCTGTATCTCCTAGTTTCGTGGGTCTGCAGATTTGGGGCACATTCCGACAATCACCGCTCACCTTCCACTTCTGAATAACCTAGGCCACTGTCGATTTTGGGTAATTCAACTCGCTAAATATGTTCTTTAAGGAGCGGCCATTTTTTGTGGTATCAGACGATTACACCTTTCTCGAAATCAGGTAACTGTAACCGTAATTTTAAATTGTTTATATTATTTTAAATGAAATTATTGGGATTGGGAGTTATTATATTATTCTTATATTAATTATATTTATTACTTATGATTTTGACTTAGTAACTTATTGGTTCATGATTGTGGTTAGTACATTGATGTGCTTCCCAAATAATGGAAATTAACTCTGGTTATATTGACAAATCAATTTATTGAATATTAACACACATAAATAATATACTCCAAAATTACTCAATATTTCCTCCGGCATTTACACATTATTACCGCAATAACTTCATTCCTACTAAATTAATTCTTTACGACACCTATGTTTGATTCATTCACTTATTATAACAATATTTCATACTGCCTCTATACATATTATTTTCAATTTTACTCCTACTAAATTAATTCATATATATATGCAAAACATTATATTAAATTGTTGGTACGAATTATCGGTTTATTACTCAACATCTTATATTCAAAAACTATATTCATCGCGCTCTATCTTAATCATTATGGCTATACACTGAGAAGCAATGGTACAATATAAAAGGGAAATGCAAAGTCGGTACCTCAGCAGATGACGGTTGAATCCCTCTGGGCAGCTGGCACTCGTAATGATGAATTCGTCGTCTTTATCATCAAACGTAATTCGGGCATCTCTTTATCCGGAATACGGCTCCGTCGTTCATTGCAGACACTCGGCATGGGACACTTTGGCGCTCGACAATTTCTATCTCTCTAAACTTTACTGCACTCGAACACGGCTCCGTCGTTTATTGCAGACACTCGGCATGGGACACTGGGCGCTCGACAACTTCTATCTCTCTAAACTTTACTGCACTCGAACACGGCTCCGTCGTTTATCGCAGACACTCGGCATGGGACACTGGGCGCTCGACAACTTCTGACTGACTCTCACTTCCCAGGTTATCTCTCTGCCTTCACACTATTTTTTATTTCATATATTTTCTTACTAATGTCTCCGCCTGTTATAATTTCCATTGGTTATCTGGAAATTATCATGCCATCGCCATTCGTCCGTGCTGCCACTCCTCACTCCCCTTTTACCAATGCGCGTCGAGGGCGGGATTTATAAATTCTCCCTCAATTTTAAATTTTCCCCATGCTTTGGATTCAAGTAGGGTGGGCCGTTTTATAGCCATCATAAATTTTCTTTTATTTTGACTCTCCTCCACTTCTATTTCTTGCTACGAACATTATCTCTAATTTTCGTTCCGGTCTATGGCTTTCTTCCCTTCTCTTTTATTGCCCTGTTTCTTTATTGCATTTAACAATTATTTTATTTTATTTTGTATTTTTTCATGCTCCTGTCCCTGGCCGTAACACTACTGTCATGTCCCTATGACATTCACCCCCTCTCTCTCAAAGAAAATGATTGCCGTCTCTCTTCCTCCTCTCACCATCGGTTACTCCAATCTTCGACTTCTGTGCTATCGTCTTGTACCTCTATCACCTTTCCGTTTCGCTCCTACACGCATCATTAGCCTCTCATCGTAACCTCAACAGAACATATCATCTACATTTATATGATTCTTTATTGCATCGACAATATTTTCATTTAATTAATTATCTACCTAACTCATGGTGCAGTTAGTGACCTCACCTCTTCAATTTCGCTAACCATCTTAGGTTTAACATATTACAGCATATTCTTACCATTATGGATTAAGTACCAACTCCTTAGTATAAACAATTACCAACATAATAACAGGTACACACATCAAAATACCATCAAATAATAATTATCAAATACATTTACCAATGACCATATTATACGATCAATATTATACTACATTAGCAATATTATACAACTTATAATCATATACATTTCATAATAATTGGAAATAATAATTAACATGCACAAAAAATAATAATTACATCAAGGAAACACACGTTCATTATGCACTAAATTTTGTTTTAAATAAAATATCATCTTCGTTGCTCAATACGAATTATAGTTGTGAAAATTATGTTCTGACGTTTTCATAGATTTTTAATTTTCATGATTGTCCGTATGATAAAATATCTGATGATGTTTCGCCACATAGTCTATCTCCACAGTTTTAATATCTTTTCAACAGTTTCAATATCTTGATTTATGAAGATATATTTCCTCCATATTTGTCGCCAATGTTCATGACTATCCAGACATATAATGGAAAGTCTATAAGTTTTACCCTGTGTTTTTTTTTGCACATATGGATAACATTTATTATAACATTTCCAATTCATATTTTGTTACATACCATTGCTTCTCAAGACTCACGCAATACTACTAATTCGTCACAATATCTACTAATTGAATCAGTATTGCAAAGACATGCTAATTGTATTATTCAACTAATCCCTCTGACGCTGATTCACCTGTAAATTCAGCTTCGTGGCCTTACGCTAACTTTTCTCGTACACACCGCGATTCTCGGAGCAACGTGCAGTATAAATCATTAATTATCTTTGTTTACCAGTTGTCAAATGCCGCAGTCAAACGGACACAGTTATCATAGCGCTGAGCTTCGCATTTCGTTCTCGGCGGCGACCCCCAACAAAAAACCAGTTTTCGTTTCAATTTTTCCTCTGCCTATCTCCGTACGTTCGAATAAACTCCCGCGCTAATTACTTTTTTACGAGCTGAAGTGGCAACCAAACGTATTTCCCCCAGTAATTATTGCCTCGTCACTTCTTCCGGCATATCAGCGTCATGTTATTTTCCAGAGGTTTCATGTCTCGTGGGATTGATGTCGAACTATGGGCTTAAATCTGTCCCCATCGCCTCTGATTTTTGCACCAGATAATTATTTTATCTGTGCAATTATGGTCTACATCGTGGTATATTCGTATCATTATTTATTTTCCTTCATTTTATATCATTTTATTTCAATGTATATTGTTTAATTGATTTTACTTTCGTATTCTCGTTATGGCTAATCTGTTGCTTGTAATCCTTTGTAAGGCGTTCGCTTGTCTATGCCTATTTATTATTAATTGATTCACTAAATCCACACTTTTATTGTTTATTTTATTATCATCGTTTTTTATTCGTTAATTTACTAATTACTTAGTTAATCAATCAATTATTTATTTATTTATTTATTTATTTACTTTTATTAATTGTTATTCAATCAATGCCGTGACTCTTCCTTCCGTATGAATTATTTTTTTTATTTTTTTTAAATTTTTTTTTTAACCCTTATCATCACTTAATTTCTTAGTTACCTCTTTGCTGCATATCTAATTTCGTTGATTATTAATGCTGTTTATTTATTTATTATTTATTTAATTATCTTTATTGATTAATTACGGTGTCTGCCATTTATCTCATTATTTTGAAGATTAACAGGTTCTTTAAGTATCCTTATTGTTTGATTACCGCTGACCCTTGATGCTTAACTAATTCGTATCTTATATTTTCATGCATTTCCTCGTCGCCTAAATCAACTTGACATCGGATGGTTATCAATTCTGCCTAACTGCTTTTAAATTCCTTGCCTGCTTGAAATTTTCCATCCATCATTTCAATCTTATTCGTCTAATCTACAGGTATGTATTTCAACATTATTGGTTATTTGTTCTACTATTCAGTTTTATGACACACCTAATATATTTTGTTGTACATATCATACAATCCATATTTATATCGCTCTTATGTTATTTTGATTAGTCACTATTTTTATCGAGTCGTATAATAATTTATTATACTATATTATTCTTTCCATATCTCACTTATTATTATTTTATTGTTATTACCTCGTAATTACTCGTGTTTTATTTGCTTTGTGACTTTATTTTCATTGTACTATATTATTCATTCACAGCTGCACATATTTTTTTTTAAATTTAATTAATTATTCTCTTTTTTTATCATTTTTTTTTACCATGTGATTAATTTGCCTTTTACCTTACACGTATTGACTTACTGTACTTATTACTTGTGACTCATTCCTTCATGCCTAACTAACTCGATTTCTTTTTAAAAATTTTATTTATTTTTAAGTTTATTTGCTTATTATTATTATTATCATTATTAATTATTTATTTGTTATGTTACCCAATAATTCATGATTTTATTTATTTAATTATATTCAACCACGCGTGCTTTTTGTAATTTGTTTAAATTGCTCTTTATAACCACCCTTGGATTGCTTAAATATCTCAATAACGCATTTTGATCGGGGAAAATTCTCAAAATTTCAAATATTCCTGAAAACTCAGTTCTCAAAGCACTAAGAGACATTAAATTACGTAAAGTTGCTAAATCTCCCACTCTCCAATAATTATTATTATAATAATGCCCATGTTGTACCTGATTTCTAAACTTTCGCGTTGTCCTCTGATATTGTTTATGTCGCCAATTTAACCTATTCCTTCGATCGTAATAATTATATTGAAAGAAATCCATATTTCTTCTGCCATATTTTTGCCTATCATTTTTAATAACTTGTTGATAATCCTGATAATCATTTGCCGCCATTATGGTACCAATATAAGCCGTGTTAGCTTCAATTGTTGGAAAATTTTGTTGCGTTAAATCCTGTACATCATCTGAATTCTCAATATTCGCTTGTTTTGATTTCTTATAATAATTATCCTGCCGTTTATGCCCTTTTGCCCGCTTTCGCGTTCTATTATCACCATCTCTACTTTCTTTAAATTGTTTATATTATTTTAAATGAAATTATTGGGATTGGGAGTTATTATATTATTCTTATATTAATTATATTTATTAATTATGATTTTGACTTAGTAACACTATTACGCACTCCTTAACATCGTATTCATCCTGCTCACATAAATCGCAAAATTTTATTTGTGTAACCTTCGTTATTGTATCTAATTCTTCCCTTAATCTTTCATTTTCGCAATTTTTTATGTCGATATCTTGTTGCACCACTATCAATTGTGAATGTAAATCTGTATTTTCGGATACTAATTTTTGCAATTGTAACTGCTGCTCGTTTTGATTGTCTGTCACTTCCGCCAATTCATTTTTTAACGTCTGTATCATCGATTTTAATTTTAGTATTTCATTTGCTTGCTCTTCGATTATCGAACGGTTTATCATCATTTAATTGTCCTCAATGTCCATAAATAAAAGACCTTCTAATTCGCATGCTTTCTGTACGACTTCGGTAAAATTTTGTATATTTAACATTAGGAGTTCACGTCTAATATCCTTATGTATTACTTGTAAAAACTTAGCTAGTTTAATTTTATTTCCTACATCATTTTGTGAATTTTCAAGACCCAAATATTCGATCGTTGCATTCTCAATGCGTAGAGCTAAGTCTGTAATATGTTCACCGGGCGTGTGTGTAATATCGCCTAATGCTCTAAGTTGTTGCGTCGGCGACAGTGTAATTTTAAAATTATCCATTATCAACTTTTCGATCTCCTCTGTACTCTCCGAATCTCTAAGTTTTATGTGATTAATTGCGTATTCGACGATTTTCCCTTTAAATTTGCATTTAATTAATATGGCTAACTGCCTATCAGTCCAATTTGCTATCTCGGCAATCTCCCGCGCAAATTTAAATTTCAAACTAATATCGTCATTTTCAATCTCTCCAATCATTGGTAATAAATGTATATATTCCGCATTGGCTAAACCACCCTTTTGCTCGCTAGGTGCTTCAATTTGCAAATGTGAGTCATCGTTGCTAACTTTCTTATTTCTCTTCCGTTTCCCCATCTTTATTCAAAAATTGCAGTTAATTTTAATGTTTTATTTTCGCGATTACTACACCACTCTTTAAATTTCCTATCATGCGCTTTCCACTCTGCCTTACTCACTCTTAACAATGCCCCGTTGCAATTTTTATTTTGCGGCCTTATTCTTATCTAACATTGCCGCAGTATCACTAATATTTTTGTTTTGCTACAAACTTAACACCCTACAATATATTATGTAATAACTACCGTTTCATTCCCTCATATCATTATATTCTTACACACAATTTATGACTTTCCTACCTAATATTTCAACAATGCAATTTATTATTCAAATCATAGTAATCATTCCTACCTGCTATACTCATAACATTTAAATACTCATATCAATGCAAACATCAAAAATTTTATCTTTCATTAAAATTTTAGTGATTCTAACCTCATTTCGCGCATCTAATTATCGATAATCCTCTTTTATTTAAATTACCTCTACCTCAATTTTTTTATGGAATTATCTTATTTTAATTTGTCCTATTTACGATGTCTTTGCAACACATTCGCGACACAATTCTACCTATCTCTGAATTTATCATCACAATCAATTTCACACGCTTAATATAACTGATAATTAGCTTACACATTCTAACTCAATATTTAAAAATTCAATATCATCAAATACACTCAATATTAACTCAAACTATCAAATATTAACTCAAATATTACCAAATATTCAATACCACATTTCTAATCATTCAAAATACCTTTTTCAATGCAACTCATCAATTCATCAATTAAACCAGAGTTCCGCAAAACCTCCCATAAAGTTTCGTTTGCACGGCGCCAAATGTAACCCTAATTTTAAATTGTTTATATTATTTTAAATGAAATTATTGGTATTGGGAGTTATTATATTATTCTTATATTAATTATATTTATTAATTATGATTTTGACTTAGTAACTTATTGGTTCATGATTGTGGCTAGTACATTGATGTGCTTCCCAAATAATGGAAATTAACTCTGGTTATATTGACAAATCAATTTATTGAATATTAACACACATAAATAATACACTCCAAAATTACTCAATATTTCCTCCGGCATTTACACATTATTACCGCAATAACTTCATTCCTACTAAATTAATTCTTTACGACACCTATGTTTGATTCATTCACTTATTATAACAATATTTCATACTGCCTCTATACATATTATTTTCAATTTTACTCCTACTAAATTAATTCATATCTATATGCAAAACATTATATTAAATTGTTGGTACGAATTATCGGTCTATTACTCAACATCTTATATTCAAAAACTATATTCATCGCGCTCTATCTTAATCATTATGGCTATACACTGAGAAGCAATGATACAATATAAAAGGGAAATGCAAAGTCGGTACCTCAGCTGATGACGGTTGAATCCCTCTGGGCAGCTGGCACTCGTAATGATGAATTCGTCGTCTTTATCATCAAACGTAATTCGGGCATCTCTTTATCCGGAATACGGCTCCGTCGTTCATTGCAGACACTCGGCATGGGACACTGGGCGCTCGACAACTTCTATCTCTCTAAACTTTACTGCACTCGAACACGGCTCCGTCGTTTATTGCAGACACTCGGCATGGGACACTGGGCGCTCGACAACTTCTATCTCTCTAAACGTTACTGCACTCGAACACAGCTCTGTTGTTTATCGCAGACACTCGGCATGGGACACCGGGCGCTCGACAACTTCTGACTGACTCTCACGTCCCAGGTTATCTCTCTGCCTTCACACTATTTTTTATTTCATATATTTTCTTACTAATGTCTCCGCCTGTTATAATTTCCATTGGTTATCTGGAAATTATCATGCCATCGCCATTCGTCCGTGCTGCCACTCCTCACTCCCCTTTTACCAATGCGCGTCGAGGGCGGGATTTATAAATTCTCCCTCAATTTTAACTTTTTCCCATGCTTTGGATTCAAGTAGGGTGGGCCGTTTTATAGCCATCATAATTTTTCTTTTATTTTCACTCTCTTCCACTTCTATTTCTTGCTACGAACATTATCTCTAATTTTCGTTCCGGTCTATGGCTTTCTTCCCTTCTCTTTTATTGCCCTGTTTCTTTATTGCATTTAACAATTATTTTATTTTATTTTGTATTTTTTCCATGCTCCTGTCCCTGGCCGTAACACTACTGTCATGTCCCTATGACAGTAACTCTACACTTCCTGGCATTTTGCATGCTCCTAATGCCTAATGCCAACGGCGAAGGGCGTGACGTATATCAGGGCTGCAGATATCGTCATTAGCATGGGTGTCCGAATACATATCGGTAGATAGTGTATATATATATATATATTATTATTAAGTACTTCTGAAGATTTGAAATATTATACGTTTAATGTTTTATCCAATCAAGCCTTCAATTTGTGTAGTATTGAGGATTCTACACTCAGAATTTTATCTGATATTCTAGGGTATTTTAGGATTAATTTAATTTTTGGTCACTTAATGAGGCGTTCTCAAATCCTCAGTTATGCAATTTAAATACCCGTGGCGCTGTGGCTTCGTGTACTAGAAAATACAGGGTGTGCGGGCTAAAAGTATCCAAAATTCATGACTCATTAATTACAGAACTACCCATTAGAATTAAAATATATATATTTAAATAGAGAGAACATCTCACCAAGTTTTAATATCAGTCATAGATTTCGATCATAGTATCATAGATTTCGATTGGTGCAACTTTTGTAACACGACGAACGTCTAAATGGTAATCGAGTTCTCTCCAAGTGTTTCGAAGCATTTCAGGAGTTATTACATGAATTGCTTGAATGATATGCTTCTTAAACACATCCAGAGTTTCTTTTTTTTGCTTATACACAAAGGATTTAATGAATCCCCAAGCAAAAATGGTCATGTATACGGTTATACCGTATACCAAAAGAACAGGTATACGGTTCAAGGCCTATCGGTCATACAGACCGGCAAAATTTTAAATCAGTTCAAGGCTCATCGGTCCAAAAGACCGAATATGTTTTACAGAGATTAAATTTACCGACAAAATACGAGCGGGCGAAAATCTTAGATGTGCTGTACTTGAAGGTCAAGACCCGACTGAAGAACTCACAAACCCTCAACAGTCTGATCACCCCCACCACCACCCCACCCTTTAGAACAGGTGCAACAGCGGTCTCCTAGACCGAAAAAACCGACGTAAGGGTTAAATATCTACATAGTGTACTCTTTCTATTAAACCTTTAAAACCTTTGAAGACTAAGTACAGATTCTCTGAATTCGATGTTTTGTACGATCTTAATAGTTATATAAAAAGAAAGACAATATTTAAAAATTATTTAATCATTATATTTTAGGATGATTCATGTAGTGCTTACTTCGTATGTAAGATCTAACCACTGACTATTATGAATGTAGTGGTTTGTAAATTGGTGCATTATCCAGTTATGCTAGCCTGAAAAATGAGTGTCTCATTTTGAGTTTTTGTTCAATACTATATGTCCTGTTTTGAAATCTGACCCTTCCGAGGTATCATTTCTAAATCCACGTGTCTGTAATTTTGTCTGGTTTGCTCAAATAGAAAATGTCAGATAAATTCAATAATTCTAGAAAAGAAAAACAGTACGTGGAAAGTTTGAAAAAAAATTCTAACAAAAGAAAAGAATAAATAAGTTTGACTCAAGAAAATGATGAAAACATACTCTTGGTAAATAAATACACAGGGTGGAGAAATTGAGACATATAAGTAAACCTAAAGTTTCTCCCCTGTCTGTAAAAGCAATTATCTGAAATCTGCGAGACAATATGTGCGTGAGGGTGAGTTTTTTCTGTTCAGTAGAACAAAGAAAATGAAGGAAAGGATTTAAACAATCGACTTTAAGGGTTTATTGAAATTGAAAATATATGAGGAGAAACTATACAAATATTTGTGGTAAAAGTTTTTTTTTCTCCTCATTTGATGGGAAAATTAAAAGCTAGAAACTAAAAGAATAGTTTAGAGGGAAATAGAAAGGTATTGGACAAATCTGATTGACTGAGAAAAAAAGATGTAGATAGAATTTGAAATGTTATCTGTACATTTTGTAAACCTCAGCTTCTTCTTTGCTTAAGGGGACAAGGGACCATCAAATCAAAATTTTTCAATTTACAATATTTAACTCGATGTACAAAATAAGAATAATTAATTTTCTTTTTTACTACATTGAAAACCCTTAAAATTCCAAATAAGGAATTTTTGGCAGAATGATGACTGTTTTTCAAAAAATTTTCAAAAATGCTAACGGTTTTCAAAATGCCCTATGCGCATTCTGTATTAATTAAAATCCTTAAATTTTGTATTATACGTTTACTACGTGTATATAAATACAAATGTGCATTTTTTTGTACGAATCTAAAGTCTTAAATATTTTTTTCTGTTCTGCCTGCTATTTTTATGTTTTTTTTTGTTTTAACTTTATTTTTTGGTCTATAAATTTGAAAAATATTTGTGATTTCAAAGAATTCTGCACAGTTTTGTGACAAACACTTCAATTAACAATTCTGAGAAATTTGGAAGATATCAGAGGAAGATGAATACGCACGGAGCCTTTTGGAAAGTTCTAGAATTTTTGAAGAATTTTTTGATAAACAGGTCTATTTCCTCCCCAAAATACTTATTTGTGGATTCTAAGTATCTTCAATGTAGTAGAAAAGAATACTTATTATACTCATGGTGTATATAGAGTAAAATATTAAAAATTAAAGAAGAACGAGATTGAAGGTCCCTTGTTCCCTTAAAAAATCCGTATAGTTATTTTATCACCTAATGTGAAGTTGAACCGTTCATTTAGAAATGGATTTTTTCCTAAATTTTGTATCAGATAAATTTTATGAGATTTTCAATTTGAGTTCTAGTAGGTTTAATATTTAAAGGTGCTATGTAAATATATGATTTCAAATTCGTATTAATTTAGATTAATAAGTTGTTCAGTACTCATCGTCAGTGAAAGAATGCATCAGTGAACGAATGCTTCAAATTGCATTTGCCGACTTGTCTCTGAAACCTCACCGGTTTTGTCACCATTTGAGCTCTACTCGGTTAAGACTGCTGTGTATCAACTGTATTGGATTCGCTCACCTCAATTTTAACCTATGGAGAAAATGTGTCCAAGGACGGTCGACTTGGATTTAAGGCAACAAGCGACCTTCAATCTCGTTCTTCTTTAATTTTCAATATTTTTCTCTCTATATACTCCATGAGAATAATAAATATTCTTTTCTACTACACTGAAGATACTTAGAATTCACAAAAAGTATTTTGTAGATAAATGAGACTTGTTTATCAAAAAATTCTTCAAAAAGGCTAAAGTTTTTCCAAAGGTTCCATGCGTATTCATTTTCTTCTGATATCTTCGAAATTTTTCAGAATTCTTAATTAAAGTGTTTGTCACAAAACTGTGCATAATTCTTTGAAATCACAAATATTTTTCACATTTATAGACCATAAAAAAAAGTAAAAACATAAAAAAAGAAGAGGCAGAAGAGAAAAAAAAATTTAAGACTTTAGATTCATACAAAAAAAATGAAATGCACATTTATATTTATATACATAAGGTAAATTTATAATAAAAAATTTAAAGATTTTAATTGATATACTCGTAGAATGCGCATAGAGCATTCAGAAAAAGGTAGCATTTTTGAAAATACATTGAAAAACAGGCATTATTCTGCAAAAAATTTCTTATTTTGAATTCTAAGGTTTTTCAATGTAGTAAAAAAGAAAATTAATTATTCTCATTTTGTGTATAGAGTTAAAAATTTAAAATTTAAAAAATCGAGTTTGAAGGTCCCTTGTCCCCTTAAAGATTTTTTTTAAGATGTACTCCATAATAGAGAAAAAAAATACACATCGGGGCATTTTTAGGTTTAAAAAATGCAAATAATATTTTAAAATTTAAATTATTCGAGGAAAAAGGTCTGGTATAATGTGTTTTAAACGCTCATAATTTACTTTGGTGGACGAAATTTGTAAAATGAATCTTTTTTACAAGGTGCAGAAAAGTTCAGGGTATCTGAAAATACCATTTCTTTTGGATTATCAGTATTTATATAGCTGTAAATAGTAGACAAATTTTCTCCATAGGTTAACATTGAGGTGAGCGAATCCAGTAGGGTTAGTACACAGCACCCTTAACTGGAAGTTACAACTTCGTTTTTCATATGCTTGTTACATTGCGGAAGCTTACTTCCCTAAATAGTATATGTTCGTCTTCTTTAAAAGTCTATCTGCTGCTTTATAATTCTAAAAAGTATTACATGGAGCAATAGGCATTTCTTTTCTCATACTGATTGTTCTGACAATATCTTATTGTATTTTAATTTATGTATTCCGTTATAGTTTGAAATAAGAAACCTTAAGGGAAATAGAAACAAACTCAAAAGAAAATATGTTCTGATGCTTAAAGTTTCATGAAAAGTTATTCCTTTTATATTTTTATGATTCAATTTCTTTATAATCTAATACCTGATATACGTATAATACAAAATGCAAGGTATATAATGAAGATTGGTTTGGTTTGGTTTGGAGCGCTACGATCAATTTTTGCTACACCAGGGCTAATTAGACCGGGACTTACTGCTTAAAGTCGATTCCGAACGCCTACAAACGTCTATGCAAAGAGTGGGATTCGAACCCACAGACTGAGATAAAGAATTCTTGACTCTGATAATTCTGTGTTTGCTGTGCAAAGGGTGTTAAGTAAAAAATGGGCTAAAATGAGTTATCCAACCAGGCATGTTTGAAAAATCAAAGGCTACAGCAGGGTACAGAAAGCTAAGTCCAATTCCACTCTTAAATATTTTTATTCAACATGGAAAATTTGGGATATGTGAAACAAAACATAAACATATTAGTGTTAATGAGGTTATGTTCTAATCAAGGACTTAACACTCTTTACTCAACTAAAATAAAATAAAAAAATTTATTTAAAAAAATTAAAAATTAAACTTAAAAAAAACTGACTTTACAAAAGCCGTTTTATCTCAATCCCGTTTTTCTCAAAACTACGATTTTGGACTTGACACTCTTTGTACTGCAAACACAGAATTAAAGTTAAAGTAAGCGGTGATACTTGTCTGAGGCATTCTTGATTGCTAGTTTTAAATTTTAAGAAAATTAGGGAAATACTTTCTTTATTTAACATATTGTATCAATGTAAGCACGTTTTTAGTTAATGCCTGAATTTTTTATTCTACATTTTTTCATAATTCCGTTCAGACTCTTTTAATTTTTTAATTTTAGTCTCAAGGACAATTTGTGAAAACCTCCCTACATACTGTGAACATTAGGGCCCCAAATAACACATACAAAACCCAGGTTTAAAATACTAGATATATAATAGGCCTTTACACAGGCGTGCTTAGGGTTTTAGCGGCCCTGGGCGAAACATATTTAATGGCAATAAAATTTCCCAACTATTCGGTAATTTGCAACTATTTCATGAAAACGGACAGATTCCAACAAAACTGTTTATAATTATTCAAATGACTGTATGTAGTGACTGACAGATAGTAGAAAATGATATTGAAAAAAGGGATTGATAATCAAGGTTTTACTATAACTGAGTTGAAGATAAATCATGTTTTTCTAACCGACAAATTTTTCGATCCAAAAGGGTAGTTTGCCAATTAAGATTCTTTCTACGAGTCTTTTTAAAAAATCGAAACATATTTTTTTTTATAAGTTGAATTATAAAAACCGTGAAAAAAATGATGGATTTCTTAAAAAAAACCCGTAACATTTAGAAAAGTGTTGCGATGAGGAATAAAAATGGCTGGCCTACATTTTTAGCGGCTCTAAATTTTAGCAGCCTTGGGCGGTTGCCCAGTTCTCTACCCTCTAAGCACGGCCCTGGGCCTCTAGAGAGCACGCAAAAGAAAATTATGCTTTCGGTTTATTGAGTGTGATTGCCTTCAAGCAACAGAAATGGTAGAAGCGGTCATGCAGTGAATTAAACTCATTACTGTAATATCGCATCAAATGAGTTTTGAAGATAGGCTTCTTAGCAGAACATGGGGACAGTTTTGTGGTATCAGACGAACCTATCAGACAATTATTGCGTTGATCTTTCAGGGACATTAAAAACACCACCTGTTATTGTAAGGCTCTATTTTTTCAGTCATTCCCTTTATGCTATCCTAAAGCATGAGAACAAAGAGGGAGTAATTATGTAAAATTTAAGAATCGGTTCTTTTACCATAAGTGTATAGTGGACGTTCAATTTGTATTCGAAATGTCCTTTAGCAGAAGTTAAATCGACGTGTTGGTAGTGATTTAAACTTGCGAAAACCTCTGTTTCTGTTTTACCTAAATCTTCTACCGACTATAGTATAATGTTTTATTTTAGAGTAGCTGGGTTCATCCTTCAACCTATTCATACCAATTGTCAATTCACCAGTTTCTTTGTGTGTCTGACAGAATGATCTAATATAAATTATATTCAAACACACCTGTAAATTTGGTAATTAAGCATGCATGTATCAGTAAATGTAACTTTCAGAAATCGGGCCGTGGCGGCCTTGTGGTACAGCGCGCTGGTTTTCGGTGCTAAGGGTGCTCAGATCGAATCTTGGCGAAGCGCCACTAAAATGCCTCCGTATGTGTCGTCCCGTCATAGGGGACAATGCTGGTCTGCCTATATGGCGCCCCCATAATAAAATGTCCAGCAAAACTGCGGTGAATTATAGGTGAATGTCTTCGCGACAAAGTGCCTCCGCATTGAAAAAAAAACTTTCAGAAATCTGTCGTTGAAACGGATTATTACTAATATGAGATTTTAAAATAACCTGTTATGCTTTGTAGCAAATACAATTACCCATTCAATATAACGGTTCATATGCATATCTAGCAGAAACGTACCAGCCTATTCAACCTTTATTGACCTGGATGCATGGCTTTCTTAGTATTACATAACTTACAATGGCGAAAAAGGTTTACAAATATTGGTCCAGTAAGAGAAGCAGTTTTTTTCCTTCGATATGACAGCATTGGTCAACATGTCCAGGTTTGGCATCTCGGTTGAATGGCTTTAGTGCTTCAGAATCATTTTATACATGAGATTAAACAAACTAGGTGGGTGGGTGGTGGTGGGGTAAAGTTTAAAGCCGTTTCCTAGTGACTCCGAACACTCATGGCATAGACCGTTGCCGAAATCACTCCTCCGGCCTCTTGATGAAGCTGATGAGGCTGAGAAATAATGCAGCGAGTATGGACTTAGTAGAGGTTTAAATCCTAATTAATAATGCATTAGCCCCAGATATGCGGGCCGTGTTTTACAATATACTTTCATTTATAACTTTATTAGTTAACTTAAGTTGAGTCAAACAGTTGTTTTTTTAGCTGAGACGTTAAGAAGTCCGTTCCTCAGAAATTCGGGTTCGGGATAGTTGAATACAGCTGTATATAATATAATAATAATAATAATAATAATAAATAAATAAAAAGTCGTACATTCTGAAGACAAAATTCCATACCTGAGTGACTATAAACATTTAATGAAGTTTTTTTCCGGATGTATTAAAGTGACCATTAATACATCCATTGAATTTTCGTATAACATTGAAATTTCATATGTCTCTAAATTCTTAAAGTGACCATTAATAATTTAGAGACATACGAAATTTCATCGATAACCATCTTATGTGCAAGCCATATCATGGTCAAGAGAATTCATAAATCAAAACTAAGATTTGAAATGCATATTTTTTTTCCCAATGCAGAAGCACTTGTCGTCAAACATTCACCTATACTACGCTGCAATTTTACTGCCCATTTTATTGTGGGGGCAACATATAGGCGGACATCATTACCCCCTATGAAGGTACGACACGAACGGATGAAAATGTCTTGCTAACTCCCAAGTAATTTGAAAGGGAATGAAAAGGAATTTGGAATATGGAAAATATTTTTGGTTTTGTATGTTATATATATGCATATATATATATATGCATATATATATATATATATATATATATATATATATATATATATATATATATATATATATATATATTGTATCCATTGGGAAACAAATGTAATCGTAGCGCTCAAAAACGCAATCCAGCTCCTACGATAATAACCAATTTTGGTGACTTTTCCTTAAGAACTTAAACAAAACAAAAAAATTGCCTGTATAAAAACGAATCAGAATAACCTCTAAAAAGTATTATACAATAACAATTCCTCTTGTATATGAACCCTGTTTCATAAAATTTATAGAATTTATTATTTATTTCTCTCTGAAATATGCTTAAAAATGTGTAACATTCAACCAATATGCGGATAATAGTATTTTCAGCAAAATACCTTCTAACAGCTAAATGAGATTACACTCATAACATTTAAATTAAGTTTGAGTAACTTGCAATTGAACTTAATTTAAGACTTGGAAGCTTTCGTTGCATTTGAATGCTGGAATCTGCAAATTTATCAGAGTAAAGCGATGTTCGTAATACCTGGAATTCAAGGGAATTTTCAGTTATTGTCTATAAGAAATGTATAACTACTTCATTCCATTTTTTTATACCTTTTTATCGTTTCAACGAGTTTTCAAAGTACTGACAGATGTTGGATAGTAAATTCTTATTCGTTATCTCTGGCTTCAACACATGCGTTTATGTACACCTAATTTTCTAAAGGAAGTTTGTTTAATTTCCAAGCTAACCTAATAATAAAGTTTCTTTGGGGGAGGGGGACTAAATGACGCAATCAAATAAATGTGATTAGACGAGAAACGTTTCAAATTACGTTCTAATAGATTTATATAGTTGAAGACATTATAGATTTAAACAATCGTTATGTTTGATCGCAGAAATCCCTTCGAAGTGTTCTAAGTAAATTAGCTTTAACTATGGCTGATTCTAGAGGGAAATCTACTGATTGAGCGAAGTTAGTTTATTTTCTTTCCGAAATTAAATAAAATTTTGGAAACTTAAGACAAGATGGTTTCATACATCCAAAACAATGGATTGGAGATTTTTGAAAAATCAATCTTTTAATTAGGTAAAGTTTTACAAGCATGAATGAAATCTAAATGAAATGTGTCTGGCCGCACTTAAAGTTACGTACTTAACCCATTAATGCCCAACATCGAATTCTTTAATTTTCTTTACCTAATTGTGTTCGTACAGGTGCAAAATGAACTGAAAAAATAATATAAAAATTCCTGCATTAAAATTTTTATTTTTATTCAAAATAATGTTACCGTCCTATAAAAAGGACGCTAGGCACGGGAGGGTACAGGTTTTACACAAACACATCAACCCTTAGATTTTCTAAAACTATTCCTTTTAATGTCGTTTTTAGATAAATAAACGCATGAAACCAATGGAACTCTGCGACAAAATGCATAATAAAATAAACACAAGGAATTTAAATTGTATTTTAATCATTTAAAAGAAATCAAAACAATTTAAAAACTGAAAATGTCAAAAATAATAGCTTAAAAGGCACAAATTTAATAAATTATGTCTTATGATAAATTTTACACACTTTTATATTTAAATTTACATATAAAAAGGGCTTATTAAAATACAAAATAATGAGAAAAGTTATTCGTATTTTTTTTTACACAATTTATATACAAGCTATTTTGTTCGAAAGATTTCAAAGCATTTATCATGCAATCCAACTAAACATTTATTGCATTTTCTTGTGGATTTTTTGCCACAATAGGCGCATCTTATCTGTGTTGTATTCACAATGTTTAAATGATCTTTTCCGCCCTACCGGACATCACCAGACACTCGTTTTAAAAGTTTCTCTGCAGCCAGACTGTTATTTGGTCTCTTACTGTACTTAGAAAAATATGTCTGACAGATTTCTCTTCTAAAGTGGAGGAGATCCAATCTATAACTGAAATTAGAAGGGCATAATCTGTACAGTAGCCACGCATTTTCGATTGATGCTTCTAAGCTAAACCAAAACAGTGGCCACCACCATTTTTTAGACCGTATGTAACACCGGTATTGTGCCAGATTTTGATACATTTGATTGGTGCACCCCCATAAATTTATTATATTCAGACACAATATACGGTTGGTCAATCCCTCGAATTAAACTCCCCAATTAAAATCAATCCCTCGAATTGTCACGATCTATTTCAGTAACAGCTATCTTAATCCTCCTCGTCTTTATCTTCATAACTCCCCACTTGAATGTGAAAGCACTGTCAAGTATCTTGGCGTGAGTCTGGATCGCAAGTTATCCTTGAAGGCACATGTTTCTAGCACTGTCAGTAAATGCAATGCTGCGGTAATGCAACTTCGTACTCTTATATATGGTCGTCCCCATTCAATGAAAAACAATTTTCTCCTGTTCAAACAATGTGTTTTACCCATCGCCTTTTTGATATCCCTGTGTGTTTTTCTGCTGCTAAGAGTCACATTAACAAACTGGAAATAGTCAAAAACAGAACTCTCAGGCGTATTTGCCAAGCCTTTCGTTACATATCAAATTTGACGATTAGGAGAGACTTCGGCATTCTGTCACGCAACAGGCTCACAAGATCTCTAAGAGATTCTATGATAATTTGCCTAACCTTCGTAACGAAATTATTGCCGAGTTCCCAGATTACGATTTTGCATTAAGGGCTAATCGTAAGCGCCCCAGGGCATGTCTCCTTAAATGCTAACGTTACCTTCCTTACCTTGCAATTATACGAATCTTGCTAACTTCTTTGTGTGTCTTCGTAGCACAGTTCTTTGGCGCTGGTTTGGCATCACTCGCGTTGTGGGTTCGATCCCAGATGGTGCCGTACTTTTTCCAAATTCACTCTCCTGCTAATTCACCCCTTGATCGATGATGATCGGGAAAGATTAAGTGACCTAAAGCAACCAGCTGATGTGCTGACGAAGGACTAAGGACTCTTCATCACCAATCGAACTTCTGAAAAGTGATGTCACTTTAAAGGCGCCAATTAAAACGCTTTCAAATAGCGAGCTATCGCAGCGCTAGAGCTACGAGTTGTGTCGCTACGAACTAAAAAGATATATAGCTCCGAGACCTGCGTCTAGAAGACAGCTACTCCGGCATGCAACCGTGATTAAGAGTTGTTCTAAGTCCTTGTGATAGGCAACGGTAACCGACATCCTGTCGACCGCTTCCAGACGAAGCGAATCTCGTGAATAAGAGTTTTTCATAAGTCCTTGTGTTAGGCAAAGCCTTTCGACTTCCTGTCGACCGCTTCCAGACGAAGTGAATTTATTGAAATAATATTCTAAGTCTTTGTGATAGGCAAAGATTTTCTCGACTCCCTGTCGACTTATTTCCAGAAGGAACTGTTATTGGTATTGGAAATAGCTCATTTCTTTAGATCCCATACGGGTCTGTTCGATAGATTATCCGCGGTGTAAGAGACTTCTAGCAGAAGTAATTGCTACGCGTCCTACTGAACTTCCGTGTAAGAAGAAATAGAACTCTAGTGTTTAAACTCTGAGTGCCTATAATATAGACTGACGTTCCTGTCCTCGAACTTGTTTCCTGCACGTTATTTAGAGTGTGTACTCAAAAAAGGTAAATCATATTTCATCGAATTCATAGCCCTGTAAATAAATGATTTCATTTAATATTACTGGATTGTATCGCCGTTTCCTATACGCTATCATTCGGCGAATGCCTTACAATATATATATATATAATTTGCAGTCCTTCCGTAACGATTTTTTTTAAATTCAAAGGCATCATTAGTTAAATATCATCATGCATTCAAAATATTGTTTTACTGTTTGAAATTTTGTTTTCAAAGAACTTGAAATTCAAAACTTAAAACATATTTGGTATTTGATGAGTAGTAAGCTCAACTTAAAAAGGTATGTTACTATTTCAGTCTATTTTAATATTATTCATACTTTTATTTCCGTTATTTCTACAAATTTTTATTTTTGTGTCGATAAATTAACAGTACCAGTGCTTAAAATCCCTTTTCAAGCAATTCCAAAAGCAAAATTTCAAATAATATAAAATGACACGACGAATGACAATTTTACCGCATTTTGGAAAGAATATCACTAAGAGCTAATAACAGATTATACTGATATTACAGGAAAGTTTAGAAAATCTTGTGTAATACGTTTAAATAAAATATGCTTCATTTGTATCTTTTCTACGCTTATTTGTCTCAGATTTACCAGAAAGTTGTAGGACCGCAGTGTTGCCAACCTCTACGAAGCGCCTCCCCCTAGCGCCATCTCGAAATCCCCCTGTTTTCCCCTAAAACCAACTTGAGATCACCCTAGAACTTCCTAAAAGAAATCCTGATTCCAAATAGGCATCTTGTTTGAGATAAATTGAAATAAATAGAAAATACACACTTACATAATAAAATGGAGGTTTATTTGCATTTGACATATGTATGGAACTTCTAATAAAAACACGCTTCTCGATTAAACAAAATATTAATAATTACAAGATAAAAAGAACTTTTTATATACCATGTTTTTAAATTTTCTGTTGAATCATATAAACTTGACAATTCTATGTATTAAGAAATACTTTTTAAAAATTATTTTTGATGAATTATCCCATCAACTTGAAAGAAAATGAAGTTGATTGGAAGTTAACTTTCGTTTAACTGTCCGTTCTCGTCCCAGCCGATAGATGGCTGCACCAGTCTACAAAGCAAAATTAACTGACAATGAATACAATCTGCTTAAAGATGGCTAAAAGTATTAAAATAATGCATTGCAGTGCCGGATTTCTGCCTAGGCCTACAAGGCCCCGGCCTAGGGTCCCAGCCAGCCTAGGGGCCCCGGTGGCTTTACATTAGCTCAAAAGCATGGCTTGCCTTATCAAAAAGCTTTATCGAAAATAATATTTTAATAAATATTTTTACTACATATTTTTACTTCATGAGCACATACGTAGGAATTGCGCTCCGAATGCTGTTGTGTACACCAGCGTCAAACTGCTCAGCTGAACTGTCGTTTTCAGCGCTAAAGAGAGTAAAGAATTACTTAACATCTAACATAGGAGTGAACAGGCTCAATGCACTCTCTGTAATGTACATAGAGACAGAAATAATGCAGTCAATTGACTATGATGACGTCATTCGTTCTTTTGCACAGAAGAAAGTTCGTCGTTTGATTCTGTAAATTTTATAGAATAACGTAACTACAGTAACATAGACTGTATTATTCTGATGCTTATTAAAGTCATTAAAGTCGATTAAAAATTATATGTTCTGTACTAGTGCATTTCATTTGCTAAATTTCCAAAATAGCTTTGAGATAGTGGGGGGCCCAAATGCCATGTGCCTAGGGGCCCTGGGTCTCTAAGTCTGGGCCTGATGCATTGTCATCGTGTTCCAAGCTATTCTAAAAGTTTCAAATGTCTAGCTACTCGGGAAGTTAGTTAAAAATCGATTGCAAAATTTGTACTGGACAAACACACACACAAACAAACAAGAAAGCGAGTTAATAAAAACATAGTAAAAAATGTCCCCCCCACAAATTGCCCCTAAAAAATGTGGCCCCTAAGGCACCCCTTTTCATCTAATTTACCCCCAAGTTGGCAATACTGTAGGCCCGTGACCTTGGGTTACATTTGTGGTAGCTAGCAATTACGCCAAATACGTGCGAATGAATTAAAGAAAAATTTAAAAGTATGCTTTATCAAGAGCAAAATTAAAATATAGACGATTAAAATTAAATAAGAAGAAAATTAAAAAATCGAAATGATATAGATTTATGACAATTACCTAAATAACATTAAAATAACATTAATAAATTTTAGAGAAATACGTAGAAAGGGGCCACAAGTACAAATCTATTATTCCTCCTAGGAAACGCCCTCAGTCACCTGTAAAAATTTAGAGAAATTCTGCCTCTCGAAGTCTTTTCCTTCCAGCTCACTATATAGTCTCTAGATGAAACTCACAAAGAGTCCTGGACTTGCAGATATTAATTTCAGTGATATTTATAAAGAAGTATCAGTTCTTGTTGGTAAGGTTCATATGCCATCAAAAATTTAAGTTAATGTGATAACTGTAAGGATTTCAGAATTTTAAAGTCTTAAAAGGATTCTATTTAACTTATAAGTATTTCAGATACATTAATTTCATTTCAATGTGTTAAAATTGGGACAAAACAAAGATTTTTTGACAGCTTTGTTTTATCCCTGCTGCCCGCAAGACTATATGAACCTGGTCTGGGATATTCACGGCCAGGGGCATAAGCAACAACAAATTTGAAATGTCAAACAATTCTTGAGTTATATCAGTTGTGGCGCTGGTCTTTTAAAAATTCTTCATTTCAGTTGCTTCAGTATGTCTTAAAAATAACTTTTTCTTTTGACTCCTTCAAAAAAAAAAAAACGAATAAAAAAAGTTAATTTCTTTGGAAATGCATATTACATATTTCTGTTTCAAATATCAAAAACACCAAAAATATTTTTTTTAGCTGACATCACTTTAAAATTCATTAATAAAAAAAATGTTGACAGACATTTCTGAACAGAAAATCAAAAGTGCAATCGATTTACTAGTCGTTTTATTTTGTTTAACTGTCAACCAGACTTAGAAGCAATAGAAAGGAAGACAGTGTTCGCTGAAAAAGCGCAGTCATCTTTAAATAAATGTAATTATCTGTAGCATTTTTGACAGTTAGCCAGTTAACTTCGGTGATTGCACAGATCCACTGTCTAAATCTCAAGAGAGGAAATCATTGCGGTTAAACAGTGAATTTTAATAGTGCATTTTTGTGAATTTTATGATAAAGTGAGAAAAAGAATTGCCGCATTTTATAAAATTATGTTTCATACGATAAAGCTATTCATTTCGATTCTCTAAAAAATCTGTTCATAACCGTTTTATTGATTGTGTAAAAATTGAAGCAATCAGGAAAAAATAAGCCCTCTTATTTTCCCGGTTAACAATTGAGTTTTTATTGAAAATAAAACCCTGAGGCTGAATTGAAGAGTTCTAAGCTTATATACCGAGTTTTGAAATCTGCATTCCATTTCTATTCTCTTCCTTCAGTGATAAATGTCACCTCATCGTTGAGAATTCCGGAAAAGTGTTCCAGTTTGATAAATAATATCGTCGGATAAAGAGAAGAGATTCAAATTTAGTTTACAGAGTATGAAGGAGTGCACAATTTTTCTCAAAAAATGAGAAAGAATAGATTTGTAGCGTATGTCTGAAATAGGCTCTAATTTAATGAGTGTTTTTTTTCTTATTACTTATTAAATAGTTATCCTCGTTCATGTTTTATTATGTTTATGATTTTGAATTTTTTTTTTTATTTTTGCTGTTATTCAAATCGAGATATTCTGTGATTTACTAAATTATAAATTATTTGTGTTAATTAACGACAGTTACACTCTAGCAATCAGAAACTATGGATGATCTAAATATTAGCCTCTATACAGAACAAAAATAACCTACATGAAGAGAAAATAAAGATTTAATATATTACCTTAAGGTTTAATATTAATAGTAAAAATTACATATTTTTGTTAATATTCCATGAGGAATATATCGCATTTCTTTGCTTACAAACCGTATCGACAATAATTTGGACGTTTTGTATCTATCTCTAAAATTTTATAAAATATTATCTCGGAAATTAATTATTTATGTCTGTTATTATTTTTTTATCCAAAAACAGATATACCAACTATAGTTGATTCATAAATATGTTTATACGGTATTTTTATATTAAAACAGAGAAAATTATCAAGCAGTAGAAATTTAAACTTTATATTAAACATAACTGTATCGCTTAAAGTCTTTATTTCTTAAATTGCATTTTCTTAAATAGGACTCAGAGTTTTCATTATATCAGGAGTTTTTAGCTTTCATTTTGTGGCCAAGCTCGATAAAATGCTTTAACTATACATGTATATATGCAAAGTGAATAACGTATCAAATAGTTTTATTTTTGTCATGGTTAATTATCCTTAGAGAAACACTTTCATCAAAGTTATGCGAATAAAAGTTTTTCTAACTAGGTACTTTCTCTAGGCCTTGAAACTTATCGTAATGATGTCATTTATTAATTGATGAGTATTTGTGAAAGATACAACCATATGTAGTGCACAGAAGGCATTGACTATTATACCCTTATCATATATATATATATATATATATATATATATATACACACACACACACACACACACATATATATATATATATATATATATATATATATATATATATATGACAGGCAGCGTGTTTTGCTCCTGTGTAAATTCGATTTGATGCAGTCATCGTTCTTTTAAAAATTGGGCGAGTGGCGAGGCCATTAAGGAAGTAATCCAATTCGTGATAAATCCAGCCTTATTGAACTTCATAAGTTGACCACTCTCCAGGTTGATTACCGCGCTTTGCCATTTTGATAACTTATTCGGCACGCAGCCGCGAGCTTCCGCTCTCAACGAAATTCACCTCCAATCTGGCGCGAAAAACCCAATTCTCTCCGAGCGCCTGCTGTACGCGCATGTGCAGACCTCAACCTTTGGTCATCTGGACTCTTAAAATCGCCGATCTTGTAATATTGACTTCGCACCCAACCTTTACATTTCTAAAAATAAATCTTCTAGCCTAGAATTATTCGCTTTGCGCTCAAGTCGCCTCTAAAAGATGATTTTCCCCACAGCAAAATACGTTCGCTTTGTAAATGAAATATTAGATTCTTATTATTTTAAGCCCCCTTTCCCCGTACTTCTCAACTCTATTTTGACAGTTCAGTTACGTTTTGATTGATATATATATATATATATATATATATATATATATATATATATATATATATATATATATATATATATATATATATATATATATATATATATATATATATATATATATATATGTCGGACGCTGGTGCTTCACGCCCGATCTATTTAACACATCATTCCAAATATCCTATTAATCATTTTGCAGTCCGTGGTCCGATGGCGAGGCAATGTAGAATCCAAACTCAAATACAGTGACGACAACTCCATTATCATTTACTAACATATTTATTAAATCACTTAATGACTCTCAGCTCCATAACTAAAAAATATGGCTTCCCAATCCCCATTAAAATCTGTGCGCCTTCAGCACACATCTTTACTCGATGCTATCTATCCATGGCTCTGCGATTTTTCTTTGTTTCAACGTTAAAACCAACGCTCAGTGACGCTCATTACTTATGCGTGATGTCATATCGTACATGTTCTTTTTTTGCTAAACTCAGCATTTCCTTTCTCTTCGACGCTCAAACCACAGATGCGCCAAGATTATATAATGAAAAAGGGAATTTCCCTTTAGAATCTGTGGTTCTTCGGAGATTGAATCAAGCCGACCCATTAATTCCATTTTCGCTGTGGAACCCAGCCTTTAAAATTCAAGAAATTCAAAATTTCATCGTATTAAGAAAAAATCTTCGGCTTGTGGTCAAATAAATGAAATTAACTTTCAATACAATACTTTCCTATACATTTTAATACCATAAACTTTTCATTTCATTCAAAAACCAATTTTAAAACCTACTCAAGTTTGAAGAAGACATGGTTGAACTCATGCTTGTTCTGCTTCTAGACTCAATTTGATAAAATATGTTAATACACTCACATTTTGATCAAAACTCACAATTCTACAAATTTCAAAAATTAAAACTTCAGACCTTACATCTTTATCAATACAACTCAATTCCCAACCTCACAAATATCATATATCAAATAAATTTATATCAATACACTAAAAAACACTTATAAAATTATATCCAAAATTTATCAATTATATACACTTGAGCACCGATATGCAATATACTTGAAAAATAAGCACTTTTAATCAATAAACCTTAAAAATATTTACAAAATGACGAGACTGCCAACAGCAACAAAACCAAAATGAACAATTTAACCCTATTATGTTCTAAAATTTTCCAATAATTATACCAAAACTCATAAATTTTCAAAACATAATGAAATTACAATTTTCAAAATTTTACCAATATTTGTTACTAATATTCTGCTATTTAGCTTTCCCCCCTCCCCGAACAAAACAGGATTGACGGGAATGATCATCCCCAGAAAACAATTTTCAACATGTACTTAATTTTAACAATATTAAAATTTTCATTTTTTATTACCAATAGTTTCAAATTGTCAGAACATTTTTTACTGAATTTTAACTTTTGTATTTTAACCACAATTTCCAAAATTTACAAAAAATTTTCACATTTTACATATAATAGTTACTTATTTCAATTTTCATCAATACAATTTCAATTTTAAAATTTCAATACCTTAAAGTCAAAAGTAATTCACATCTTCAACTTGTGCAATTTCAAATTTTACCAATTTAGTAATTTTTCATATTTCTCATTTTTAACAACATTTTTTCAGAACCATTTGTTTTTAATTTATCGCGACATAGTTATTAACATTATTATTAATTCATGTAACATTACACTTCAAAACTATTTGGCATGTTTATTTTGTAAATTTAAATCAAAACGCTTACCTTAATTTTATCCCAATTTAACTTAATTTAATATTTTACCTATTTATTTGCTTAGAATTCACAACAATTTTCTTCTTAAAATTGATCCTGAAAACGGCAGACAGTCCCGGAGAGCCACGGAAATCTTGTTTCGCACACATCCTGACGCTGGGAAAATTTTGTGAAGAAAGAAAAAAAAAATCCGCTGAAGTTTCACACACAAAACATTTTCGATGACAAAAGATGGCACAACACCGCTGACACATCTCATAACAGCCATGTTGCCGCTTGATGAAAACCTTATTCAATTAATTTTGAAAAACGATGACTAATTTTTAACTTTGAATTTTAAAGGCTGGGTTCCCACAGCGAAAAGGTTGCAGAATCGCTGTCGACTTTTGTTGTGAGGCTTAAATATGGGGGGCGATCACGCGACCTTAAAATGGGATTTTAGTTATTAAAATATAGGATTTAACAATTAAAAAGTCTGGGAGTTCAAATAAGCGGCGTATGTATTGCAGTGAAAATGGAATTAATGGGTCGGCTTGATTCAATCTCCGAAGAACCACAGATTCTAAAGGGAAATTCCCCTTTTCATTCTATAATCTTGGCACATCTGTGGTTTGAGCGTCGAAGAGAAAGGAAATGCTGAGTTTAGCAAAAAAAGAACATGTACGATATGACATCACGCATAAGTAATGAGCGTCACTGAGCGTTGGTTTTAACGTTGAAACAAAGAAAAATCGGCAGAGCCATGGATAGATAGCATCGGTAAAGATGTGTGCTGAAGGCGCACAGATTTTAATGGGGATTGGGAAGCCATATCTTTTAGTTATGGAGCTGAGAGTCATTAAGTGATTTAATAAATATGTTAGTAAATGATAATGGAGTTGTCGTCACTGTATTTGAGTTTGGATTCTACATTGCCTCGCCATCGGACCACGGACTGCAAAATGATTAATAGGATATTTGGAATGATGTGTTAAATAGATCGGGCGTGAAGCACCAGCGTCCGACATATATATATATATATATATATATATATATATATATATATATCTGCTCTTTCATGTGCACAGAAGTAAATTCTTTATGTGATATCTTTAAGGAAATATCTGCAATTTGAACTATTTTGTGGCTCAATATGTTATTGTTTTCATGCGTTGCTTTTGGTGTATTTAGTTTTTTAAAGAAAACGTAGTTGTTTGAATGACAGTTATTTACGTCTCGAATTATAGAACATTTTAAGTATAAGTGTGTATAAATAAATACATGCATACATATATTCTTCCGTACTTCCCTCTCACATATGTACACACACATATGCATGTTTGTACTCTATTATGTATGTTTTTATGAATTAATACATACTCCTGTTTACATGCAGACCTTTTCATGTATTAACCTCTTCCTTACGGGGTGGGATGGCATGTATGGCAAGAATACGGGCCGAAATCTGTCTCTCTCTCTCTCTCTCTCTCTCTATATATATATATATATATATATATATATATATATATATATATATATATATATATATATATATATATATCTGAATTATCTACTCTGAATTATCTGATCTCAACTGTTTCTCTTTTGAAATAAACACAGAATAAATAGCCGTTGTAAAATTTACATGCATTACTGATTTACTATTGAAGATATCGTTAGTTGACAAGTCTGCATATTGCGTTACAAATTTTAAAACCCTCCCCCACCGCTTTATTTTATCTATCTATTTGTCTATGTCCCTTCATAGGGGGCAGTGTTGGTCCGCCTATATGGCGCCCCCATAATAAAGTTGCCAGCAAAACCGCGGTGAATTATAGGCGAATGTTTTCGCGACAAGTGCCTGCGCATTTAAAAAAATATATTTGTCTATTTATCTTTATCTATCGAACTGTCTCTCCTATTCACATATCAAATACAAGTAGGTTTGACATCCGTTAGATTTTTCGATCTGCAATATATTCCCTAGAATCTGCAGCGAAAAAGTCCTCAGAACGTATGGCTAATCAGAAATGTAGCGAGAAGATTTCGCGTCAAGTTCTCTGTGTAGTAATGGCTTGCAAAGTTTTCGGTTGGTTGGTTGATTGAGAGCGCTGCGGTCCTTTTCTTTCCACATTAGAGCTTATTAGACAGAGACCTACCTCTTAAAGTCAATTCCGAACGGCTACAATTATTCATGACAACAGTGGGACCCCAAGACACAGATTCTGGTACCCATTACTCTAGATCCCAAGCCGTTCGGCCATCGCCCGGCAACAAAGTTTTCCGAGATATATCAAGGATATTTTATTTTATTTGTTTTATTATAATAGATCTTTATTATGGCTGTAATGCACGTCTTCGATAAAAAGGCTTCTTTTGTTAAAAACTGCCAGTACGTTAAACTCATGTCAGTGAAATCTCTTCCCGTCCAATGTGACAATGTACATGTTTTTGTCTGCAAATGGGAATAAGCATTCATGGGTTTTCACTGTCATAGAACACAAATCCATGAATGGATTTCCGAAAGATGGTAACTGAAACGGATAACTGAAAAATTTTACACTAGCAGTTTTAATGCAGCGAGTTCACCACAAAAGTGGAAAATAATATCTGTATGAGATTGATAAATTGTGTTGCAGATCAGAGTTGCATCTTATCTGAATCGTAAGCAAGAACAATCTGCATTTACAACTTTGGTATCTGGACTTCTCATTTATTTCCAGACATTTTAAGAATAAACTGCTGGTAGAAACTGACTGATGTTTTGTTTGGGGCGCAATCCCGGTATATAGGTCGAAAACACATCTCGCTATTACTGAAGCCAATCATTGGAGTTGTTGAAATTCCTGATTTAAAATTTTTTGGAGCAATGAAACAGGCATTTAAGGGGTCCGAGAAACATTTTGAAAAAAATTTTATTTATTGAGTTAAAATTTTGAATTTTTTTGTGATTATTAACCATATAATTTTTGTAAACAGAATCACATCATAAAACTTCTCAAAAAGTTTTTAGAAAATTTTAAAATTTAAAATTTTTAATAAAAGCGGGGTAATTTAAAATCGTTATAAATCGAAATATTATGTGTCGAATTTCAATTTTTTTTATTTAATTAAACAGAAATATATAAGTTTTAATTATGACTCACCATTTTTAAAAATATTAATTAAAAAAAATAAAAATATTTAGATTAAAAATTACAAAAAAATTAGGTAACTTATTTTTTCAAAATCATATTTTCAAAAGTAAATATTTTTTTCAACTTTGCTGAATTAAAATTAAAGTAAAATAGCTGAAAAAGACATGTCACAAGTTTCAACCATTTATCTTTTACGGTTCTTGACATATCACAATTTAAAGACGAGAAATGGGGAAATAAATCTTGTCATGCAGAAAAACGCACTTACAGGTTTAAACACTGATTGGCTACTATTTAGAATGTTGCAACAACAAAAAAATAATAATAACAATAATAAAAATAATAATTTCTCCTGTTCTAATTAAGATAGAAACATGATTTAAACGTCATTTTAAGCGTAAAAGAACACAAAAATTTTTAATGCAAAATTTTTTTTCTCCAAAATTCGAACAATTTTGTGTCCTGAACCCCCTTAAGGAATCTATAGATGTCTCTGTATCCAATTGTTCAATAGATTTGTTGTTGTTCCTAATGCCCCCTGGCCGAAGGTTATAGACCAGGTCCATGTAGGCTGCGGGCTGAGTGCTACTGCTCCAGTTTATAATGGAACTACAAGGGTCGAGTCCCTCTTAGCTAGGCGCAACCACGATTTCGACCGAGCACCACGGAGGCGCCATCTGGGGGTATTGTACCTTCCCCACCTACTGACCTCATACAAGGACTCCTACGGATTGAAGGTGCCCATATCTGGCCTAGACACGAATATATTTAAGGCGACAATGGACCTTCAGTTTCACAGAAATATGTCCCCAAAACGATTTTTTTTTCTTTCAGAAAATGATTCTGCAACTCATCAGCTATAAAGTAAAGAAAAAGTATGTTGATCCGATCACTATTAACCGAGTTATAAGTATTTTTTTCAAACGCGAACAATGGAAATGTTAGTCAAATTAAAACTTTAAATGCCATTTTCTAAAAACAAGTTTTCATGTCTTTTCGGTAAGTTGAAAATGTTCCATGCTTTATAATTTTTCTTGAATTTTCATAAAATTTCATAAAATGATTATTTTTATATGTTAGAATAAAAGTTAGTAATCAATTCATTATACTATTTTAAAACAACTTAAAAATTTTACAATAAAAAAATTTTTTTGATAAAATTTTTCATAAAATGACCTACTTTTATCGATTTCTTTTCTAGCTTTTATAAATATGACTGTAAATCAAATATTTCTACTAACTTTTATTATAACTATATAAAGATAGCTAAAGAGATAAAATTTGATATCTGAGACAAAAACTAATGCGCATGGAGCATTTTTAAATAGAGTAATTAACAAACTGAGTTTAATTAATATCTTAATTAATTACATTCTGATTTTTTTTTAAATTTAGAATTTCCATCTCTAAACAAATACTGTATAAGAATACAAAATTTCATGCAATTCGTTAGTAAATAAAAAGAAAGTTTTTCATGGTCCATTGTCACCTTAACGGCGCTTGTAGGGGATCAATCCGTGCACCCTCAGTACCAAATGCCGACGAGAGACCGACAGGCTACCTCGGGCCCCTTCAAGAAATTTAACTTTTGTGAATAAGATTCTGCTCTTTCACGTGCACAGAAGTAAATGATTTATGTGATATCTTTAAGGAAATATCTGTAATTTTAACTATTTTGTTGCTCAATATATAATTGTTTACCTGAGTTGCTTTTGGTATATTTAGTTTTTTTTTTAAAAGGTAGTTGTTTGGATGACAGTTATTTAGGTCTCGAATTATAGAACATTTTATGTATAAGTGTGTATATTATGTGGAATTTCAACATGTAATAAAATAGATGATCGTATAGTGGCACTTTTAAAATTTTTAATTCGAGAAAACACATTCTGACACATGTCTGAGATCATTAGAAAAACCAAACTCAATTTTAATAAATAATATTAGCATTTAATTTCTCTTCTTTTTATTTAAAATTAATTTTATCGTTAGCTACAATTTGCACAGAAACAACATAATAATTATCTACATACATTAAGAAAGTATTTGAACACTTAATAAAACCTAGCTACATATATTAATTATTCTGTGCTCTCGCCTGATAAATATATTACCAATTATTTTTACTTACCACCACCCTTATTATAGACTGATGATTGTTACTCATCGTTGTACTAAATTTGGTCCAAAGGCAGACCAGAAATTTCAGCATGCAAAAATGGCGACTGGGGCTGAAGAGCGGACAACCTAAAGGTATATAACAGTCACGGCCTTTTTTTCAACTGCTCAATAAACCGTTAAAAATTTCCAGCACCGTAAACGCAGAGGTCAGAAAATGTTCTCGAACAATTAAAACCGTTCAGCTATATGATTCGTTAAAAGATGGTTGCTGGGACGTTGCTATGGAAGAAATATGTCCCCTTAATGACCGAGAGGGTGGCAAGTAATTCTCCCTTCTTGTGCAAATGACCTTGTGTACTATCCGTACTGTTACAGGTCACACTTAATTGCCCGACGGGAGGCACATTCCCTTCTTCTAGGAAAACCGGTACGTAAAACCACAGGAATGATTTTCAGCACATAGACAATTTAAGAATTACTAAATTAAATAAATACACTTATACATGTGCATGAAACCGAATTAATGTTGTTTTGGTAATTATGAAATCAGAAAATAATATTTTTTTCAGATTTAAAACAGTATAATAATCAAAATAATTACAAATATCGAGTTCCATGTCACAGTGTATAAAAATTTACATGCATACATATATACTTCCGAAACACCCCCCCCCCTCTCACATATGTACACACGTATATATAGATATAGATACGTATGTTTGTATGAATTAATACATAGTCCTGTTTACATGCAGACCTTTTCATGTATTAAAAGTGAATATAGCAAAAATAAATTCTAATATTAGTTTATGTAAATTTCTTTTAATATTTCTATTCAGTGGCTGAAAATATTATATTAAAATTTAACAAGTGGAATTTAATTGAAATGTATTTAAAAAAAATTGTACATGAACAATTTAGTTTGATAGCCTAATATATACATATGACGAGGCTGATGGTATTTTCTTTATTATAGAAAAATAAATAGAATAACACTCATTTAAGAACGAGGCAAAAAACCAAAAAAAATAAAATGCGACACATCATTACAGGATTCCGTCGTCTATTCTACAACAAACTCACTCTTTTAAACCTTTCTTAAAAGTATTTTTTCCCCAGGAAAATTGTGCAAAATTGTTCCAAAAAGGATACAAAGAATTTTATTTCAGGCAAAATTGAGGCTTTAGGGAAAGAAACTGTCAGGGTGAAATGAGAAATTCTAGGTTTTCGTAAGTTTATCGGAAAATTACATTTTTACAGATGCTTTTTCCCTCTTTTTTTTCTCCTTCATTGTAGAATGCATCTCGTGATACTAAATCAGAGTTAATTTTTCTTAAACTCTAATTTTGGAGAAATAACGCACTAAAATGCAAAGCTCCCATTTCAGTTTAACAAGCGAAAATCAAATTTGCTTATACACAGGCGTGAGATATGTGTAACCAATCCAAAGGAAAATATCAAAAATCTGACAAACGTATTTTTGTTGTTGTTGAATTCTGCAATATTTTTAGCGTTTAAAAGTATCCACAGAAGGTATCATACCAGTACCAGTGTTAAATGTTAAATTTAAATGTCTTTCAATGTAAATTTCAGCTAAAGGTACCACAAATAGTTTAAAAAGCATTCAACCAATGAATGTGAGTGTATAACAGGCGAAAGTCAAATTAATGTATCCTCACAGATGCATGAAAAATGTGTAACCAACCCAAAAGAAAATATCGAAAATCTCACAAACGTATTTTTAAAATCGAATTCTGCTAGATTTTTGGTGCTTAAAATAATTCAAAGAAGGTATTACATCAGTACCAATGTTATATGTCAAGTTTAAATGTCTTTTAATTCAGGTTTTACTTAAAGCTATGCAAATAGTTTAAAAAGCCTTCAGCCATTGAATTGGAGTGTATAACACGTGAAAATCAAATTAATGTATCCTCACAGATGCGTGAAAAAATGTGTATCGAACCCAAAGGAAAATATAGAAAATCTCACAAACGTATTTTTTAAATCGAATTCTGCAATATTTTTGGAGCATTATCCATAAAAGGTATTATACCAGTACTAATGAAATATGTCAAGTTTAAATGTCTTTTAATTCAGATTTTAGGTAAAGCTACGCAAATAGTTTAAAAATCCTTCAGCCATTGAATGGGAGTCATTTCCTTTCGGAAATAAATGTTAGAATAATGCTATCAGAATTGAAATGCAAATATTAATTATGTTTCCTCGTCTAATTTTAGAAAACGGACGAAGTCCAAATCTTAAGTCGTTGAATGTGATTGCATTTCCTTAAGGAAATAACTGCAACGAGGTCTTTCAAAACCCATTGGTACACTCACTATACGTAGAATTTTAACTAAGTTCAATATTGCATCAAGATCAAGGTTTATTTCTGAGGTACTTTGATTAAATATATTAATCCATTCATGTTATTTATAGTTCCAAAATCGGAATTCCTTATTATTTATTATTTTAAGATTAACCTTTAGCTTACGGTGCCCATTTTTCCGATTTCCTCTTTGGAAAGGGCAATTTCATACCCCCCTTTGTAAGAACGGCCATTCAGGGGGTTATATATATATTCACTGTTGGGTACGTATTCTTGGGATTGTGACGTATTGATCGAGGTAGCGATCGACTCAACTAATGTTTCAGCCAAGTAAATTAAAAGAGTTTCTTTATTAAAATAAATAGTTGAAAAAAAATTTATGAGTGATGCACAGTAAATAGGTTATAGGAACAATGACGAGTTAGATAGTGTAGAAGTGGAATGGTATAATTCCCCACGGGGTGTGGCCAATAACGAATGCATTATAAAGGATGCAGAGGCAGGGGTAAATACAGGCTTGTAAACCAATAAAAAATAGAAGAATAGCAGTCGGTGTGGCCAGTGATAGCGATCGAAAGTCTAAATTTTACAAGATGGATGGTCGTTATTTTATGGCCCACAGTAAAAACGTCAGATAAGAAGGGTCAAAGTTGTTTTGCAAAATAAAATTATGGTGGGATAGGTACTTCATAGACTATGGACAGAGGCGACAGAGGCTGTTTAATAAAGAACCAATTGGGGCAGGAATCACTGAAGGAAAAACAGTCCACTGCCCAGTGAAAGTGAGGGGCGGGCCAGAATGGCCCCCCTGTAAACGGACAACAGCTCCGCCAAGGATGGAAGGAATTGAAGAGGAAGGAGATCGATCTCAGACTTGGTTCCTCAGAGTGAGATCATAGAAACTCTTGTCTGCCCCAGAGTCTTGGAGAAGTGCGAATATCCCGCTAAGATGTTCCTATACTGGAGATGATCCTGGGTCCCTGTCGTCGATGCTACCATCATCACTGCATACATCAGCTATAGTAAGTGCTTCCCCAATAGACTCTAAAAATCATCTTTGACAATATAGTTTGCCTCTGCTTCTGGGTTCTCAATGTTAAAAATGTTAATATGAAAGAGATTCTTATTTTAATAGCTATGACAATTTAATTGAAATTGTGCATTATCAAATAAATGTATGTTTAAGTTCAATGCTTTGTCTTCCTTGTTTGTTCCAACCCATGCATGCATCCATTGTTTTAAGGTAATTAAATACCCTATAGATAGTTTCTGAGTCCTTTAGGATGAGCTGTCAGAGGAGTTAGCTCACTTATAACATCAATATCGAGTCCGGCAGGCCCTCAATTACTTTATAGGCAGAGCGTATGACTGCGAGGTAAGTCTGTATAACCAGGATGATCGGGACAGATATCTCGTCTTGAGATACCTTCCAAAAAAAAAAATAGAAAACCAAGCTTCCTAACTGAAGCCGAAAAATCTCGTCTTGAGATTAAGATTGCTGACTTACAAGTCCGCGTTATAGCTATCTGGCGAGCCGTGACAAATTCCTACTCAGCCTAGATGTCACGTTTTGAAAACAGTCTGGTGCCCCTATCGCCCGAGTTTACCCTCACCTGCCACGTAGAATTGGGGGCGGTTTAGCGGTGCAGCTGTGTAAGCAGCTGCGGAGAATTTATTTGTGCGATCCCTTTTCTTCCCAGTTTATCCCCACCTGAAACAGGTATAGTGGGTGCTGGTCAGCTGCGACAGGTACAATGGGTGCTGGTCGGCTTGACAGGTACAATGGGTGCAGTGGTGTCAGATGCGGAGATTTTAACTGTGCGAATTATTTTAATTCGACACATGATATCCCGCCCCGTAAGGAACATGCTATCCCGTCCCGTAAGGAAAAGGTTAAGTAACTTCAGCATCTTGAAGAAACAGCGAGTTTCTTCAAGACGCTGGCAATGTTTTCAGTTGAATTAACATCTTGCTAACTAGCCTTTATTAATTCCTTCTTTCTTCTCCTTAGAATCACTGAAACAGAGTCATACATTTTTTAGGTAAGTTAGTTAATGAAATTAAATTTCACGTATAATTCCCCATGAAGTATCTTCCCAAACTCTCCATTGAACCTCGGAACCTTAAAGTTAGTTCTAGAAGATCGATGTTAAGAGCACTTGTATGGTGCATTTTGTCAGGAAAGACTGCCGGCAGCTGAAATCTCGAACAACGTGAATTCCTTTTTGTATGGTTATAAAAAAAATCTGATATTCTGTGTTCTAATGTTACAAAAGTTTTTAAAGTAATCATTATTATATTTATAGTACATAATTAAATGTTGTTGGATATTCAAATAATTGTTGTTAAGAATTGAAGGACTTGTTGCCAAAAGGAGGTAACTCCAATTTTTCAAGTTTTCGGAAAACCGTAAAAACTATTTTGAAATTCAAAATTCTAAGTTGTGTGAAAATCGTCTTTTTGATAAATTTCCTTAATTATTCTTACATATTAGGGCAGTATTTTCACTCAAAAATATATCTTTTAGATCATGTGGAACATGTGTCATTGTTTAAGTTACCTCTTTCTTGCCACCAAATGAATGCTCTATCTACTTTTAGGAAAAATATTTTGATAAAAAAACAATCTACTACCATAATATTTAAAGAAAACTTCAGTTGAAATACAGCAAATATCTTGGCTTTACGAACAGAAATTTACATTTTTCAATTGTCACATTCCCCTTCTATAACGCCTGGTTCATCTGGTGCGTTGTCTGGTTGTAATTCATCGTAAATCCACATATAATTTTGTGTGACGTATATGTGGGATAGTTCCATTACATTTTTATGTTTTGCAGTTAAACAATATACAGTACTATGTTTATTAGAACCAAACATTCCCCTGTTGATAAGTGTTGTGTAACCTTTCTGTAAACAAACCACATCAGTAGTTTGAGGGAAAAAGGAGGTAACTAACGAGTCAGGCAGATGTATGTCAGGCAGAACTAGCGATTGGAGGCTACCTCTTTCAAGCATCAAACAAAAGAGATTGTTTTTTTACTCGAGATTGTACATGTAACTCAAAACTCCTCCAGGATGGAGCTTCCCCCTTTTTTGCTGCAAACCCTTCAATTGCCCAGTCTGATGAGCTGCCATCATCTTTTATGAAGCCGGTATCTATACTAATAAAAGGAAGTGTATGTGTGTTTGTGTGCTGCCTCTAGACGAATCTACGAAGCTTACAACTATGAAATTTGGCACACGAGTAGGGAAGAGTTTGAACACGTGCACCTCGAAGCCCGAATTTTAAATTTTATTACCGTTAATTTTTAATTAATAGAAAACCAACAATTTTTGAAGGGTGAATCCAGAAATGGAAGAGCCGCCCTTTCAAATTCGACCATATTTGAAAATGTCTAAATCGATGTATTTTTTTATGAATGTACATAAATATTGCATATTTGGAAAGAGCTTTAAAAACTGAAATTTTTTTCTGCGTACACTTAATCTGTTACTTCAATAGTTTTAGAGTTATTTGAATTTTAATCTTGAGATCATACGATGTAAACAAAGCGTGATACAATCACAGCGTGATTATGCAATTAAAAACACCGAAAAAAACATTTCTATTATAAAAGAAATAAATTTTATTAAAATCTTATTACTTCTCTTAATAATATTAAGATGGTTTAAAAACATTATACACACTTCAAATTAATTGATTCATTTTTTTATGCAATATTTGATTCTATTTGTGCTAAGGTCCGCTAGATGGCGCCACGATACTGATACAGTATGCCCTGTATCCCAGTCTGTGCGCTATTTATTGTTGCACCACAAAATTTAAATACCTTTATTCGTTGTTCTTTAGTGTTTCCATTCTCTGACAATGATTGCTGAAGGGAGCGGGTCCCTAAACCGACCGGCTAGTATTCTATATAAAGACCATTCCAAACGACCTCCCGTGTAACTTGGGACTCGAACCTCAAATCTCTAATTCGAATTCTAACGGGCATACATTGCAGCTGTGTGTGCATTTACCCCTTCTTAAAATCTAATTCATTTAGAATTTAGAATATACTTGATAAGTCTTAGAACATATGCCCATTCCATTAGTTTACTTCTTACAATTAAATTATTCATGCATCTAACTATCGAAATAACGTGGAGTGAATGGAGCAAATGTAAATAAAGAACGACCAGCAAAATATTAAATCCTGTTTGTCACGTATGAAAGGTATAATATATATTTCAGTTTTCCGCACTCTAAGTTAGGTTTTCCCACAAGTAATAAATCTTGATAATTCTCATCATCCATGAATCATCACGACTTTCTTCCGGCCAGCAAGACAGTATGTACTTTTTGAACCATCAGTTAGACAAATGATCCTTCAACATGTCCATTAATGCCTCGGAGTTTTCTTCAATACCGCCTAATTATTCGATTCGCCGGTGACTTTCTTCGCTCGATTCTCTTTTTGTAAACTTCTCTTTCAAGGCGATTTCACTGTGTCTGAAAGTTAAAGAGCTTAGGTGATACTATTTAACAAAATTTAGACGAATGACACAAATTTTATCGCCATAATTTAAGGTGAATGAAATAAAAACATGGATATGATTTCGTAAAATTAATATTAACAAAATTTAAATTTTTAAGAAAATTTTATTTGAAGATACTAGAATTTTCTTACGATATAGAAAATTCTGGTTAATTATTTTCGTATGATATTTCTGGGATAGAAACCGTCCCAATGTCTTTTAAGTTCGCACGGTGGCAATTTTAATGGCCAGCAGTGTATATATAAATGAATGTATGTGAATATGTTCCAGCATCATTCGGGTACTCCAGGAGCAAATTCAACCATACTTGGTACATATATGACTTACAATCCGGGAAGAAATAGTGGGGGGAGGGTAACATACTCCTAGCACCCTCTAACTGATTCACTACCACAATAAAATTCCTACCGGGAATAAAGTTCAGCCCCCATCAGCATTCGGGGAGGAAGTGGAAAGAAGGGGTGAAAAATAAATTGTCCAAAGTGACCGAGAGTAGTGTCGAATCCGAAGTTATAGCGTTATATGCATGTTATGAAAAAAATATTCCTTATTCCTTAACGTTATAAAACTCACTCACTAACTTAATTTGACAGATTAATTTCAAATTTTATTAACCCCTGTTATACTTTCAGGAACGTTTATATCTACCATGAAGCGAGCTCCCTGCTAGACCTACCTAAATACAACCCTGCGAAAGTGACTAGCTTCGCAATTTTAAACTTCAGAGAAATGATGTTATATGGTTTTAAAGAGTACGAAAATGAAAAATCGCAACGCTAACCGCAAGAGCAGTTCATTTCAAGAGCGTCGGGGTGTTATGTGACGTAATTGGCCTTTCTACATTTACCATTCTTCAGATAGGTCTTGGGATCCCTTGTGGAGGGTTAACTCGTTTGTCTCACAGAATGGCGCAATAAATATGTTGGGTTGTTGTTGACAGTCTCCACGTCTAGCCCTAGATAGATCAATTACACGAATCCATTCACCAACCAAAAATCGTTTACCAAAAGAGGATCATCTCATTGACCCTGAAAACAATGGAATCGACACTGCCCTTGGTCATTTTGGACATTTTATTTTACACTCCTTACCCCTCTCTCTCAATGCTGATGGGGATGAACTTCACTTAAACGGCATCAGGCTGTCACTATTCTTCTCAGCAACTTTAAAAACTACGGTTTCCGACCCCACTCTAGGTCATTTTCGACATTTTATTTTTCTTTATTTATCTTGTTGAAATATGACGTTTACGGGGCCTCGAAAATAGGTCACATCCCCCGGCATTAAGATCTGAGGAATGCAACGCTGCCAGTCCAGATTACCGACGACGCGAACAAGAGGTGTTTGTGTCGTGTACCCAATGGCTGCCCATACCATCACACCATGTGCAGGGTCCGTATGATGATATCGAATCAAGCAGGCCACGTGCGTTCTCCTCGGTGCCTCCAGACACGGAAACGTCCATCATGATTTTGCACGCAGAACCAGGTCTGAGGACTGCGAAATCATGACAAGTAGGGCAAGGGGGACAGTTTCTGTTAGCCAAAGACCAGGAGCAACCGAAGGTAGAAGACTGACTTAGCTCCAAGTGCCTGCTAGCTTTGGCTGGACATAACGGAATGGCCATCACGCCTAGGGTGGCCCTACCAAGAATAAAAGTCACGACTTACATCACCCATTCCGTCCAGTGACATCCTCTCCCCTGCAACGATGAGGCAGCATAGATGGACTTAGGGGGGAACCTACTGAGGACATATAGATTCAATGACCTAATCTAGCACCGCTATATCAGGAGGGATTAGTAACAACAACAGACCCGGGTCTCACCTGAAAAGACGATGTGGGGCCACTCCTGTATGTAGTTTTGTCGCTGGCTGCACCCCTGTCGCCGCGCATCTGTATGATGCAGTGTCAAGAGAAGCCTCAACAATGGTCGCCATGCAGACAGTCCGTACTGCTCCAGACGTCGTCGCACTGTCCGTGCGGATAATTGTCGTGTTGCAAACAATGCAGTTTCCTGACTCAAGGTACGTGATGTGGCTGTGTGATCCTGCAAAGCCAACCTGACAACATGTCTGCCCTCTCGGGTCTTAGTGACGGGAGGCCGTTGAGGTCTTTCATATGACCCTTCTGAATCCATCGATTCCGTATACAATGTCAGTCGTTGGATTCCGGCCAATTCGAGTTGCAATATTGCGGAACAATAAACCGCACTATCGATAGGCCACGATCCTGCCGCTATCGAATTCCGACACTTGCTGGTAGCCTTTTCTCCTTCTTATATGTGTCATAAAACGATCTAACAAGCAACCAACATTCAAATGCGATTTTCGAATGAGAAACCCGCTGCCTAATTTTCTTTTTATGCAGTGTTTGAGATGCCGTTTCTCCCTCCTCCGTCTTTCGATTGCGCTTAAATGCTATTCATTTGCATATCCAAGCATCTTATTTCTTTTATGCGAACTTGGTGGTTGTATCATCCCTACTTCAAGGCGTTGCAATTTTAATGGCCAGAAGTGTATATAGATATACTTTGAACACTTACAAATGGATAGACATTAACCTAGTAATTAATTGATAAAGTTAGTAGACTTGCCCCTTATCATTATTCTGTGAAATTGCTTCTGAGATAATGAACATAGTCCCATTTTAAAAGTTATATCTGATATTTTATCTGAAGTAAGTTTAATTATTACTTATAAGATGAATAAACGCTTCCCTGACAATTTTAGCATCCATATTGAAGTATTTTTACATTTCTGCCAGTAGTGAGAAATTTAATTACGCATTTAAATGGGGGTGACACTCCATTTTATTGTAGTGTCAACTCCAGATTTTTCTGTGTTGTAATAAGTAATAATATCTGGCTTATTGTCTTTCTCCTCAATGACGTTTTTGTCATGATGCAAGGGAGATAGCAAAATGACTGCCTTCCCTTTCTTCGGAGTGTAGCTAACTAAAGTCAGTTGTTTATCAAAACAAAAGATAGAAGACTTCTCTTCACGCTGACGATTTGGGAGCAACTCTTTTGGGACTTCTTTTTCGATTTTATCGAATTGTTCCAACCACTGTGGTTTTCACAGCTAGTAGGTCCTCTGCTAACTGAGCGCTGGTGAAGTAATTGTCCTTGGTAACTTTGCATCCTTTGTTCTTCCAAGGGTCAACTAATCGCCTGACAAGATCACAAACATTGTTTGCTCGAACTGCAGTACCAAATTGTCGTCCAACATACACTTCTCATTTCAAAGGAAACGAAAGGTTGAATCACAGCAACAAAATATTTTGATTCCATACTTTCCGGGCTTGCTCGGTATGTACTGTCGAAATCTGCACCGATCGCGAGTTGCCACTAATTGCTCATCGACTGTCAGATCTTTTCCGGGCTTGCAATATTTTACCAGATTTTCGAGAAGCATTTGCCAGACATCCCAACAGGCAGCTAGTTTATCTACCTCTAGTCTTTGTTTTCTTGTTGCATCATTGTCAAACCGACAGAAACGAAGCAAATTTTGAAAACGCCGCATAGACATTGTAGCACGAAATTTCGGCCTTCCACTGTCCAAACACCACATTTCTTCAAATCTTTCGTTCGCAGATTTGTATACACCACCGAGTAAGAGTAATCCAATAAAAGCGTAGAGTTCTATTTCATCTGTTTCAGTCCACTTCTCCTCATTTGCCGGATTGGCTTGATTCCAGGTTGCAGTCACTTTTTCAGTCCTTCTATTAGTCTCTCGGATAATAACGTTGATCAATTCAGATGTTATAAACATTTTTAGTGAATCTAATTTATCAGATACATTCTTGGCATCTCCTGCTAATCCGCTATTCTCTCTTAAAATATTAGCTGCCAAAGTTTGTACCGAATTAGGTATATCTGTGGTCCACTTAACTCCTGACGGTGATTCAAAAGTATGTGTTTGATTCAACAGATGGGTGAATCAAGCTGTTTTACGAGATAGAGATTGTTGGCCGGTATACTCGTCACTTTCCGATTCACTATCGGTTTCAATGTTTCGATCTTGAATATTCGCGTCACTCTCTTCAGACTCAGATGATTCACCGAAGCTATCTATATCTACATCGTTTTCACAATCACTTTCTTGTATCATGCGTAAAGCATCTTCTATCGAAACTCTTTGTCACGACATGTTGCAGCTTTGAATAACAACTCTAAACTAAGAGGCGCGCAACGAGAAAAATGCAAACACACCTGTCGCGTCACCTAGCGCCATCTGTCGGATTCTGGGAATAACATTGTTGTGAAACAAAAACTTTCTGACCTTGTTATTAATACGTGATATCAAAAACACGTCACTGTTCCTAGCTATTTTTCATTCTTTTTTAATGTGTCCAATAGTTCTCAGACACCCGGCATAACGCTGGGGTCCGTGCGGACCCCAGGTCACAGAAATGTGACATATATGTTTCAAAATTAAAAATAACCAACAACCCCTGATATTTATGCAATTAAATTTTTAACCTGTGTTACACACATATTAAGATGGGATGTCACTGGCTTAGACCCCTCAAAGTACGATATATATATTTTTGGTAACTAGTTAAAAGTACCTGGGGTCCGTGGGGACCCCAGGTTACAGTGATAGGGTTAAAAAGAGATATCTTAAATTGCCGTGAGGACCTGTCGATCCTTCCAGGTCCCTCTTGAGTCATTTTGATAGAGAATCCTTCTTAAATCCATAGAGCTGTCGAGCGTTCCAGGTGTATATTTTTGTGGAGAGATCTTTATTGCCGTGCAGACCCTGTAGAGAAAGCCAGTTGAAAATAAACCAGTGGTTGACCAAAATTAGAGAAGACGATTTTCGCTGAGCCATCCTGTTGAACAAGAGACCTTGCTGAGAACCAAGGGCGAACAGAAACCAAGAGCCCCCTGCCAGAGAAGTGATTAAGAGCCCGAGTCCTGATCCAGCTACCACGGTCCGAACAGAAGTCACCAATCAACTACTTGAAGCAGAAGCCAAGAGCCTCCTGCTTGAGAGATGATTACGAGCCCAATTCCTGGTCCAGCTATCATCACAAACGAGTGAGTCCAAATCAAATCTTCGATCAGTTCAGATCTCATTTGTTAATTGAGTTTTGATAGTGAGGGAAAATAGTAGTTAAAGAGTATAATATTGGAAGGAGTTAATATAAGTTAGGATATTTTAGTTTGCTCCCTAAATTTAACAAAGCATTTGAGTAAGCATCTGTTTATCTTAAATACAAAAGAGTTGTACTAATTTAATATACAGTAGTTTAAGTATATAATTTAATTTGATGATTGAGTGTGTAAATGTATAAATTGTAAATAAATAAGATTTTTTTTTGTTATTTAAAATTGGAGTCAGTTTTCTATTTTTAGTTTGTTTTTGAGAATTTATATTTTAGGTTGCCAAAGTCATTATTTGTTCGTATGACAATTTAATGTCCAGAATCTAGGGTTGAATTCAAAAAAAATATTTCTACGCAATGCACCCAACTACCTCTATATCAAAACATAAAACTTACTAATCACTTAATATACGAATTCACGCCCAATTAAATAAATCTCGGACAGGCATCACGACATTAACTATTCAACAAAAGTACAAAATAATACATAACTCCGTTCAAAATGTATTTATAAGCAATATAAAGGCAAAATTAAGGAAGTTAAAAATTGGTTGCAAGGACCATTTTTAAAAAAAACATAATAAAAATTTCAATTTTTAAAATATAAATCTTTTTTTCGATATTTATAAAATTTTATAAGGTGTTTGATATAGTTATACTTTAATGAATATATATGAAAAATTTCATGTCTCCGAGGTAAAATTTTCAAAAATTGCTTTGTAATGTCCACCCTCTTAACTGTCCTATGCACAAGGGAGTGGCAAAGATAACGTTAGAAAGAATTTACCGATTTAAAGCTTTTTTGTAAGTATAATTACGGGTTCGATTTCCAATGCTAAAATGGTCGTATGTATGGTGATTATCGGCACAGAATTATAATGTTTAAAATTTCATCCATCTTTCAGATTATTTTTGTTAATGTACACTTCTGAATTCCCGGAAATCAGTCCTTTACGGGAAATTGTAGAGTTACGTTTCTGAATATAGAAGGAAACAAATCTAACTGACTAATAAATACTGATTAATTACAAAATCTGACTTCACTTACTCGATAAGAAACTTTCAATGGAATAAAATTCTCGAAGATATGCGTTACATTAATAAAAATCCCAAAGTGAATATCTAGCCAACGCTTCAAAACTGTTTGCGAATTACACTTCGTTTGCATAAAATTTGGCATTATTAGATCGTTGACAAGTTACAACGAACTATTTCAACCGAAAAATTAGACGAAGATGAAAGACGTCCAATTAGAATTAATCTGACTTGCGATGAATACTTCTTTACAGGTTTCGGACTTGATCACATCTCGTAAAGGCCTTGCATACTAAACGTGTTTGAAGTTTTAGTATTTCTGACGTTTTTAAATTTTTTTGTTGATCTTACTACTTTTTTTTCAGTGGAAACAAAATTTTTTCTTGCAGTATTGGCGGATAGAGTATTCAGTCGAAAATTAAATTAAGGTACAAACCGCTTTTAAAATTATCCCTTTAGGAATTTTAATAGAATATTGTTGAATGAGTCCATCACATTTGCGTAATTATTAAAGGTGGATTCTTATACACGTATAAATATGCATAATGAGCTGTGTCCTTCAAAACTGTCCAGCTCCACCACATGACTAAACGTAATTTAATAAATGCTACGACATACATGCAAATTATTCAATTATATCTTTATTTAACAGGGCATGAAAAGGCTCATATTTATCTATCATCAACTTTCAAGAAATTTGAAGTGTTAGAGGAAATACTCACAGCACTGCACTGCTAAACAAAATTAAGTTAATTAACAGTTATTTATTTACTGGTATGGCATCAGAACTGCCTTATAAAGCTATAATTAAATTTCCTCCCGGAGTCCGCGGAAAGTCAGTTAATGAGAATTTAGTCATTCAAATAAGAAATATGAAACAACTTTAATATTTTATCTCACAGGACGTAAAACGTAACTATTACTACTACACGTCACACTTTAATATGTAAATAACTGGCTGAAGTTTCACCGTTTGAATATTCATAGGAATAATGAGCAAGCTATTAGCATTGTGAAATCCTATTGAAATTCTTTGTAACGAAGGAATCGACATTATCTGTTACAAAAATTATTATTGAACAAGCAACTTACAATATGTTACATGATGATGAAGTAATATTTCATTGATGTAAGAACTATCTATACTAATATATTAAGAGAGAGAGGGGGGATTTTGTATGTGGAGGGTAATCTCCGGAACCACTGCACCTATTTGAAATATTCTTTCACTATTTGAAAGGTGCATTATTCCAGATGGACATAGGCTATATATTATGTATATCTCATCAGTAGAAAGAAAGTTAGGGGCCTAAATGTTGAGTTGATTTTTCACCTTTACATCAACCTTAGTCAAGTAACCATAGCAACACATCAAACGATATTTTCCTTTATTATCAGTAAAGCATTTAACATTTGAATTTTCTTTGTCAACCATAGTCAAGTAACCATAGCAACACATCAAACTACATTTTCATTTATTATCAGTAAAACATTTAATATTTTAAAGATTCAAGTGGAGGAGGTATTGATAAATACAAAAAGGATTTTTGAACATTTCAGGTTTTATTGAAGGAAATTACATTTGAAACTACGCTTTTTATGGGACGGTTAAGATAAAAAAAAAAAGATTTACGATTTATTGGCTATCAACAGGAAATTTATTGGTATAATATTACATATCTTTATTTAACTTATAAACTTTATGTTTTTGAATTTATGTGCAATTTTATGCACAATTTGTGTAAATCGAACTTGAATTATTGAACTTTATTAAAAAATCAGCGTGTTTTATTGAAACTGTGAAATTTATTGATTATTTCGAATAGGCCTATGTTTGTTCATTTATAAGTGAAAAAGAAATTCCTTCAATTGAGCTGAAATTTTGTACAGATATAGATGATAGTTCAGATTAAAACATAAGCATATTATTTTTTGAAAATCGAGGAACGCCGGGTTCTTCAACTAGTATTAAATAAATTTAACTGTATGTATGGTAACATTGTTTTTCGATTCGTAAATTTAGGTTTCTTTGAAAGTATATCAGTTCTTATGTATTTTAAGGGCACAAGGGACTTTCAACCTCATTATTTTTAATTTTCAATTTTTAACTCTATATACCAAATGAGAATAATTAATATTCTTTTTTATTACATTGAAGACTATCAGAATTGCTAAATAAGTATTTTGTGACCAAATAAGGTCTTTTTATAAAAGATTTTTAGCTTTATGCTAACATTTTTCAAAATGCTCCCACCGCATTCCATGTCATTTAAAATCCTCAATTTTTTTTATGAATTAACCATATCTATATATAAACATAACTATGCATTGAAATTTATTTGTATGAATTAAAACCCATGAAAAAAAAATAATAATTAAATATACCTTTTAATTTTTAAGTTTTCGCAAGCTTTTACTTCATTTCATGGTCTATAAATTTAGCAAATGTTTGTCGATTCAAAGAATTATGCTAAGTTTTGTGACAAACACTTCAATTGACTGTCCTGAGAAATTTGGAAGAAATCAGAAGAAATTTAAAACGCATGGAACATTTCGAAACAATCCATCACAATGCCCTTTAAATGCCACGCCCACTTTTTAAAAATGTAAATAAAACGCTTAAAAATCATTTGATTGAGAAAATTTCACTTTGTGATCAAAGCTTACACCCACCTAGATTTTTTGGGGACAAAAAAAAATTCGTGAATTCGGTCGAATTTTGCTATTTCGAAAGTCCCTTGTCCCCTTAAAGATTGCAAAAATTTCGATTGCAAAAATTTCGACTGAAGTATGGAATATAATTTACTTTGATGTTCTGTGGCTGTAAAGTCTATTTAAGATGAAGTTATCATAGTAGCTTCATTTCTCTTTGTGGCTTCTTAACTCATGACTAACGGCATTCATTACCATAATCATTTCTGTTTCTTTATTATTAATTGAAAAACGATAGTAGACAGATAGTACACTCACAAAAAACTAACTTATTAAAGTTTATCGTAGCTTATTAAAGTTTATCGAAGAAATAAACGGAAATAAAATTTATCACTACTCGATAAACTTAGAAACTGTGTGGGATATTTATTCTCTGAACTTCTAGATACTCCTAAATTAATTTTTTCAAATGCAGATTTCTTCATAATCACCAATAGCCCTGTCCTATAAAATTCTAATTCCCAATCTTCTTTCTCCAAATCCCGAATTTTATAACCATTATTACCCATGTCCAATATTGCAGGATGCCTCGAAATATCTGTATTTAACTTAGTCAAATATCTATCTGTATGTAACTAAATCATGCTCCTGTGCTAAGTGGCCGCCAAACTCGGTATCGATGGGTATACGAAGCATAAAATAAAATATGGTCATTCGGGGTCACTTCAAAGGTGATTAGTTGAGGCACACCACTAGTTGAGACCCTTGTCGATCACAGCGCAATATTTGGAGAGTGATGACAACACGTGGGTACCAGGCTATAAATCAAACGTTTAGATGACCACTGTCCCTTCAACATAGTGACTTGCATGTGTTCGAAATTCTCGAACTAATTTCATCGCCATATTTGGGGAACAGGAGATATTTGCTGAAATGTGGGAGTGAGTTGATCGAAATTCTTTTACATCGAGGGTCTCCAGAGGTGAATTCTGGCTCATGAAGGAGATTTACAGATCACAGTGTTCTGGACGAATTCTCAGAATCTTCATCCAACAGTCCAAACAACTCAAATGACATTTCCCAGAGACACCTTTCTCCTTCAATATAGTATTAACAAATTGAGTCTTTTGCTTCATTAAAACAAATGGATATACATAACCTTAATTAAGAGATCGTGAAGTTTTTTTTTAATTCAACGATCTTAAAAGACCCGAATAAGTTTATTGCTTCTTGGTTCCCAGGTAGTACCTGAGATATTACATGTCGACTGGAGTTAAAGCCTAATCCAAAACTTCGGTTTTCTATTGGCTGCTTTACAGTTTGTTATCTTTCATTGTTGAGATTATGTGTCGTGCATAACTAAAATAGTCAACATTTATGCTTGTTTTTACCGAAAAAAAATCATATGCAGTGCCACTGCGTGTAATTTTCTTTCACGTGTTTGGAGGTTTTTTAGATGTACTGGGGATACTAACGGATATTCAAAACAGCAAAATGCAAGATCAGGATATCCGTTGAACAGTCAAGTATATTAAATTCAAAATTATATGTTTGATTGTGTTCAACTAAAAACATGGGTATCTAAATATTTTGATCTAACCTTGCTTACATGCGTTTCTTTCGTGAAAAGTCACATAGCATTTCAGAAAAGAAAGCTGAAACATAGTTTCTTAATTTTGGTAACATTTAAACATTTGATAGTTATTATGAATTTCTGACCGCAACGTATGCTGTGTCTGATATAGTTTTATTTAAAATAGTTCCATTAAATAGATTATAGTTACAATCAGACTGAATGTTAAATTTTTAGTCTGAAGAGAAATTGCTACATCTACAGTTTGTACCGTAAATTCTGATTCAAAAAATCCCCCTCATTGTTGAAAGTCAATTTTCTACCGTTAGTGAAGTGAACATTACACCAAGGGTGCTGTGGCCTAGTTGGCAAGAGCAGCGGGCCAGTAATCTGAACGTCTCTAGTTTTTTGCTCGTCGCTGACAAATCCACCGCCGTGCAATTAATGGCGGCTGGTGCACGTAAAATCTGCCGTGGCTGCAATGTCCTCCAAGTTCTCAAAATTTACCTCTGGAGGTGCGGGGTCAAGTGTACCGGTCTCGTCACCTGACTCGGTTCAAAATTAAGGGACAGGTCCGTTATCCAAATCGGACTCCGACCCTTGTGGTGCTAACTTAAAACTGGAGCCGCATCACTCAGCCCATTAGCTTTTAATGGCCTTGATCTGCTGTTCTTGTCGGTCAAGGGGCATAAGCAACAACGACAACACATTTCACCAGTGGGCCAACTAAAATTTACGACTATGGGATTGTTTAGTGAATCAATATAAAATTACCTTAGGCAATTAATGTTTCAAAGTACTTTAATAATTTTCCTTTTTAAACTCCCAAGAAAGGGGGCGCAGGTGGCCCTGTTGGCAAAGGCATCGAGCTAGTAACCTGCAAGTTGCGGGATCGATGCCCGTCGCTAACAAATCTACTGACGTGTACACTAATGGCAGTTGGTGCGCGGAAAAATTTGTCATAGCTGCAATGTCCTCCAAGTACTCAAAATACCTCTGGAGGGGGGGAGCCAAGTGTTTCCGGTGTCGTCAATTGGTTCAAAATTACGGGACCGGTTCTCAGGGTGTGATGCTGGTTCATCTATATGGTGCTCCTATAAAAAAGAGGCCATAAAATCCGCGGTGATAACAGGCGAATGTCTAAAAGGACAGGGCCTCCGCATTTGAAGAAAAAAATCAAAGAAAGGTTAGCGTAGTTATCCTCCACGAGTGGAGTTGAGTTCATCCCGACTACGGATTGGTCGTTAACGTGCTGTCCCCTCATATGGAGCAATGTTAGCTCACCTAAATGGTGATCCCACAATAAATTTTGCGATGACAAACGCGGTGACAAAAGGCGAATGTCTCACGATAAGTGCCTTTGCATTAGAAAAAAATTCCCAAGAAAGAGTGTAGCAATTCTAACTTCCCTCTTTGGTGACTGTCCTATTGGATTCTGCTAAACCCAAAAGCCTTTTACCAGACTTACAGATCGAATTGTCTATAACCATTTTCAGGCCAAATAACTACGATAATTTGATCACAAAGTTTGATTCCTCTTTGAGGTTTAGCGATAATAGATGTTGCAAACTCCATAACTTTTTTTAATTTTAGTGTAAAATTTAATTTTGTGCCAGTAATTGCAAATTACTGGCACAAAAATGATCGATTACATTATTGGAATATTCTATACAAAAATGTGGAGTGAAAGCTATAAAACATAAAATGAAACATCATATACCCAATTTTAATTCTATTTGTAACACACGTTATAATACTTCCAAGCCGAAAATGCAGATGTCGCCACCATACGGATAGACTTTGCATGCACCTTCCGTGTGCTACAAATCACTTTTGTTCATTCTCCCGGATCCAAAAATCAACCTATCTGCTTTCATCTTTATAACCATTGGTCAATTACTATGCACATCTACGTTGGCGGGCGTGGCCCAAGTAACGTAGTTACTTCAATGCCTCTAATGAGCTCTAATGTGCTCTCATTCTTTTAAGCCAGAGAAAGCCAGGATTCTATAGCATAAAGACCTGTCGGCCTGATGCCCAATTTTGAACTAGGTTAAGTCAACTTACTGTTTTTCTGTAAATGTTTTTCAATTGTTTTGTAATGTGTAATGTAAGACGTCCCTTGTAACTGTGATTTCTAGAGTAATTAAATATATTCTAAACTGTACCCCGAGATTTTCTTGATAACTTTTGGTTTAACACTCGTAATTACAGTAATGACAGTTACATACTGAGATTATCTGGTAACGTTGCGATTGATAGCAACGAGACAAACTGTTCTGAGGATGGATAACTTTAAAAATCTCATGATTGTTAAATGAAAAGTTTCTGAAAGTGAATGATATGGTCTGATAAACAACTGCAGTTGGTAACTCTAATCTATCCAGAAAAGCAGATGATCTCAGTATTTAATTTGAACCCGATATATTTTTTATGGTTAAGAAAATTTTAAATTATGTATATAGATCAGTATCAGCATACTTTTGCCAACTTAAAACTAAAGCCTCGACTTGAAAGTAGGCCTGGGCGATGTTACATTTTGAACATCGCAGAACATCGTCAGTCTAACATCGCGATGTGACGATATATCGTGATGTTAACCACGAACGTAGCCAGCAGGTGGCAGCATGCCTCCCTAAAAAAGTAATATAGATTCATACATAAAAATGAGACCAAGTTGTTGTCCTGCAACAGACTAAACTAATTAAACATTCAAATATCTTTTATTTTGAGCTAAAAATATCTGCATTTCTGCATTTTTTGAAAGCAATGCAGCTCTTTGTCTTGGAATAACACTCCCGCCTGTGCTGAATACTCTCTCTGAAGGTACACTTGAACCTTGAATTGCCAAATATTTTCTAGCAAGTACTTTAAGTCGTCACTCTGTGCGTAACCGGAAAATCGTCCCTTCAAGCTAAGCGATGTGATATCGTAAAACCGCGCATGCGTACAAGAATCTGACACCGGGAAATCGTCGACCAAGTGATGCGACATCGTACCATCGCGCATGCGCACACAGAAACATCGGAACCGTTTGTGTGACATCGGGAAATCGCGCGTATGCGTACACCGGAAAATCGCGATGTTACGATGTATCGCTGATTTGAAAATTATGAAACCGGGTGACGATGTCGGCTTCACACCAGTTTTTCACGATGTATCGATACATCGCCCAAGCCTACTTGAAAGCTCAGAATGCTTTTCTTTAAGATGCTTTTCACAAAATATTACATCTTCAGTTTTCGAAACACGCAAGCTCTTCGGTACACCAGAAACAAAAATTTACTTACTGTCAAGTTTATCAATCTACGTACTCCATTTCCTCTTAATATAAATGGTCATTAAAGGAACCTGAGAGTGGAATTAACTAATGAGCAATTCAGAGTTGAAGAAGCATAAGGGAAAATAACAGTTGTAGCGTGAAATGAGGTTTATAACTGCTGTAATATAGTTATCTAAATTAGTCTTAGTAAGTTATAGTAATACGACAAATAAGCTATACATCTGTATGCATATATTTTATAGGAGGCTGAACTGGTAAGGTTTAAATAGATAACGCATTTAAAGAAAACAGCAAAAGATAGATTTTTCCATTAAGATTGTATTCCATTTGTTCTTTGTATTTGCTGAAACAATTTACCCAAATTAATGCTTAAAAATACTATAAACAATATAATTAAGATTTAAAATTTTTTTTTATTTTTTCAAGTAATAAAAAATTACATTAACTGTAACTTTTCTATTACTTGAAAAATACTCTTAATGGGAAAAACAATCCCTGCTGTGTTCATTAAAGGATTAACTCATTTAAAATATTCAATGTTTTTGTTATTTAAAATATTTAATATTATTGCTTACGCTAAAACCCAGTAAATTATACTTAAAATTATAATAAAGAATCTACTTCATAAACTTTTATTCACTTGGTAATTTCCTTAAAATTATTTTATTAATAGTACTGATTTTGACATTTGTAGCCTATACAGACTGTAGAAGGAAAATACTATTAAATACAATGAGTGCATAAAACTTCTGTTAAATAATTAATATTTCAAGTCAAAATAGTTTTTTAAAAATTTCTAAATTCGTTTTTCATCCTATAAGAATTTCAACTGACTGAAATTTTATAAAAATTTCAGTCAGTTGAAAATATTAAACTAACTACTTTCATATTATCCTAATCTTATATATATATATATATATATATATATATTTGATATTATCAACTCTTATATTATCAGTTGAAAATATAAAACTAACTTTCATATTATCAAAATAAGGATAAGTAATATAACTGTTTTATAAATTGAAAAGATTTATTTTAAGAAAATAGAGTAAAGTACCTTTTGAATGCAGATTCTCTCCTGCCAAAATTTAAGTAACTTATTCAAGCAAACTAAAAAGTCAAAAAGAAAAAAAAACTGAACTTGCTTACGTTTTTTCTTTTTTCATTGTACTAAGAAATCGGCTCTTTTTAAATATAAAATACTTTCGCTTAATTACTGAACTTTTTCGATTGATTTGTTTGTTAAATAGAATCTATTTAATCAAGATCTTATCTTCTTTCAAAAGTTTAGTTTAGTTAAAAATATATATAAAAAGTTTCAATCACCTGTTAGAAATTTCTCACTTTTTCCTTAACTGAGAAACTAATTTTTTCCTGCATTTAATGAAGCCAAGCTTATTGAAGAGAGAAACAGAATTAATTACTTTCTGCCGTTGAAAATCTAATGATTAAAAAAATGTATATAACTTACACCGTTTTATTTTACAAAAAATATCTCTTTGGTTACATAAGCGGTGCTAAAAGTACTTGATTATAGTGTAGTTTCAAGCATTTTGTGAAAAAATTCACTCCTATATTTGTTTTTTATGCTGGTTTTTAAAAGGAGCTTATGCCTGTGTTTTGATAGGGTTTTTTTATAATTTTAAACATTTATTTTATAACTGGAGTGCCAAAAAATTTGTTTTTAGTGTCCATTTGTTTTGTTTTAGCTAAAAGGTTGTTAATTATTTATAATAATTTTTTGTCTTTCGTTTCTGTTCAAATTTTTTATTACTACCAAACGGAAAAATAAAATAACGTTGTTCTCGAAATATGTCATGACCGTCTACTAAATCTTCAACTCACACATCATTTTCTGATCTTGAGGATGAAATTTGAGAGAAGACTGCTTTCCCTAACTCGGGAGTAAAGCATTTATATGTATTGTTACGAATTTTGTAAATATTGCATTTTGTATAGTTAAAATAGCTTCTGTGGAAGAGCTCCTATGGCTATGTATTTAACATGGGAGTCTATGGGAATCTCGTCAAATATGAGAGTTATCGCCAAATTGGCATGGATTTTGCGACTTATTTTGGTCGCCAGATTTGGTGATTTTTCGCCAACTTACCGACTAAACTTTCGGGAAGCTTCTAGAAATATCTAGCTGTGACTGACCTATAGAAGGCTGTTTGGAAATCTATAAATATACCTGGCATTGGCATTGGAACTCAGTTAAATTTCTTAGTGAGAATTGAATGTGTTGTAACTGCGTTAATTGGCGTATATTGTATTGGAGATTCTGGTATCCTGACTTGTGTTTTTAAAATTTTCTGCTGTATAGAAGACAGTTGTTACGTTTTTTATGTTTAAATTTGTGTATACGCCTGAAGAATTTACAAATTAATAAATTTATTTTGTGTGAACTTTCTAAAGAGATTCTTAATCAATTCTAACGAATCTAGTAAAACGAAAAATTAATTCTAAAAAAAGGCCACTTTAATGAAACCGAAGAGTCGAGATAGTTTTAGGGCTTAGGCGATCTTGACAGGAGAACACCTATAATAAGTGGGTACACACCACGCATTTCTTATATCCTTGCTTGAGTCGGCCCCGGCTTTATTATGGAAACTTGAAAAATGAGATGCTTCGTTGCTGTGCAGTCTTATTTGCATTTGTGCATCTGATAAGCTGAAGATCCTATAAAGTTTATGTTTTATATAACTAACCGGAGTTTTGATGAATTACAGGATTTTTTCTGTGTTTGAAGTGAGCCAGTGTTGCGTGTGTGTATTAGTTTCTTTAGCGCATGTTTATCAGTAAATTATCTGTACAACCTGAGCGGTTAATTTCGGCTGGTTTAGTGAAGTTTTCTGTCTTTGGAAAATGACACCCAAAGGTATAATTGCACGTCAATTGAATTCTCTTCGAAGACAACGTCCAAGATCCATTCGACAATGCTATTTTGAATTCCATTCCGCTCTTCAACACCTTCTTCTGCGACTGATAAGATGTTCCTTTTTACATCCAACGAAGCAAGGATTTGGCCTAAACAACCTAAAGGCATACAATGTGTATTGACCAGAGCCCGACTTTGACCCAATGGGGCCCTGGGCAAAGCAGACTTTGGGGGCCCCCTCCAAGGACAGATCCAGAGGGGAGAACATGCCCCCCCCGAACCAGATTTCCACATGATCATGTGGGACATTCACCCAGGTTCCCCATAAGTTGGGACAGGAAATTCAAAAAATGTTCGACCAACAAGTCAAAAATTTTTAAAATAATTACAATAATAATAATAATAATAGTTAATTTATTAATTTACTTTTTAATGTTAATAAATAAATTCATGAAATTTTCTTTTGAAATTCAAAATAGATCAGTCTGAAGTTATTACAACCCCCCCCCCCCAAGAAAAAAAAATGAAATAAATAAACCAGAAATGCTTATGGATGTAAGTATGCTTTTACTATAGTGTGTGCACTGTGCTCCACCCAGGATTTTTTTCTCTATCTCCCACTGCCCCCATTTACTGTATAAACCAAAAACCACATTTTCAAAAATATGTACTATTTAATATTAAATTAGGTGGGCCCCATAGTTTTGGGGGCCCTGGGCAAGTGCCCCACTTGCCCATGCTGAAATCTGGGCCTGGTATTGACCATGGTATTGTATTTTTTGACTATGCTGGTATTTTACCGCTCGGAAACTACTTTTTAATGTTTTCTAACAGCTCATTATCATTATTTCTAGTGGTCGATCGCCTTCATACGATCATCTGCCAAAATCGGGGCTTGACCGTCGGGTCTGCGGACTTCAGACAGGGGTCAAGACTGGGGTTTCCTGGTGCTGTGTACAAATCACATATTTTGGATGATTTTCCTCAAATAATTCAATTAATACTTTCATAAATCAAGTTAAGATATCATAACGAAACAGTGTTACAAACTGTTTGAAAGATAGTTTATGTACATTTTTAAAAATATTAAAATTTTGAAGACCAGAGTCAAAGATCAGAATTAAGAAAGACACATTTTCAATCTTTTTAAAGGAGTTTTAGTCAAGATAACAAATGTTTTTTACATCAATTTTTAAACAGATAAAATGATTTCTTTTATGATTGTAAAGTAAAATCAATTTACGCTGTAAGCAAACTGTTATACGAAATTAAACTTTCGAATTCCATTCTTGGAAATTAGAATTGAATATTAAAGTAGAATTTATTTTGAAAGCGATAAAAATATGCGTATGGAAAATATGAAATATATTGATTATTTGAATTATTCAAAGATATTTTATTAGTCACGTTTTGTATGCGCATTCTCTTGTGTAAAGCCTAATCGAAAGCAGTCCAAACTACTTTCTATTATTGGAATATCATTACTGAAAGTATCGGGCCCTGTTCGATATCCATTTTTGGTCCATGAAAAAAAATTAAATGTAATGGCTTCTACAGATTAGCATTAAGTTGTAAAACTAATCCTTTTTAATTTCGATATTTTGGTGGAAAATTATAACTTAATATTTAACAAAGACGCTATCACAACATAAAATTATTGGTAGACAACTGCTTTTTATCACATACTACTATGATATTTTTTAATATAAATAAATTTTATTAAGGAGTTAACTATGTAATAAACCTTCTAGGTTTGAAAATACTTAAAATATATTTCAATTTGAAATAATATTTTAGGAATTTTTAGAATATTGTCTGTATTTTAACGTGTAAAAGGAGATAGGATTTTCAGAAGTGAGTGCCTTTTTAGAAAGTATTAATTGTAATCTGTATTTATTAAAATATGAATAAGTAAAAAGATAAAGAATTTTTACTCTAGTTAAAGAGCGTAGAATAATTACTAATTTTCATATGTAATTGTAGTTCGTAAGCAGTTTAAATGTTTATGAATTTCAGTATTTACGCATATTTAAACCTAAAGTTAAAAATATTAAATCAAAATGACACCAAGAAAAATTCTTCAAAGTAAAAAAGAAGTTTGAATACCACGTGGTTTTTATTGGCTTGGGAAAAAGACCATAAAGTGCCTTCTAAACATTGTCTGTTTATTGCAGAATGATCAATAGTTTTATGTTAAGCTTGCCCAAGTTTACTAACAACTGTGAAATCCTTTGAAGGTTATATGGCAACTCTGAAATAACCATTTATAAGGAGGAGGTTCTTTTAAAAATTTAAAATAGATGCAAATATGTACATGCTCTTTCATGATTTACGGTATAGCATACTTAATGTTTTTAAGGGAAGTCCACCTTTAAAATAGTTACATCGATTACATCATGGCATATTAAAAAAATTGTGAACATCCAGACAGTTGTTTTTATACAATATTTCAACATTAAGTGCATTCTTTTAAAATATGATTTTCTGATTTTGTGCGCATGATATACGAAAAACTACTCTAGGTAAGTGCTTGAAATTTTCTACACACGTTAATGTTAATTTTCTACAGAAAATGAACTAAATGTTTAGAATTCTGGTAGGTAATAAAAATTTGCAATAAGTTTTATAACAAAATTTAAAAACAAAATATTTTTTGAGTAATTGTCAATTATAAATATTAAAAGTGAAGGGAATTAAAATATTTTAGATCAACATTTTTAGCTAAATGTTTTATTAAAATTAGAGTGTGTTTCATATTAGTAAATTAAAATTAACATCCGTTATCATGCGTGCAGTGACAAATGGTAATTATGAAAATGGGAAAATAACTATTTAAGTTTTCTACTACTTCTAAGCAGAAATTTTCATTAAATTTGCTTCTTTGGTTTATTTTTTAAAAGTTTTGAAAACTTAGTCAATTTTCTAAAATTTTTCGAAAGTGAAATATGTACTATCCTTTGAAGTTATGAATGTAAATAATATATTGCATTTTTCTAGAATTATGAGTTAATTTTCTTTAAAAGGAAACAAATTGAGTTATAAATGAAAAAACCCTTAGGCAGTCATTAACATATGTAGAAATAGCAGATTCTCTCAAATATATAGAATTAAATCAATCAGTTTATTATAACACTGAAAATAAAATATTGTTCATTTAAAAAAAGATTTCGGGAATTAGAAAATGTCATAAAAAAGTATCATCAAGGATATTTTGCAACTCAATGTAAAAAAAAAATAATTAAATGCAGGTCTACATTTATTTTATTAACTTTTTAAAAAAATAATTCCTTTATAAAAGGTTTATAAATCTCTCGCTACACTATTGCTTTATTGTTGAAAATGAATGCATTTCCTGTTAAATAAAAAAATACATCGGAAATATTGCCTCATATAAACGTATTTACAAATTTCTTTATACAGTTATGAAGAAAAAACTTCCTGGGATGCAATACCACGAGGTCAAACTTGTATAATTTTCGACGAAGAATAAAAAAAATAACGTAAAATGAAGAAAAACAGGTTTTTTTTAACATTTGACTTGAATAAAATATTACAAAGAGGCTGTTCATTGTTTAAGAATAAAAATAAAAATATAAATCGAAAACAATAGAATTTGTTATAAAAGTCTTTTTGATGCACAAGTTTAAAAAGAAAATCTAAGTCTTTATAGGCTTTCATTTGTAAGAAAGCTTTTAAAAACTAAGAATTTTCCGATGTGACTTAATTGAAAAGTAACGGAGGAACTGAAATAACACAAAGAGAAAATCTGGCAAAAAAAGGAAAAATGGATTTCTTTGTAATGTACAAAATTGTGAAAGGAAAACCATGCCAATATTTATATATGAGAAAAAACACGCTAATGAAAAACTCATTTAATTTTATGACCAAATTTTTTCTATTGGAATGGAATTATTCAATTAGAAAACGTTTTTTACAAAACTTTAACAGATGTATTTCTCTTATACTTGTAGATTTTAAGTAGTCGATGAGCAGAATACAAATGGAACAGTGTGCATAATGACCTGCATAGCACAAGTTTTTAAATTATATATCATGTATTGATTAGTTTTGTGAGATTTCCACAGGACGGTGAAATGACCACAGGATTAATATCTGAACTGATTCGGTTAGTAAATGAAACTACATTCATGGAAAGGAGGTAAGTTTTTTTTTCTGGATCAAAACTGTTGTATTTCCAGGTAAGGTGTCTGGTTATAGGTATGTTGAAGATTTTTAGATTTTGGAATGGTATTAGAGTTCAATATTTTTGTATTTTGAGTTTGGTAATAAGAATTTTTTAAAGTCTGGATTACAGGGTGGCTAATAAATACTGTAACACTCCAAAAAATAAGAGTTAATTTTAATCGTTTGGAAAAACAATTTATCTATCTATTTGTGTGATTGGCAACTTTTTGTAAACGCAGACGATTTTTGTTTAAAGTAAAACATGTAGAATATTTTTAAAGATGGAAGCCAAAAGGTTAATGGTTAAACAGCTTTTTGATCGCGGATTTTCTGCAGGTAAAATATTTAAGCAATTAAAATGCCTTGGTTTTAATAGGACGTTTATATATAGGACTATAAATCGATTATTGGATACCACTAGCTGTAAAGATCGACCAAGGTCCGGTCGTCCACGCACTGTTCGTACAAAAGAACGTATCAAAAGAATTCGTGAAAAGATACGAAGAAATCCACAACGTTCTGCAAATAAAATGACAGCAGAAGAGAACATCAGTCGCAGAACTATGCAACTTATCATAAATGAAGACCTGGGTTTTCGCCCTTATCGCAAAAGAAAAGTTCAAGGTTTGACTACTGCACAAATAGTAAAAAGGTTACAAAGATGTAAGAAATTGCTGAACCGGCACGGTAGCAAAAGTGTTGAAAAAATAATTTTCTCTGATGAGAAGCTGTTTTGTACAGAACAAAGTTATAATGCTAAAAATGATGTTGTATATTCAGCAACCTTCGAGGATATACCTGAAAATCTTCGAACTGTTAAACGCTTTCAGAACAAGAATTCTGTTACGGTTTGGGCTGCAGTGTCACACAATGGAAAACTGCCTCTGAAATTCATCGATAAAGGGGTAAAAATCAATGCTGAATATTACAAACAGGAAGTATTGGCTACACGTTTATTACCACATGCTAACAGATTGTATCCCAAAAAGAATTGGATATTTCAGCAAAATTCTGCACCGTCCCACCGATCCAAAACAACACAGGAATGGCTCCATGCCAATTGCCCGAAGTTTATCAAGCAAGAAGATTGGCCACCTTCTTCACCAGATCTAAATCCTTTAGACTATTGCATTTGGGGGATTTTAGAGTCTAAAGTAAATGCTAAGCAGCACAGAAGTTTGGACTCCCTCAAAGCTTCCATACGGAGTGAATGGGACAAATTACCTCATAAAATGATTCGTGCCGCAATAGGACAGTGGCGTAAGAGATTATCTTTAGTAATCGATAAAGATGGCGGTCGATTCGAGTAAAATTATTTCATGGTAAACTTTCATGTATAATGTTCATAATATTGTTGTATTTTCCATTTTCTATTTCATCTGTGTGTAATTAAATGATTCGATATTTGTCACAGTATTTATTAGCCACCCTGTAGTAGAATTTTCTCATAAGCCATGTAGGTACTCTTTCCTGGTATCGTTGTTTCCATATTTGTAATCGTTGTATGATTTAAAAATCCTTTTCTAGAGAGTGTCAACGTAACTTAACATAATTTCGCTTCTAAAAAATTATTTAGAGTCCAGAGATTTGTTTAAACGGATGCATTTGTTGATGAGAGTTCAACAAAATGGACTTAATGAATTCAATGTGTGCTTTAAAAGTGTACAGTAATACCCCGACTTCGTGAACTGAGAGTTACGCGATTTTATCCTATTTCTCACTCTCTAGTTTGATAACGCTGTGTTGTTTATGAAAACTCCTGACCTTGCGAGGACGTTAAAGCACAATTTAACAAGTCCCCAGTTCAATAGAAACCAACTGAATTCCTTACGGTTTTTTTAATCCATGTGCAAAACGCCCGTTAATACAACAAAGTATTCATTAATATGGGAAAAAAAGGCGTGAATAAGGCAGACTAATTTATTGAATTTTTTAAAACCATGAACAATTTTTTTCGATATCTTGTACATATGTATATTATTAATATGTAATACAATATTTTAATTTTAATACAATATTTTCCCTTTAAAGGGACCTTAAGGTGGCCACCAACTGGTGTTTTTGTAAGTTCTTGGTCCTAATTAGACAAAATTTATATGCGTTTATATGCAAAGTTGTAACCCGCCTTACGCGATCTTTCGTCGGTACCACCTATAGCGTAACTTCGGGGTATTACTCTACTGTCAACCTTCCAAATTTTATTACTGTACATTTTAAGAGCACACAGAACATCTCGATAAAATGGAGCAATTTTAGTGAAATGTTTATGAACATGTATTTAATTGCAGAACACAGATAGACGCAAAATATTTAGGTACTTTTCCGTTATAAGTACTTCACTTGGCGCATTTTTAATCTTGGCGACGCACAGATACAACCCATCGTATTGGCGAATGAAATAACTCAAAATAACTCCGGATGCTACTTAAATGTTGCTTCCTCATCTTTAGGCAAATTTCATATTTTAAAATCCATTACGTAAAAATACGGTCCGATTTCCTGACGGATTCTAAATTCCTTACAGACTAAAGTAGGCGTATTTGATTACGGCATTCCATGAAGTCTGTTTATCTCCATGACCACGATAATAATCGTCCTCATATCGTCTCGTGATCCTTGAATCTCACGATTTGTATATTTTAATACTGTAATTTGACAATTATTAATGTGATTATATCGCGTTACTTTTCTCTCGTTGCGGCGGTTTTTAAAAATGCGTCAAATTGGTGTCAAAACGATTGTGGTGCTTATAACGGAAAAGTACCAATATTTATATACCTGTTAATACATACATTGGATTTTATATTTAAAGTGAAATCGAAGAATTATGTTAAAAATTTAGTTCATTGTAGCAATTTAAAAGCTTGTTAAATGTTTGTTACTATTTGTAAGTTAGGTAGACTCTTCTGAAAATCTGTTGAACATATAAGGTAAATGCACCTATAAAGGGCCATGTCCCTATAATGGGCCACCCTTTAGAAATGTCGAAAAATTAAGGGTCTATTGTTACTTTAGGCAGTGGAAGGGGTGAGGGTCATTGGCTTCTACCTGCGAGTATCCCTTAGCATTGGAATTCAGTTCATTCCTTTACTTTGTGCGAAATGTAAGGTGTATTCTGCTAGAGAGAAGAAAATCTGTGTTTGTTTTAACGTCTGCTTAAGAAATCTGTTAAGGTAAATGAATTTTCAAAAAATTTTATTTAAATACTATTATACCTGTTTATTGACTTAAACTATTATTCCTTACGATACTATGTATAATTCAAATTGTACAGTGATTAAATGACAAAAAAACTTAGATTCCGTTGTCAAAATAGCTTGGTCCATCATATGATCACGAATTGTTACACTGTCCCTGTATTGGGCCAGCCCGTGTACTGGTACAAATTATTTTTTCAGAAATGTCAATATTTGCAACAACATACCAGCTGTGACAAGTAAAGCTGTACATCACCGGCAACATTAACCACAATTTTTGAGTAAATTTAATTTTAGATGTTTAAGTTAATGAATTTATATTTCACTTAGATTTCAGTTTTTATAAATTTAGTGTAGTTGTACTGTAGTTATAAAATGAATAAACCGGTTTAAAAATATACATCATGTTTTTAGTTCCTTTTCACTCCAATTTTATGATATTGTAGAATTTATTTTTGTTCCATAACAGATTATATACATGGCCCATTAATGTTGTGATGGGCGATATTGATGGCCCATTATGGGTACATCGGATAAAATAATGGCCCATTATAGGTGCACCAGGTTGGTTTTTATATATGTATATATATTCTTTTTATGAATGCAGCCAGTGCGCTCCAATTGCCATTACAGATGTAAGACAGTTATTAAAATGGCAGGTAAAAATTTGGACCAGTTTGCTTTATCTATAGCTGTGAAAATTCAGATTTACTTCAATTTTTCTCTTAACCGGCCCATTACTGGTGCGTTTACCTTACTAGAATATTTAAAGTTTTAAGATATTTTCTTATTGAATAAAATCTAATTTGATTGTGTAGTATTACTTTTCGATGTACCAGTTCAGTGGCGCACCCAGGATATTTTCTTGAGGGGGGGGGGCGAGATGAACGGATAAAAATATTTATAATGCAAAATCAATATTCATAATGCTAGTATATTGTATGTCACTAGTTTTAATTGCAAGTTTTAAGTATCCATACCAAATTTGGAAGCGATAAATTCAACAGACTTTTAGAAAAGTCTACTTAACCGACAAATAGTATCAAACATTTAACAAGTTTTTAAATTGCTACAATAAACTAAATTTTTAACGTAATTCTTTCATTTTACTTTAAATCTATATATATATATATATATATATATATATATATATATATATATATATAAAAGAGCTCGTCTGTTTGTTTGTCTGCTATAGAATCATAGACTGTTTCACCCACCGGGACCAAATTCGGCACAGTTAATGTTTAGGACCTGAGAAACTTAAATCAGGAAAAACGAAATTTGGGGCTCAATTAGTTTTTTTAAATTACTTTTTTAATGATTTTTGTGCCTCTAAGAGGTGCGCGACCACCTGTGGAGCCCCTTCACCACAACCTGCTGCGTTAAGAGAGATGGTTTAAGGGGTTACGGGGGGGGGGGTCAAATTCCAATGCGTGGGAGGAAGAGGGTTGGGAATGACCTTTGGCCCTGGCTCCCCAAATAAACACAACTGGCAAGATGAACATAAAGAGCGGGGGTGCAGCCCAGTATTTTGTTGATGGAATGCATGAAAAATTTTATATCTATATATCTACGCCGGGCAATAATGCTAGTATAAAATATAATGTATGTATTTACTGGTGTATAAATATTTTGCACATATCTCTATTCTGTAATTAAATACATGCGCATAAATATTTCTCTAAAATCACTCCGTTTTGGTTGTCGAGATGTTCTGTGTGCCCTTAGGAGAATATTTTTTGGCATCTAATTCACCATTTGTGATGTTTGGATCCTCACAGTAAATAGTGCATAGAAAATATGGCGATGCAGCTGCACAGGCTAATTTTTTGGTACTCACAGATATTTAATTGATAGTGCGCTAACATAGTAAATTCATACACGAACGTACAGTCACTCCAAAAAAATAAACAAACAATTTTTAATTTACAGATCCAAATAATTTCATCTTATTTCAACAAACGAAGATTTTAAAAAATATATACATATAAAAGAAAAATTCATTTTAAAGCAGTAAATCAATTTTATTTTCAAAATTACTTAATCCCTTTATAATTTCAAACTGGCACATCGAATGGCAATACCACACAATCAAACTAGATTTAATTCAATAAGAACATATCTTAAAACTTTAAATGCACTTAATTTATAAATTAAAAGTTATGTCTCCCCGGTGTACCAGTTCGAAATTATATAAGAATTGAGTAATTTTAAAAAAATAATTGCATTGCCCGTTGTATTTAATTTGAATTCCACATTATTTTGTCTATAAAAACATCAGTTACGATGTTTTTATAAAAAAATAAATAAATAAATAACTAAATAAATAAATAAATATATATATATATATATATATATATATATATATATATATATAGTTTTGCCGTTAATTGCATACATTGACCGTTGTATTTACACTGCTGGCCACCAAATTGCAACACCAAGAAAGACAAGAGATATCACAACAAAATTTATTCTGTAGATAACATGTTGACCAAGTATCAAATGATTAAATTTATAGACTTCTGTGAAGTGTGGTTCCTGCCAAAATCAGTAGCCAGAGTAGCCGCCATTGTTGGAGATCACCGCTGCCACACGCCTCGGCATTGATTCAAAGAGACTTTGCATGAGTTCTTGGGGTACAGCAGACCAAGCAGCTTCCACACGTTGCCAAAGTTGATCTGCTATGGCAGCTGGGGATGGAATCTGGGTCAATCGTAGAGCAACCATGGACCACATGTTTTCTATCGGCGAAAGATCCGGAGAGCGAGGCGGCTAGGGAAGGAATTCAATCTGGCGATTGACGAAGAACCGTTGGACAATGCGTGCCACGTGTGGTCGCGCATTATCCTGTTGAAATATGGCTGTGGACAAGCCCTGAAGGTAAGGAAGGACAACTGGCTCCAACACCTCGGAGATGTAGCGCTGGCTGTTTAAAGTACCGGCAATGCGTACTAGAGGTGTGCGAGAGTGTTATCCAATACCGCCCCATACCATAATACCCGGTGCAGGACCAGTGTGGCAGTGCATAACGCAGCTGTTCAGCATCCTCTCTTCACGGTGTCTCCAGACTCAAATGCGACCATCGTGGTGTTGCAGACAGAAGCGTGACTCGTCAGTAAAGACAATTTCATTCCATTCTGCCGTCCACATCCTTCTGTCATCGCACCATTGGCGGCGGAGACGTCTGTGGTTCTGCGTCAAGGGTAGACAAAGCAATGGACGTCTTGCGGACAGAACACTCTGCTGTAAACGGCGTCGAATGGTACGCGCAGACACTGGATGATGCGTTACAGACTGCATGTGCTGTGCTATGGTTCGTGATGTGACTGAGCGATCCGTCACTGCCATGCGCACAATTTGCCTGTCATCACGTGAAGTGGTGCGCTGAGGTGGATGCTATCAAACACGCTGGTCCGTCGTACCCTCCTGTATCCAACGATCACATATCCGCATTACAGTTGTTTGGTTTTCGTCCAACACGACTACTGATTTCCCTGAAAGATAATCCACAATCTCGGTAGGCCACTATCCTTCCTCTGTCGGACTCGGATACTTGATCAAAAGATGATCGCTGTTTTCGACGAGGCATAATTGATCGTTTTTTTGAAAAAACCGCAAGAAAAACACAATTGCCGAACTTGAAATCGTCGAAATCTCCAAGCCTTAAATAGCGCTTTGAAGTGGCGCCACAGGCGCGCGTGATGTGCGTCTGCGCTGAAACTCTAATCATTTGCATATCTCACCTCCGCTAATGCATGTTGTAAATTTCATGTTATTTGCATGTTTCCTTCAGGGTGTTGCATTTAAAGTGGCCAGCAGTGTAATTTGAATGTACTCCGAAGTACGGGTATTCAGCTAGTTATATAAATATAATTATAATATCTTGTAATAAATATATTCATTATAGAAACTAATTTGATTCTGTTAAGGTACCATTGTTATTTTGATCTTTTGAGTGGCTTTATATACATTTGTATGCATATTTCTAGTCTCGGAACATATTTGTCGAGAAAAAAGTTCATTGTATGTTGAATGTAAAATGTTTTCGTTAACTTCAGACAGACATAGATGAACATTATGCCTGCCGTCTAAAAAGAGCATTAATGTTAAATGATAAGACATGCACTGGCTGTTTCGCTATAAGAAGCAAAGAAAATATATGTTACAAAAGGGGTACTTTTTCTAAAAACTAGCTTTGGCGTGTAATGGGGAATACTCGGGTGTGGAACAAATCACAAAGTACAGACATTAATATTTGTCCAACTGCTACATTAAATATTTACTGTTATATACCTAAGCTGCATTAAATATTTACTGCTTCACAAAAATTGAGATTGAATATTTCTAAATAACATATTTCATTGAGAAAAGTTTTATTTTGCTTTAAGTGAAAAATTCAGTGTTAGTACTTTGAGCATGTGATACATTTTTCCATCTTGTACTCCATTTTAGTACATGCTCCCAAACAACATTTATAATTAAAGAAATAACTTATTAAAAAATATTAGAAACCGATTAAAGTGCATACTGTTTTACAAAGTCAAAAAGCAAAACCCAGTTCTTGAAGTGAATACTTTCCTATCACCTGATGAAAAACAAAATCTCATCGTTTTAAAGGTCTCTTGTTATGAATAAAATCATGGTAAAATCATGAGATGTTCCAGCTAAAGCAGAAATTAGAAGTCTTCAGGAGAGTTCTAAACTAAAGCATTTTCAAACATATGAAAATATTTACGTTCAACGTAAACATTTGTGACATCTTAATTGCATGATTTTATGCATTCCAGAGTTTTCTTTTCCAAGAATTCGGAAAAATGTGCTATAAGTTTAATAACATGCCAGAGGTTACATTTTATCATTAATGAAAGATTCTTTTAAGTTTGCATTTTATGATAGCTGACTTTGTAGATATTTCCCTTTTAATGAAACGAATATCAATGTTCTAAGTAGTAAAATGTTATATTTTTTAAACTTTATAGAGATGAGGTGAAAATCGTTTTAGATAATTCATCCAGATTTTGCTACAAAATCAATAATTATTTTATAGAATCCTTTATAGGTAAATTCTGAAAAGTGATTTTCAACTAAAATTTTTCTATTTAATGAACAACTCATACAAATTAAAGTTTCTAATGAAACTAAATAGTTTTAGGTTACAGTGAAGGATAGAAAAGCTAAAACTGAAAGAAGTGAACCTACACGAAACTTTAAGAATAAATAATTGAGGATATTATGTTTTCTGCAGGCCAAAAAACATTTAGATTGTCTTCAATCATATTGCTAAAATTCTCAATAATGAGTCATGGGCCTACACTGAGGAGGTAATTATTTCTTTGTGAATCAAACGAACAGAGATATCGAATGTATAGTTAGTGAAAAAAAATTAAAATATCATTACTTTTTTGGAGCTGACAGATTTAAAAATTGAGTTTTTACTGAAAATGCCAAGTGAACTATTCCTTTTGGTTAATTTTAAACTTGTTTATATAAAACAATGCAACACTTCATGTTGCGAAACTGCAAGATTTAAGACTGGGAATCAGTCATAAAAACCTAAAGCTATTTCTTTACACTCATGAAGAAGACAATTAAGAAATATTATATTTTTATTAAACTTTAATCGAGAATTTTTTCCGATTTTATAGTTTTGAATAAAATTTTAATGATACCGAATTTAAAAAAGCTGTTAAAATGATCCTACTGTTATAAACATTTAATATAAGTTCTCAATATATTCAATTTGAGATATAATTCTAAAATCATGGTGTAAATGGGTTACGATTAATGAACAGATTGAGAAATTACAAAGAAATCAATGTAAACTTGAATTTGAAAATGAGGTTCTTTAAAAATTGAAAATAAATTAACTATATAATCTTAAGAGCTGAATGTTTTCTGCGGAACATAATGTGTTATGTATTAAAATAGGGTCCAGGGGTAAAACCACTTTACTCCCAAAACTTCGTTTTGAGAAAAACGAATTTGAAAGTTGGAGTAAAGTGGTTTTTCCCTGGCACACCGAAATTTTATCGCTATTTTTAAGGGCTTTCAAGTGGTTGTGCCCCAGATATGAATGCACGTGGTGTTAGTACTCCTTGAATGCTGCAAGATGGCTCTGCTAACTCATTTTCGTAAAAATGGCTGTAAAGTGGTTTTACCCCTGGACACTTCATGTAAAATGCCATTCCTGTATCGATTTGAAGAAAAAAATGTATGTTATGTTTAACCCCTAAGGGGTTAAAATTATCCCCGTATGTCAGTTTAAAGTAAATTAAGTAATAAACTATATTTGCTGTAGCAAGCGTTTCTGAAGAAAGTGATTATTTAGCTTTAGATATTTCTTTTATTTTTATTGAATAATGGAGGGAAATTCTACGTAGAAGATTTAGAAAGGTCGGTAATAATGAATAAGATAACTGATTTGTTTATCTAGGTATTCTGACATGCTTATAATCGAAAAATTATTCTTCTTTCTCAACATTTGCTATCTTTTCCCCATCCTTACAATGGAAAAAAATGGTATCTACCCATTTCACGGTTGAAATGATGATGATTTAAAATTTCGTAAAAGGGTTTTGACAGTGATTTAGCCCTCCGATATTTATACTGCACGGATGCACAAAATGTTTGAACGAATACATCAATGAATTACCCTAGAAATCAAATTTGTTGGAGGGTAATGCAGAAAAGTAATTATATTCGTTTTCAAATGGATTCCACCTGGTAGACTTTGAACGGGTATTTAAAAAAAAATGTGGAATCTCGCGATAGTAACAAAAAACTCTCATTAAAAGTCAATATACAAAGATCTAAAAATGTGAACATATATCGTACATTAGATTGAAACATGCAAGTACATCTCTATTTGAGGATTTCTTGGGAAAATGTGACCAATTTGGGGATCTAGAATACATTACCTTGAAATAATGATTGAAATAATGATCTCCTCCATGAACCTGCAGTATCATAAATGACATGGGCTATATTAACAGACATCCAGACAGGTAATTCACCTACATTCTGTATAGTTTCCAAAACTATTTTCATGGGTTGAGTTAAACTATACATAAATGATCCATTGATTTATTTAAAAGTTTGGGTCTAGCATTGCAAATGAAGTCCGTACCTGAAAAATTGAAATTACTTTTTAGAAATTGGTGAAAACGGAAGCAAAGGGAAAAATTACTGAAAGCAACAACTGTCTTCAAATTTAGAAGAAAATGTTAAAAGACGGCGATTGTAGAAGGTTCTTTTTATGCCTTTGAAATACGAGTGCTAATTTCTACTTTACAGTGGATTTTCAAGTGTCTTTCATTATCAAACATAAATGGCAGCTTAAAATTTTTATAAAGACTATATTCAAAGGAAATATTTTCTATACTATTGTACTGTGGTTTAAACTGTTTTTAACTTTGAATTAAATTTCAAGCATTTGCGCTTTAATCCATTCAAAAAATTTGTCGCTTGAATAACGAAAGCAGTCAAGATTTAGTGAAGGTAAATTAAATATTTATTAAAAGTAACAGCTAATTTGTAAAAATAAAGTAAAAACGAATAGTTTCTAAATCTCATATTCACAATAGGGAATTATTATAATACAAATTGCGACCTTAAAATCAATACATCTTAATATATCCTGTGATATATGTTTAAGTACTTCATACGAATTTTCCAGAAATCTTAAAATGACGGACAACTTAACGCCTTAAGATGGACGCTCCAGTACCATTTAAATGCGAATATATTATAAACTTACAAAATGTTACTTTTCCCGTGTCACAAATTTATAGAAGTTAGAAATTATTTCACACGCTTATAGACCTGCATAATAAAAAGTCGTATTAGACTAAACCTATTTTACTGATGTAAATAGTTTTTTAACACTAAAATAAAGCCCGCTATTTCTAGCGCATTGTTTCATTAAAATACTTGATTTTAGTTTTATGAAAGGTTTTAATATTTAGTAAAAAAAAAAAAGTTTGGTAAAAACAAATTCTGAGAAAGACTTTTTGAATATTAATGCACGTGAAAAAAAAACATCTTAACACCTTTAGACAAAATGACATCTTAACACCTTTAGAGGTTTTCTTGAAATATGGGGTCGAGTACCAATTGCTTTTTAGCAGTGCTTTTTTAATTTATTTTTTCTTTATGACTCAATGATAAATAGAAGCTTTAAGTTTTTAATGACTGTGAAATACTATTTATTAGAGAAATGAAAATAAATCTTTGAAAATTGAAAAGATTTATTTTAAAGAAATAGAGTAAAGTACTTGTTGTATCCAGATTATCCCCTGCCAAAATTTCTTAACTAAAATAAATCCCGCTATTTCTAGTGAATTGTTTCATTAAAATATTTGATTTTAGTGTTACGAAAGTTTTTAATGTTTTTTTGTAAAAATAAGTTACTAATAACTGATTCTGAAAAAAGACTACCAGAATATTAATGCGCGTGAAAATAGTTTCTAATAAAAAATAATAAACAACAAATAATAATAACAAATAATTCTTTTAAAATGACATCCTAACACCTTTAGAGAGTTTTTTGAAATATTGGGTCGAGTAGCAATTGCTTTTTTCAGTGCTTTTAAAATATGTTTTTTATGACTCAATAATAAAAAGAAGGTTCAAGTTTTTAATGACTATGAAATATTATTTATTAGAGTAATGAAAATAAATCTTTGCAAATTGAAAAGATTTATTTGAAAGAAATCGATTGAAGTACCTTTTGGATCCAGATTCTCTCCTGCCCAAAGTTCTTAACTAAAATAAATCCCGCTATTTCTAGTGAATTGCTTCTTTAAGATATTTGATTTTAGTGATACGAAAGTTTTTAATATTTTTTGTAAAAATAAGTTACTAATAACTGATTCTGAAAAAAGACTACCAGAATATTAATGCGCGTGAAAATAGTTTATAATAACAAATAATAAACAACAAATAATAATAACAAATCATTCTTTTAAAATGATATCTTAACACCTTTAGAGAGTTTTTTGAAATATGGGGTTGAGTAGCAGTTGCTTTTTGTCCAATGCATTTTAAATATATTTTTCCTTAATGACTCAATAATAAAAAGAAGCTTCAAGTTTTTAATGCCTATAAAACATTATTTATTAGAGTAATGAAAATAAATCTTTGTAAATTGAAAAGATTTATTTTAAACAAATATATATATATATATATATATACTCGTACAGTCAATAAATTCGGGGACTTTATTTACTACAACAACGAATACACTTACAAAGTCTTCTGAACACAATCACCTTCAAAATAATGTCCTTCCGCAACTATACACTTCTGCCAGCGTTGATAAAGCTTCTGGAAACAGTCCTGGAAACCGTTGCGTGAGAGCTGTCGTAAAGCGGTTGTCGCTGTTGCCATCACTTCTTCTGCATTTGCAAACCGCTTGCCCTTGATGCGATCTTTCAGTTTCGGGAACAGGTAGAAATCGCAAGGAGCTAGGTCTGGGGAATACGGGATGTTTGGCAGAATTGTGGTGCCGTGTTTAGCAAGGGATTGTTGCTCCATCCAGGATCGGTGCGCCGGGACATTGTCATGCAACAACATCCACATGTTGGATTTCCAAACGTGTGGACGTTTACCACGGATTGCCTCTCGGAGACGACGAAGAACCTGTACATACCATTTGTTGACGATGTTACCCTGTGTTTGGCGCAGCTTCTCCTTTCTGGACCTTGCGCAAATAAACGACAACCAACCAAACAACCACTGCTCCTACTCGTTGGATATTCGCCTCCGTTTGTGGGGTCACTGGCCACCCACTTCGCGGATCATCTGCAACAGCGTCTCTCCCATTTTTAAACAGGCTGTACCATTTGAAAACTTTCGATTTGCACATAGCTTCGTCTCGATAAGCTTTTTGCAGTAACCGTAACGTTTCTGCAGTGGTTTTTCCTAATTTGTAGCAGAATTTAATGTTAAAACGTTGCTCCAAAAAGGACATTTTGCTACATCGACATCATAGGCTGACAGTCTGTAGCCAAATGGTGAGCTGCGTGTCTTAGCAGTTGTGCAAAGTGTCATGTGACGTCTCATGCGTACGCAGATATATATACACTGCTCAAAACAATTAGGGGAGCACATTGTTTGACCGCACGCCACCGTGCGGCCCGAAGAAGATGGGCTGCTGAACATCGAGATTGGGAGCAACATGATTGGAGTCAAGTGCTGTTTACAGACGAGTCCCGATTCAGTCTGGAGTGTGACACCCGACGTGTTTTGATATGGAGGGAAAGGGGCACTCGAAATAACTCCACATTCGTTCGTGAAAGGTCACAATACAGACGAGCTGGTTTTATGGTATGGGGTGGAATCAGCATAGGTGGACGTATGGACCTGCATATCATTCGGAATGGTCATTTGACAGCCCGAAGGTATGCAGACGAGATACTGAAAACTCATGTGATACCTTACGCTGCAGTCATTGGAGATTCCTTTGTATTCCAGCATGATAATGCCAGACCGCATACAGCTCGTCTTGTGGAGAACATACTTGAAGCTGAAACAATACAGCGTATGGAATTGCCAGCGTGCTCTCCTGACCTGAGATCCGTGCTCCTATCCAATCGAGCATGCTTGGGACATGCTCGGACGACGCATTGCTGCTAGACCAAGGCCTACTTTAACTCTCCGAGACTTGGAGATTGCACTTCTTGAGGAGTGGAACAGTATTTCCCAAAGTCTTATCGATAATATCCTCGCATCCATGGAAAACAGGTGCGCAGCAGTCTTAGCTGTTCGAGGAGACCACACACCATATTAAAAATCTTGCATCATTTCTAAACAATACTTTTTTTATAGTTTACATGTGTCAAATAGTTGCCCTAAATCATCTTTTCATGTCTTTTCCATATTTTCAAAGAATTAAATTTTAATTACAAATTTTTTACGTCTTTTTTTCTGTATTGCGCATTGATACGCGTGTACTATCCATTTTATGCCAATACGTGGCTGTCTCGCACAGTTTTCTTAACTTCTTTGCTTGCTCCCCTAAATTTTTTGAGCAGTGTATATTGTAGAGACGTGGCCTACTGCGATCTTAAAATAACTTGATGAAACAAGTCCAAACACGAAACTGAATAATTCGAGAAGGAAACTTGCTTACAAATGTACAAAAAGGTTTTATTAAACCTTGATATTTACAAACAAAATTCAAATACATCGATTCCCTGGTTAACACAAGACAAAAAATTATATTATCCACGGTCTCTGTTTCCAACCAGAGCAAACCCGTGCAATCTCTCAAGAGATTAATAGGCTTTTCGCCTTCACAGATCCGACGCACTCCAGCGATGTTGGTCTAGCAAGTCCCCCGATACACAAAGCAGCTGGCCTTTTATCTTCTCCACACGATAGCCTGGAACATTCTAGAGCATTCTTCACTGTTCCTTATTTCCGGAAACGTTGGGTCACTTCCGCTACGGCCGTCAGAACTCAAGCTGTCAATTAGGCGACAATCAGCCAACACCTCCATTGAGCGGGAGCGGTTCCACTTATCGTCAGTCATCGATCACAGCTGTCCCCCAAATTACAGGGCAGTCGCCGCATGTCAGGTGTATCTGCAACAAATGCTCTCTAGAACGGAAAAAAGTCATTAATCTGTCCTTTCTATTGATACTGCTTCGGGTAATTGGATGTGCCCATGTGGAGTTGATAATCGAGTTCATTTCTTGTAAAGATAAAGGGGCTGCCGACATCACAATATATATATATAATATATATTATATATATATATATATATATATATATATATATATATATATATATATATATATATATATATATATATATATATATATATATATATATATATATATATATATATATATATATATATATATATATGACACGAAGCTTATTATTTATCTGCTTCATCATGGTGTGCTCCATCTTAACCTATTCCTAAATCCTTATTAATGATATAGCAGTCAGTGAATAAAGGCCTGTGGTAAAGAACTACAATTTAAATACATCTAAGAATTTATTTCCGAATGTTAACTAACCTCAATTCAATCCATTAATTATCTGCCAAGCCATCATCTCAAGCCTGGCGATGCGTGACCAACCCGATCAAATATTAATACCTCTCTGCGTTAAAAACTCTTTGTTTAAAACCCTCTAATGCTGTTGCGCATTCTCGTGACTTCTGCGCCGACGATGAGGCCTAAGCGGAGTTATAGAGGTCAATCAAATCCAACCCGAAAAACAGGGATTCCCATTTTCCAGCAGTGCATCTCGCAATATGAAAACAGTGATATTTAATGCTAGAATAAGCTATTCTGAAGCTCCCTATAATTTTCTCAATTAATGGTTTGACACACACACACACACACACACAGACACACACACACACATATATATACATATATACATATATATATATATATATACCCAACAAACACAAGACTGACGGCAACTTGACGGGCCGGTGCTGGAGGCGCCGGCAGAACGATAGGCTCGGGGGAAATGATCCGTACCGTTGCCGGGTGACTTACGAATCTCCGACGGGGGATCCCGTATTGTGTACCCTTTTGAGGGCCGGTGACGGTTGGATGGTAATCGACCCGAAATCGCTTTTCCAAAACCGTCCCGGAATTGGTGCTCCGATTCGTAACCAGAAGTAGCAGAAATCTGCATCAGAATTATGGATTTGAAAGGGAAGGCAAAGATTAAATTGAACAGACTTTTCAAAAATATTTATTTCATTGTTGTGAAACTTCTTTTACGCGGAAAATTCCCATAATTTTCCTTGTATGTAAAGATTGTATTATGTGAAAATTCGCATAATACAATTATACAATTATATGTAAAGATTGTATTCTGTGTGTATGTTTTTAACTCCCTAGAAGCTTATAAAAACAGATAAAAATTAGTTTCATTGTTTATTTTTATATATTACTGTAGAAATTAAATATCTACTTAAAAATGGGTCCTTGTTGCACCACTCTTTATTTATAACAGAGGAAATAGTGATAAAATTTGTATTTTTTTTAAATTTCTTTTATAGTATATTAAAATAATAATATATATTTTTGTAGATAAAATATTCAAAATATATTTTTCAGGAAACTTACATATTCTAAGAATTTCTAATTGTTAGATGCCATTATAAAACAACTAATTTTGTAGAACTTTTTCTCGAATTTCATTGTATTAATTTTACAGTAACATATTCTTATAATACACATTTGAATGAAAGAAAAGGAATTTTAAATTAACAGTTAAAATAAACAAATCACACATATTTAGAAAAACATTAATGTAATGTAAATAAAGGAATCACGCCATTATTCAATCCAGTGTTCACCGCAGTTCCATCACATCCAATTGCAGTAATGTTAAGTGTTGGTCGTAAACATATTTGCAATTGCTTAATTTTCAAGCATTTATTTCAAACGGGTTTGATTTTGATTTTTAAACGCGATGCTATACACTATGGCTGTGTTGTGATATAGACAATAGACCGTCTAAGCTCATGAAGTACCTGAGAGAGCTATAGGCTCGGTAAGAAAATTACGGGGCACTCTATTCATTTTGAGATTGATTCAACAAGTATGATAAATAATAAAAAAGGGGAAAAAAAGATGAGACATAGCAAATTTGAAATTGATTGTGTAGGAATTAAGATTAAAGAATAAGGTTAAGATAAATTTTAAAAGATTGTATTTTAAAATTTAAGGCATGAATTAGTTAATTTTTTAGAACTTCCTAGAGTTTAATTTATTAAATTACTATGATTAATATAAATAATGTAGTAAAGTTTTAGCTTGAAATTTACGTTAAAAATTAAAAATTCCCTAAAACTTCGGAGAGGGAACCAGAGATCCTGTCATGATGATTTCTAACTTTTTTCACTTCATAAGTATTTTCTAAGTTGACCTAATAATTGTAATATCTTTGTAATTTCTCTTCAATTCACTTAAAAACTTACTCTTCACTTAAAAAATAGGGGGAGGAAGTCGTCGTCTGTGTTTTTAGCTCCCCAGAAGCTTATGAAAACAGAAAAGAAAATTCTCAGCTACCAAAATATGTTATCACTTCATAAGTATTTTCTAAGTTGACCTAATAATTGTAATATCTTTGTAATTTCTCTTCAATTCACTTAAAAACTTACTCTGTATTCATTAAGTGTCATTCCTAATCTTTTCACATAATTTTCTAATCGTTTGATTATTTTTTTGCGGAACACCCCTTTGTTTTAACCATGAAGTTACAGAGTACTGTAGCTTCATGGTTTTAACTAACTTTGAATTCAAACTGATCGCTCGGCGCCATGATTTTTTTTCGGAGAGGAAAGGCGTGTCGTATAGTTTGAATGGCAGCTCCCTCGACCAATGGGCAACAGATAATACTCTCAGCTGAAATCTGCCTCTCGTATGAGCTTAAAATGCGTGACTGGCGCTATTTTCAAAACCCTAAAATTTTAGATTGCACGTGGTAAAGGACAAAACTGGATATATAATATACCCAGAGAAAATTTTCAGGGTAAGTTGAACTTTTATATTTATTTATATAAGTATTTGCTAATTAAATTAATATTTAGAATTGTAATTTGTACGCACTATTTAGATTTTTATATCCTTTAGAAAGTATAAAATACATGACACAAATATCAATTCCAAATCTACATAGGTGAAAAATAAAAATGTATTTTCATTTCCAGTATAATATTTTCCATTTTACTTCTTTAAAGAAATTTGAAAGAAAATTATAATGGATTTTTTTTTAATATGTTAATCCAAATTAAACATTTTTTTACTACTGGATTGATAAATCAGTTACACATGATTCCTCCATAGTAAATTAATGCATAGTATTCAATGCATAGTATTCAATGGTGAAAAATTGTAAAATATATTTAATAGGAAAATGAACTATGTTCTCATTGCCAGGTATCAATAGGCAACAAATTATCAATGTCTAAATGTTAAAAGATGGATTCAAGAACATTCCACATTATAAAAGATTCTAAAAATGAACTTGTAAATCATACAAAAGGATCTATTGAATTCCTTATCAAATTGCTTTTTGAGTAATCTTTATAAAATACTGTGCATTTTATACATTATAAAGAAATTAAGAACAAATATTCTTAAAATTTTTGTGTTCATAATTTAATAATTATATATTTTAATTTAAATACTAAACACTAATGGGTATTTTTCATGTATAATCTTAATAGCCTTAAAATATAATTTTTTAAAATTCTATTAATAATGTTCTATGTGTACACTCAATTGCTATATATGTATATGTTATTCCTACTGGGTGAAATTCCTTTATTTTATGTCTATCGAGAGAAAAGATATATTCAAAATTTCAAAACCAGATCAAAATATTGTTTAATCAGTATCCACATGTCAAGTAAATATTGAAACAATAGCAAATATTGGAGCATTTTTTTATTTCGAATATCTCATTAAATAAAAAGCTTATTTAAGGAACATTTTGAATTTCAATTGCTATTAATCAATATTTTGAACTGGCTTTGATATTTAGATTACATTTCTACTCTCTCTGAAGATATAAAATAAATTCAATTTCACTCTTTAGGAATAACATAATGGTGCATACTTTTTGCAACTGAGTGTATATATTCTTGCAATTGAGTGTATATATATTTTGAAGAATTATTAATTTTTGTAGGTATGTAAACTCCATTGTATTCCTGAATTCATTCAAATATGGTCTTCGAACTACAGGTTTATATTTCAGATTTATTTCAAAATTTTGGAAATTTAGATCGTTTTAGAGTTTTAAATTTGTGTCAATATAGATGCCACGTGCATTTAATTTTCTAATTTGTATCGTGTTTGAAATCACTTTTATCAGTGTTATTAGAGATGAGGGCAGTGAAAATTATTCCAAAATAGACTATTTAGATACATAAATTGTTTCTTAAATTATTAATTTGCATTCCATGTTTTTAAATTATATATTTATAAGTATATAGATTTGTAGATTATCAGAATGTGTACATACAAAAAATTGCTTTATTGTAATAGATATTGTACGATAAGAGTTTTTATAAATCTGAGAATGTTCTCAATAACTATCTATAAGCTGTTCATCTCTAATGGTCTTTTGGAAATTATTTTGTTGTCATGCTGTGCAAAATAAATGTGAACTTATTGGCTTAAAGTATATATATAAAGGGTAAAATTAGTTTCTTTTCCCCTTTTTATATTAGTGATAAGCAAGTTTATAAAGAACTCTACTTTTCAATACTTCTTGGTTTGATAAAACATTAAATTTTTATTATGGCATTATAAGAAAATATTGTTTTTTTTTACAGAATTTTGAAACTGGAATCTATTCAGAGCTTCGGGCTTGAAAGACAAATACCACTTGGATCTCATTACCTGTGTAAGTTTTTGATTAACTTCACTGAGCATACCTTTTTTTATTCTTGAGATATACTTTTATTTTCAGCAGTGGACTTGTAGCCAAAATCACTGTCTTTAATATTTTTTTAGATTTATTTTTAACTAATTTAAATTTTTCTATGAAAAAACTATAAAAATATTTATTAAACAACTAAAAATTTCAAATTAGTTTTTTTTAACTTAGACGCTAATCTGAACTTTCTCATAAACTTTGGTCTCAATAATTTGTGGATAGAATATTGATTTTCTTTATTTATTCTTTTTTAACTGTGAAGCTTGTTGTTAAGGTTTTAGGTGAGTGAGAAAGTGCAGTCCAGGGATTTCAGTTAACATGACTCTTGAGAAAGTCTTTAACTCTTGCCAAAAAAAGAGATTTATATTATAAAAGTATAAAATGCCAAGGTTTATTTAAAAAATATAAAATCTGTTCATGGACAAAGTTTGTTTATAAAACTGTAGATAAGACATTCATTGTGAGTTGTGGTTTATTATATCAAAATGTGTGTTTGATAAGTGAATGAAATAACCCTTTCTTAATAATGGAATAGAACTCCTGTATAATCAATGAATTCACGGATACAAGATACAGTTCCAAAAAGCAAAACGCCTGGTTTACAGAGTCTTTTATAATAACAGAAAAATGATATTTATATTATGAAAATGTGAAGTGCCAAGCTTTATTTATTCTTAATGGTTAACATTAAAATTTTAAAAATATTTTTAGAATTTCCTGATAAGTTGTTAGAAGTTCGTTGATAATTCATTACAGAAGTAGTAAAAAGGAAATTGCTTTTAGATGTATTAGATCATTAGTTAATGGGCTAAGTAATTTTAAATTCTGGAAAAATTTAATTTTATGCATGCCATAAATTTTTCTCTCTGTTAAACATGTTTATTCCATTTTAAGTCTTAATACTTATATAAAGAATTTGGATTAAATGAAAACAGTAATGAGTGATGGTGAAAATGTATTAAATGTGGTAATTGAATTGCTTGATGTTCTAAGACATAAAATTTCTGATCATCAAAATACAATAATTGACTTCTTGACTGAACAACTGACTTTATTATTAAACAATATCCTATTTTGCTACCCCCCCTTGTTTAAGTATATTATATAATCATCCTTCAAATCCTAATAGACCATTATTTTATATTTTTGATCCTGTACACATTCTGAAGTGTGTCAGAAATAATTGGCTGAATCAGAAGAATTATGGTTAGTGTATGTATTTTATTGATTTTAATGATCATAACTTAACTAAACCTGCCTCTTTTAGAACCATTTAAAAGTATCCATTCTTTAGAGGATGGACAGATAGTTAAATATGTGTTTGGATTCTTCAAAAGTACTTACTCCATCTTCTATGGAGAGACAAAATGTAAAACTATGTCTTCAAATTTTCAATGACCATTTTGTTGAAGGGTTGAAAGTGCTTTCTACACATACTGATGAACCTTTTTGTTTAGAAACATCTGAATATATTGCAATCATTATTAAATGGTTGAAGATAATGAATGTGTAAAGTAAGTTAAAAGGGGGTCATAAACGAGATGTGTATTGTGAGCCTTTGTCATCTAATGCATCCAATGAAAAGGTTATGTACCTACAAAAATTCTTAGTTTGGCTTGATACTTGGAATTTTCTTAAATATACTTCTGGCTTTTTAACTAAAACATATACCACACTTTATCACACTACACATGCTATGGAGGAGCATGGTACTTGAAATGTGAACATATTGTTGCAATGAATTGGGGATGGCATATTTCTTAACAGGAAAAATTCAAACCGACATTATTGAAAATAGGTTTGGAAAGTTTCGCCAATTGTCTGGGTCACAATACAACTTCTCGTTGACACAGGTTTTCGAAAATGAATCGAAGCTTAGACTTCAAACCCTAGCCCCTTAATTTTATAATTTGTATCGTGTTTGAAATCACTTTTATCTGTGTTATTAGAGATGAAGGCAGTAAAGAAAAATATCTTTAGTATTTTATCTTAAATATATCTATTATGTGCTTTCTTACATGCACACATTAGCCAGTTAAGACATAACTATGTTTTACTATCTTAAAATTAAGCGTTAGAAACTCAATAAATCTAAACTTTAGTTAAGTGTATGTCTGGGAACTAGTGCCTGTGACAAACTTCTCGTATATGGTATGAATCTCATATATGGTATGGTAAAAATCTCGTATATGGTATGTGAACTGGAATTTTTTCAAAAATTCTGATTAGTACTTTTTTTTCTCCTCATTGATTCTGAACTCTTCAAGTTAAGCATGAGCTTTGGGTTAATGAAAAAAATCATAGACAGCATCTGTTTTATGTTGTTCTTTAAATTGTTGCATTATGCTTAGAATTTCTTTTATTGCCTTGTCAAATATTGGATTGTACTAAATTTTTTAAAATTCCACTGAGCATCTTGTTTAGCTGTTTAAAAAATGGGGGGAAATGCATTGTAAATTGCCTTTACTTTCTCAAAGTTTCATAATTAAATATGTTGATAAAGTTGTGCCTGAAAAATAACTCAACTGATTCTGAACATCAGTTGGAGTTTTATGGAAAGCCAAATTATATGGAAAGTTATACAATAGTTAGTTGAAATTGTTTCTTGGAAGTTTTGTGAGGTAGTAATCTAGTTCATGTATATTAAAGTCTTATTTAAATATTGTGCTAAACATATTCAGCACATTGAAAGTCTGATTTCTTCTCAACTTTTAATCACCAGGCAATTTTTGGTATTAAATTATATGCTCAGTGCATATTCCATTATGTGTAATTTTCACTCAATCTGATTTGAAAATTCATGTGAGGAGAAATTTTTCTGATTATAATTTAACAGCTTGCCTTGTGTTATGATATATTTATTTTTATTCATTTCAGGAAGTCTGTTGGACAGTGTGTAATATTACTGCTAGTAATACACAAGATTCAATCAGTTATTAAAGCTGGAATTATGGAGGATATTATTCAAATACTTGATGAGGTATTTAAAACCTTTTGGTTAATGTAATGTTACTTCAAGTAAATTTACTGCTAAAACTTAATTTTATTCTCTAGTTGAATGCAGTGGCATAGATTATTTTACAAAGTGCAATAAAATACTTTTAACTTTTCAAACCGAACTTCTAACCAGAATTTAAAAAAAAAATTAATAAAACTTTTAAAATTGAAAATATTTTCATGGATCTAAAGAATGGAACATAACACCTGTATGTTCAACTAAGTCATGGATAAAAGATGCAGCCCTAAAAGCAAAAGGCCTGGTTTCTGTATACTTTTATAATAATCATGTTACAACAGTATACAGAAACCAGGCTTTTTGCTTTTATAACTGAATCGTTTATCCATGAATTTGTTGACTATACGGGTTTTCTATTCCATTGTTAAGATCTGTGAAAATACTCTCATTAGCAAAATATTTTTAAAAAAATTTAAATTTGGGTTAGAAGCTTGGTTCAAAAAGTCTAAGTGTTTCTTCACGCTTTATAATATAATCTATGCCATTTCACTCAACATTGACAGCTAGTCAATATTACCCACCTCATTTTTCAAATTAACCTAGACTAATCAAACAATATATCATAACAATTGTTTAGTAATTACTGAATCTAAATAGTATATTTTTAATAATTTCTTACTGTGGTTATCCCTAATAACAGCTGCTCGCAAATAAAAAATATTTTATACACAGATCTCCACCATAATTTGACAATTAAGTAACAAAAGATATGCTCTATTAAAATACTATGCAGAAGTTAGTATCCCAAATTAGTTTCTACCACATTTTTTGTAAAACCAATTACTGTGAAAGCTACATCATATAATAAATGTTTACTTTATTCATTATTATAGTAATAGATTAGTTGTTAAAGAGTTCACCCTTTTCACTAAATTTCTGAGTACAGTAAGACATTCAATCCTGTCAATTAAATGATTAGTTATTACAGATATAAATAAAATAGATTGGAATGCCTTGATAGAGTACAATAATTGAAAGCTGACTTGTTTAGAATGACAACAAAATTTTCTCTTCACTATCAAGAATCACTCTCACATTGAAAGTAAAGAAACACAAGAATGAAGATTGAATACTAAATAAAATGTTAGCATCTTAAATTTCTAAATCTGACCCAGCATCTGTATTAATGCTCTCTATGGCATGTTGTAATCAAATTTAGAAATTTAAGATTTTGTATGCTAATGTTTTACTTAGCATTCAATCTTTATTCTTGTGTTTCTCTACTTTCAACAGCATTATTGTCAATAGTGAAGAGGAAATTTTGGTGTCATTCTAGACAAGTCTCTGATTCAGCTTTCAGTGTTGAGCTGAAATTATGCTCAACATTAAAAACTTATTATTGTACTCTTATCAAGGCAATCTACTCTATTTTATTTATATCTATAATAACAAATTAATCGACATGGTTGGATTTTCTACTGTACAGAGAGAAATTTAGTGAAAAGGGGAATTCTCTTTAAAAAATATTTTATAACTATTTTCTATTAGTATATTTATTTAATCAAGTAAATATTTATTACATGATGTAGTTTTCACAGTATGTAATTGGTTTTACAAAAAAATGTGGTAGGAATTTACTTCTTGGAAGTAGTTATCAATAAAATGACAACAGATTTAAAACTGCACTCATGTGTTGGGTGCTGTTTTATATCAAGTTTTTTTAAACCCCTGTCTCAGAATTTATATTTCCTAATTGGATTTATTTAATTCTACTTTATCAACAATGAATTTTTTCAACTACTTTCAACAATCAACTATTTTTACAACAATAAATTACCCTTTAATGTACAAAACTATGCAAAAAATAATTTTCTTATCTGCAGAGCATTTACTAACTCTACATCAAAAAATAATTTAAATAAATTCTTCTTTTGTTTCATAAATTATATCAGGGGATGGGAGTCATTTTCCTTTCACATAAATTTATGAACTGATTTTCTCTTTCTTTTTTTTCCCTAGATGCTGTAAAGATGGAGCCAGAGGCACAGCGAAAGGATCCTGTTTCGTAGAACAAATTGTGTAAATGTGCTATGTACTTTCTAAATAAACTATTTTTTACTTTAAACCAGCTCTTTTCTGTATTTAAAAACATGTGTTTCTATAATTATCTTTTGTTTTGCATAGTTTTATGAATTAAAGAGTAATTCATTAAATTCTTATAAGTCATTTTTAAAAAATATTTTCTTTTATATTATATTGGACATTCAATATCCAACACTTGATAGTACTATTTTTGAGAAATATTACTATCATAGTACTATTTTGTATAATAGAGATATTACTATCAACTCTGTAGAAACTATTACTCTGTAGAAATATTACTATCATAGAACTATTTCTCAAAAATAGTACTATCAAGTGTTGGATATTGAATGTCCAATATAATATAAAAGAAAATATTTTTTAAAAATGACTTATAAGAATTTAATGAATTACTCTTTAATTCACAAAACTATGCAAAAAATAATTTTCTTATCTGTAGAGCATTTATTAACTCTACACCAAAAAATAATTTAAATAAATTCTGAGCAAGTTTTCATGAGCTCACAAAGATGGGTTTCATCATACACACTACACATTAGTCAAGTTTTGAAAATGAATGTATCAAATTTGTTTATAAATTTATCAAATTATGTTAATAAATTTTATACTGGGGAAGTACAAATTTTTTGGGTTAATTATTAAAGTAGTACTGTTTTACATACTATAATCTCATTCTAAGTTAAAAAAAAAAAAACGGGAACCTTAGATCGAATGGAAAGATGATTTAGCTTTAATGGTTGGTATTAATGTTATCTTAACTTTCAAATTTGGGTAAATGTATCTTAATACAAAAGGAGGTTTTGTTCTAACAAGTAAACTTGTGATTCAAATGAAAATTTTTAGGTAATAACAAAGATCAGTATTTGGTAATACCTAAAAATACATAAGGCAAAACTGGCAAGAATACTAGAAATATGAAGGCAAAAAAAATAATAAAAGTGAAAGGGTTGATATCAGAGGTTATTCGTCAATGTATTAAATAAAAATAAGCATATAAACGAAAGGGTCCTACGCAAAACTTTAAAAAAATGCCGGCGGTCCGATTCTGGTAGAATGCTGGCATGATGCCCGGACCTACGGCACATTGCTGTTTACGGGATGGGTAAATGACGGTATGTCGACACCAATTATTGCTCCCGTAACCAGCCCGTCAACCTCCGGTTACGCTCCGGCTATCTGTCCGCATCGATGGCTTAATCGCGGCTGCCTAACGGTTCGTAGTCGGATGAACGATGGCTCGATTCCTACCGGAAGCGGCCCAGAAGTCGACGGGGTAGTCGCGGGCGAGAGGACACAGCCGTGACGGAAACGATACTGACCTAATGCGCCGGCCCGGCAGTGGTGAAATCGGCTGGCCGGAATCTTCCGACCCCGGCCCGATGCCTCTGTGTTTGTTGGGTATATATATATATATATATATATATATATATATATATATATATATATATATATATATGTGTGTATATATATATATATATATATATATATATATATATATATAAATATATATATATATATATATATATACATATATATATATATACATATATATATATGTATATACATATATATATATATATATATATATATATATATATATATATATATATATATATATATATATATATATATATATATATATATATATATATATATATATATATATATATATATATATATATATATATATATATATGAAAATATTCCAGCTGGCTACCCTTATTCGACGCCCATCTGTCAAGATGGACATGTTTTGTTCAGAACCGATTGAAGACTCCATATATAGCCAATATTATGGAAGAAACCTCTTTTGGATGGCCGACCCTCAAAATGGTCATTTTTTGCATCCTATATTTAAATCCATGCAGAGAAGTTAATGAAAGGAGATTTAGCATGCAATATTCAAGCAATTTCATCCCAAAATTGCTTATGTTATACATGCTTAGACACTCAACAAAACACTTTCATCCTGGATAATGATGTATTATATCGTATGAATAAATATCAGAATGAAAATTTCCATACATGCTTTCAACATAATCGTTTAAAATATTCGTAGTAATAAAGTACAGACTCAAGAAATAAAAGATCACAGTTGGGACTTGAAAAAAAATCATTATAATAAAGAACAACTTAAAAGATTAAAATATAAAAAAATATAATAATAGATATCCACAGGAGGTTTGCATTTTGTTGAACTTTGCATTAATTAAATGTAATTTTTGCATGTGCGTAATACTTATTAGAACGGTCTTTCGAGTAAAAGATTCATGAGCTGACGTCAATGGTCGACAAGGGCTCAGTCCTAAGCTGTATAGGAATTTCCATAGAGACAAGAAAAAAGGGATGTTATAAAATTTTTCAGTTATTAAAAAATAAAAACAATGAGTCTTAAATTAAGTGGATTATGTATAGTTATATCGACTATTGTAATTACCGAAAATATTATAATTATTTTTTTCCTATAATTCTAGTATCATTTATAGCTTTTAAGTCCAATCAAAAGTTTCTTATTGCAAAAGTTTCTTATTGTACTTGACAGGGTAATTTTAGCATTACTATAAAATCATACAGCTTCTGGAGGAGATTTAATTGAAATCTTTTTTACGTTGGTTTCTTTAAGTTAGATTAAAACTATTACACACGTCATATATAAGTCTCAAAGTAGTTGATGGATATTTCTAACTCCAAAGGGATAAAAGTGCATACGGGAATTTCGAGAACCATGTTTAAATATTTGGTAAAAAAAAAACTGTTCTTACAGGACAGATTTTCCCAGAATACTCAAAAGTCAAAATTTCATTGGTCAAATACTATTAGAATTGTCGGACAGGAGACTAGGACAGGAAAAAAATAAACCCGGACAGAAGACGGGCAAAAGTGCATACCGGAATTTTGAGAACCATGTTTAGAATATTTGGTAAAAAAATGTTCTTGCAGGATAGATTTTGCCAGAACACTCAAAAGTCAAATCCTCATTGGTCAAAGACTGTCACAATTATTGTCGGACAGGAGACTAGGACAGGAAAAAAATAAACCCGGACAGAAGACGGGCAAAAGTACATACCGGAATTTTGAGAACCATGTATAGAATATTTGGTAAAAAAATGTTCTTGCAGGATAGATTTTGCCAGAACACTCAAAAGTCAAAACCTCATTGGTCAAAGACTGTCACAATTATTGTCGGACAGGAGACTAGGACAGGAAAAACAAATAAACACGGACAGAAGACGTACAAAAGTGCATACAGGAATTTTGAGAACCATGTTTAAAATAATTGTTAAAAAAATGTAAAAATGTTCTTACCGGATAGATTTTGCCAGAACACTCAAAAGTCAAAACTTCATTGGTGAAACACTATCGCAATTATTGTCGTACAGGACACTAGGACAGGAAAAAATAAACCCGGACAGAAGACGGACCAAAGTGCATACCGGAATTTTGAGAACCATGTTTAGAATATTTGGTAAAAAAATGTTCTTGCAGGATAGATTTTGCCAGAACACTCAACAGTCAAATCCTCATTGGTCAAAGACTGTCACAATTATTGTCGGACAGGAGACTAGGACAGGAAAAACAAATAAACACGGACAGAAGACGTACAAAAGTGCATACAGGAATTTTGAGAACCATGTTTAAAATAATTGTTAAAAAAATGTAAAAATGTTCTTACCGGATAGATTTTGCCAGAACACTCAAAAGTCAAAACTTCATTGGTGAAAGACTATCGCAATTATTGTCGTACAGGACACTAGGACAGGAAAAAATAAACCCGGACAGAAGACGGACCAAAGTGCATACAGGAATTTTGAGAACCATGTTTAGAATATTTGGTAAAAAAATGTTTTTACAGGATAGATTTTGCCAGAACACTCAAAAGTCAAAACTTCATTGATCAAACTCTGTAACAATTATTGTGGACGAGGAGACTAAGACAGGAAAAAAATAAACCCGGACAGAAGACAGACCAAAGTGCATACAGGAATTTTGAGAACCATGTTTAGAATATTTGGTAAAAAAATGTTTTTACAGGATAGATTTTGCCAGAACACTCAAAAGTCAAAACTGCATTGGTCAAACTCTGTCACAATTATTGTGGACATATAGACTAGGACAGGAAAAAAATAAACCCAGACAGAAGACGGACAAAAGTGCATACAGGAATTTTGAGAACCCTGTTTAGCGGGGCAGAAAATATGTGGCAATATATTTGTAATTAAACGGCAGATTTTTTCAGAATACTCAAAAGTCAAAACCTCATTGGTCGAATACTATCATTATTATCAGAAGATTCGGACAGGATAAAACAAAACCGCTTAGCAAATGCGGATTAACTAGAATATTGACTGGATCTGAAGTCGCAGACGTATAGGAAGTAGACAGGTTGTACAATAAATGTGGCGTTGAATAAGGCAATAATCAAAGTTACTATCTCATTTCTACACTAGAATATTGTTTTTGAATGGGTATTGAAGAAGAATTTATCAGGACATTTGGGTGGTGTAGAATCGAAACCGGCAATCTCCACCAGTTCTTTTTTTTTATGTAATGGACATAGAAATATATCTTATGCATTTTTGAAGTTATAAATTTTAAACTACCTTTAAAAAATTCCAACACTATGTTATACAACTCAGCCATTTCACAAAAATTTTCGTTTTTAACTGATGGAAATACTACAGTGTTTCACCGAAAATATGACCGGATCTTATATTAATTTTTTGCTCCAAAAGACACATTAGGGCGTATTTTTAGGGACTTTTTTTCATGCACAGCAATTTACATTTATTCATTTACAACAATATATATTTATTCATATATTCATGTACAAAAATTTACATTCATTCAAGTACAGTCATGCCATCTTCTTCTGGACACATCGCCATTGCAAGGGAAAATGCTTGAATATCGGCCCTACGAACAATCAAGCTCTTCTGTGAGCAATTCTGTGGAATTAGAACATGTAGTAAAATAGATGATCGTATAGTGGTACTTTTTTTTAAAAATTGTTAATTTGATAAAACACATTCTGACACATGTCTCAGATAACTAAAAAAGCAAACTAGTATTTAATAGGTAATGTTAACATTTAATTTCTCTTCTTCTTACTTAAAATTAATTTTATCATTAATTACAAATTTGCACAGAAAACATCATAATAATTATCTACATACATTAAAAATTATTCGAACACATAATAAATCCTAGTAACATTTATTAATTATTTTGTGCTCTTGCCTGATAAAATATATTACAAATTATTATTACTCACCACCTCCCTCATTGGAGACTGAAGATTATATCTCATTGTCTAACTAAACTCGGTCGAAAAGTAGACCAGAAATCTCAGCATACAAAAATGGCGACTCGAGCTGAAGAGCAGACAACCCTGAGGTATCTAACAGTCGCGGGCTTTTCTTCAACTGCTCAAAAAACCGTTAAAAATTTTTTTTCATCACCGGAAAAGCAGAATTCCGAAAATGGTCTGGAACAATTAACACCTTTCAGCTATATCATTGGTTAAAAGATGGTTGCTGGGCCCTTACTATGGGGAAACTTAATGTCCCCTTAATTATCGAGAGGGTGGCAAGTAATTCTCCCTTCTGTGCACATGACCTTGCGTACTATCCGTACTGTTACAGGTCACACTAAATTGCCTACGAGAGGCACATTCCCTTCTTCCCGGAAAGCCGGTACGAAAAACCACAGGAATGATTTTCAGCACATATATATTTTAAGATTTACAAAATAAAATTGATACACTTATAAATGTGCATGTAACCTAATTAATGTTGTATCGAAATTATGAAATCAGAAAAATCAGAAAATATATTTTTTTAGAGATAAAACAGTATATTGATCAAAATAATTACAAAGTTGAGTTCCATGTCACAAATCCATTCCCATATGATGTCTTCCAACTCAGGAAACAATGGTTGCTGATCTGATCCACACTTGTGTCTCAACATTTCTCGCGCCCACCTGCTGACTTAGGTTATCGTACTCCGATAGTCATTTTCGGACCATTCGAAGATCCAACTTCTTTTCTTTGCAGAAAGCGGTAAGATTCTAATTTCGGGAGTCGTCTATGATCCCTTTCATGTACTTGACAAAATAGCTCATTCTTTATGACTTGACAAAAAAGCTCATTCTTCATCTTGATTGGGCATCCAAATATTATTCCCTTTAAATGTATTATTAAATCAAGCGTTAATTGAAGTCTTACAAAACAAGAGTGGCAACTAAATCTGTTACGATTGATGAACTACACAAATGCAATAAAAAATTGCAGGCACAAAATTCCAGAAACGTTTCTTGATTTCACAATAGTGCATTAAATGCGTCCGTCACAAAGCTTGATGTATTGAATTATGAAGAGTCTAAAGCCGGCCACTCACGTAGACTTCTATCATTTGGGACGCCGGGAGTTTTCGCCCCTCCAACGCCTGGTATCGGCCACTCACGGGGACTCCACGGCGTCCAAGGCCACCTGCCTTCGCTCACTCGTTATGCCCGATTTAACTCAGTTCATGTAGGTCTGTCGTGGTGTAATTTCGCTCACTATGCTCTCTCGCAAAAAATTAGCGGCATTTTTTGTCGCTTTATAATTCACTCAATATCGTTATTGTTTTCCTCCTTTAATTTGTTTATAAGAGCACAATTATTTCTTAACTTTAAATACACGTTATGAACGTGAAATAGTGTAAAGTATCGAATTCAGAGGCACAAACTTACTCATAAACGTATGTTTTCGATATTTGTTGTAAGTTTCTTAAAATTTTCTAATATTGTTAAATCCAGTTTAAATGGTTATTTATTTGCCGATATAAATTCAAGTATCCATACTCTTCGCTTTAAGTATACACACAAAAAATCATATTAAAGCTAAAAAAAACTAAAAAACACAGATTCTTTAAATTCAAAATTAGAATTCGAATTCGGTCGTTAGGAACTATGTTGAATTATTTAGCGTTCTTCTTAAATTTCAAGTAAGTGATATTAATGTAATAGTGCGTTTTAGGCATAACATTTTCTCCCCTCCACAAAGAAAAAAAATTGTCTGTGATTTTCTTTTAAATTAGATGCTCTGATTTTATAAGCCACTAAAAGTGGTTTTACTCTTTTCCTATAAGTTTTAAAGCGCAATTATTTCGTTACTTTAGGTATGTGATTTTGAAATATGTTGTGAAAAGTATCGAATTCAGACACTCGAAACTGCTAATTAATGTCTCCAATATCTGTAAAGAAATACTTTTAAGATCCGTAAACCATTTGTAAAGCCGATTGAAATGTTATTAGTTTTTCGATATTTCTTAAATTACTAGTGGTTAGCCCGTCAAAAATGACGTGTTAATTTTAATTTTTATCAATTTACATCTGCAAAGTCAATATTATTTTTATACTTATAATAGCTTCTCTACTTTTTTATTAAATTATACACATTTTTAATTAATTAAAATTATGCAATATCAGCACTATTATGATCCATTTAAGATGCAATTTTTTTAAAATTTAAATAAAATCTGAACACCACATAACAGCATCACTTTACTTAATTCTATTACGCTAAATGATTAATACATTAACTGCGGTGGAAAAATTTAACTTAGTTGTTTCATAATTTTAGTTCATAAATGAACCCGCGCCAAATATAAACCATTGAGGTGTTCGGTATGCAAAATGTTACAAGTTGAAAAATATTTTTATATATTTTGATCGAGAGGAAAGTATAATCTATATATATAAAACAGTTCCGTAACTGACTCACTGACTAATTCTTCGTCATGTGCATAACAACGAAATAGACAAAAAAAAAATTTTTTTTCTTGCTAATGTGGCAGACGATTGGACATTATCCAAAATAATATTAAATACAGTAAAAGATATGTTTCTCAAACTGTACTATATTCTTTAGTATGTTCTATTGGATTTAATTTGAATATTTTCTTCTACATTATTTTGTCTATTAAAGATTAATTTAAATTTATTTTATTTTTAAAACGCAATAATCACAGTACATTTGAATATGGTATCAAAAAGGAAAAAGCGTTCCTGGCAGAGAGATAGATCTGTGCTATTATTAGGATTATATGAATTCTTGTTTTTAAGTAAGATACAAAAAATAATATACCCCAGTTTTATAAACCACTAAAAATAGTTTCACTCTTTTGGTAGGAAGTTTGAGCTTATTTTAAAATTTCAGAGTGGGTTCAAAATCTTCAAATAAGGCCCATTTTTATTTTCTTAATATTTTGGAATAAAAAATTGAAACCTGAAACTCCTCGCTAGCTGTCTCTATGAAACTTTGTACAAGTTTCCATTGTTTTTTTAGAGTTAAAATTCTGAAAACGTTTCCCCGAAGCAAAAGTTACACCAAAATATTAAACTTTTATTTTGCCGTTTAAAAATTTATTCAACAAAATTTTTATAAATCCTTAAGATAACTTATCTGGTAATCTTCCCCGTGCACTAAAGGAAAAAAAAATATGTAAATAATGCCGGTTCGGAAAATTTATTAGCGGAATCAAAAATTTAGTATTAAAAAACAAAATTTTAAATATTTCAAGAATTTAACATATCCACAAGATATAAATATAATTGGAAATATTATTGGAATAATCTTCTGATTTAACCTTCCATAGACACGGTAATTTTCTATACAGTTCAGTGAACGGTATTAAAAATTCGGGATTAAAGAATAATTTTTCGACTTCCATTTTGTTCGAAAACAAGCGGTAAACTAATAGAAACTAAAGCCGGCGAACCTTCAGGCGTCTGGTATCTCGCGTCCAGGATCACACTCACGGAGACTTTTGGCGCCAGGAATTCGTTCTGGACTGAGATTCCAGACACCAAATTTTTGTAATCTGACGTCTCACCCAGACACCCCACTGACGGAGACTTTTGGTGCCTCAGATACCAAAAGCCCGTCATCCCAGATGACGGAAGTCTACGTGAGTGGCCGGATTAAGAAGTCACAACCACGTCCGTTCGTTATCTAGAGCGCACGCGTGTTGTGACTGAACACTGATTGGTCATTCGGCAGTAACTCTGATGTCCTCCTGGTTGATGATTTTAACGGGGGTTCATTTTTGGGGTAGGGCTTATATTACGTGTATCCTGAAAAAACATGCTAGGGCTTATTTTCCGATTAGGTTCAATTTTCGGAAAAACACGGTATAAGAAAGTATCCTTAACTCGGATTTTTGGAAAATGGAGATTACTATATTTGATCCTACATGACTCATGTGATTTATTATGAAATATTTATTAGCGTTACAATAATACTTAATCAAATCAAAGTTTATTAAGGGAGAAAGTATTACCTGCATACTTCACATATATGAAAAAAAACTACTCATTTTATACGTATATCAGGGTTATTTAAAAATTGTAAAGATATTTATAAGCTTGATAACATGAGTGTAGTTTTTGTCTTTTAATGTATTTCAAGAAACCCATGGTCATCATCGAGAGAAAAAGAAAGCATGTGTTGTTCATGCCTAACATATTCAGAAAATAAGATTATTTTCATTGTTGTTAACAGCTTGCTACTATATTTTCGTCTAGGTGTGGTGCAGAAGAAGAATAGCCCTAAATTGAACCAAAAGCCTCGACAACAGCAACTGCTAGATCAGGGTTTGTCATTGAGCGGTGTTTGTCAACAGTTGCCATTTTTTATATTATATAAATCAAACGGTTAATTCTTCCAAACAATTTTTCATATTTCCTTATAGAGCCTAAACATGTTATTTCTTGAGTATGTTTCCATTCAGATGTGCAGCATTTTATGTAGAAATGCCGCTGTACGTGCATGTTTAGTTTTAAGTTCCTCAGACGTGAATAACGACACCCCAACTAACGAATTGTCCGCAGATAGAAATACCCTCACTTACATCCACATACAAATTTATTGGTATACAATTGTTAGCTTGAAAATATTTCATACATGTTCAGGCACAGATACAGACCTATTTCTACAATTAACTCAGAATAGACCCTCTCTATGGACACTGTTTGAACATTGCATATAATTGCATTCATTGCGTATATCCATTACTGTAAATATGTTTATTACATTCTTACATTCAAAATTATTTTTTTATAAAAATTATGTGTGTCGTCATATTCCCAAAGTATTTTTCAAGACCTCACTTTTCCGGTCAAAATTTTTGTATTGTGGATGCTCGTAACTTTACAATATTTTTAATAATTCGTTTGAGAAATAAAACAATATCTATTCATATTCATACAATAGTTACGCGGAAACTAGTTTCGGGAGCTTTTTTATTCCGTAAATTAACTAAAGTGGGTAAAGAAGTGAAGTCCAATTATCAGCATTCACTAAACATTTTTTCAGCACTATTTAGTGCAAAACAGTGGAAAGAAACAAATATTTTCCAAGGCTCCTCTCTTCCGGTCAAAATTTTTGTGTTGTGGATGTTCGTAACTTTACGATATTTTTATAATTCGTTTGACAAATAAAACAGTATGTATTCATATTCATACAATAGTTACGCGGAAACTAGTTTCGTGAGCTTTTTCATTCCGTAAATTTGTCTAAAGTGAGTAAAGTTTAAGTCCCGAATAAAAGTAATATATAGCGTTTTTTAGAGTATTTTAGAAGTATTATTGTTAGCAGTGCGCGCAGACCTGGGTTTTTCAGTGACCGTATGGGGTTATGGATAGTTTTTGAAAAAAATTCAAAATATGGTTTATTTCCTTGTAAGTTAAAAATATAGCAAAAATTTAATAGTTATTTGTCATTGTAAACATAATTAGCTGCTTAAATATAATTTTTATATTAAGTAAATTAATGAATGTAAAATGATACACGCAGAGATCAATTCGACTGAATCGTGATATATCTTTCTTTTACAAACCATCCCTGAATTTTAATATTTGTTATGTGATATCAAAGATGAATTCAATAATTCCAAATATGGAATCTTATCACACTTCAAAATCCGTTTAACTATTTTACCTCACTCTTTTGAGTGAATCCCAGAATTTTGATACTATCGCAGAATTTTGATATTTGTTACGCAATATCAAAGGTGGATTCAGTAAGTCCAAATATGGAGTGTTATCACACTTCATGACCCACTGGACTATTTTACCTCAACCTTTGAGTGCGTAAAGAGAGTAATTTCAAAAGTTAATAGAGTCACAGCAAAACACCCACATTCTCTTAAAAGTACACATTAAAAAAATCCCAGAACGATCTTCAGCAAACATATTTGAAGGTCGATGATGAAATAGATTCAATCTGACGATAAAAAATAAATTAAATTTAATTTAACTTCCAGTAACCTTAGAAAATATAATCATATTTGCATTTTTTTTTACAGTTTTTAATAATCTACATACACTGCTGGCCACCCAAATTGCAACACCAAGAAAGACAAGAGATATCACAACAAAATTTATTTTGTAGATAACATGTTGACCAAGTATCAAATGATTAAATTTATAGACTTCTGTGAAGTGTGGTTCCTGCCAAAATCAGTAGCTAGAGTAGCCGCCATTGTTGGAGATCACCGCTGCTACACTCCTCGGCATTGATTCAAAGATACTTTGGATGAGTTCTTGGGGTACACCAGACCAAGCAGCTTCCACACGTTGCCAAAGTTGATCTGCTGTGGCAGCTGGGGATGGAATCTGGGTCAATCGTAGAGAAACCATGGACCACGTTTTCTATCGGCCAAAGATCCGGAGAGCGAGGCGGCCAGGGAATCAATTTAATCTGGCGATTGACGAAGAACCGTTGGTCAATGCGTGCCACGTGTGGTCGCGCATTATCCTGTTGAAATATGGCTGTGGGCAAGGCCTGAAGGTAAGGAAGGACAACTGGCTCCAACACCTCGGAGATGTAGCGCTGGCTGTTTAAAGTACCGGCAATGCGTACTAGAGGTGTGCGAGAGTGATATCCAATACCGCCCCATACCATAATACCCGGTACAGGACCAGTGTGGCGGTGCATAACGCAGCTGTTCAGCATCCTCTCTTCACGGTGTCTCCAGACTCGAATGCGACCATCGTGGTGTTGCAGACAGAAGCGTGACTCGTCAGTAAAAACAATTTCATTCCATTCTGAAGTCCACATCCTTCTTTCATCGCACCATTATCGGCGGAGACGTCTGCGGTTCTGCGTCAAGGGTAGACAAAGCAATGGACGTCTTGCGGACAGACCACTCTGCTGTAAACGGCGTCGAATGGTACGCGCAGACACTGGATGATGCGTTACAGACTGCATGTGCTGTGCTATGGTTCGTGATGTGACTGAGCGACCCGTCACTGCCATGCGCACAATTTGCCTGTCATCACGTGAAGTGGTGCGCTGAGGTGGATGCGATCGAACACGCCGGTCCGTCGTACCCTCCTGCATCCAACGATCACATATCCGCATTACAGTTGTTTGGTTTTCGTCCAACACGACTACCGATTTCCCTGAAAGATAATCCACAATCTCGGTAGGCCACTATCCTTCCTCTGTCGGACTCGGATACTTGATCAAAAGATGATCGCTGTTTTCGACGAGGCATAATTGATCGTTTTTTTGAAAAAACCACAAGAAAAACACAATTGCCGAACTTGAAATCGTCGAAATCTCCAAGCCTTAAATAGCGCTTTGAAGTGGCGCCACAGGCGCGCGTGGTGTGCGTCTGCGCTGAAATTCTAATTTTAGACGATGTATATTGTATTCGCAAAACTAAATTACATAAAATTCTTGTGTTTTAAATGTTCTATTTGACATCCCTTATTCTGAACTATCTTTCAACACCGCAATTTCCAGGATAATAATGCCTTTTGAAGTGTCAGAAGAGGTATTCTGTCCCATTCCTTCTGAACAGCTTTCCAGAGTCCTGTAAGAGTTTTGGGACGACGTTTGAATAATGCAGATTTTAAAAGACCGAAAGTACAAATATCCATAGGTGATACATCGGGAGATTAAGTTTGGATATCAGTGAAGGGTATGGCCTTGATACCAGTTTTTTGTTCCATTTCTTTTAGGAAATTTACAGTGGATTTTGATGTGTGACTGCTAGCTTTGTCCTGATGGAGTCTCACAGATTGATGGCACTGTGGGTAAAGCGATGGTATTTCATTCAGAAAAATTGGCGATAAAATATGTTCCTGATAGTATTTGGAGTTAATCTTGACATTTTTTTCCCACTCTCTATATTTTTAACTTGCCATTATAAGAAAAACCAGCAACAATCATGAATCCCTTAGAAAAACTTTCTTTCGATTCTGTGAGCCATGTACTTAAATTTTTTTCTCCCCATTTATGATAATAAATGGCATTTTTTTGTTGCAATCATTTAAATACACCCATGATTCATCTATTGTGACAATTGTTTTCCATTTTTTCTTTGGATAAGTGTTTCTCATATAGAATTCTGCAGCGTGTCCTGCGTTCAGCGATATGATTTGGAAGAAGACGATGAACATTGCGTTTTTTCGCTTTCTTAAGATTTAAATCAACGTTTATCATTTTGTTTACAGTGGACACAGAGCATTTTAATGATTTTGCAACTGTCCTTTGACTAGGGGGATTTTCTTTTAACATTAAACAACGTACCTTTGCAATAGTCGAAGATGTCCGTTTTTTCCTTGGATACTTGTTTGGAATTTTTGTCCCACTTAAGGCTCCAATTTGACGTTTTTTTCCTTTCTTGTTGACGATATTACCTATCGACGCTTTGGATATCACAAAACCATGACTCTCACATCGTTTTCTCACATCGTTCTCACACCGCAGACGATAATTTTGACTTTTAAAAACATAGTACAATTGCAATTATTTCTTACCGATTTTTTATTACCGCTTACCAAAATCGTCTAAAAAATGTGCAAACAGCCTCTGTATTTCTAAAAGGTGTTTTTTGTTTTAACACCTTTTCTCTCTTCATACTAAACCAAAATCGATAAATGAGGTTCAGTTTTAAAGATTAAGATCACCGCTTCATGCAAATTGTAAATTTCGAATTATACATTGTATTGTTCGAATTATACATTGCATTGTAAGTATAAACATTATAAACAATTTTTCTTCCCATGGATAGCGCGCGCGCTATATTTTTTTTTTGTTTTGCCATTATCAATGATACTGGGCCATGAGTGAATGACGGTTTTTTCGGCGCTCCGCATATATGCTGATTTCATATGTTATTCTTGATTGAATTGCGTTTATTTGTCTATTATTAGACAGTTTTAGCTTTGAGGAATACACAGATGTAAAATTTATTCAATTTGGATGTATATTTTACTGAAAATAAGGACTTAGAAGAAAAAGTACGTGGAAGGCTTAACTGGTGACGGTAAGCCGCTGACATAGCGGCTGAATGGGCGGTTTCGCCCGGGAAGAATTGTAGCACTTCGGGGCATTTTTGACTGCGCCAGCCAAGCGGCATTGAAGATAAGGTAGGATGTGTTATTAGCATTTGTTTATATGCTCAAATTGAGCAGTCAGACAGATATTTAATAGTGATCAATAACGTTTTTTGACGTTAATTTTGATACATACAATATTTTGATGTCCACTCGATAATGATAGATATATGAACTTGTTTGTGATTGCTTATCAACACGGCAACTTATTTTGAATATATATGTGTATATATATATATATATATACATATATATATAAGTAGTTAAAAAATGGATATAAAAAGTGGTGGTGTAAGAAGCAGAGTAAGGACCACGAGGAATGCCGTAGTTGCTAGGGGCTCTGCTAGAGGAAGTACAGACAGCACAGTGAGTGTTGAAGATGAAAAGAAAGTTGAAGGGGAGAAAAAAGAGCAGGAAAATGTATACGAAAATATGTTCATGAGTAATGAACAAACAGTGAATCAATGCCAGAAGAGAGCAATACAATTGCTTAACTCTAAGAAATTGGAAAAAGAGTTAAAGGAGGAAGTTATAGGCCATATCAATACAATTGTGTCAATTTTCAAAAAACAGCAGGGACACTCGCAATACCTTACAGGATTAGTAAGAGGTTTAGAAAAGAGTTCAGGTACTACATATGCTGATGTGGTGAAACAGAAATCGAGAGGTAAGTCGAGATCAAGATCGCGAACTACCGCTGATAAGGAAAAGCATGTTATTGCTGTATACCCTAAGTTAGAGCAATCGACAGAAGATACAAAAGAAACGGTACGGAAGTATATAGATCCATGTAAATTGAAGATTGGAGTTACAATGTTAAAAAAAATTAACAGAGGGGGAGTTCTAATAGGGGTTGAGAAAGAAGAAGAAATTGACAAAATTATTGAAGAAGTAGAAAAGAATGATGTGTTGAAAAGTGAATATAAAATAGAGAAGCCCCCCCAAAAAGATCCAAATATTGTAATATATAATGTTCAAAGAGAATATGAGGATAAGGAACTAATAGAAAAGTTATCTGTTCATAATGAAGAATTGGAAGGAGTGGAATTAAGAGTACTAACTAAGTATAAAACTGAGAGAGGGATGAATTGGGTATTAAGCATAAATGGTGAGGCGTACCCAAAAATTAAGAACCTAAAGCGTTTTAAACTAGAGTGGGAATGTTATAATTTTCGTGACTATGTAAGGCCCCGAATCTGTTATAAATGTTGGCGGTTCGGGCACCCAAAGAAGTATTGCAGGCAAACAAATAGTATTTGTAAAAACTGTGGGACTGAAGGACATGAAATGAAAGAATGTGTAAAAGAGACATGCTGTGTGAACTGCTTGAGGTTTAATGCGGTAAATAAAGTGAAAATTGACGATAAACATATGCCCACCGATATGAGGTGCCCTAAATATTGTGCCGAGGTGGAGCGCATTAAGTATCTTACATTTTATGGCGAGTAACTTTTTGTCTCTTACTTGTGTTCAGCATTCTTTTGTTGGTGGTTCCCACAGTCTTGTTTCTAATTCTGACTATGGCAATCCAGTTGTGTATAAATGCACACATCTTAATTTTAATAAGTCTATTAATGCAGTAAAGGAATTTACAAGTAGTTTAGATTTTGATATTATTTCTGCAAGCGAGCCTTATTTTAAAAGGGGTGAGAAACATATGTTGGAAGGTTTCCCGAGTAACTATCAGAGTATCTATTTTTGTCATGAACCTAAAGCGGCGTTAATCATTAAAAGAAGTATCAAGTATGTTAATTTGATTAACACGGAATATCTGGTAGGTATTAAGTGTGGAAATGGTGATAAAGAAATTTTATTTATAACTGTTTATTTACCGCCTGCAGGTGGAAAAATGGAGAGAGTAGATCCACAGTGGGGTCAGCTGCTAGACATTCTAGAGAGAAATAAAGGAAAGAAAATTGTTTTATTAGGAGATTTTAATGCAAAGTCTACGGTTTGGGGAAGGAGGCCCACTGACGTACGGGGTGCGGCAATAATAGATTTAGTTATTAGATTAGATGGCATTATACACAATGACCCTACAAGCTTACCTACATATTATGGTCCAGCAGGACAAGGCTGGCCTGATTTGACAATCACTTTTGGAATGAAGCAAGAGTACATAAGAGAGTGGAGAGTAGTAGACGAGTATGTACTGACAGATCACAACGCTATACTATTTGATATAGTAATGGATGATGTAAGTAAAAGAAGAGATACTGATCCAAGATGGGAGATAAAGAATATGAGATGGTGGAGTTTTAGAATGGAACTTAGAAAAGTAATGGAAAAGTTAGAGCAAGATATGGAAGAAATGAGCATTGATGGTGTAATAGAGAAATTTAATGAGGAAATTACGAAATTATGTAAGAAACATAGGAAGAAAAGAAGTAAGAAGAATCAGTCCAACGCTTATTGGTGGAATGAGGACTTAAGAATAAAAAGAAGCAAAGTGAGAGCACTTAGGAGATTGTATCAAAAGACGACTGACCCCCAAGATAGAAAGAATAGGCTGATTAAATTCAAAGAAGAGAGTGCAAGGTATAAGAAGTTGATCAATAATGCGAAAAGAAGTACTTTCAAGGAATATTTAGATAAATTAACTGTGAAAGATACTTTTGGTGCAGTAACGAATATCATTTCTGATAAAAGACAAAATGTAACTGAAAGAGTACAGGATTTAAACGGCGTAATTGTGGATAATGAAGAAGAAATAGAACGAGTTCTAACGGAATATCATTTTAATAGGATAGTAGAAGAGGAAGAGGACACGGAAGTGAGTGATAATAGTGAAAATACTATTGAAATAACTAATCTTGAAATTGAATTAACTATGAGTGAAATGTCAAAAGGTAAAGCACCTGGATATGAGGGATTTACACTAAGTATTATTCAAGAAACATATAATATTAATAAGAGAGTGATGTACTGCTTATTTAATAGATGCTTGAACGATGGCTACTTTCCAAAGGAATGGAAGAAGGCTAAGGTTATTTATTTTAGAAAAGGGGAGAAAGATCCATTATTTCCGAGTTCGTATAGGCCTATATGTCTGCTACCTGTACTGGGTAAGATACTCGATAAAATAATTACAAACAGGCTGGTTACGCATTTGGAATCAAACAATTTGCTATCGAAAGCACAATATGGGTTCAGAAGGAACCTGAGCACTCTTCATGCTCTCAATAACATCAAGAAAATAATTTATGAAAATAAAAGTAGGGATGAACATACTTGTCTTATTTCATTGGACATTAAGAATGCTTTTAATACTGTGAGAAGAAGTAATGTAATAAGGGAGTTAAATAAATTAAAGATTGAACCTAAGTTATATAAATTAATAATTAGTTATATTAGCGATAGAAAAGTTATTATGAGAAGTGGTGAGCATGAGTATAACGTAGGGGTCCCTCAGGGATCTTCCCTCGGCCCTATATTGTGGCTCATAATAATTAACGAATTACTAGACATTGATAGTTACAGTAATAATTGGTATATGCAAGCTTTTGCTGATGACCTAATGATAATGATTAATAGTAAGGTTAGTTATAAGTTTAAGGAAATTTCAAGAGAAGTATTGGATAGATGTTACGATTGGGCAAATAGGAATGAATTAAATTTCAGTATTGATAAGTGTGCTTATACAATAATTGCTAGTAAAGGTGTTATCAAAACCAAACCAACAATTAAGCTGGCGGGGGAAAATATAAAGTATCATAAAGAATTAAAGTATTTAGGGGTGTTAATTGATTGCAAGTTGAAATATTTACAGCATCTGGATATGGTTAAGGAAAAATCATTAAAGTTCTTTTATAAATTAACGAGAATTATTAAAAAGACATGGGGAATACGGGGCAGCATTATAAAACAAATTTACCTCACTGTAATTGAGAAAATACTACTGTATGCTGTGGAAATTTGGTATAACGAAGGTGTAGTTATAGATAGAAAATTGAAACAAACACAGAGACCATTTATGTTGGCTATAACGAAATGTTATAGAACCGTGTCTACGGATGCCCTAAACGTACTATTAGGCTGTATGCCACTGCATCTGAAAGCAAGAATAAATTGTAAAATGTTTAAAATATATGATGAAGGTGTAGAGATTGAAATAGGTGATGAAGTATTGAATAGAGCAAATTGTGAAGTAAGAACAAGCAGAATAAGAAAATGGAAAGATTTAATGAGTATTGAATGGACGTATGATAATACGCCGAAGACACAAGTAAGAATATATACAGACGGCTCTAAGATTGAGGAAAACGCGGGAGCTGGTGTTGTGGTATACATGCAAGACAATGAAAAGGAGATATATAGGGAAAAGATTATAAATGGCAACTCATATCTGGCAGAAATGAGAGCTATTCAAATTGCGATAGATGTTATGAAAATGAAAGAAGTTAAGAGTTTTGATATCTATACGGACTCTAGAAGTGCGCTGGAAACATTAAAGGCGGTTAATTATAAAGGCGAAATTTCGGAAAAAATTAAAGAGGTTATAAGTAATGAAGATATGAATATCAGCTTCCATTGGGTTAAAGCGCATGTTGGTGAAGAGGGGAATGAGGAGGCTGACAGAGTCGCGAAAGAGGCAACAGAGCTCGAATATGCTGGCACAACTTATAAACACTCTAAGAAAAGAGTTAAGGGAAAGATTAAAAGAGTGGAAATGACCAATTGGCAGGAGTTATGGAATGAGTCTGATAAGGGCAGGAGAGTGTATGAAATATATCCTGAAGTTTCAGAAGACAGACTTTGTAATGATTTCAAGTTAAATCAAGCTATTACAGGACGTGGGTGCTTTGCGGAATACCAGCACAGAATACACAAGAAAGATGATAAATGTTGGTGTGGGGAGAAACAGACTGTAGAGCATAGCATCTATGAATGTATAGATCTACAGGCTTATAGAGAAAGATTTCCCTCAGATTACACAAGCTGGAGTAAACACAAACTCTTTGTTGACTATTATAGTAAAAAAGTAATAAAAGATATAGTGGGGGTTCTGATGGATGTCCACATCCCTTTTTTTCCCGTTGAGGGTTTTTTTTTGTACTTATCTTTGTGTTTTAAAACAATATATGAATTAATATGGTATGCTATTAAATATCGAATTATATGGCTTGTAAAAGTAATTAACTTGAAAATTGATTGAATTTAATAGAATAATTTGTATGAAATTGTTGTAATATTAAATAACTGAATGTGTAAAAGTAATGTAAGTAATACAGATATTGCGAATTGTGAATTTGTTTGCTATACGTGGTTTACAAATATTAATTTATGTATGTATATGTGTTTATAATTGTTTAAATTATGTTATATAAAGCAGTTGCTTTTATGTCAGTATATAAATGCTTATATTTTGTTATGTAAGCGCAGATGCCTTTATGCATGTATATACTTATATGAAGTTAAATGTTCACTTATGAATTGTTAACTAAATTGTAGTTAAATTTTGTTGTTGAAGTTTAAAGTGATAAAGCAGTGACTAGGTTCAAGCGGAGCACAGGAACTGGCTCTGGATTCTGGAATTTAAGTTATTATTTATTATTAAATTGTTAATTTTATCTTAATTTGAAATTTGGTAGCTATTTAATGGACTCGAGGGGTCTATGTGACCTAGACTCCGATCTTTTGGGTCGGCGTCTGGGGAGATTGTGTTGTGGTGGCCAGGCATCAGTTGAATTCCGTGTGGCTAACGCCGGGACGGAGATATACTTGCATATTATCAATGATACTGAACTTTTAAAATTTAAAATAGTTTGCTTTTATTATCATTCGGTGATTTTCTTAATGAGTATCTTTATTGGCCCCATCCGCAAAGGTGTACATTAATCTTTTTGCATGGAAAAACCCTATATATTATTTCTAGAAGGTGAATTTTTGTGACGATCCCTTTCTCTCCCTTCATACTTAACCAAAATTGATAAATGAGACACCGTTTCAAAGATTAAGACTCCGCTGCTAACGAATTGTTAATTCAGAATGATACATTGTATGTTTTGTTTAAAAATCGAAGTGAAAAACTGAGTTTTGGCGCTAAAGTTCTTTCTCTGGATGCGTCGAAACGGCACCGTCAAATGTGCACAAAGAGGTGTTGTAATGTAAATATTACGTTTTCCACGAGTTTGTGTCATATTTAACTTTTAATACTGTCTACGAAGGTGTTTTGAAATGTACTTATCTCATGTTCCCCTGTTTTGTCTTATGCTTCACCTCCAGTATTGTGGCCAAGGCCTTTTTGTAATCGGTTTTGTATTGTCCTTACGTACCATTGTCATTAGGCAAATAAACAATTGCTACAACTGAACAAGTTCTTCTTTCATCCTACTACAAACCACCAACCTCGCTATATAATTTATCGTATTTTAATCGCAATCGAAAGGGTCGCACGGGCCATCTAGTAAAAAAATATATTTAAAAAAAACTGGATTTTTTAATTAATCTGGGATTTTTGAGATGTCATCTGCATTTATTACTTTTTTATCGGTTTTAACCCTGGTTGTTGGTAAATGCTATGACATATAATTATAAAATATATATTATTTTTCAATAATTAATAATTATATTTTTTCAATAATTATTAATATTTTTTTTCAATAATTATTAATAGTAATAATTTAATATTCAATATTATTTGAGTTATACCATTATATGTGCGAAGCAAAGGAAAGGGGGATATTGTTATCAAAAGCTCTGTAATAAAATTGAAATTGTCATAAGATACAAAATGGAATAAAACTTAAGCCTTAGTAAAAAACAGTTAATTGTTGTTAGGGAAATATTAAAATTGTTTTATTTAAAAGAAGTATTCATTGTGTTTACACAAGATGATAAATTTTAGCTATCGTTAGTTCCTGTGGAAAAAAAAACTGAGTTTTTTTTAATTACAATCTGGGATTTATGAGATGCCATCTGCATTTATTGCGTTTTTCTCGATGGGAACCCTGGTTGTTTCTAAATGTTATGACATATAATTATAAAATAGATATTATTTTTCAATAATTATTAATTATATTTTTTTCAATAATTATTAATATTATTTTTCTATGATTAAAATAGTAATAATTTAATGTAACGTGGATTTTATCGTTACAGTTTTCTTATTAATTGCACCTACTTTAAATACGAATAATTATTAATTTAAAGGATGTAATCACCTTAATGTTTGTAATGTTAATATTAATCTTAGGATCTTTCGCTATAAGCATTTTAGCGCAATTCATGTATCGCCCCTCTTTTTATGTGGGAGGTCTAAAATGGTATATCTTTACTCCAGTAGTAGCTATTGATAGCATCCGCTATTTTGTTCAGCAATACATTTTTTCCAAGAACCCAATTTAAAAGTAGTTTCCTTTATTTGAAACTGCAATTTACTCGTACAGATAATTGGATGTTTTATGGCTTGTGCCGACCTGTTAAAAGGACCGGACGTTTTCCATACAGGGGTCGCAGTAATTGCTTTTTAATTGGCATAAGGTACAATAGCGCGGACACTTTCTATCTATTTCCCAGTCTGTAATCTCCGTCATCTGTTGGCGACCTCCATCCATCCCCGTGAGAAAATTCTAAAAAATTCTCCTCCTGGCCCAAAGCGAACTTCGCCAATCTTTATCGGGGCCGCTTCACGTCACTCGTGGCTAAGTCCAATCAGTGGCCGTCCCGCTCTTTTCGCTCCTACTTGGCTATATTTTTTGGCGGTGAATCACCGATTTTCGAGTTACGAGGGTTTGTTCTTTACAGCGGTTTATCGATGAAGTCCAATGCTACTCTCCGTGGACCGTAGCTCTTCTCCGTAATTTGGCGATATTTTTTGTTTAAATGAAGTTAATACAACCCTAGCCTGTGTGCGCCTTGTCCAGAATGAAAAGAGATTACGCAGTCGGTTTTATAGAGAGAGCTACATTTTTCTGATAACTAGCTGTTTCCTTTTTTATGCTTAACCCCCCCCCCCCACACACACACACACTTCAGTTCGGCTTGCCGACTGTTGGGGGACACTAACCCTTTTTTTGCATTGATTCTTCATTTACTACTGTGAACCTTGACCGATATGGTGACAACTTGTGTGAGCTTAGATTAAGTAGAACAGTCGACTGTAATAGCTAATTATAGCTCTTATGTTTTTTTTTATATTCAAGTCAACGATCGTTAATATAAAATAAATGAATGTTTGTATAACTTAGTCTAATTTTTTTTTGTTGAACTGCCACTAGAAAGTTGACAGTGGGGAATTTAGGGTATTTGTGGTCATCTTATCTTTACAACGTCTCTACGATCCGGTCTTGTGGCATAGATTGCCGAGTGGTGTCTTCTAGTAACTTCGCTACAGGTTATTACTTCCGTTCTCCAGCCTTTTTTAGCGTCGCAGAGATGTACAGTTCCTTCCATTGTGCTGTTACTATTTTACAGAACTTAAAATAACCTGGTACTCTTCCCTCTGCTCATACTTCGTTTTAGACACTAAAAACTGTATGCGTTCTGAATTTATCATTATTCCACGGACTTCTAGATTTCATCAGTAGAGACAATTAATTTCTTCAGTATAGTTAATCTCTTCTGCTTAAGTAAAAGTGAGAACTTTCTTCAATACTGATTTCATCACTAGCTAATAAAACTGAGAACTTTCGTCAGTAACTAAGTTTCTTCTGTAGCTAGTTTCTTCAGTAACTTCCCACTATAGTACAGAAAACTTCAGTAACTAAAAAACTTTCACTACATTTAATATTCAATATTATTTGAGATATGGCTGTATATGTGCGAAGCAAAGGAAAGGGGGATATTGCTATCAAAAGCTCTGTCGTAAAATTGAAATTGCCATAAGTTACAAAATGGAATAAAACTTAAGCCTTAGTAAAAAACAGTTACTTGTTGTTAGGGAAATATTAAAATTGCTTTGTTTAAGAGAAGTATTCATTGAGTTTACACAAGATGATAAATTTTAGCTATCGTTAGTTCCTGTGGAAAAATCTGGGTTTTTTTAATTGCAAACTGGGATTTTTGAGATGCCATCTGAATTTATTACGTTTTTCTCTCTGAGAAACCTGGTTGTTATTTAATGTTATGACATATAATTATAAAATAGACATTATTTTTCAATAATTATTAATTATATTTTTTCAATAATTATTAATATTATTTTACAATAATTATTAATAGCAATAATTTAATATTTAATATTATTTGAGTTATAGCTGTATATGTGCGAAGCAAAAGAAAGGGGGATATTGCTATCAAAAGCTCTGTAATAAAATTGAAATTGCCATAAGATACAAAATGGAATAAAACTTTAACCTTAGTAAAAAGCAGTTACTTGTTAGGGAAATATTAAAATTGTTTTGTTTGAGAGAAATATTCATTGTGTTTACACAAGATAATAAATTTTAGTTATCGTTAGTTCCTTTGGAAAACTTCCGCAGATTGATAAAAAAAAAAAAATATTTGTTGAGAGATATTGGTTTGCATCTACAAAAGAAAAATTGGAGTTCATTTCCGAACTCAAATACAAAATTTTCCCGAAAAAGTCGTTTTATGCCCTAAGGAATAGAAAAAAAGTTACGTTATCATAGCCATGCGAGGTCTGCCACAATGTCTATTCGTAAATAAGTGTGTGCATAAAACTGCACAACGTGTTCAGTAAAGTTTGAGTCGTAATATTATTTTTTAGTAGTAATATTATATTTCACGCACCCCGTTACATGTTGTAAAAGTAATCCAATGATCACATATATGCATTTGAAAGAAAATTTCAATCGTAGACATTTAAAAAGTTTTTAGGTAGGGAATGAACAGGCGATATTTCATACCAAACGAGTCCCATTATAGATCTCTGAGACACACAGTGCACAAAGTTGCTTTAATTTTCATTGGGTTAATCTATCGAGACGACTTATTTTGAAATTATGCCTGCTGTGTACTAAACCTATTGGATTCGCTCACCTTAATGTTAGCCTATTGAGAATATTCGTCTACTATTTACAGCTACGTAAATGCCGATAATGCACTAAAAATGGAATTTTAGCCTGAAATTTTCTGCACCTTGCAACAGGATTCATTTTATAAATTGCGGCCACCAAAGGAATTGAGTAGCGTGCAAAACACACTATAACAGATTTTTTACCCGAATAATTTAAATTTAAAAATATTATTTGCATTTTTTTAACTCTAGAAAGACGGCTGCCGTCGTTTTGACGGTTTCGGACAAACTATTGAGCGCTATGTCTGTATTTATGTCCTCAGGCTTCTGAAATTTTATGATTTTTCCTAATTTTACGCGAAATATGTACACATTTACAAAATTATATTCGATAGTAAAGAGAGGGAGAAAATGTGTTGTGTACCTACTAAGACTCAAAGCCGTCGATTTGACGGCAATAAGAAAACGGGCAGAAATCTTTAAAATAATACCGGAAAAATGTTAGTTACTTTTTGTCTCTTCCTCCTTTTGCAAATAACAGAAATATTGGCTTTTCGGAAATATTGGTGGTAAAAAATAAGAACTGCACAAACCATGCATAAATTTTTACGGATAAACCATACCTGGTTGTCATCTCGGCATACCTGCAAAAAAATATGTCTAACCAATATATAAAATATGTCTAACCAATATATATAAACCAATATATAACTAATTTGTTATATATTGGTATGAAACAGTTGAAAATTTATAGTATTTAACCATTTAAAAAAAAACATTAAATATTTTAAATTATTGATTTTATTTTTAATAAATAAAAAAAAATAATAAAAATTTTTAATAATAAAAATGACGACGTTTATTCTTTTTAGTAAGAAAAATATTGCCGTCTTTCTAGTGTTAAAAAAACGAAACATCTCCCAAGGTGTAATATATCTTTCTCTATTACGGAATACAATTTTAAAAAAATCTTTAAATGTGAGTCGACAATCCTTGGACAAATTTTCTCCATAGGTAAACAATGAAACAAGGGAATCCAATACGGTTAGTACATAGCAGCCTTAAGAATGGATGGCTTGGATACGGATTGTAGAAAACAGTGTGATGATCGGTGTCCTTTCAAGATATATATTCCTTATCTAAAGTCATAAAGTAATTATTTGGTTTGACATATAAGTGTATTTGGAGATTTATTCGGATATTTCTGCAGGAATATTTACACACTGGTGGTTAGCCCGTCAAAAATGACGTGTTAAATTTAATTTTTATCAATTTACATATGCAAAGTCAATATTATTTGTATACTTAAGAGCTTCTCTAATTTCTTTTATTTAAATTATACACATTTTAATTATTTAAAATTTAAAATAATAATCGGAGTGTGATAAAATTTATATCACGAGAAAGATCATAAAAATTACTTTAAAACGCAATCTTTTTCTAATCTTTACCTCTATTTTCCAATTTTTGGTGAATTTTTAAAGATTAATTTTTATAATTTAATTTATTAAATGCTGATCACGTGGTTTCGTTCTTTTTGATACTTTAAATTAATTTATCGTCACATACATAACAACGATATAAATTGACAAAATAAATATATTTTTTTTCTTTCTAATGCGGCAGACGATTGGACATTATCCAATTCTTCTACATTATTTTGGTTATAAAAATATCCGTTACGATTTTTTTTATATACATATATTTTTTGCATTAATTGCATACATTGACCATTGTATTTAATTTGAATGTACTCCGTAGTGAAGTACGGGTTTTTACATATCACCACGCATGCGTCGAAGTTGCAACTTTCCGAAAATACTAAATTCGACATTATTGTAATATCTGGTTAAAATATCAATATTATATGGTTAAAATATAAATAAAGATATTAAAAAATTCATATAATGAAAAACTGTTTTACTGTGAAAAAGATTCTCTGATTCAATTTTTCTTAAATTAACGACGATGAATGAATCACGGTGAATGAATGACTCTCTCGTGTTTACATTTTCAAGTTCTGAGTATATAAAATGAATACTTCTTATTAATTTAAATGAAACACTATGATAACTCGAAAGGTGGTGGAAAAGAGATAATTTTCTAATGAATATAAATATCACATCGAAAATGCGTTACAATGAAATTATATTTTATACTGAGAACAGTTTTAAACGTTGGCGAGCTGTTTTGAAATTGTCATAACCATTTATTACAGCCGTCTAAAAATCGAAATAAAGTAGCTTTGTGTCTACATTACGTTGTTTCTAATAAATTATTTGGGTTTAGATAGCAAATAATCTTTTTTAACTTTAATTTTAACTTGTTAAGCCTAACTCATAAAACAAAATGGATGCCATAGTCTGATATATATATATATATATATATATATATATATATATATATATATATTTAACATATGGCTTTATTCGGAAAATTAATCCATATTTACAGGAAACACAAACAGCAAAGAACTAAGCATTGAACAGATGCATAAAGCACAACAGTGAACAAAGTCAGATAAAAGGTGTTAAAAGTTCATAGAAAGTTCATCAAATCTCTAGCGTCCCAGTATAATTTGGTAAAGTTCTCACTTTTTTGGGCTTCCGGATCAAGTCCTGGGCATGTAAGTAGGTGATCTGCATTCATATTGCCTGCCCTGCTGACCTGGCATTCACTTTTCGTTAGGATGCCAATTCAGTTTAAATGTTCTGCTAGACAGTCGTGGCCTGTTTTAAGTCTGAAATGTGCCACTGATTCTGTACGGGGTTTTTTGCTATAGTCTTTCCAGCTGTCTTGAATCTCTTCCCAACGTTTCCCTTTACATAGAAAGTTCTGTTCTGTCTTAAGTTTTAAAGAGATTTTGTTGTAGATGTTTTTCTTTATTGAGCCTGTAGAGATTGGATGAGTTATCTGTTGTTCTAGAGTTCCCTTCTTTGCTAACGAGTCAGCTCTTTCGTTGCCCTCAATGCCAACGTGCTATGGGATCCATTGAATTTCTATCATTTTATTATTGCTTTCAAGGAGTTTAGTATTTTGTTTTATTTAGGAGAAACCAGGCAATTCAGTGCGACGATTTGTCGTAACAGCCTGTATTGCAGCCATTGAGTCCACCAAAATTACAGCTTTAGTAAATAGGTTGGTATTCAATATGAGGGTGTCCATTGCCAATGAACAGCCTCATATTGAATACCAACAAATACAACACACATCAACCTGATGTGCGTTGTACACATCAACCTGATATTGTCACATGAAAACTGACAAGACGGTTAAAAACACAGACATGGAGTATAGAAATTTTATTGGAAGTAATGAAGTTCTATCGGAGTGCAGCAACTTATATATCCTAACTGAACATTCAAATTAATTCAATTTACATATACTGGAATATTCTCGAAATTTCCAGAATGAGAGTTAAATTAAATAAATAAAACGCAGCCCGCGAGATTCGAACTAAGGACAGAGCGCTCCGAAGGTAACATAGCTACCTCACAGCCACCGGTTCACTCTCAAGAAAGGGAAAATGCGGCAATATATTTTTGAAGCTGTCGCTCCGGAAGCGTTCCAGATAGAGGAACAGAATTGGGCTATTATTAGGATAGATGGTTGCTTCGTATTAAGTATTTCTTAAGTTTATTAAGCATTTTGAAACTTCCGGATACAAATTCCTCATTCGGTCATGCTTAAACTAGATTTAGCAATTTTCAGTTAAGCATCAGACAATCTAGAAGTATATAACACAGTCATATTTATAGATTTTTAGTTGAGAAAGGGAAAAAAATGAATTGTTTTAGGACACATTATTAGACTGTGTAATATCCCATTTTATTGGTCAATTCATTTAGCGTCAGAATTCTTGAAATATTCAAAATATTTCAAACCGATTTTTTTGACATGAGCAAGAGGAAATATTAAGTATGAAAATATTGGTATTGGTTATTGATAACACGTATTGATTTTCAAACTTAGGGGTCCTTCGTGAATCACCCTATATCAAACATTTGCGATCTACGCATAAAGTCTCACATTAATTAAAGAAAACTCCTTTTAGAGATTTCCATTGTAGTCCTCTAGTGTAATACTATGTTGAATCTCACAGCTATTACTAAAACTGTATTAATAAATCCTATTCTAGTGTTTGTTATTTATAACTTTCAATAAATAAATAAAACTAGCAATGTAATATGTATTTTTAAAATTTAATTTAACAGGTCCCTGAAATATATTGTACTTTAATATTTAAAAAAATTAAAAAATCTAAAATTATAAAAATTGTTCCCAAGTTTCTAATCTCATTCTCAAGGGTAACGCAAACATAATAAGTTTGGGTTCTAGAGTATTCTCCATCTTTTGTTGATTGTTCGATCACAATTTATAATTTTTATTTTGTTGTTCAATTTAAAATTAATTTTAATCAGGTGCACTGTAGTTAATAATAAATTGTTCAGCTCATTTTGAAATTGTTATGTTTCTCCCACATAGCTTTACACTGTAAAAATAAAATGCTGTTTTAGGTACATTACCAAAATGGAAGTATAACTGGAAAGGAGCAAAAGCATGTTTAAGACACTAAAGTGGGATATCCAAAACAGGTCATTTCGCTACCCAGAAGCATTACACCCTGAAACAGAAAGCTTTCTCGACCTGAAGCAGCACATCATTTTTACAATGTAGCACACCGATTTAGTTATACTCTAATGAGCAGCAAATACTTAATTTTACTTTCAAATGCACATAACAAAAGAGGAAATAGGCATTTGCTTTTATCGGTTTACTGGTATATTTTATCAAACATGTTTTTGTGACAGAATAAATCTGTTTTTCAAATTTTTTATTTCCTATTATAATTTTAACACCATATTTATATTTAATAGCTGTATTAATTCAACCCTCTTAATTCCTTTATGAGAATTATTCGGAACAGTATTTTGTCATCGTATATTAGTGAATTCTCAATAAATTCCAAGGGAAAAGTCTGGGAGATTATTGGGGATGGCTGGAAAAGGTTTAATTAAAAAACAAGTGGCTGTGGCTAATTTTATATTAAGAACCGGGCATGACTGTCTGGCCGAACACCTGGCCGAAACAGGGAGGCCGAACTCGAGCATAAGCACTTGTATAAGCACTGTCCATTATAAGCACTGTCCATCATAAGCACTTTAGGTAAGACTGATAATATGAATGAATCCCATCTACTTGCCTGTTCGGGACTGGACTCCAACTTACAACAGAATGGTAACTTGAGTACTCTTTATTGGTGGGCAAGAGAACCCATGTCCTGATCATACGGTCTTCAAGCATTATTATGCTCCTAGCTTTTTAAATTTTTAAATTTTTATCTTTGAACTCTAATTTTGTTTTTAACTGCGTTTCGGGCCTATTTTGGTCGTTCCTCTTGAAATATTTTTGCAGTTTCTGTTTGTTTTGATGAGTGGCCAGATTTGTATGTTCTAAATTGCGATATGTAACAACACAACAACTGTATTAATTCAACAAACATAAAACTAGTCTAGAAAATCAATAAATTATTATTATTATTATTATTATTTTTGAAAATCGAATTGTATCATCCAAGTATGTTTGATCTTAATTTTCGATTTTGAACAAACAACATATAAGGTGCAAATGTTACACCCAAAGTGAGACAACGCGTGATTAATTGGACAGATGATGTTAAGAGTTAACCATTAATAACTCATTAACTTTTTAACTTTAAGCTTTCTCAAAGCATTTTCCTTTCCAACAGAAACTTCGTAAACTAGACGAATGTGAAATGAAATATCAGAACAAAGTCGCGTGCAATCAAATTCTTGATCGGTTAAATAAGTCTCGGTTGAAATGACAGTAGTAAAAAATAACGAGAATATAAATAACATTTTCCATGACTTTTTTTGATTAAAGCAATAAATTTAACCCGGGGGTAATTTTTTTGCCTTATCCACCGACCATGAAGATATGAGGATTCAGAAATGAAATCATTTGTCTATTTTTTTTGCTTTAGTGAAAAAAAAACAATACCCTTAGACTTTTTTATTTCCTTAGAACAATCCATCCATATTTTTTCTTTAGAATATATTTTCTGTGGAATACGGGATTATTTTGTTTACCCGATTATTTATTTATTCATGAAGTAATTCCCTCACACGTGAAATATCCATTCTTATATAAAAAATGCTGCCTCTGACAATTTTTTTTAACTGCCCAATCCTTAGGGGGCGAAAAACTAAACCTCAGATGGAGAAAATATAAAAAGAAAAAGAAAGATATCCATAAACTAAAAAAAAATATTATGTAATCTGAATCAATGTGTTCACATGGCAACGTTTGAAATTTCTTTTTCATTTTCGAATTTCAGTCTTTATTTGGATCTCTTATTATCCGACCCTACTTTCTATCTCAATATGCAGGCTGTTTCAGAAAATTTGACATCATTTGAGATATAAATATCTCAGCAACTACATTGTCTAATCTAATGAAGCTGAAGAGGTTTATTGTTGAGTAATTTAATATTTATTTACAAAAATAGGAATGAGAAATACAAATGCATGTGGATTCCTGTCAAATGTGTTGTAGCATGTCATTGGTAACAGTTATCAAAGCGGAACTGATTCTCTGCCTGAATTCCTCTACATTTGAAAAATGGTTTGGTTTGAAGCACTACAGTCAACTTCTTGCTACTCGAGGGCGAATTAGACCGGCACCTACAGTTTAAAGCCGATTCCGAACGTCTACATACATCCATACCAACAGTGGGACTCGAACCCACAGGATCTGAACCGAATGCCAGCGCTCTAGCCATTCGGCCATCTCCTGGTCTACATTTGAAGGAAGCGGGGTACATAATCCAGGCCTTGAACATAACCTCCTAGAGTAAAACATCATAAGGTGTCAGATCTGGTGAACGCGGTGGCTATTAAAAAATAAATGATAATAGTGTTATATAAAATATCTAAGTAAAAATTTGACATATTTTCCATATGATATTAAAATAATAGGTCATTTGAAGGAATTTAGCAAAGTTATTAAATCTTGAATTGAAGTCAAATTTTCTGAAACACCCTGTATATGATAAAACATAAGACGGAGTGACCCGGGAATGGTGATATGATGTAACACATTTATCCGATTTGACTATTTTACATTCCGAATATATGTTTGAAGATGTCTGATTTCCTGATGATGGGTAAGTTGTCAACTTTTTTGCCGTTAGTCACAACATGGAAAACAATATTTGCAAAGAAGCCAGTTTGCAGTGCATATTTGTTGTTCAACATATTACGCTCCTTGGGGGAGCCTGTAACCCTTTGAGGGCGCGTCCCTAGGGGGCGGATCGGGGAATGACTACACTGGAATTTCCATAGGGTCGTAGAAGGGAAGTAAAATACAGTGATTTCCGCTTAAAAGAATCACGTTGGTTATTACTGATTTTGATTCTTATAAGCGGTTGATTCTTATAGCCGAAATTTTTGGACAGGCACACAAACACACACAAACACCTATATATACATATATTAGATAATTTACCATAAAATAATCTTTAATTTACGTTAATTATCTTTTATTAAAATTATTTTTTATAATTTTAAAAATACAACTTAATTTCTAGACCTAGAAGTAGATACACATAATTATAATATGAGAAAAAAAAAATCCAATATTTGTTACAACATACCTGCATAACGGTTTTACCATTTCAACTACAGGAAGGGAGCAAGAAAAAATTTTCTATGGTAGTTTGACGTAATGAAGTTTTCAGGAAGCCATTTATACCTCTTTCAAAACTAATAGTCTCAGACGAAGATTCACCTTCTAGCTTACGTTTCACGGTTTGATAACATGAATCTACTAATGTCAGGTTTTCCTAAGTGATAGTGGACACTTCGCCGAAGATTTATGTGTTTCAGGATTTTAGGAAAAATGAACGGAAAGCGAAGAGTGGAAGCTGATTCTTTAAACCGATGGATTGATAATTTAAAGCGAAAATTTTAACATGAAAATAATACATTTGTTTTTGTTTTTGTCATATTGATTCTTATAAACGGTTGATTCTTATAACCACTGATCAGTATAAGCGGTGGTTACTGTACCTTCTTTTGACCTACATACAGAAGTTTCTCCTCTCTCGAGGCATGATACCTTCTTCATTGGGTAGTGTAAATTCTTTTTTTCTTTTTTTTTCTTTGTGTCTTCTGCAATATTCCTAGACACGATGACAGCAACAACATGTTACTTAGTGACTAAAACTGAAACTGTAGATTTGTTTTACATAAAGGTCCTAATTTTGTCAATTGAAAATTTACATCAGAAACATATAATATTCAGATTCATAAAAGGTTTGTAATAAGATAAAATGTGATAATTTCGACTCAGTACTGCACATTCAAAAATTTTCATTTAAAGAAGACTAAAAGTCACATTTTGCCGTATTAATTCTAATGTAAAACTTTTGCTCTAAATAGCAATTATAGTTTCTTTCAACTAATATGAAGATAAAAATGCTTATAGTTTGGCTGTTATGAAATAATAGATGTGTATTTGCCTATTTAAGTTATTTTTTTTTAATAAACCGTTTCTTTACAAGTTAGAACTTTGCTGGTGATTCCATTAAAGCATCGTTATGTTACGGTCTTTTGGATATGATTATATTAAATTTAGATATATCTTTATCATGCGTAATATTTCTAAATTTATCAGCGAGTGCCAGTATTATGAAAAATAAGATGTGTCAGACTAGATTGGTAACGACAGACACCAACGAAACAAACTCTTTTCCCATTTAAGTATATTAGTTTAAAGGATAGAAAAAAACATTCCGTTTTCATACTCTAGGGAAAATTAGCACAGGGATGATGGATCGCAAAGCAATTTAACTAAATATTTAAAAGCAATATTAGTTTCCTCGAAAGTATGTTTAACTGATTTGATTAAATTACAGTGTCCGTAAGTAACTTTCTTCCATATAGAACACAGTGAATCTGTAATACAGACTTGCAAAGAAAATAGAAACATCCCATTTAAATGTTCCCTTTGAATAAGTAAATGGTAGTTTCTGGAAAAGAGTTAAGTCTTTTCACTGATAGTACAGTTCATAAATTGAATTTAGTAGAGAGAACTTTACAATCTAGAAAAGTGATGAAAGGAAATGGAAAAATATCTTTAGCATAAATATGACAGATACATATCTATCGAATTGTACAGCTAAGTGGAAATGCTGTTTTTTAGTGAAAAAGTAACACTATTTTGAATCATCATGCAAAAATACAGAAATATTGAAATAAATAGTTAGTAAATAAATTAAGTAAATATTAGGTATAAGCGAATTTTGGAGAGCTGAAATGATAAAGTGATACATAAAATCAGATAAAGGGCTTTAGAAAGTAACTAATATTACTATGGAAATTATGCTACGATTGAAGTTTAGTATTCAGTAAGGACATACAGTTTTTGCTGTTTTATTTTCAGATAACAAAACAATTTTCATATATACACATGTTTAAATGGATATGTTCTGTAACAAGCAATGATGAGATATTCATCAATTTCTTTATCTCTCCAAGTCATTTATTTAGCGTTACAACATATTTAAAGAACACGGAAGGATTTCTCTTTTGAGATATGGTTATGAGAAAATATATGGAAATATTATTAGAAGGAAAAGACTAAACTATATATTTTATTTCGCAATTCAAAGATATTTTTTATGATTTGCATTTTATTTTAAAATCAGTCTAGACTTTCCCCGTTTTGAATAATTTGAATAAAATATCTATCAAAAAAGAGATAAATTTCCATTCATTAATCAATTTGCTTTTTTTAATATACAAAGTTCTATTTTAAAGAGCTTTGTTTCAAGATACAAAGTTCTATTTTAAAGAGCTTTGTTTCAAGGGATGCTTCGACCGATAATGGCCGAATGCCTATGGCGCTGGCTTTTGGTCCTGAGTCTGTGGGTTCGAATCCCACTCTTGGCATGTACAGTTGTAGCCGTTTGAAATCGCTTTAAGCAGTAGGTCCCGGTCTAATTATCCCTCGTGTAGCAAAAAAATTACCGTAGCTCCCCAATCCATTAAAGGTATGCTTCAGGTGTTTTTTTTTAAACAGTAAGACTATTGCTTGAAACATTATTTACTGGAATTACCTTATTTCTCTATATTAAAATAGATACCATATTTTTCGGATTCTAAGACGCACCTTTTTGCATAAAATAATGACTTAAAATTGGGGTGTGCCTTATGGTCCATAGGAAACATTAAAATACAATGAATATTTTATTATATACTACTTAGGATTGAACATTAATAGTGGCAACTAGGTATGTACAAAATATACAGAATACATACAGGAGTAACACTTTTATAGCCCTTCAAATTAGTAACCAGCATTGTTTAGCACCCATTGCTAACGTCCTGGAAGCTGCAGGATGCCGTTGTCAGCACCTGATTTGTCGATCCTTCGAATGGAGCAATCTACGGCCTGCAGAATATCTGGTGGAATCCACGGAGCAGTTCCTATGAGATCAATGTCACAGAGACTTAAGTCCGGGTAATATGGGGGATGGTAGAGCACTTCCCAGCTCCAGCGAGCAAACGCATCAGACCCTGTGTGCACACAAGCATTTTTCTTCCATCAGTACGATGCAACAAATTATTTGGTGCGATAGACCGGTAACTAAAACATGGCTTTGTTAATACTGTCACTGTGTAGGCGTGTGATGTTTGTGGGGGAGAGCGCATTCGGTCTGAGGTAAGGCAGGTATGTGACATTGCGTATGGTGTAAGCTACTTTCCTTTGTTCTGCTGCGTGGGGACTCTACAACAGTGTTGTCACTGTTAAAGTTCCATCCCTCGTATATTTATTTATTATTTATGTTTTATACATTTTTTACATATGATTTATTATATTTAATATGTATATTTTTTATCTTTATTTTGTAAGGAATGGAAAATATCTTCATATACCAAACAAATTACAACATATTCTATTCTAATAATCCTCCCATAAATTTGAGGTGCATCTTTGTGACGCTCCGAATCAGACGTCCCATAAAAATTTTATTTAATGTGATTTCGTTAAGGCAACAATGGACCCTGAAAAACTTTTTTTTAATTTATTAACCAATTGCTATGAAATTTTGTATACTTATACAGTGCTGTTTAGAGTTGGAAATTCTAAATTAAAAAATCAGAATGTAATTAATTAAGATATTAATTAAAATCAGTTTGTTAATTACTCTATTTTAAAATGCTCCATGCGCATTAATTTTTGTCTCAGATATCTAATTTTCTCTCTTAAGCTAACTTTATATAGTTATAATAAAAGTTAGTAGCAATATTTGATTTACAGTCATATTTATAAAAATTAGAAAAGAAATCGATAAAAATAGGTCATTTTATGCAAAATTTTATCAAAAAAATTTTTTTATTGTAAAAATTTTAAGTTGCTTTAAAATAGTATAATGAATTGATTACTAAGTTTTATCCTAACATATATAAATAATCATTTTATGAAATTTTATGAAAATTCAAGAAAAATCATGACGCATGGAGCATTTTGAACTTACCAAAACGACATGAAAACTTGTTTTGAGAAAATGGCATTTAAAGTTTAAATTTACTAAGATTTCCATTGTTTACGTTTGAAAAAAATACTTATAACTAGGTTAATAATGATCGGACTAACATACTTTTTTAAAATTTAAAGATGATGAGTTGCAGAATTATTTTCTGAGAGAAAACAAAATCGTTTTGGGGACATATTTTTGTCAATCTGAAGGTCCATTGTCGCCTTAAGAAAGAGCATTCGGTTAACAGTCACAATATCTATTATAACAAACAAGGGCAGACATCTCAGAAATGTTTACAGTTAACGTGCTACATCATCGTCTGATATCTCAGTACAGAACTGGCCAATTCTCTACTGACTGCAAAAACTTCAGAGGCGTGCACAGCGCGCTGTTATACCGAAATTCTCATTGGACGTAACAATCGTATCTTCCGAAAAATACGGTATTTTTGAATGTATCATCTTTATGTCGCATAACTCTTTTTAACGAATATTTAAAAAAATTTTATCTGAAAATTCTACAACTTCAAGTTCTTAAATTGAATCTAATCAAGTTTTTTAGGTAAGTAAGAAAAAATAAATAAATATGTTAACATGTTGCAGAGTAATTACAACATTTAATTTACAAATATCACAGATTTCTTTCAAATATTATTCTCCGTGTCGCACGAATAAATCTTTTTTAAGCAGAAAAACAAAAAAAAAATGTTAAAGAGAAGAAAAACTGCCCAATAAAAGTTTTGAAACTTTACTTTTGTTGCTTTAACATCGTTTATCCCTTAAGGCTATTTTAGTTATAACTTTTTTTAAAAAACTGGCAGACACTTTTAAATCGGTCGTTTCTTTTTTATCAAGGTGTTACTTTTCTATTAAAAAATATTGTATAGATAAATACAAAATGTGTTAAATTAGCTCTTTCATCACAAACGATATTTTTGTGTGTTAAATAAAACGCAGTTTTCTATACATTGAGTGCAACCTCAACTATAAGACGTAACTTCCTGGGAACTATAATAACTGAATTTAAAATATTTTATAAATTTGAATAAGCGTGGAGTAGTTACTTTTAGCATAATGCATGCACAAATGCATACATATATATATATATATATACATCAAAAGAAAGTCAAAAGAAAGTCAAACGCAGTAGGAGAATGAACAACTAAAATAAATTCATACACAGTAGACGAATAATTACCTAAAATCACACAATAAGCGAATTAATATCTAAATAAGAACAGTGCATATATATATATATATATATATATATATATATATATATATATATATATATATACAGGGTGTTCCATAATGATTGGGACAAACTTTAAGGGGAGGTAGGGTATGTGAAAAGTATTAAAAATTGCATAGCAACCCAAGGTCGCAAACGTCATGGGAAAGTTGTATCAGAGGTACAAGAAATGAAGGAATACGAGACACAGATTATCAGAAATATTTATTGCTCATAAATATTACATATGCTGTTGTAGATAACACCATTTCAAAAGGTTACAAAAGATGGTCAAAGTTTCCACCATTACAGCAGATGCAAGCGTTACAGCGACGGACCATGGATTGGCGGACATGTTCGAAAACACCAGGATTCTCTTGGATATCTGCAGCAGCGCAAACAATTCTTGAAACCAGATCCATTTCATATTCGACATGTGTCTTATACACATCACCTTTAAGTATAACTCAAGGAAAGAAAATCCAGGCTGATTAAATCCGGAGAGCGTGGGGGCCAGGCAACCAGGTCCAAGCAAATCCAGGTGTTTTCGAAAGCGTCTGCCTATCTCTGGTCAATGACTGTAACGCTTGCATCTCTTGTAATGGTGGAAATTTTGAGCATCTTTTGTAACCTTTTGAAATGGTATCATATACCACAGCATATGTAATATTTATACAAAATAAATATTTCTGATAATCTCTGTCTTGTAGGCCTTCATTTCTTATACCTCCGATGACACTTTCCCATGACGTTTGCGACCATAGGTTGCTATGCAATTTTGAATCCTTTTGACATGCCATACCTCACCTTGAAGTTTGTCCCAATCATTATGGGACACCCTGTATATACATATATATATATATATATATATATATATATATATATATATATATATATATATATGCATGTGTCTGTATATACACTCAGACTTGTATTATCCAGACGTGTGTTATCTTACCTAAGAATGATTATTAGACTTTAAAAAACTTTCGACATCGCAAGTTAAAATTTATTTTAAATTAAGGCTGCATTAACCTTTTCACAGATTTGTTATCACATTTAATGTTTGGGGCGAAAATCTAGTATGTAGATATTACGGTTTAGAAGAAGTTTTGAATATTTTACGTCTTTGAAATAAACTTTCTTTTATAGCTACAGAGCTATGTCCCAAAATTTTATGTCCTATTTTTAGAATTATCTTGCTACGCGTAGAAATTACGGTGAAAATTTTTGAAATACATGTGACCATCGAGGAATGTAACCGAAAGTTCAAGAGTATGTACCTAATCAATATCAAGAGGAAGATGAATATTCAAAATTACAAATCGGTAAAATAATAACTTTTAACAGAAAGATATTTCGGGAAGTAGAATGCTTGTAATTGGATGACTTCACACCCTTTTATTGACTTTTTATTGAGTGGGCAGAAGATTTTATTAGCCAGCGCTAAAACTTTCTTAGATTGAAATTCCCCTCGCTTCAAGAGGTAATTAAGTTAGTAAGTACTTTTTTGATAGTTCTGTTAATGTAGCATAACGCTCATGTTGTATCTTTTTGTGTGTGCGTGCGGGGGGGGGGGGGGGTTCTTCAACCAGAAGTTGTGAGATTTTCTTCTTTAGGGGTTTCTCTTGCAGTACAGGTTTTGTATTCATTTTCAATTATGTTTTCGGGATGCGAAATTACCTTTTAATGATTGCTTGACGTTAAGTTATAACAGATATTAATTTATATCCGAATGAGCTAGCAAAAGTTCTAAGGGTCAGTGCAGGAGAGTTCAATAGGAGATTGGGAAGGTAGAAACATTGTTTTACCTTTTAATGTAACACAAAGTGTTGGGAAATTTTGAAGCGACAAGACAAAATTGTGAACATAATTTTATATATATATATATAACTGTTCCGTAACTGACTTTTTCAATTGTAAGAGGGTTATGACATGTCTCTCAAATAGAATTTTACCATTGCATTTTTTAATTTACCTATATATGTATATATATATATAAAACAATTCCGTAAATGACTGACTGATTGACTGACTGACATACAACGCACAGACCAAACCGCTGGACCAAAAGGGCTGAAATTTTGCATGGAGATTAATCTCATAGTGTAGGGTAGATTAATCTCATAGGGGTGCACAAAGAAAGATTTTTGAAAAAATTTTCTTAGATTTTTTTAAATTCAATTTTTAAGCTGTTTTTGTAACTTCTTTAATGTTTGCATTTAAAAATAATAATTTGAGGTTATAAAATTCATATCACAAGAAAGATCATAATAATTCCTTTAAATTTTTAAGCTGTTTTTGTAACTTCTTTAATGTTTGCATTTAAAAATAATAATTTGAGGTTATAAAATTCATATCACAAGAAAGATCATAATAATTCCTTTAAAATGAATTTTTTTTCGAATCTTTACCTCCATTTTCTGATTTTTGGTGAATTTTTAAAGATTAAATTTTAGAATTCAATCTATTAAATGCCGATCATGTAATTTCTCTTTCTGGTACTTTAAATAAATTTATCATCACGTCAATAGCAATGAAATAGACAAAAAAGTATTTTTTCTCTCGCTAATGTGGCTTACGTCTGGACATTATCCAAAAAAATATTAAAATACAGTAAAAGATATGTTCCCCAAACTGTACTATATTAACTGTACTATATTCTTTAGTATGTCCTATTAGTTTTACATTGAATATTTTCTTCTACATTATTTTGTATATAAAAATATCCCTTGCGATTTTTTTTATAAATATATTTTTTTGTTTTTTTTTTACATCAATTGTATTGAAATTGATGAAATATTGAAAAAAATATTATACCATATTGAAATAAATAAATAAATAAATAAATAAATATATATATATATATATATATATTTTTTTTGCATCAATTGCATACATTGTTTTGTTTTGCATTAATTGTATACATTGACCGTTGTATTTAATTTGAATGCCCTCCATAGCGAAGTACGGGTTTTCAGCTAGTATATATATATATATATATATATATATATATATATATATACACTCGGACCTCTATTTAACGAAGTCGCTAAATTCCGAAAAAAAGTTCGTTATATGGAAAATCGTTAAATAGAGATTTACCTTTTAAGATACATTAAACTACACAAGACAGATTTTAAATTCATAAACACTAAATAATATTAATAAAAGTAATGAATCACACCTTTATTTTGTAAATTAATGTCTATTTGTTTTATATATCTTACCCATCAAACAGAAATCTTCAAGGAACAAGAATGAAAAAAAAAACAGTGTCCGGGAATACACTGTATTTTCAATAAAAAAAATTATATTAAAATGAATGAATTTTAATGGCATTATCTCATTTATTATACCAAGTTATTTTAAGCTTACATTACCACATGCGTCCTTAAATTTAATTACTGACAAAGTTTGTCAATTTTGTCTGAGTTTTTTGTTTGAAAAAGTGTTTTCTCTCATAATACGTCTCGCATCTTTGCAATACATCAAAAACCCATTCAGGCGTATTTTCTTCAAACTGTAATCCGCCTCGGAACGTGTTAAAAGAAAGTTAATGTGTTAAATGTGTTAAAAGGAAGTATTAGTTTGAAATGTTCAGAAATATTTTGAGAAATATGGAGAAAAAAATATTGGATCACAAGAAAAATTGTGTTAAATGGTGAGAATGCACTTCGCTATTTGGAGGTTATTTTACGAAGAAATTAGCGAAATGTTCTTGGTTCCACGGAAAAGTTCGCAAAATATTCTTGGTTCCAAGGAAAAGTTCGCAAAATGTTCTTGGTTCCAAGGAAAAGTTCGCAAAATAGAGAAATTCGCAAAATAAAGGTTCGTTAAATAGAGGTCCGACTGTATATATATATATATATATATATATATATACTATATCTATTTATATATATATATATATATATATATATATATATATATATATATATATATGCAATATAAAAGGATCGGGACGAAGTGCAATAGTCTTGTAACTTCATAGTACTTTAGATCTGGCTCAAATCGTGGCTGGGTAGACGGGGAAATAGGCAATGGAGAGTCGACTAAGTCTGACACTCGATAGGAAGAAAGAGGCAAGAAAACATGATACTGCAGTTAGCTGGTCATAAAATCGTTTATTTAACACGATTCCCCTGGCACAAGCTGAACACATAAGATAAATTTTTCCCGGAACTTTACGGGTTCACGGGAAGCAACGCAGCGCAACTTGCTGCATGTTACTAGGACAAAGACCAGACCCAGAAGGGCCGCGGGAGAACGTTTTCTGCCAGAAAGCGCGAACACGTTAAGACCTCTCATTGGTCAGTTTATGACACCTGATTTAAACGCTATATGGGGTGATCGTTTCGTCAGACTTTCTCGAACTTTATTCTTATATAATTCTCTGGCTGCGCGTAGCTTTAGGGAAAAAACTGATAGGTTATTTTGATTATTCGCAGGTCGAAATCAAGAAGAGGGGTGTTATTATATTGCGATAATATAAAAGAATTTTGAATAGGCGGTTCCTTAAATGGTTATAAAAGTTATCGTTTCATATATATATATATATATATATATATATATATATATATATATATATATATGAATGTAAACTAAGAGGGCTGTTATGCACAACATTTTAAAATTGTTCTCTGTTAGGTGTGATAACTATAACTGCATAATTGTTTTAAAAAGGAAATCATGTGAGACTAATAAACAACAAATTATATAGTGTGTGGAAGATATATTAGAAATTAAATTACAACGAGGGGATGATTTTTGTAAACTTTTTGTTTATGAAAAGTAAAGCTTTTGGCGAGAAAATATACATTTGAGTTTCATGCGAAATTAATTAATAAGATCTTGGTTCTTATTTGTTATTTTTGCTTTTAAGGCCCCCTGGAAGGCATTCATTCCAGACCGGGTCCAAATACCCTAGTGGGCTGAGGATTTGCGTCTCCGGTTCTATAATGGCACCAAAAGGGTTCCAGTATAACTTCAACAGGTTCCATCTCAATTTTGACCGATCATCCCCAGAGACGGCATATGGAGTATCGTACCCTCTCCCACCCTTTCTGACCTCATAGATGGACTTTCCGGTCTACGGATTTAACGAGCACCCATCGTGTCTAGACACGCAGGTATTTAATGGTGCTTGTCGGGATTCGATCCGGCCCCCCTTAAAACTTAAAGCTGACGCGATGCCACTAGGCAACCTCGAGCCTCTGGTTCATATATAAAATCTTGAATCAAGTTTTAATTTTTTTCATTTTACATCTAACTTAGCAATTGGGTAATTACATTTATTTCATAAGAATATGCATATGAAATTAATGCAATTTGTGTATTTTTAGGTGAAAATTCGAATAAACAGCAGTATTTTAATTTTGTATTATAAAATTTCTCTTGATTTTGTTTTTTCCCTCAAATTTATTGATACCAGGAAATACATTAATGAGGAAATCATATCTCATTAAAGATTGCAAAAGAAAGGCTTTTCGTTCATTAGTGAATTTCATGTGGGATATCTGATACGCACTATAATGAAGTAACTTCCTGGTGACTCGAATATCCTTTCATTTAATACCCTTGTTGAATTGAAAATCAGTTTTATACAAAAACATATAAATTAGGGCACATCTCTTTTCAGGAGACACAATTAAATACTCAATCTCTAGTTTAGAAAACGGAAAACCCTCAATGTTTTTATTGGATTTCCAGGATGAAATAAATTATTTTCATCAAAGAATAGTATGTAGTTATCGGATGATGAGGGAATGATGTATGTGTTAAAACGACATTTAAATGTTTGAAAATTATCAGGGTCTTCTATTCGTTTCGCTTTTCAATAATTATATCTCATTTCAATACCGATTCGAAAACAGATCGTCTCTACACTTCTTTTATCCGTTACATTTCGCAATTATTTACTCTTACATGGATGTAAATTTGAAAAAAAAGTCATTTTTTGATTGTAAATATTGTTATGAGTTTGCCAGATTCCACAGCAGTGATAGTATTTAAAAGTGCATGCGCACACACAAACTTATAAGTATATATATATATATATATATATATATATATATATATGAAACAAATTTCAATCGTTTTCGTTCATTAACTTTGTCTTATCGCAACTGGAGCTGCAAATAACTTAAAAGGTTTATTAACCTAAATGGAATGGACTGTATAAATTTTAAAGAACGACGCAATTGTCGTGAATTATATTTTTATTCTTCGAATAGCGAAGCAGCCGTCTGCCATCGCTGAGTTCCATCATAAAACTGGCCGTTGTCACAACCAAGGTTCAGTAATACAGATTACAAATAACAGTTACAAATAAAGAAAACGATATTTGAATGACGTCACAAATCGCAAGCAAGATGTTTCGAGTATTAGTACGCGTCATTGCCCAAACATACACCGGGCCTTGAAATATATCATTTCAAAAATTTACATTACAATTAAAGGTTACAATTTACAATAGAAATAAAATAGATACACAAGAATTAATAAAAAATAAGAACACATAGATTATGTAGAATTGTACATCGGTAGTAGAGCTAATTTGGAAATAGCCCTTTTATATATTCAAGATTGAGTTTTGATCTTAACTACTCGAATCTTGCCATCTGGTTCAGGAAAGCACACTAAAATTATTCCCCTAGGCCAGTTACCAATAGTTAATTGGTCATCTTTAATTAATACCAAATCACCTTTCTTAACATTTTGTTTTTTCAAATTGCCACTTCGACCTCTGCTGTAGGTGTGATAAATAATTTCGACTCCAGTTCTTCCAGATTAATTGTGCTAAATTTGTCACTCTTTGCCACGAACTTAATCTGTTTTCATAAACATTAGTCAAGGAGGGTTCCACTATAGAATTTATGGGTAGGCCAATCAGGAAGTGACCAGGAGTAAGAATGGCCAAATCATCTGCATCCGAAGACAACGGAATAAGGGGCCTAGAATTCAATATGGCCTCAATCTGACTAACAACGGTCAAAAGTTCCTTATAATTCAGCTTAGCATTGCTGACTACTGTTTTGAGGTGGTACTTTATCGACTTGACACCAGCCTCCCAAAGACCCCCAAAGTTGGGAGCCCTTGGTGGCACAAATTTCCATTCAACCTTTCCTTTAGACATAGTATAACAGGAAAGTGCATCATCAGGATGTTGAACCATTTTGAACAACCTCTTCAGTTCGTTATTACTGCCTACGAAAGTTTTGGCGTTGTCTGTAGACAGATATGCACTTTTCCGTCCAAAAGAATCTGTTTAGAGTCGCAATAAATGACTGCGAGGTTAAATCTGTGACTAATTCGATGTGGACTGCCTTAGTTACGAGGCAAATAAAAATGTCAAGATAAATTTTGTGGAAGGTACCCTTTCTTTGATATTTGTACTTAATCGCAAATGGTCCACAGAAATCAACTCCGGTACAATTAAAGGGTGAAGTGGGAGATACCCTCTCTTTGGGTAAATTACCAATATCCTACTCACAAATTCTAGGTTTGGCCTTGAAACATATTATACAATCATAAACTACCTTTCGACAAATGGTACGACCCTTAAGTGGCCAAAACCTTTGCCTTACCTGAAATAGCAAGGACTGTGGTCCTAAATGCATATATCTGAGGGGATATTCCTTAATAATTAAATACGTTAATCTAACTTTAGTCGGTAGTATAATTGGAAACCTTTGAGCCATGGGTATATTATTGTTGCTCAATCGCCCTCCAACCCGTAAAATATTCTCATCATCTACATAAGGATGTAAAAATCTTAACTTACTATTAGATGCAACTTTACCCTCTCTCTTCAAGGCTCCTATGTCCTTATAAAATAACCTTTGCACATACCTAATTAAAAATAATTCACTCTGGGTTATCTCCGCATTATCTAAAGGACCAGTCTTTCTGGCTTTATCCTTCTGGCAATTGTTCAGAAATCTAAAAATAAAGCTAAATATACGAATTATTGCACTAAAATTATTACTACAATTAACAAGTTTGTCCATAAAGTCATTTGAGTCAGCAACAGACGATGAAAAACTGTAAGTGTCCACATCAGATTTAAGTTCCCGCAAATATTCTTCTAAGTTGAGAACAGAAGGAGTTATTAAGCTTGGAAGTTCATCACTTTGTAGAAACCTGGGTCCCGACCACCAGCAGTTAAGCTGCATTAGGTTATCTATGTCCGTGCCTCTTGACAAAATATCAACTGCGTTATCATTGGACTTAACGTGATGCCAAATTCGTGAATCAGACAATTGTTGTATCTTCGAAATTCTGTTTGCTACATCTTCTAAAAGTCTTTAGAAGATGTGGTTCGTTCCGGATCCAAACAAGTACTATCGTGGAATCGGTATATATCTTGATGTTACGTATAGTAACCTTAAGTGATTCAGTGACTTTCTTGGAAAGTTTAGCCAATAATAGCGCTGCACATAATTCTAATCTTGGCATGCTAATAACCTTTCAGGGTGCCACACGAGATTTACTGCAAAGTAAATTTACTGCAACATGACCAGACGTGGACAAACACCGTAAGTATATAGCTGCCCCATATGCACCTTCAAAGGCGTCTGAAAAACCATGTAACTCTATTTGTAGCATAGTGTTGCACAATACATGTCGGTTAACTTTAATATTTCGTATTAAATGCAAGCTGGAAGTAAAGGTTTGCCAAAATTTACTTTCCCTTTCGGGCAGAGGTTCATCCCAATCGATCTTCAGTAACCAAAGTTTTTGTAGAAACATTTTTGCTCTAACTATAACTGGACCTAAAAGGCCTAGCGGATCAAATAGTTTTGCAATGTCCGATAAGACGGTTCTCTTCGTACAACTGGAAGAGATTGCAATCGAAGGAGAACAGGTATATTGAAAACAATCATTTTCCGGATTCCAAATGAGACCCAGAGTCTTCACAGTTTCGTTATTATGAAATTGATAATTTCTATCTTCACGAGGGACGTTATCTAATAGTAATTTTGAATTTGAAGTCTATTTATACAATTTCATACCGCCTGCCTGAAACATTTGGAGTAGCTGATTTTGCAGGTGTACTGCCTTTTCTAAATCTTGCTCACCCGAAACAACATCATCCATGTACATGTCATTCATCACCACTGATGTCGCTTCAGGAAATCTCTTAAGGCACAATTCCACTGAGGCAACTTTTAGGCAACAAGTAGCATGCGGCATTGACGCATGCTACACACAGTCTTTCCACTGAAGCAACACGAAGCAACAAAAAAAAAGTCTCCCTGCCGCATGCTACTAGTTGATTGTTGTTGCCCGCTCGCATGCGTCACCTTTCGCCATTTTCAACATGTTGAACAGTGTTGCCGTTATCCAACAGTCAGCGGATCAGTTCGGCTTGTAGCGTGCGACATGGAGTGGAATATTGAAGATTACCATAATTCACCCGAATTCTGGAACAACAAAAGTAGTGATTATAAAGATATTAGACTAAAAATGATAAGTTAAAGCAGTTAGCTAGTAAAAACAATTGTACGGTGGTTGAGGTGAAAAAGAAAATTAAGAATTTGCGTACAGAATTTCATCGTGAGCGAAAAAAACTGCAATCAAAAAAGAGTGGCTCATCTCCCAGCAAAAAAAAAAAAGAAATGGTTTGCATTTGATCTTTTAAGTTTTTTAGTGGACGTCGATGTACCTAAATCAACACTGTCAACTGCTGTCAGTGATGACGATGACTTTGAGGTGAGTTTTTATAAAAATAAGTACATACAAATTATATATTTTATTACTATTAGTATACTAGACAGTACCTGTCAAAACTTGACGGTAAATAACTGAACAGTTCCAATAAAAAAAGGATTCATAACATTGTTAACATATTAGAAATTTTTACAGAGTATTAGCTGTTTTGCAATCCGATGTTATAATTAAAAATGTTCAATTAAAAATAATTAAATCTATTTCACTTTAATATAAATATATTATATATTCATGTATTACGCTATGTATAAATATATTAAGCCAAATTAAAATATATAAACTAAAGAAAATCAGATTAAAAAATCATACAAATTACTCACGTGCAAAAACTTTTTGCATGTGTATTTCAATTTAATATACATATATTATATATTATGGTATATATATGTATAAATATATTAAGCAAAAATAAAATATATAAACTAAAGAAAATCAGATTAAAAAATCATACAAATTGCTCACGTGCAAAAAATTTTTGCATGTGTATTTCAATTTAATGTACATATATTATATATTATGCTATATATACACTGCTGGCCACCCAAATTGCAACACCAAGAAAGACAAGAGATATAACAACAAAATTTATTTTGTAGATAACATGTTGACCAAGTATCAAATGATTAAATTTATAGACTTCTGTGAAGTGTGGTTCCTGCCAAAATCAGTAGCCAGAGTAGCCGCCATTGTTGGAGATCACCACTGCCACCCGCCTCGGCATTGATTCAAAGAGACTTTGGATGAGTTCTTGGGGTACAGCAGACCAAGCAGCTTCCACATGTTGCCAAACTTGATCTGCTGTGGCAGCTGGGGATGGAATCTGGGTCAATCGTAGAGCAACCATGGACCACATGTTTTCTATCGGCGAAAGATCCGGAGAGTGAGGCGGCCAGGGAAGCAATTCAATCTGGCGATTGACGAAGAACCGTTGGACAATGCTTGCCACGTGTGGTCGCGGATTATCCTGTTGAAATATGGCTGTGGGCAAGCCCTGAAGGTAAGGAAGGACAACTAGCTCCAACACCTCGGAGATGTAGCGCTGGCTGTTTAAAGTACCGACAATGCGTACTAGAGGTGTGCGAGAGTGATATCCAATACCGCCCCATACCATAATACCCGGTGCAGGATCAGTGTGGCGGTACATAACGCAGCTGTTCAGCATCCTCTCTTCACGGTGTTTCCAGACTCGAATGCGACCATCGTGGTATTGCAGACAGAAGCGTGACTCGTCAGTAAAGACAATTTCCTTCCATTCTGCCGTCCACATCCTTCTGTCATCGTACCATTGGCGGCGGAGACGTCTGTGGTTCTGCGCCAAGGGTAGACAAAGCAATGGACGTCTTGCGGACAGACCACTCTGCTGTAAAAGGTGTCGAATGGTACGCGCAGACACTGGATGATGCGTTACAGACTGCATGTGCTGTGCTATGGTTCGTGGTGTGACTGAGCGATCCGTCACTGCCATGTGCTCAATTTGCCTGTCATCACGTGAAGTGGTGCGCTGAGGTGGATGCGAACACGCCGAGTCCGTCGTACCCTCCTGCATCCAACGATCACATATCCGCATTACAGTTGTTTGGTTTCGTCCAACACGACTACCGATTTCCCTGAAAGATAATCCACAATCTCGGTAGGCCACTGTCCTTCCTCTGTCGAACTCGGATACTTGATCAAAAGATGATCGCTGTTTTCGACGAGGCATAATTGATCGTTTTTTTAAAAAAAACCACAAGTAAAACACAATTGCCGAACTTGAAATCGTCGAAATCTCCAACCCTTATATAGCGCTTTGAAGTGGTGCCACAGGCGCGCGTGATGTGCGTCTGTGCTGAAATTCTAATCATTTGCATATCTCACCTCCACTAATGCATGTTGTAAATTTCATGTTATTTGCATGTTTCCTTCATGGTGTTGCATTTACAGTGGCCAGCAGTGTATGTATAAATATGCTATGTATAAATATATTAAGCAAATATAAAATACTAGCGGCCCATCCCGACTTTGTCCGGGTTGAACAAAATATTATACTAATAACTTTCCAGTTGATAGCCAATAAATTATAAATCTTTTTTTACCTTAATAATAACCTAAATAATACATTAAATTAATTTTATGTCAGTAAATAATTAAAATAAATGTTTTAAAAGTAAAAGGCGTGCCGGAGAACGGCTAGGTTCGAACCGCTAGCGTCAGAACAGAAGCCCACCGCGATAGCACCACGATAAGGATCGTTGAAAACTTCAGAACAAAAAGCGGTAGAAGACAGTAGCGGAAACAATGGAGATTGTTAGGATTAAGCTGCTAACTTTATTTCTACTGATCAGATATACATAATATATAGCCTATGTCCATCTGGAATAATGTACCTTTCAAACAGTGAAAGAATTTTTCAAATAGGTACAGTGGTTCTAAAGATTACCCTCCACGTACAAAATCCCCTCTCTCTTTATATATTAGTATAGATAGCACCACGCTAAGGATCGTTGAAGACTTCGCCACAAAAAGCGGTAGAGGACAGTGGCGGTAACAATGGAGATTGTTAGGATTAAGCCCCTAACTTTATTTCTACTGATCAGATATACATAATATATAGCCTATGTCCATCTGGAATAATCTACCTTTCAAACAGTGAAAAAATTTTTCAAATAGGTACAGTGGTTCTAAAGATTACCCTCCACGTACAAAATCCCGTCTCTCTTTATATATTAGTATAGATAGATATAGATAGCACCACGCTAAGGATCGTTGAAGACTTCGGCACAAAAAGCGGTAGAGGAAAGTAGCGGTAACAATGGAGATTGTTAGGATTAAGCCCCTAACTTTATTTCTATTGATTAGATATACATAATATATAGCCTATGTCCATCTGGAATAATGTATCTTTCAAACAGTGAAAGAATTTTTCAAATAGGTACAGTGGTTCTGAAGATTACCCTCCACGTACAAAATCCCCTCTCTCTTTATATATTAGTATAGATAGATATAGATAGCACCACGCTAAGGATCGTTGAAGACTTCGGCACAAAAAGCGGTAGAGGAAAGTAGCGGTAATAATGGAGATTGTTAGGATTAAGCCCCTAACTTTATTTCTATTGATTAGATATACATAATATATAGCCTTTGTCCATCTGGAATAATGTATCTTTCAAACAGTAAAAGAATTTTTCAAATAGGTACAGTGGTTCTGAAGATTACCCTCCACGTACAAAATCCCCTCTCTCTTTATATCTTAGTATAGATAGATATAGATAGCACCACGCTAAGGATCGTTGAAGACTTCGGCACAAAAAGCGGTAGAGGAAAGTAGCGGTAACAATGGAGATTGTTAGGATTAAGCCCCTAACTTTATTTCTATTGATTAGATATACATAATATATAGCCTATGTCCATCTGGAATAATGTATCTTTCAAACAGTGAAAGAATTTTTCAAATAGTTACAGTTGTTCTGAAGATTACCCTCCACGTACAAAATCCCATCTCTCTTTATATATTAGTATAGATAGATATAGATAGCACCACGCTAAGGATCGTTGAAGACTTCGGCACAAAAAGCGGTAGAGGAAAGTAGCGGTAACAATGGAGATTGTTAGGATTAAGCCCCTAACTTTATTTCTGTTGATCAGATATACATAATATATAGCCTATGTCCATCTGGAAAAATGTACCTTTCAAACAGTGAAAGAATTTTTCAAATAGGTGCAGTGGTTCTGAAGATTTCCCTCCACGTACAAAATCGCTCTCTCTTTATATATAAGTATAGATAGCACCAAGCTAAGGATCGTTGAAGACTTCGGCACAAAAAGCGGTAGAGGACAGTAGCGGTAACAATGGAGATTGTTAGAATTAAGCTCCTAACTTTATTTCTACTGATTAGATATACATAATACATAGCCTATGTCCATTTGGAGTACTGTACCTTTCAAACAGTGAAAGAATTTTTCAAATAGGTACAGTGGTTCTGAAGATTACCCTCCACGTACAAAATCGCTCTCTCTTTATATAAAAGTATAGATAGCACCACGCTAAGGATCGTTGAAGACTTCGCCACAAAAAGCGGTAGAGGACAGTAGCGGTAACAATGGAGATTGTTAGGATTAAGCCCCTAACTTTATTTCTACTGATCAGATATACATAATATATAGCCTATGTCCATCTGGAATAATCTACCTTTCAAACAGTGAAAGAATTTTTCAAATAGGTACAGTGGTTCTGAAGATTACCCTCCACGCACAAAATCCCCTCTCTCTTTATATATTAGTATAGATAGATATAGATAGCACCACGCTAAGGATCGTTGAAGACTTCGGCACAAAAAGCGGTAGAGGAAAGTAGCGGTAACAATGGAGATTGTTAGGATTAAGCCCCTAACTTTATTACTATTGATTAGATATACATAATATATAGCCTATGTCCATCTGGAATAATGTATCTTTCAAACAGTGAAAGAATTTTTCAAATAGGTACAGTGGTTCTGAAGATTACCCTCCACGTACAAAATCCCCTCTCTCTTTATATATTAGTATAGATAGATATAGATAGCACCACGCTAAGGATCGTTGAAGACTTCGGCACAAAAAGCGGTAGAGGAAAGTAGCGGTAACAATGGAGATTGTTAGGATTAAGCCCCTAACTTTATTTCTATTGATTAGATATACATAATATATAGCCTATGTCCATCTGGAATAATGTATCTTTCAAACAGTGAAAGAATTTTTCAAATAGGTACAGTGGTTCTGAAGATTACCCTCCACGTACAAAATCCCCTCTCTCTTTATATATTAGTATAGATAGATATAGATAGCACCACGCTAAGGATCGTTGAAGACTTCGGCACAAAAAGCGGTAGAGGAAAGTAGCGGTAACAATGGAGATTGTTAGGATTAAGCCCCTAACTTTATTTCTATTGATCAGATATACATAATATATAGCCTATGTCCATCTAGAAAAATGTACCTTTCAAACAGTGAAAGAATTTTTCAAATAGGTGCAGTGGTTCTGAAGATTTCCCTCCACGTACAAAATCGCTCTCTCTTTATATATAAGTATAGATAGCACCACGCTAAGGATCGTTGAAGACTTCGGCACAAAAAGCGGTAGAGGACAGTAGCGGTAACAATGGAGATTGTTAGAATTAAGCTCCTAACTTTATTTCTACTGATCAGATATACATAATATATAGCCTATGTCCATCTGGAATAATGTACCTTTAAAACAGTGAAATGATTTTTCAAATAGGTACAGTGGTTCTGAAGATTACCCTCCACGTACAAAATCGCTTTCTCTTTATATATAAGTATAGATAGATAGCACCACGCTAAGAATCGTTGAAAACTTCCGCACAAAAAGCGGTAGAGGACAGTAGCGGTAACAATGGAGATTGTTAGGATTAAGCCCCTAACTTTATTTCTACTGATTAGATATACATAATACATAGCCTATGTCCATTTGGAGTACTGTACCTTTCAAACAGTGAAAGAATTTTTCAAATAGGTACAGTGGTTCTGAAGATTACCCTCCACGTACAAAATCGCTCTCTCTTTATATATAAGTATAGATAGCACCACGGTAAGGATCGTTGAAGACTTCGGCACAAAAAGCGGTAGAGGACAGTAGCGGTAACAATGGAGATTGTTAGAATTAAGCTCCTAACTTTATTTCTACTGATCAGATATACATAATACATAGCCTATGTCCATTTGGAGTACTGTACCTTTCAAACAGTGAAAGAATTTTTCAAATAGGTACAGTGGTTCTGAAGATTACCCTCCACGTACAAAATCGCTCTCTCTTTATATAAAAGTATAGATAGCACCACGCTAAGGATCGTTGAAGACTTCGCCACAAAAAGCGGTAGAGGACAGTGGCGGTAAGAATGGAGATTGTTAGGATTAAGCCCCTAACTTTATTTCTACTGATCAGATATACATAATATATAGCCTATGTCCATCTGGAATAATCTACCTTTCAAACAGTGAAAGAATTTTTCAAATAGGTACAGTGGTTCTGAAGATTACCCTCCACGCACAAAATCCCCTCTCTCTTTATATATTAGTATAGATAGATATAGATAGCACCACGCTAAGGATCGTTGAAGACTTCGGCACAAAAAGCGGTAGAGGAAAGTAGCGGTAACAATGGAGATTGTTAGGATTAAGCCCCTAACTTTATTACTATTGATTAGATATACATAATATATAGCCTATGTCCATCTGGAATAATGTATCTTTCAAACAGTGAAAGAATTTTTCAAATAGGTACAGTGGTTCTGAAGATTACCCTCCACGTACAAAATCCCCTCTCTCTTTATATATTAGTATAGATAGATATAGATAGCACCACGCTAAGGATCGTTGAAGACTTCGGCACAAAAAGCGGTAGAGGAAAGTAGCGGTAACAATGGAGATTGTTAGGATTAAGCCCCTAACTTTATTTCTATTGATTAGATATACATAATATATAGCCTATGTCCATCTGGAATAATGTATCTTTCAAACAGTGAAAGAATTTTTCAAATAGGTACAGTGGTTCTGAAGATTACCCTCCACGTACAAAATCCCCTCTCTCTTTATATATTAGTATAGATAGATATAGATAGCACCACGCTAAGGATCGTTGAAGACTTCGGCACAAAAAGCGGTAGAGGAAAGTAGCGGTAACAATGGAGATTGTTAGGATTAAGCCCCTAACTTTATTTCTATTGATCAGATATACATAATATATAGCCTATGTCCATCTAGAAAAATGTACCTTTCAAACAGTGAAAGAATTTTTCAAATAGGTGCAGTGGTTCTGAAGATTTCCCTCCACGTACAAAATCGCTCTCTCTTTATATATAAGTATAGATAGCACCACGCTAAGGATCGTTGAAGACTTCGGCACAAAAAGCGGTAGAGGACAGTAGCGGTAACAATGGAGATTGTTAGAATTAAGCTCCTAACTTTATTTCTACTGATCAGATATACATAATATATAGCCTATGTCCATCTGGAATAATGTACCTTTAAAACAGTGAAATGATTTTTCAAATAGGTACAGTGGTTCTGAAGATTACCCTCCACGTACAAAATCGCTTTCTCTTTATATATAAGTATAGATAGATAGCACCACGCTAAGAATCGTTGAAAACTTCCGCACAAAAAGCGGTAGAGGACAGTAGCGGTAACAATGGAGATTGTTAGGATTAAGCCCCTAACTTTATTTCTACTGATTAGATATACATAATACATAGCCTATGTCCATTTGGAGTACTGTACCTTTCAAACAGTGAAAGAATTTTTCAAATAGGTACAGTGGTTCTGAAGATTACCCTCCACGTACAAAATCGCTCTCTCTTTATATATAAGTATAGATAGCACCACGGTAAGGATCGTTGAAGACTTCGGCACAAAAAGCGGTAGAGGACAGTAGCGGTAACAATGGAGATTGTTAGAATTAAGCTCCTAACTTTATTTCTACTGATCAGATAAACATAATATATAGCCTATGTCCATCTGGAATAATGTACCTTTCAAACAGTGAAAGAATTTTTCAAATAGGTACAGTGGTTCTAAAGATTACCCTCCACGTACAAAATCGCCTCTCTCTTTATATATTAGTATAGATATAAACTAAAGAAAATCAGATTAAAAAATCATACAAATTACTCACGTGCAAAAAGTTTTTGCACGTGAGTAATTTGTATGATTTTTTAATATGTATAAATATATTAAGCAAAAATAGGCGGATAATTCCAGGAAATTCCAATTCGGATAATTCCAGGAAATTTAAAATTAATATATTTATCTAGTAATTGCATTTTGTAATTTCAGGAGGAAGAACAAGAAAGCAGCCAAGACAATCAATATCAAGTGGAAGTCAATGAGTCTGGAAAGCTACATGGAGGGAGTAATAAACGCGACAGAAATGGCTGTGAAGAGAAAAGTGAAATATATATACCCCCCAAAAAGAAACGGAAGGGTTTATCTCCTTCGGATCGCGAAGAGGAGGCATATACTATTTTAAAAAATGCGTGTCAAAGAGATGATTGCTCAACATATGGAGAACATGTTGCTAATGAGCTGCGAAATTTAAGCTCTAGAGCACGAACAATGGTTAAACACATAATAAATAATACATTATTTGAAGCAGCTATGGGCAAATATGATGATACTAGTCGGGCCAGTGCACGTCTTTACAGCTGTGAAATTAATACTTGTGGCACTGTTCTATCTTCTGGAACAGAGAATATGCCTACTCATAAAAGTATACCCTCGAGTACACCTCTTCACAGCAACTCTGGTTACATTATTATCCCTCTGAGGTATCCGCATCGACGTTTTCTCAAGCTGAAGAAACATCCGAGCACTCAGAAAATATTTTAGTCTTCATTCCAGTACTTTCTGAATACCTAATTGGTAATTCTGACAAAGTGACTTGAAATCTGGTAATAATATACATCTTGTATAAGTATTTGTATGATAAAAAATAAAAAAATGGTTTAATATATTCATATTTTTCTGCTGTTTTGTTTTAACGTCTGCTTAAGAAATCTGTTAAGGTAAGTGAATTATTATTTTAAATAAAACAGAAAAGATAAATATCAGATAATTTTGTAAAGATGGAATTAGTATATTATGGTTTGCCCAACTACCACAGTTTTTTTTTAAATGACAGCCCTTCTATATGTGATTGATATTCCCATTCTTGTATGAATTATAATTTTATTTTCTTGATATTAAAAGAGTAAAACATGATTAAATTACAATTTGAGAGGTAAAACTTAATTTTTATGGAAAAAATCTAAACAGTCTTCATTCACACTACAGGTAAAACATATCTACTGTAGGATGCTGAGCTTTAAATTTTCAAGATTCAATTATTCCAAATTTAGCTCCTAGTAGCAAATACTTGAGTTTATGTTGATGCTATTCACTTTCTGATAGCATTGCTGGTTCTCTGCTCATTAAAAAATTCCAACTTCAAGTTAATCTTTAAGTTTTTAACCTTTTGTATAATTTTTATACAAAATTAGGTGAGTTTTTATAAAAATAAGTACATACAAATTATATATTATATTACTATTAGTATATTGAAATATTTATTTCAATATTACATATAAAAGTTAAGCGTAATGGTCCTGGCAAGGCACACGTCCTTCGTCTGATTGAAAATATCTAGTGAATTCATTTCTCACTTCTTTAGCTTCAAAAGTTGACTTTCGTGCTCTATGTGGCAAATCCTGCAGACCAGTATCGCCTTGGACAACTGCCCTCCATGATCCAGGAATAATATTTCCATCTTGCGTTTCGATATCTAAAGTTCCTTGAGGACAGTGTAGTGATCGTGATGTTTTACTCCTTCTCAAAAAGTTATGAAGATAAATGAATGTATTTGTGACAATTTCAGCACTTTCCAAATTAATCATTAGTGGTTTTCTAAATACACGAAACACACTTGCTAGCAACCCAAAAGTATTTTCCACTTCGACCGTGTGAATGCCTATAATTGTATAGTCGTTGACAAGTGCCTTTGTCGTGGTAGCCGCTAAAGGGTTTCATGATGTGTTCCTGTAGAGGGAATGCATCATCCGTCAAGATTACATAAGGCGATAACTTACTACTACCAGGAAAGGGTTCTGGGTCAGGTAATTTTAACTTTCCTTTGGCCAACTTCTTATAAAATGACGTTTCTCGAAAAACACCTCCGTCAGATATCTTGCCTTGGCAGCCAACATTAGCGTATATAAAATTATAATTTGCGTCAGCAATAGCCATCAAAACAGTGCTAAAAGTCCCTTTGTAGTTGAAAAACATACTGCCACTATTTTTGGGGTTTTGGATGACAACGTGTTTTCCGTCACAAGCTCCAACACAATGCGAATAATTCCAGGAAAGTTCGAAATCTCTTGCTATCTTTCTCCACTCGTCTTCAGAGCATGGCATCTGCAAAAAATTTAAAATTAATATATTAATAAATTAATATATTAAGGGGTCATACGACCT